>CM052810.1:95628108-95670862 GCA_028533885.1 Nasua narica | reverse complement strand
GCGGGTCCTGAAACCACTCTGTTCCCGCAAGGGCCAGACCTCTGGCCTAGCCTCTGGAGCAATGTCCCTCAGCGGAGCGGACTCTAAAAGTTCCGATTTTGTGCTCCGCGGCTCTGCGGCTGCAGGGAGCCGGCCCCTCCCCCCGCGGTCTCTCTTCCCGTTGCTTTGGAATCACTTTTCCAAACGTCCTACCTCTCCGAAGGTGGCCGATTTTCTGCTCCTAGAATTACTCTTCTTCCTCTCTTCTCCCTCCTGTTGAGTATGCTGGCTTTTAAAATGATTTATTAACTATCTAGATGAACTTCTGGGTTCCGACTCTATCTCAACCTCCTACTTCTCCGCCATCTTGCTCCTCCCTCTCCACCACTGTATTTCTATAAAAAGATGCCATTTAAAGGGTTTTAAACTTGCCCAGTGTTAAGTATTAATGTACTTACTTGGCCCACTGTTCTTTCTACTGATTTTTTGTCTCACTATTAATAACAAAGGTCCATTTGCTTTTTTCCCCCCAGCATAATTTTCCTCTTTGGCATGCTGCCCACTCAAGTCATTTGGAGCTTCAAAGATGTGATAAAAGTAGGAGTAGAGGTGTGAACTGTATTTAATTAAACTCTGTTCAGGGCAAGTAAGTAGCAGGGTGATTAATTGCTGTTCACACACCTTTCAACTACTTTTGTCAAGAGACTCTATTGGGAAAAGGCTTGCTGTTAACTTGATCATCACCAGGGCTCTTTCATGTTTTTAGAGAAGACCTGGGTTAGAGTTCACCACCTTTAACTCTGAATATCGATCACCCTCTCTAGACACACCAACTGTTTATATTTAAAGTTTTGAAAAGAAGCTAGAGGAGTTTCCTTCCATTTGAAAATAATAGTAACAATCTGCACACTATGAATAATCATGTACATTATAATATCTAAGTGGATGTATTCACATCTGTTCTTTCTCTTAATATAAAAAAGAGTGTATTACCACGACATTTTACATATTTTTAGTTTCCATACATAAATAATACAAAGGAGGAAAGTAAAAAAAAATGCATTTGTTTCCTATTGTAAAAAAATGTACTTACAACTAAGTTCATTTTCTGCTATTAAACATTTATCATGCACACATAATCAGTGCAGTTATCTATCAGGAATCCTTATTAAACCAGAAAATGAATACTGAGAAATATTATAATTAAACACTGTTTTAATTCATTTGTGGAAAAATAGAATGGAAGCTGGTGTTATCAATGTTATAGTACTAATTGCATCTCCTATTACAATGCCGTAATCAGCTTTCAACAATGTACGTGAAAAACCCAGCACGTGAATTGTAATTAATAATTCGAAATATGTAAAGAATGAGATTCCACCAAACAGAAGTTGGATGGACATCATTAGATGAAAAATAGGTAAGAACAACTGATATAAGGTGGTTAATAGTAACTGCCTTTCAACAGGAATGAAATGTCATAATTCCTACACGCCCACTCATAGTTCCTACACATTCACACATACACACACACAAATTTGCAATTATTGTTTTCTGAAAATCAATCCAATACTAGGAAATTTGGCAGCAACGTGCATATAACCTAGGGAGTAGTATTTATTTTTCTTCGTTTTCTTGATAATATCTAAGTCAAACAGACCAAATTAACAAGGTTGTTAATAAGTGAAGTAGTATTAAATATGCATCTGATAGGTTTGGGAGGAATATTTTGTATGTCAGCCAATTTTTTTTTTTTTTTTGCATAATGCCCTGGTTTTAACTGAAATAACTGGCTCTTCCCCCACCCCCATTTCTTACTTCCTCAAATTTACCATCTCTGAAGAGTTTATATGCACAGATGTATCTCAAACAATATGAGATCAAGTGCATTTGTATTCTTTGACCCAAGAACAACAAACTTTTGTGGGTTTAGTTTTTGATGGGTAGATTTTCAACATCCTATTTTTGCCAAGCAGTCTATAAAGTAACGTCATTGAGACTGTCAGCTTCCCTGACAAGATAACTTGAAAGCAAAATTGTATAAAGTAGAGGAATTTGAGTTCACCCCAGACTCAGTAAATTGCACGAATAGCAGTTTAATCTGTAGGGTGTCCAAGACAATAATAAGGGGAAGCTGAGTCAGGGTTTGGGCAGAGACCTTTTTGTTTTTTCTTTTTTTGTGTTGATTAGTTTTGAACTTTTTTAAGTTGCCACTTAAGATCCCAATTTGCACTACTTTTAAATATCCTGGATTTTCTTGGGCATAATTAGGATTATATTGTCAGATCAAAGTTTTAGGAGATATTTGCTACTAATGTTTTACATAAAATCAAAGCAGGTTTCATTTTTAAAAAGTGGATTAACACTCAAAAAAATACCAACTTGTGCACATTTCTCACTAAAGCTAATTATCCTCCCTGAAAATACTTGATGTATTAATGTTAAATCAGCTATAGCTTTAACTACACAGATATACATCTAAATTTTACACAATAAATAAAAATGAATACTACACAGTCAAAGGCAGAGACTCTGCAAAAAAACATGATATAAATTTCATATTTTGCAGTTTAATAAATGCATGACCTTGGGTCATTAGTTTATACTCTCTGATGTGTAATATTCTCGCTTAAAAAAAAGATTTTATTTATTTATTTGAAAAAGCAAAAGCAGAGGGAGAAGCAGGCAGAGGGAAAAGCAAGTTCCCTGCTGAGCAAGGAGCCCATGTGGGACTCGATCCCAGAACCCTGAGATCATGACCTGAGCCAAAGGCAGACACTTAACTGACTGAGAAACCCAGGTGTCCCTGTAATATCCTCACTTTTAAAATGGAATAATGATATTTCTATGATAATGTGGTAATCAGGGCACTCGTAACAGAAAAAAATACATATACATATTTAAAGAAAGAATGCTGCTGATTGTATGTTCTAAGGAAGTAATTAGAACACTATTGGAAATGTTTTTGTTTGTTTGTTTTGTTTTTTTAAGAGGGAATGCGCTATAATGGGTATTTATTTTTAAGATTTATTTATTTGAGAGAGAGAGCATGAGCAGGAAGGGCAGAGGGAGAGGGAGAGAATATCTCAAGCAGACTCCTTGCCAAGTGCAGAGCCTGGCACGGGGCTCAATCTCACGACTCTGAGGAACTCAAGACCTGAGGTAAAACCAAGGGTCAGACACTTAACCAAATGAACCACCCAGACATCCTCATAATGATTATTTGTGATAATGATCTAGATTATGAATACAGGTAATATTTTTGCTTGGTGTGATGTAATATTTGGAATTTGAAAAACATGGCAACTGGAGTGAAGGATTCTGGAAGTAACAAAATGAGATAATGAGATTGGGGAAGGGTCTGGATTAAAAAAAGACAGAAAGTTAAGTTAAATGAAGATTAAATTCTGGGACTAGGTGGCTCAGTTGGTTAAGCGCCTACCTTCGTTCGGCTCAGGTCATGATCCCAGCATCCTGGGATCGAGCCCTACGTCGGGCTCTTTGCTCTACAGGAAGCCTGTTTCTCCTTCTGCCTGCCCTCCCCCTGCTTCTGCTCTCTCTCTCTGACAAATAAATAAAGTTCAAAAAAAAAAAAAGTAAATTCTAACAACAGTGTAGGCCAAAGTGTATTATTTCCAGTAATAAATTCCAATAGCAAGATGACTGAAGGACATTAAGCTGAATGGATGTAAGGCTCAATATTAAGCTATTTTCTGTCCTGTGTTGTTATAGTCATGCCTTGTTATTTTCAGTCCTTCAATAAAATTTTTTGTCTACTTGAATGTATTATAAATGCTGCAAGAACTAAAAGATAAAGACAACAGAGTAGGAAGAGAAGATAATCAGTGACAAAATGGTAAACTAGATCAATAATTCAGCAGGAGAAGGAATTTCAAAAAAGATACTTAGGAAAAGCAGGAGAATATGAGATTCATGTGTTCACCTATCCTCCCATTCTTCTATTTTGGATTCCTTAGAAATTGCTGTAAAGTTGCTTATTTTCCCACAGAATAGGTGACTTGGTAAATTATTAAAGATATTAAACGGGAGTTGAAAGAGGACCTAGTCTTGTCTTAAACAGCCTCCATTTTGACATTAGTCTGTACTTTCTAACCAATTAAGTTCTTTCCAGCTTATTTTTCAACTTAGGCAAAAGACCTGGTGGGGAAAGCATCCTGTGAGCGGGATGGAAACTACCTCTCAAGCATTACCGCTTCCCTGATGCCAGCAAGACCTCACATAATTAACCCCAAGACAAAGTTTCACTTGACCTTTTCTGCCCACCTACACATACCCACCGGCTTTTGTCCCATATTTTCCTTATATAAACCTAGAAGGTACTTTCAGCACTTTGGAGACAGCCTAGGACATTAGTTTGCTGTTTTCCTGGTGTTGGCCTCACTGAAATAAATTTCTGTTCAACCACCACTTGTTTCTCTGCTTTTGGATTTTGTCAGTAGTGAGTAACCAAACCTGGTCCATTTGGGAACCCCATGGCCATGTGCTCTTGCACATGTGCTCTGGTTGCAATGTGTGATTCCAGAAGCCTGGAAGCCTTGGGATCCTTAGGTTATACATACAAAATAGATCTCTTTCTTATAATAGAGCTTGAGAAATTCCAGGAGTGGAATTTTCATGTGTTGTTTTTCTTCACTGAACTCCTTCAAAACCTACACAGCACTGAATTTTAAAAGAATCCCCATGTTTGCACATAAAAGTCCTTAAAAATATTAGTTCTTTTGCTTTCTGATATTGATGGTCTATCGATACATTCTAAAAAGCCTTATTCACTTTGAATCTTACTTCTCATTGATTATATTATAAAACTGCAAACCAGTGAAAGAAAATAGAAAATTTCCCAAGATTATATTTACAAAAATTTGCAAGGAAAGGACGTTGGTACAGTTATTTATATTAGTCATAATTGTGTTAACAGCAAATTGGTCATATTGAGAACAGTGTGAAATTTGTACTGCATTGTGATAAAATAACAGAAAAATACTGGAGGCATGAGAAGTCAATGCTAGTTCTCAGACTACTTTTGTTTAAGATTCTCTTTGTATTAGATACAGATATTGTGAAAACGAATTAAGGAGACCTTATTTAAAGTGGAGCTGGGGGGGGGAGCCTTTGTGGTGCAGTCATTAAGCATTTGCCTTCAGCTCTGGTCCTGGCATGGTCCTGGACTCTGCCCTGCTGAGCAGGGAGCCTGCTTCTCCTTTTCCCCCACTGGTGCTCTCTAGCTCTCTCTCTATCTCTCTCCAATAAATAAATAAAACCTTTAAAAAAATAAATAAAGTGGAGTTGGGTACACTCACATGTGTACCTCTTGTAGCCTGCATGACCAGCAGGAAAAAGGAAAATAGTTATCTTCACAGGAAAGAACACTTTCACCTAGGAATTTCATCTTCTGCTTTAAAAAAAAAAAAACAAGGAAGATCTTTCCATGTCACAACTCACTAATACAAGGAAGATCTTTCCATGTCACAACTCACTAATAACTTCTTGCAGCCAAAGAGAAGCACCCACAACCTCAAGCTCTTCTTCTTCACCAATGAACTTGGTTCAAAACACCACTCCTAAATTTCCTCCTAAAACCTAATAAAAGTTCATCTTCTCTTTTTCATCAGACTTGCCTATGGTTTGCCATAATTTGCTTGTCCCAAATTGCAATTCCTCTGCTATTCCCAAATAAACTTATTTTGCTAATGACTTGTTTTTTTATTTTTAATGTTGACAATATGAATTAGACTATATTTTAAATGTTTTATTTCAGTAAAGGTTTGAAAAATTTAAGCTTACTTGTAAAAAATGAGAAATCTTAAATTTACTAGCCTACAAGCAGATAGATTATTTTTAAAGTAGCAATAAATAATGACATTCCATTAAGACACTCAGTTAATTATTATTAACATTCATTAATAAAACTCATTTTAGAAAGATATGATATATTTGACTTATATGTCTAATATGTACATTTCTTGTAAGTAATTACTAGAGATTTATAAAATGTTTTTCCTTTTGTTTTTTTCCATTGGTATTTTCCTTCCTTCTTCTCCTGAATCACATGTCAGGAATCATTGACAGCATTCCTACATTAGTCACCTCTTTCTCTTTTCTAAAGGTTTTTTAGGATTAGCTACCTCAAAATCTAAATCCTATTTCTTGAAGTCAAATGTCTTGAATTGTCTCCCTCTGTGAAGAGAGAATGTAATTTAGGATTAATCTGGTCTGTTTATGATAAATCAATCTGAACTTTAATTGGTGTTCTTGTATCTCAAAATATTTTATATATATATATATATATATATATACACACACACACACACTCTCTCTCTTTTTTTTCTCCAAAGGATGAGGAAAGTAAAGATGAGGGGCTGAGGGGCATAGGGAATATTTCTTTCCAGGAGAAATGAATAGAAACCAGGAACCCTTAGAATTGATTATATGTTTAGGAACTGAGACAGTATTTAGCAAACCAGCTCTATTTTCCATTACACTGAATTTAGCTGGGAAGGAGAGGAGTGTACTGGTGCAGGCTTTAAGGGGGCTGCGTTGTCTGTACAGAATTTAAAAAACAATAAGTAATGCAATGTAGGCTATACATGACGATACCAAAAAATGTGGCAGCTGGTGAATCTCTTATCCAAATACGACCCCCTTCCTTTGGCATGCCACTGATTTTAGGAATATATCTGATAAGAATTTTAAATAGCTTGGGATCAAGACATGACTTTGAATCTTTCTAGAAGCAAGTAGTCCTAGGTCTTGATAGCTTTGTGCCTCCTCCCTCAGAGCTTCTGCCTCAGCCATAAGATCTTTCACCTGAGTTGTGGAACAGAAAAGATCCCTGCACCGAGTATCCCAAAAGCAGAAAAGCACAAGAAAGGCAATATTTTTCTAATAGTTCTCTGACTAAAGTTTAAAAATTAGGATTCATGGTGGTAATAATTTTACTAGTATCATACTTCCTTTTGCTTCAGTGTGCATTAAACATTTTGGTTTTGTAGAGTGGGGCAGGGCCACAATACTTAACACATTGTTTCCACAGCGAAATGCAATCTGAGTCCCAAAACATGATTTACAGAGGAATCTTTGGAACTCAACATTTTTATACATTGGAGACTGCTTGAAACAGAGAAACGTAAATAACTTTAATAGACCACATATCTGGTTCTTTCAAGTTTAAATTAATACCAAAGATGAATTTTTTTTTTTTTTACAAAGTCAGGTAGCTGAGGTATATTCTTTTATTCCAGAACTTAGTTAGATTTTTTCTCTGAAATCAGAAAAGCTCAAATTGGAAATGGAAATGGAATCTCTTGCTCTTACATAGTAGCTCTAAACTATGTTTATGGATGCTCCTAATGCTGTAACAGTGTCACCTGCATCTGTCACCGTCTCTGGACCATCTCCTAAGGCTATATTGACAAGCTTTTGGCTTTGATAATAATTGGGGAGTTCTTTGGCCACTGTTGATTCTTCATAGAGTTATGACAAAGTGATTCGGGATGGTTAATTTAATAGAGGAAAAGAAGTACTTGATGAAGAGTTATGGGGTGGCATAGTTAGCTAGCACAATCTAACTAACACACAAGGTTTGTTATAGACTGAATTGTGTCCCCCTCAAAATTCATATGTTGAAGTTCTAATTCCTAGACCTCAGAATGTGACTAAATTTAGAGACAGGGTCTTTAAAAAGGTAATTAAGTTAAAATGATATTATAAGAGTGAGCCCCAATTCAATCTGGCTGGTGTCTTCATAAGAAAAGGATATTAGAATATAGACATAGAGGAAAGACCATGTGAAGACACAAGGAGTAGACAGCCATCTACAAGTCAGGGGAAAATGCTTCAGAAGAAACCAAACCTGACAATACCTTGATCTCAGACATCTAGCCTCCCAGACCGTCAAAAAATAAATTTCCATTGTATAAGCCACCCATAGTGCAATATGTTGTAACAGCATACCTGACTAACTGGTACAGTACCTAATAAATATTTGTTCATTTATTTTTTCATTCATTCATTTAACTAACGCACACTAATAAGCAACTAACATATGGCAGTCATCATGTTAGTCTCTGGGATATAAGGATGAATAAGAATGAAGATTACTGGCATGAGAACAACAAGGAGACA
Organism: Nasua narica; assembly: GCA_028533885.1. Taxonomy (NCBI): domain Eukaryota; kingdom Metazoa; phylum Chordata; class Mammalia; order Carnivora; family Procyonidae; genus Nasua; species Nasua narica. The sequence goes on along the minus strand of CM052810.1, from coordinate 95,662,741 downwards.
GTGTTAACTGGAGAAAGCTAATGAGGTGCAAAGTGGAAGAGGATGAGAACAATGAAATGGCCAACGCCCTGTTAAACACTTGTGGGTGGTAGACATAAAAAGAGGGTATATACAGAAATAAAATAATAAGGAGTCCACTGTAATCAGAGGCAACAGTAGGCAAATGTATAAATAAAGTCTGAATTAAAATCTTCTAAAATTTTTTTATACACATATAGTTGAAAGGGGAAAATCTAATTGTTCTAATAATCAGATCATAATATAAATGTTTGTTTTTATTCATATTCTGACAATATTTTCAGAAGACAAAAAATGGCAGTCATTGTTTTTATTCCCTTGAAGATCTAATTCTTATCTATTCCTGATCACTTGTTTTATCATAATCTTTCACATTCATTCCTCTTGGATATTTTAGTGATCAAATCTCAAAAGGCCTAAATTTAGGACTGTTAGCAGGAGATATAAGCAATGAATCCAAGGTGAAGAGGCTTTCTGATTAATAAACAGATTCTTATACTATTAGCTACAAAGGAAAAGGACAAAAATTTGCTCATTCAAAATCTCTTTCCTTACATTCAACCAAATGGGTAAGGAAATTGGTTATATTCTTGAGTTTCCTGATGTTATTATAACTCAAACTGATTTTGAGTCTTGTATCAAGTGAAAAAAAGATCAGCTTTTTAATTTATGTACAAAATGGCTCATTGCAATTAGGTAAACTGTGTTTGCAGCTTTGGGGAGGGACTGAACACTAACTCAGGTTAACAGGGCATGGGTTACTAGCACCATAGCTGTTTGATCCTGTACAATTCGCTTAATTTTTCTGAGACTACTTGCCCAACTGGTATAATAAGGGGTTTGAATCAAATTATTCATAGGACTTCTACCACTTCTACTATTCTATCTTTTCAACTGGGATATTGTAATGAGATAGTTAAATATCCTGCATGAAAATATTTATTCCCAACCTTGTGAACAGTTGAGTGAAACATCAAATTCCATAAAATTGGAAATTTTGTGGTTAAAAAAAATTCCCTAATAGAACAGACAAAAATGAGCTATAAAATGATAAAACACTTATTTATGAAAATATAGGTATCTTAATCCATTTAGTTGCTTAGTGGTATTTGAAAATCTAACCCACACTGATTTGGTCAAAAAGAAAAGGGGGTGAGGGGGCTGGAGATTTAATTGGCTCTTGTACTCCCACAGCCCAAGAGTCGATAAAGTCTCATGTTAATCTTTAACAAACAACTGATATATCTAAGACTTAGTGTCACTTTCTTCATGTTTTAACTTTGTTAACATTTCCCCCAAAATTCCTCTTTGAGTTTCATGTTGTTTGTCAGGAACTTGTAGAACTTTCTGCTATGATCTGAATGTTTGTGTCCCCCTCTCAGTCCCCCACTGCAATTTGTATGTTGAAATCCTAACACCCAAAGGTGATTATAGTACATAGGGACCTTGGGGGGGAATTATGCCGTAAGATTGGAACCCTCAAGAACAGGATTAGTGCTCTTGTAAAAGAAATCCCCCAGAGCTTTCTACTTCTATTATATGAAGATAAAATGGTCTACAACCTAGAAGAGGGCCATCACACAACCATGTCCTTGGAGCTCCTGCCTTTAGAATTGTAAAAATAAAATTCTGCTATTTATATGCTATTCAGTCTATGGCATTTTGTGATAGGAGTCTGAATGGACTGAGATACTATTCCATCCTACAAGGAAGAAGTTCACAATACTTATACCTCAAACATACAAACACAATCACAAATGCGCCTACACAGAATTAAGTTCTATTGATTCTGATTGGCAAGACTTGGCTAATGTTTCCACCTCTGAATGGACCACAATGCCTAGGAAAATTGGCAACATGGGTATCTTTTTAGAAAAGGAAAGGACGTTATGGATGCCAGGGAGACAAGAAATATACGCCCACAAAGCATCTATAGACTTTTAATTTTTTCTAAATTCAATTTTGCAGAAGTTAGAATAGGCAGAATCATAGCAAGGAATATAAACATAAGGTCTGGAAAATGTGGAAGAAGGTACAAAGGTAATTTATGCTGCCATTTGTATATTTTGCCACTGAGGAAATTTGAAACAGTACAGAGGATAAATGGAGTTTTACACTTTAGGTGACATCAGTGTTTTCTACAGAATCTTGAGTTATACTCAGCTTTTATTAGAATAGTGGATGACAGGAAATCAAAAATAATTTATAGTCATTTTGAGACTATTTAGTGTGTGTGTGTTTTTTTTAAACTAACTGCTTTGCCTTGAAAGTTAGTCAGGAAATTAGCATCATATTATAAAATAGTTGATTATGGTCTTGTGGTTCCTCTTCCCTTTATGATAGAAATTGTGATTTTTTTTTCAATTAAACAACTTAGTTTCTCATTCATGAAAGTATACCCCTGTTTTCCTATCCAATAAATTATTTCAAGTACTTTGCTTTTACTTCCACTTTTAAAACCCAATATTTTGCCTTATTATTTGAATTTGATTTTATATGACCCTTCACTATGGTATGAATACAATGGCACCCAAATTCTGTCATAGAAAATCCTGACTGATATCTGCTATTTTAATGGTCTTAAGTCACAATAATAATAAATTATCATTTCAGTATTCTTCAAATTCCTTAGGAAAATTAGTAAGACTATATTGCTTATGCCGATGGAAGTTATAGCAAAAAATTAAATAAATCAGATTTTCTGGACTTGCAATTATTGGATCCTAATGGTATAATTTCATTAATGTAGAAGTAATGAAATGTATAGGAGGCAAAATTATGATGTTAAAATGGCAGGATTCTGTACTGGTCTTGTAACTCTCACAGTGAAATCAACTCACAAATATTACAAATTTTTACATTCAGACATTCATTTTAACTTTGATCTAAATCTCTTCCAATTATTTTAAGGATTATATTGTACCTACTCCGAAAAATGGGAAATGCATCTGACCTAACCTGATAATCATCATGTTATTAATCCACTGACAACGTATAGAGCAATTAAAATAATTTAGTAGCTTCTTGTTTGTTACTCACCTGCTTTGTAAGGTTTTAAGATGAGTCAGATATTGACTACATAACTGGGTCAAAATGTTACTTGAATTTTAAGTTACACCTTAGTTATATTCAAATGCAGATTCAAATACTAGACATGTTAAATTTTAAAACTAACGTTCTGAGTTTAGCATGAAAAGCAATAAATTGTTTTCAATAGTAACATTTCTTCTGTTAGCACTCATGTCCCACCCTTTTATATTAGAACCTAAATTTTGAGAAACTTTCCTACTCTTACTTATTTTTCTTTATTTAATATTTTTAACCCTATTTTTACTTCCAAAGGCATAACAGATCAGACACAATGAAATGCAAAGGAATATTTCCTAGGACTTTTATGAAACAAGGCTTCTCTTTTATATTTTCCTTTGCTTCCAGTTAAAGTTGCCTAAAAATATAAGGTGTCAAGCTAATATACTCATTTTGATACCAATAGGAGAGGGGGACGTGATATTGCAAGTGGACCACCCTATGAAAACCAACAGAGCAAACATCAGAAAATGCTGTGAAAAGAGAGAGAAACAGGTTCTTCATAAAATTATAATCACTGTAGTACCAAACCTTCCCTAAAATAAATTCTACTGGAGGTATGTTTAATCAAATGAGCCAATGAAATCCCTTTTCAGAAACCTAACTAGAGTTCAATATTTGTTTCTAGTTCTATTTTCTCACTTGAGATACATTTACATAAGTATATTGCACAAATATTAAGTGTACTATTCCATAAATTTTAATACCTATATATTCCCACGTAATATATCCCCATTAAGATACATTTTTCTCACAAAAGTAAAATCATGCTGCTTTCCGGAAAGTCCATAAGCCAACTACATTCAAGGTTTTTCATAGGATAGATAAATTTTACCAGTTATAAAATTTCATATAAATGAAAACAGGCAGTATGACTATTTTGTGTCTATCTTTTTGCTGTCAAAAGAATGTTTATGAGATTCATTCACATTGTTGCATGCATTAGTGAGTGTTCTTTTTTTACTGATGAGTAGTATTCTGTTTTAGGAATATGCCATTTGTTTTCCATTTTCCTATTGATGAACATGTGGGTTGTTTCCAGTTTTTGACAATTCTGAATAAAACTGCTATGAGTACAAGTCTTTGAGTGAGCATAAGTTCCGTAACTGTTTTCTATGTTACCCTTGTTCTTTTTTTGTTTTGTTTTCTCCTCTTTTTCTGCCTTCTCTAGTTTTAACATTGAACATTATAATTCCATTTTCTCTTTTACCTTGAAATATTAATTATACTTCTTTTAAAAAAATTAGTGATTGTCCTAGAGTTTGTAACATATATTTACAACTAATCTAAAATGCCTTTAAAATAACACTATTCTTCATGGGTAGTGTCTCTACCTCATTATGAGTATTCCCAATTCCTCCTTCCTATCCCTTATAATATCGTTGTCATTTCATTTACTCATAAACTACTCCTGATATATTGTTGCTATTGTTATTCTGAATAAATTGTTAACTGTTAGATCAATTAAGAATAAGAAAAACAAAAAAATTATTTTACTTATTTCTTCTTGAAATCTCTGCCTTTCTTTATGTAGTTGTGAGTTTCTCTCCTACTTCATTTTCCTTCCCTCTGAAGAACTCATATTTCTTAGGAGTCAGGTCTATTGACAACAAATTCCCTCAATTTTTATTATTGAGAGCTTTTATTTTTTCTTCACTTTTGAAGTCTAACTTCACTGGGTACAAATTTCTAGGTTAGTGAATTTTTTTTCTTCTGAGACTTTAAAGATTTCACTCCACTCTCTTCTTGCTTAAATGGTTTCTGAGAAATCAGATGTAATTCTTTTTTTTTTTTTTTAATTCTTATCTTCTTCTGTAAGAGTCTCCCCAACCCTCCACCCCTAGCTTCTTTCAGGATTTTTTTATGTTCATTTGATTTTCTGCAGTCTGAAAATGATATGCCTATGTGATTTTTTTTTAGTGGTGGTGTTCACATTTACCCTGCTTGATGATCTCTGAGCTTTATTGATCTATCATTGAGAGGATTAACATTAATTTACATTTATAATTAACATTAATTTACATAAAGATTAATTTGGTGAAATTCTCAGTCATTATTTTAAATATTTCTACTATTCCTTTATCTCTTTCTCAGAAACTTTCTGAGATGCTTTGTAATTTTTTCTTGATGGCTGGACTGTTACAACAATAGGAATGCCAATAAAGAGATAAAGGGATATTATATAACCATGCTATACCTTTTATAGTTATCTACAGTCTTTGGATACTCTTTAATTTTCAGCTTTTGTTTTCCTTGTTTTTTGGTTACTGAGGATTCAACTCATATCTCTAGTTCAGAGATTCTCTCTTCAGCTATGTGTAGCCTATTACTAAGTTCATGAAAGGAATTCCTCATTTATTATGTGTTTTGTATCTCTAGCATTTCTTTTTGATTCTTCTTTTATGATTTCCATCTCTCTACTTAAATTGTCCATCCGTCCTTGCATGGTATCTACTTTATCCATTAGAGCCTGGTAGAGTATTAATCATAGCTGTTTTAAATTTCTGGTCTAATAATGTCAACATTCTTGCTATGTCTTATTCTTATACTTGCTCTGTCTCTTCAACTTTTTATTTGTTCCCCTTTTGAGATGCTTCGTAATTTTTTCTTGATGGCTGGACATGATATACAGGTAAAAGAAATAATGGTAAATATGCCTTTATTGTATACACATGTTACCACACATGTGTTATATGGTGGTAAAGTATAGAAGAAGGGGAAACATTCTATAGTCCTATGGTTTAGGTCACATATTTTAGTGAGTTTATGCCTCTGGATTGCAAACTTCACAACTGTTATTCAGTTTTTTCTCTCCATTTAAGTGGGACAAGATGGCTAGAGTGGGCTGGAATTGGTATTTGCTTTCTCCCACAAGGTAGGCTAAAGCCTGCTGGAGTTGGGTATTTCTCTTCCAGGTTCGGTTAGGCTCTGATAATATCTGTAGAAGATTAAGCTCTGATTAACTAGTTTCCCTTAAGGGCAGGCCCTGTTAGGAGGAACAGAGTGCTCTGGCATATTTCCAAAAGGTTCCTTTTTTCCCTCCTCTGCCAAAAGCTTGAGGAGATTTTTTTCCCCAATACTTACTATGGAACTATGGGAAATAGTTACTATGGCAAACTCCTGGAGGCAAATCTCACAATACTGCAGATCTCCCTTATGACTGGGTACGGCTGGAATTTTTAACCTCAGACTTGTCCACACTGAGCTTCCAACAATTCATCACACTTCAGGTTCTCCTGCCACATCTCTGGTTTCTATAGCAGTTTCTGCTCCCAAGTCTCTACTCAGAGAAGCTACAACACACTGTACTCATTCACCTGTCTCTCCCATCTTGGGAGTCGTAGTTTGCCCTGTGTCCTCCCCTCTCCTATGGATATAACAACAGGTGTTGATTTTTCAGTCTGTTCAGATCTTTGATAATTGTTAGGACAGAATGGAGACTTCCAAACTCCTTATATGCAGAACTGTAAACCAGAAGTCTAAATAATTTCTCCTCTGTTTTCAGTTAACCCTTTGAGTGTGCTCTTTCAAGAGGTACCAGTATCCTAACTGAAACAAATATAAAAATGCTAATTTGATTTCTTATTCAGAAGTAATTTTATTTAAAGCTAATAGCTGGTATTTAAGACCACTTCTGAGGGGGCGCCTGAGTGGCTCAGTAGGTTAAGCCTCTGCCTTTGGGTCAGGTCAAGATCTCAGGGTCCTGGGATCAAGCCCCACATCAGGATCTCTGCTCAGCAAGCCTGCTTCCCTCTCTCCCTCTGCCTGCCTCTCTGCCTACTTGGAATCTCTCTCTGTGTCAAATAAATAAATAAATATATATATTTTTAAAAAGATCATTTATATAATTATGAAACAATTTTTTGTTTTTCATTGTTCTTTGAAATGTACAAATGTACATTTGTACAATGTACTCTTCTTTCGTAGGAAATGAAAACTTGGGTGGGCCCCATGACTTTTATGGCTAATTTAAGATTTAAAAATACAATCCTATGTAAAGTTGCAAAACAGTCTCAATTCAGCAATTAAAATGCGAAGCTCTGTTACTTCAAATCTTCAAATGTAATTTAACATTGAGGGCATGTCAGTTCCCTCCCACATTTATTTCTGCCAGGCATGAGGAATCTAGAGGCACAGTTTGGTTAGCTATCTCCTCTTCATCTTTCTACATTAATATCTGGCCTTTCCATACACAGAACACAAAGAGCTAAAGGAAGAAATAGTCATATCTATATGTCTAATTTTCTGATACCATCATGACTTAGTTTATCCTTTCTCTAGACATTTCAGATATTTAAAATTTAATCCCACTTTTGTGGGTTGTTTCAAGTTTTCTTCTAAGACTCCTACCAGTATTTCAGAGGTTCTCTTCCCTTGATGAGGGTGCTGAGGGTTATGTTGTCTATTAATTCACTTATTTAAATGGCCCTCCTTTAATGGAATGTTGATCATGGAAATCACTCACAGTCTTCCGATTTACTGTTTTTTGGAGTTTAATACTTTTTTTAAAAAAAATTTTATTTATTTGAGAGAGAGAGAAAGTGTGTGTGTGTGAGAGAGAGAGAGAGAGCAAGAGAGAGTGCACAAGCACTGAGAAAGGAGCCTGACACAGGGCTCGATCCCAGGACCCTGGAATCATGACTGGAGCTGAAGGCAGATGCTTAACTGACTAAGCCAGCCAGGTGCCCCTGGAATTTAATACTTTGAAAATTGTAAGTCATTTCTGCAGCGATTCTTCATTCAATCTCTTGTCCTATAGATTTTGATCTAAATCAAATATTGTCTTCTGGGATCCCTAAACTCTACCCAAACTGCACAGGATACCACTAAGGTCTCAGAAGGTGTGTGTTTGTTTTGTTTTGTTTTTATATTTAACTTTCCTGAGCTAATGGTGAAAATCAGCAACTTCCTACTCTTTGCTCTTAAGGAAGATAACATTCACAGAATAGCTCTCCAATAAATAATTTTAAAGATCCTTCCTTGACCCAATTTGCTACTACTTATCCTTTTGCATTGTTGGTTTTGATGGATGCTTTAGCAACGAGGGATAATTTCTTTAAAATTTGCATTCTAGTATCAGTTTGGAATACAGTATCTATTTTTTCTTGGTCTCCCCACAGAAACTTTCATTCCACATACTGTTACAGTTCCATCTTTCTTCTTGTCATTGTCACAGGGTGCCTTACTTTTCCTGTGTGTGTGTGTGTGTGTGTGTGTGTGTGTGTGTGTGCGCGCGCGCACACACACTATGCAGTGCGTGGGGGGGATAAGTCAATTAGTTCCTTATATGTGTAAAGAAAATGGAGTGCACTTTTTATAGGTTTATTTCATTTTTCTCATATTGGAAGTATTCTTGCAAAATACTGGGATATTTGCTCACATTTTATTCAAAACATTTTCCAACTGGTCTGGGGTATAATTTAAGTCTCTTTTTTTTACCTCATTTCAAGTCTCACTCAAAACATAATGGCATATGAGGAAGAAAGGTAATGAGAGAAGAGACATTTTCCTTTTCTTTTTCTTCTAATCAGACGATGCTTCTAGTCTTTTTCAGGGTTTTTTTTTTTATAATACGAGTTTTTGATATTTTCATATCTAACTTATATATTAGTATTTTTAATTTTTCTTTTCAATGCAGTTACATTAGTAGAATTCCCTATCTGTCTTATCTACTCGTGACACAATTACCAACCTGGCATAGTTTTAGAAGTCTGTCTTGTTCCACAGAGAAGCCAAACCTTTCTTTGTTGGTCTGCCAGAGCAGGAATAGCACTTAGAAAAAGCAAAAGCAAAGAGCACTATTCTAGTATCAACATCTGATGTTTATTTGACATAGTATGTGAGCCTTCCTTCTTATACTTGACTTTCATAAAATACTTTTGTTTTATTGTCTACATAAACTTCTCCCACTGTTCTCTTAGGCTATAATTGGAATCCTAAATTATACAGCATAGGTTTTTATGCCTGCAACTTAATAATAAATTTTTAAAAAATAAATATCTACTAAATATTTCTTGTGTAATTTAAATAATAGATCCTGGAAAAACTGAAGTTTCTTTAAGTTTAGGCTGGAAAAAAAATAACAAGTGTCCTTATTCCCAGACAAATATTCTTTCATTACAAATTTTTGATTGCCTCTTATATATTTACACTGACTTCTCTGTGTTCACCTTCTTGATTGACTTAGATCTTTTTTTTTTTTTTTTTTCCTCCACACTTAAATATATTCTCAGACCAGGTTTCATGGCCTGGCTTTCCTGACGCAGATCTCAGGTCATGTGCTTAAGTACCATACTACTTCTTTCTTATTCATTAAAGTTTAATCTGAAATTACCTTCACTACATTTATCTCCAGAATTCATATTAGTGACTCCTTATGCACAATTTCTGTCTCTCCATCAATGTATAGCTCAGATTATAATATTTTGTTTAGGTGACTTATCTTCTCCCACTGCTTTATGTAGATACTGATCTCCTAGATACTAGCTCTTCATCTATTTGACCGCATTTGCCACTTTGTCACACATTGTTGACTGTATAGTAGACTAATCACAAGAAATTTTGTCAATTGATAGACTATGTTAATGAACTCCGCACAAGGATAGCATTGCCAGGTGAAATAGAGAATGCTCAGTTCAGTTTGTTTTTCAGATAAATATACTAAAAATATATTTTTATCTCAATATAATCACATTAATTTTCCTTCATTCTTCCTTAAATTTCATTATGCTAGTACTGTGTTCTTCTATTAGATTTAGTTCCTATGAACTTTTCCCATTCTGTTTATGTGTTTACTACTGCTTAAATAACTCGACAGGCTAACAACAACAACAAAAAAACCTCTAGGAAAACAAACAAACTATTGATCTGACAGATTTAATTTGACCAAAGACTCTCCTATTTGTTTAGGGTCTACAGGAGAATTACTTACTTAAGGCCTAGATGTCTTACTGTCCTGTGTTTCACTCCAGTATCATTTATAGTTCCAACAGAAAACAGAACAATCAAATCATTACATGAAGGTAATTTTAATAAAAATACTTTTTATGGAGATGCCTGCAGGGTTAAGAGAACCAAGAAGAACGACGAAGTCTCCAGGAACTAGCAATAACTAACATTAGTTAGCAATATTTGTAGCACTCCCATGCCTGAAAAGGATGGGATAGCCAGAATCCAGTAAAAAATGTAGCCCTGGAAGAGAAGCCCTGCAAAAGGAGCAGTGCTCATAGTTTGGTGATCTTCCCATAGTGGGAAGAGTATTAAGAACAAAAGGAAACTATTGGTCAACTGTGGCTTAGCAGCAAGAGGACTGAAAGAACAATTACCCTGTCCCCTTCCAGCTCTCAGGACAGGTGTGTCCCCTTTTATCCAGTCCCATCTAAAGCCACAGGACAAAGGAATCCAAATGATAAAATTCATGGAGGTCAATGCAAAGAGGGCAGAAAATGAATCTGAGTAATAACTGGCTCAAAACAATCAAATGAAGATTTTTAAAATTTAGATACTTAAATCTATCCATAAAAACATAGAAAAAACCTTTTTAAAAATATTAAACATCTAATTCTAGATGTGAAATGAATACTACTACTTTTCATTGAATAGTGAGATCTTTAAACATTTAATTAAGATCTCTTTCACAAGTAGGTGTACCTGGGTGGCTCAGTGGACTAAAGCCTCTGCCTTTGGCTCAGGTCATGATCCCAGGATCCTGGGATTGAGTCCCACATGGAGCTCCCAGCTCAGTGGGGAAGCCTGCTTCTCCCTCTGAAGATCTCCACCCGCCCACTTGTGCTTTGTGCTGACTCGCACACAATCTCTCTCTCACAAAAATAAGTAAAATCTTAAAAAAAAGATCTTTTCCACAAGTAGATTCTTGTTCATAAATGTAGAATTTATGGCTGGGTATCTCACTATCTTTGAAAAGATGTTTTGACTGATAACAATTAATGTTCTCTGAGGGAGGTATAGAAATTAACAACTTCAGACATTGTTTGTGGAAGTGTAATTTCATTGGATCTTTGTGAAAATCAGTATGGCACATTGTATCAAAAATTTTAATGTGTCAAAAAAAAATTTTAATGTGTCTAGACCTAAATTCTAAAGTCAATGTGTAAAACTTTATTCTAAGAAAATTACCAGAAAAGTGTATATGGTGCATATAGACATAAACATGTACATATGAGAATATGCATTCGTTACAAAAGTTTGAAGCATTGTAAATATATTAATAGATTTAAATAAATAAATTATGGTACATCCCATAAAATACTCTTCTGTCAAAGTGCTTTCCATTTTACTATAGATGTGCACTATATATTTTTCATTTAAAAAATTATAAGGTAGGTGGAGGGTATGATTCCATTTACAATTTGTCTTTTCCTGAATGTCACATAAATGGAGTCACAGAGTACAGAGCCTTTTGTGTTTGTTTGCTTTTTTTCACTTAGCATGCTTCAAAATTAATTTATGTTTTTGCATTATAAGTAGTTTATTCCCTTTACTGTTGAATAATATTCCTTTTTTTGGCTGTAACAAAATTTTTTTCAATAATAGACATTTGGGTTGTTTCCAGCTTGACGGTATTATAAATAAAGCTGCTCTTAACAGTCACATACAGATTTTTGTTTTAGACAAAAGTTTCATTTCTCATGGGTAAATTCCTAGCAGTAGAATGTCAAATTATATGGTAAATACATATTTAATTTTATTTAAAAAATGCAAAAATTTCTTCAAAGCAGTTATACCATTTTTTATTCCCATTAGAATGTATGAGACTAAGTTTATTTCTGAACATGTTACAAACACATTGATTATATTTATCATCATTAGATAATACAACTATTTCTACTTAGGGGATAAAATTGGAGGGGGGCCTTTGAGGACGCAAGTTGACAGTAAATATGTTAAGACCTTTAGCAACATGTGTTGTCATAATATGCTAAAATAAGATTATAAATGAATGAAGACAACATTGGGATAATTTTTACATCTTTAATAACAATTATTATATTAGTGATTTCTATTCACTAATCCTTAACGGTTTCTTTCTTTCTTTTTTTTTTTTTAGGATTTTATTTATTTATTTGACACAGAGAGAGAGAGAGAGACCACAAGTAGGTAGAGAGGCAGGCAGAGAGAGAGGGGGAAGCAGGCTCCCTGCTGAGCAGAGAGCCCAATGCAGGGCTCAATCCCAGGATCCTGAGATCATGACCTGAGTCAAAGGCAGAGGCTTTAACCCACTGAGCCACCCAGGCGCCCCTTTAACAGTTTATTTCTGATACTGAATCCAGTACTATATCAAGGAGACACTTAAAAATATACCTCATTATAGATAATAAACATTATACAAAGCTTTTCTCCGGGGTCTGGTTCTTCACTCAGGGTTGAATGCCTTTCTGTTGTAGGACTAACTCTCCTCAGTTGTTGATTTTAGTCTTCTTAGTACTCTTTCTTTCAGCACCAGAGAGCACATCTAAAACTCAAGAATACTTTTCCCTCAACTTTTTTGCTTTCCTAAACTTTATTATAAAAATCTTTAGTTTTATTGCCATCTGCTTTATCTCCATTTTCTATTTTAAATTCGATTTTTTCATTTGTTAATCAGTCCCCACAGAAATGACTCAAAATTCTCACACATTGTAAACAGAATTTGTGTACTATGATGCTGTGTACCGAAATTTACAGTTAAATATTATTCTACTTTCCCATGACTTACCAGGGTGAATTTCAATTTCAAAGAGGAAGGAAGGATGTAAATTGTGCAGGACTGATTTATTTTATTCCCACTATCTTATTTACTCAAGGATTTTGTTTTCCTCTATCTACTGTTGTCACTGAATAATTATTGATTTGTTTACCTTATATTTCAAGAAAAGATATGCAAAGTATATATATAAAAAAAGGACTATGTCCCAATTATTTCACCTTGCAAAATTTCAACTCTCAGATCTGTGGCTTACTCTACCAAGTAAATCTGAATGTTGTTGGCTTGAAATTTATCATGGTCCTCTCAAAGGAACCTGAAAGGTCACTCTGTCCATGCCTTTGCCCTCAAGCAGAGTGTCATTCCTAATTATTGGAAGTAATGGTGGCAAGAATCATTTGTAAGGGACAGATAAAACCATCACATGTAACCTATACCTTGCCCTCTAATCATCACCTGAGCTCCAGCTATATAAATTACTTTTACTGAGTTCGGTATACATTTTATTAGTGTTGTTCCCCCTCTATTGCAAAAAATGCATATTGCTAACCTATTAAGTAAAATCGCTTATAGATGTAAATTTTTTATGACTTTTTAAATATTAATGTATGGTTTGTTAAAGGTTAAAGTGGTAAATAGCTTCTAGGAGCTCAAATGTACTAACTTTCATTTTGTAGCCCTCAGCATTTAAAGAAAGAATTCATATATGTCGGGTGCCTGGGTGGCTCAGTTGGTTAAGCGACTGCCTTTGGCTCAGGTCATGATCCCGGATTCCCGGGATCGAGTCCCACATCGGGCTCCCAGCTCCATGGGGAGTCCGCTTCTCACTCTGACCTTCTCCCCTCTCATGCTCTCTCTCACCCTCTCTCTTTCCTAATAAAGAAATAAATAAAATCTTTAAAAAAAAAAGAATTCATATTTGTCAAGCTAAGATTTTTAAAAACTTGCTTTTAGTATATGAGTGTACAAAAGAAATTAGGACAATTAGACCATAATGTCAATGCCACATTAAATGATCACTGTCAGAGAATAACAAGTATTGGGGCACCTGGCTCAGTGGGTTAAAGCCTCTGCCTTCGGCTCAGGTCATGATCTCAGGATCCTGGGACTGAGCCCCACACAGGGCTCTCTGCTCAGCAGGGAGCCTGCTTCCCCCTCTGCCTCTGCCTGCCTCCCCGCCTACTTGTGATCTCTCTGTCAAAGAAATAAATAAAATCCTTAAAAAAAAAGAGAGAGAATAACAAGTATCCTCTTGCTAGTAGATTATGAAAGAAAAATATGATGAAAATATAAGAATTATTAATTGAAACTACTGCTACAAACAGACTACAGCTCATTGTACTAGATCATAAAGGGCGCTGTACTAGATCTATGCTCTTCTATGTAGGGATGCTTACAATTCCTATTTACAATATTTACAGTATTTATTGTAAACAAGTACAGATTTGTTTTTTCTAGCTATATCCCTGCCTCTATCACTAAAGACATGGTAGCATAAGTATAGAATGAATGAAATCAGAGTTCAGAGAAATTTTTGATATTGAATCCTGTGGTCATCATTGAAGATTTGGCATTAGATTTAAGTCTAGACCCTTTTAAAAATACAGATGTCTAGGTTCCAACTACTGACATATTAAGAGCTGAGGCCCAGGCATGTATATTTTTTAAAAAGTATCTTTTTATCCTTCTAATGTATAATTTGTAAATAGGAAAAAGAATACCTAGACTTTTAAAGGATTCACCCAATATTAAAGAGTTAGTGAAATGTAAAACTAAAATCAAACATAGGTTGACTCCTCTTTTACCCATGAGGTAGAAGACAGGTAGCTCAATCTCTAATAAAGGATACCAGTAGAGTGAACAACAGTCTTTTCCTAATCTATGGATCCTTCCAGGCAGTGATGTTAATGGATAGAAAAGGCAACATAACACCCACATGTAACTACATCTATTAGTTTGCTAGGACTGTAATAACAAAGTACTATAAATTGGGTGCCTGAAATAAGAGAAATTTATTGACTCAGTTCTAAAGGCTAGAGATCCTAAATCTAGATGTCAATAGGGTTGGTTCCTTTGATGACTAAGAGGGAAAATTTGTTCCAAGATGCTCTTGTAGCTTATGATGGTTTAGTGAGGGACTGAGGGCAGGTCACTCCTTGATGGGCCACTATCTCGTTAAGATTATTTTGAGCTGAAGGCAAACAAGATCCTACAGGCTGAAGATAAACTTTTCCCTTCCCTTAACTACACAGAAAAATCGAAGTCAGGGGTCTTTCTCACAATAAGTTATTACCAGATATAATTTTTAAAAAGATTTTATTTATTTGAGAGAGAGAGACATCGTGACAGAGAGCAGGAGCAGGGGGGTGTGGGTAGAGAGGGAAAGAAGCAGAGTCCCTGCTGAGCAGGGAGCCCAAAGCGGGGCTCAATTCTAGGACCCTGGGACCAGGACCTAAGCGGGAGGTAGACACTTAACCACTAAGCTACCCAGGTGTGGCCCCCCAGCCCCAGATATAATTTTATCTGAGTGACCCATTTACATGTCCAAGGCAAACATCTAATTATTAAACATCTGCTCTTCTTACTGCCCTGAGAATTGTATTTCTTCCCTCTGAAGTCCAAGGCCCCTATCCCCACTTCTTAGTTCAGGATGACATGTAGACCTCATTTTGCTTCACTGTCTTTGGGATTTCCATGTCTATGTGGATTCCCTGTATGTATGCTATTAATTTTATTTCCTCATTAATCAATCTCATGTCAATTTCATTCTTAGTCCAGATAAAATAACTCTTAAAGAGGACGGAAATTATTGCTTCCTGAGAGTGACAATCTTTGATGTTCCTCGGCTTTAGATATATTGTGCCAATCTCTGCTTTCATGTTCACATCACATTTTCCCTGTATGCATGTATGTCTCTGTATCCGATTTCCCACCTTTTAAGTCCCACCCTAATGACCTCATTTACTTGACCTCATTTCCAAATAAAGTCACATTCTGAGTTACTTGGGTCAGAACTTCAACATATCTTTTTTGCGGAACACAATTAATCCATAACAATTGTCTACATAGAAGTCATAAGAGAAGAAGAAGCTTAGCAGACTCAGAAAGCTCTCTCCTAAATAGATTAACTCTTTATAGTAAATTCAAATTCTTTACCTTCAAGACATCATTCTTTCAATGAGGCACACAACTCTTTAAAAACTTTATCAGAGTTCTTTACCAAAAGAAGGAATATTTAGAATTCTGTAGCCCTTCTTCTAATTACTGATTATTTAATTTCCACTTAAAAAATGCCATTAGCATAACGTGGAAGTCTAATTACCTAGGTAATGAGTAGTCCAACTTGAAAGAGACTTTTAAATCTCATTTATAAGGGGCGCCTGGGTGGCTCAGTTGGTTGGGCGACTGCCTTCGGCTCGGGTCATGATCCTGGAGTCCCGGGATCGAGTCCCACATCAGGTTCCCAGCTCTGCAGGAAGTCTGCTTCTCCCTCTGACCTTCTCCCCTCTCATTCTCTCTCTCTTTTCTCTCTCTCTCAAATAAATAAATAAATTAATTAATTAAAAAAAATTAAATCTCATTTATAAAAGAATAAGGGTTTTCTTCCCCCTATTTGTGTGACTGCTTTCTTGTTAACTCTTCTTCTCTATGAGGCCTAGCCTAGAACCTTCACAGTTCTGTACAAAATTCATAAATTGAACTCATGGCTTTTGCCTTTCTTTTTACTACACAAGAGTTTTTGTTTTTTTTTTTTTTAGATTTTATTTATTTATTTGACACAGAAAGATCACAAGTAGACAGAGAGGGAGACAGAGCGAGAGAGGGGAAGCAGGCTCCCTGTTGAGCAGAGAGCCTGATGCAGGGCTTGATCCCAGGACCCTGAGACATGATCTGAGCTGAAGGCAGAGGCTTTAACCCACTGAGCCACCCAGGCACCCCTCTACACAATAGTCTTGTTTCCTGAATTATTTCTTCCTACTGGACACATCTTTCGGCTTTCACATTGTAAAGTAGAAGTTCTTCTTCCTTTACATCTAGAAAAACTCTTTTTTTGTTTGTTTGTTTTTTTTAGCATGGCTTTCTTCCCAGCTTAACATATTTGATTCCCTTAAAGGACACATTTTCACTTGATTCCACTCAACAAGAAAATAATAAAAAACTGGCATAGGATTTTCATCTAGATTAATTGAACCCTACGCCAGGACCTGTGAACTTGAGACTCAAAATATCCTGTTTAGTCTTTCTCCAATAAGGAAAAAAAAAAAGTTCTATCCTAAGTTCTGTCAGTGGCAGTTTTTTCCCCAGTATCATTTAGGACATTTTCAGCTAGTAATAACAGAAAATTCAACTCAAAAAATTTCAATAGCATGGGGCGCCAGGGTGGCTCAGTGGGTTAAAGCCTCTGCCTTGGGCTCAGGTCATTATCTCAGGGTCCTGGGATCCAGCCCAGCATATCTGCTCAGCAGGGAACCTGCTCCCCCCGCCCACCTGCCTCTCTGCTTACTTGTAATCTCTTTCTCTCTGTCAAATAAACAGATAAAATCTTTAAAAATAATTTTTCAATAACAAAGAAATCCATTATTGTACACAGCAGTTCAAAACTGTGAAGCTGTAATGTATATTAATTTAGCAGCTCAATGATATTATGATTATTCTTCCCATTATTTCATTCTGTCACTCTTGAGTTGGCTTCATCTTTAAGCTTGCAGTATATTGGCTGAGGACATCTTATCTAGAACTTCTGCTATTAAGGAAAAGAAATTTCCCCCACTGTGTTTAATTTTAAAATGAAGGAAAACATTTTTAGAACCACCCAACCAATTTTTCATCACACTGACCAAAATTACATCCTAATTCCATGCCTAAATTAGCCACTGTGAAAGGAACTAATAACAACATAACTGGCTTAAGGCAATCAGAATTAATTTACTAGGGTTGAGAATATAACATCTTTTCCCGATATTCAGTGCCATGCAAAAGAGAACATAAGTATCATCGCAACCAGGATCTGTTAACAAGGAAGAAGGAAAATAAATGTCAAGTAGATTATTAAAACTTTATGCTAACCCTCTGATGTAGAGAAAGCTTATATGTAGAGAAAGCGTCTATGTGTTGAAACAGAATATAACTACCACAGACGGAGAATAACCTGGCAGTTTTGACTAGTTTCAATTCAGCCTTAAGTCCAGTTGTATTTATTTTTATTCCACAATATTTTTTTAAAAGATTTTATTTATTCATTTAACAGAGAGAGAACACAAGCAGGCAGAGAGGCAGGCAGAGGCAGAGAGAGGAGCAGGCTCCCTGCGGAGCAAGGAGCCCGATGCGGGACTCGATCCCAAGACGCTGGGATCATGACCTGAGCCAAAGGCAGTTGCTTAACCAACTGAGCCACCCAGGTGTCCCTATTCCACAATATTTTAATGGTTGTTTTTTATACTTTATTGGATTCTATGAACATATAAATGTTTCTTTATGCCTATACTTGTTATAACAGCATTTCTATCACTTGTAACAAAACAAATATACCTCATCATATTGTAACTTTATTGAAGTGATATTTGCATTTGTCATTTTTTTTTCATAACTAGAAATTTTGTTCCCATTTTTTATGGTAAGTCAGACCTCATTCCTTCTACCAATTTAATTATACGCAAAGAAGTCTAGATACATGTTTAAATTTGACAACCATTTTGTCAGACTATCTCATGATGAGATATTTCTATTTCTACTATAAAACTAACATGCTAATTTTTCATCATTTATATGATAATTGTGCCCCATCTATTTTTTTTTATGAGGATAGAGAAGCTGTTTTATGAGGATGAATGTGAGATTCATCCATCTTTTATCTAAAAGAAAGCCTGATCCAAATAGTCACACCCTCTACTTAATATCTGCATTTCATTCTTAACTTATATAATTCACATTTTTACATTTTTATTGTTATGGAGTCATTATCAAAATAACAGCATTTCCACCCTATTGTTTTTATAAATGCAATGAATTTGAACACATAAGCTCTGTTAAGCTGTTAATGATCTCCCATGGGTTTCATTTCTTATTTGTGAATCTTCAGTGATCTCCCTGGGGTTTAGGTGAAGCAAATTTTGCAAATTATGCCTAAAAGTATGAAAGTTTTCTTATGATCTTCAGTAAGTCTACTCTAGAGTTTTGTTTCATGAAGCAGGGAAATTTCTCAGATGAACAATAATTTTGACCCTACTATACCCTGTGGCTTTGATTTTTTTTCCTTTTGGTTGAATTCATCTTACATTGCTGATTATAATTGTAGAGAAAATAACAGCAAAGTCAGAACTTATTTTCAGTGACTGAGGCATATGCCTGCCCCTTGCTTTTTTCACCCTTTAGCATTCAAATCACTTACTCTATTCCTTTAACCATGGTGTTCTGATCACCCTCTATCCTATCTTCCATCTGGGATGCTAGATACTTTCATTTTGAAACCTAGAAATATACATGTTGTAAACCATTTAAGATAAAATGTCTTTTTTCCCCCCACTTTTTAATTGGAGACTTCTTTTCAAAGACCCTCTCATTTGGGTCAGAGAAGAGGTAGAGGGACCTAATAATATTTGATGGTATAAATTTGGGATCAGAGGAGTTCTTGTAAATAACTGATTTATGATGTTAAAAATTTGCTATGTAAACTTAAAAATTAAAATAGGGCTTAATGGCTGAATGTACAATATCTATTTCTAGCAAATACATAAATAAATAAGCTATCCTGACTTATTAGAGGGAAAAGAAGTCAAAGAAATAAATTAGTAATCATTTCAGTAAATTGAAGTAACTGTAATACCCAGGGAGGAAATTTCTGAATTAAAGACAAGTATTACAATAGCTTATCCTAGGGCAGAGGTCTGCACACTATAGTCCCCTGGTCAAATCTGCACACTACAGTTCACTGGTCAAATAAAATTTTAATTAAATATAGCCACACCCATTCGTTCCTATATTATGGCTACTCTCTTGTACACCTGAGACCACACGGCCCATAAAGTCTAAAATATTTGCTACCTGACCCTGTACAGAAAATGTTTAATGATCCCTGCCTTAGGTAAAACCCTATCAGACTTAAAATATTGTAGAACTACTGACTTTGTATAAAGGTATAATCTAAATAAGCATATATTACAAGATGAATTGGGATCCATTCTTAAAGGTATACAACCAGAAACAAGTTGGTTATTCAGTAAGGAAAGGCTGTAGACAACATAATGTCCTATTTCACCTGAGTGAAATTAAATAAGCCATAGGCTTATTTCCTCATAGGCTTATTTCCTTGGTCATGCTAGAGCACATTAGTACAGATGCTGACCTGACAAATGCATGAAATCTCTCTCCTTCCATTTTTTAGTGATGCCAGAAAAGCCACTACTATCTGAAGTTGCAATTTACCTTCCTGGAGGGAAGTTTCCTGTTGTTACAATGAGTTTATTGGCAAAGTAAAAACAATCTCAGGATCTGAGATCAGATCAATCTATGGATGAGAACATATGTCATACAAACCTAGGTTTATACAACTTGAGATGAAAGATACAACTTCCATGAAAGTATATATCAAAAGTAAAAGTACAAGGTCAGTAATTGCAGGTCACAGTTGAGAGGACAGTTGTACCAAAGAATAAAGGTAAAGGACAGACACAACTGCAGTTGAGTATATGGGTGGGCCCTCAGACAGTGGCATATAAAGAAAAACAATAACAAACAAAACACACACACAAAACTAATGTAACTGGAGAGAGAGATTAAAATTTTCCTAGTAAACTCTTAAGAACTTATCACATATAGAATGCGTATCTCATTTATGCCAGGCCTCTCTTCCAGAAGAGAAGTAATTTTAAAAATCGAAATAATTTAATCTTCTATTTAGACAAACATCTAGGTAAGGGTTATTTCACATTTAGGTTTCCAATAGGATAAATTTAATGAATTTAAAATTTAGTAATTTTTAATGAAAATGTTACATTAAACCAAGATATTTTTCCCAGTAGAGAAGAATACTTGAACAATCCTAATTATATGTACAAACTATTGGGTTTTTTTTAGACAACATGAAACGTCATACATTCTCTTAGAAAACAAGTGTTCTTCTCTTGTTTCCAATTTGCTATCACAAAGCTCAATATACGCCAAGTGACTATTTTGTAAAACAGGGTATACTTTCACTTTACTGATTATTTTATTTTTGCTTTGTGCTAAAACAGTTGTTTTTCTTGAAATGATTTTTAGTTTGGGGAGCAGTAGTATAGCAGTTAGAAAGTTTGTTCAGCTTTGATTTTGTTCAAATTATAACTGGCATTCAACTTAGACAAACATTAGACTTAATTTAGACAAACATTTCTTCTACATACATTAATGCAAAAGGTTTTTTATGTTTGTTCTGCAACTCAAGAATTTGGAAAAAGTCCTCTGCAATTCTCTTGTATTTCCCTCTAAGGCTTCACACAGAATATATACAGAACTTTGTGGGTGAAAGAATTTGAAGGTGAAGATGAGTCAAATTTTGGTATTAGTCTATAGTTCCAAAGAGATAAAAAACAGTGTGTTCCAGAAGACAATTGGAAATATATGTTAAAATCAAAAGAAATTAAGATTAATTTTCACTGCGGTGGTAACTGAAGATTAACATTTCAAGAAGTATGGTGGTGAACAAGTGAAGTGAAGTTTGAGAGGGAAGTAGGCCAACAGAAACTACTGGGATACAAGAAACTAGATAAGGTTTTCTATAGAGAAAATTGTGTGCTAAAAAGGGGATCATTGAAATAACTGCTAAGGAGTCAAGGCTCCCTAAGAAGATAGAACAATAATAATAATGGAGAGGGAATCGGTTTGAAGAGCATGTTCCTCTATGTAAAGCAACAGTGGCATAGACCCATTTTGACATTTGTAAGAAAAGCCTTAATGAAAAGATGGCTACTCTGTGGGAAAGTTGATGCTCCCTTTCTTAGAATTCTATAATCACTTATCCTCCCAGTGTTATTTTAAAGGCTACAGAATCTATAGATTGAGTGTAAGACAAGCTCTTTTATTGACACCAATCTACATGAAGGTCAAAAGTTAACTCCATACTCTGATTTTATATCTTACACAGAGGGATTCTCAAGTTCTTTATAGTCAAGGAATCAAATTTACAAGTCCTCCTCCAAGCTTAATCTTAAGAATACTAATTTTTTTTTTATAATGTCCAGTGGATCATCATATTTTTCACCTACAAGAAAAGAAAAATGATTGGGAATTAAATGCTTTGTGATTTGGGTTCTATGACTTCAAAAATTTCCAGACAACAATGACAGCCACCTACTGCTTTGTGTAATAGTAAAGAGGTTGATTTAGATATAGTCAGTCATTGTATCAGCACACATAAAGAGAAAATATGTGCATGTAAACAAGATTGGACTACAGCTACAAACTTATTTTTCCTTTGAAAATGAAACTAGTTGGCAGTCTTACCAATAAACAGTGCTCAGTGTTATCTTAGTCTTCTGTTTGAGTTTTGGAATGCTGAGTCTTATGGTAATTGCATATTACATCTACATACTTAAAATGAGCTTATAATGGCTATTATCATCAAAAGGAATAGAAAAACAATTAACTATGATTAGCCTTTTTGTGTGAAGAGTTACCTCCTTATTTTGGCATTCAGTCTGCAATCATTTTGATTTTAGCTATGCGTTTGAATAATTTTATTTATTTATTTTTGTATTTCAATAGTGTAAGAACAAATGAGTTCCTTAACCTTATGCATTACTATAAAAAGTAGAAAATGGTAGCAGTGTTTATTAAAATATAAAACCCATTTCCACGGGTTTTTTTTTTTTAAGCAGAGGAAGAGACCAAAAGAAACCTTTCTGATTTTTTTCCCTAGTTTAATTTGAAACTGAGCCAACTTAAAATAACTACTATGAAATTCATTATTATACTTTATATTGTCCCCCAAATGATTAATTTTCACTGCCTCAGGTCACTTTCAAAGGTAAATATTTTCTTGTAAAAGAACAAAGGCATGATTTGGTAAATAGGCATTGATGATATGATTGAAATTTCAAAATACATATTACCTTCTTGCAATATTGAGACATTGTACATACATGTTTAAATCTCACATACGGTAAGAATGTACATTTTATCACAGAGATTACCAAATTCTATGGGGGAAAAAAAAGGAGGAAGATTTAAAATAGTGATTCTGTACAAATCATAGCCAGATTGCCTTTTTTGGGGGGATCCTGGAGCATTGGCAACCTTGCCTGTGGGATGTGTTTGAGTCCTCTAAGTGATGACTGGGAGTGAAATCTCAGGGGACTGCATGGGCGTTGCCTGAACTTTCCCAATAATGATTGTGGAGCCAACACATTCAGTTCTTAAAGAGAGTTTTCAAGTCCTTGGAGATGTAGCCTTCTGCTCTGTGCTAGCCTGTATGGCTTGGAGAACTGCCAGTGGCTGTGAGTAGTGTAATCTCTTAGGAGAGTGAATTGATGCTCTGGAGTTCCTAGGATGTTTGTAAATTACAAAGGGCTAAAGAACTCCTTTGAGGATTTGTGTTTTGTTGAAAGGATGGTCATAACCTTCTCCCACTCTAAGAGAAAATGTAGCATAAAGGTTGATTTTAATCAACCTTTGATTGATTAATTTACGTTACAAAAAATTGGGATTTGTGATACAGGGTGCTACATACAGTAACTTATATGTGAATAAAAACATTTCCTTACATTACATTCATTTGTATAGTTCTATCACTACTTGGTTTTCCATTTGCCTTCTCATTGCTATTCCATATTGAAGAATTTCAGAAGCAGATTTCTTAAAATGGCTGAAAGAAATTTCAACATAAATATTCAAAGATTAAATGTCATCGTCATTGTTTTCTGGAAGTGGAAATCTTTGGCATAATGTATTCTCAAACGACTTTCCCTGCTTTGTTAAATGATTTACTTTTCAGAACTAGGGCAAGAGATTATTCCATCATTACGGTTCAAAACAAAATAAAACTACAACAACAAAAAAACCAAAAACCAAAACAAAACCCAAAAAACTTCCTCTCAACATTTATAAACAATCAGAAATATAAATTTATAAAAACAATTGGCCTTATTATATGTTTGATATGAAAACTATACTTTAAGATATAGTTGACTTCCCATCTACTTTCTTTCAATCTGTCACAATAACTTTCTTAGAGGAGTAGCCTACTGTTTAATTCTTTAAGACAATTTCTGCCCTCTTCAATATGTACCTCTATATTGTAAGTTTGATTGAGGTATAACTTACAAACCGTAAAATATACCAATTCAATCATTTCAAATTAATACAATTATGTAATCATCACCATAACCCAGTTTTAGAATATTTTCATAATTCAAGAACGTTCCCCCATACTCATTTGTGGTTAATCTCCACTCATACTTGTATATTAAGGAAGCAACTGAGGAGCTGCTATTTGTCTCTACAAATTTTCCTTTTCCAGGTATTTCTTTTTCTAAAAAATTTTATTTATTTATTTGACAGAGAGAGTGATCACAAGCAGGCAGAGAGGCAAGCAGAGAGAGAGGGGGAAGCAGGCTCCCCTCTGAGCAGAGAGCCTGATATGGGGCTCAATCCCAGGACCCTGAGATCATGATCTGAGCCAAAGGTAGAGGCTTTAACCCACTGAGCCATCCAGGCGCCCTTCCAGGTATTTCATATAAATGTAATAATGTAGTAATTTGACTCTACATATGGATTCTTTCACTTAGTATAATACTTTTAAGGTTCCATGTTGTAGTATTGTGGTAGGTGGAGAATAATTGCCTCCGAAAGATATCCATATCCTAATTTCCAAGACCTGTGATTATTTTATGTTACATGGAAAGGAGAATTAAGGTAGCACATGGAACTGAATTTACTAATCAATTGCCTTTAAAATAGAGGGATTTTTCTGCATTATCCAGTGGTTCCAAACTAATCATAAGGGTCCTCAAATGAGGAAGAGGGAGAAAGAAGAGTCAAAGTGATGAGATGTGAAAAAGATTTCATGGGTCATCGCTGACTTTGAAGATGGAAGAAGATCACAAGGAAGGAGATGTGGGCAATTCCTAAAAGCTAGAAAACAGAAGAAAATAAATTCTCCCCTAACACCTTCAGAAAGGAATTTCAATAACCCTGGGAATGTTAGCCCAGTGAAACCCAATTCAGATACAATTCACAAGACCTCCATAAACTGTAAGATATAAATTTCTGTTTTAAACCACTAAATTTATAGTACTGTGTTATAGCATCAAAAGAAAAATAATACAAGCAGTTTTTGTTCCTTTAAAAAATTTCACTGTTAAAAAATAAAAAAATTTTACTATGTTAAGAACACTAAACATAATATTGACCTTATTAATAGATTGTTACATGCAC
Organism: Nasua narica; assembly: GCA_028533885.1. Lineage (NCBI taxonomy): Eukaryota > Metazoa > Chordata > Mammalia > Carnivora > Procyonidae > Nasua > Nasua narica. The sequence continues at coordinate 95,637,525 of CM052810.1, read as the reverse complement.
AGTACAGTATTGCTAACTATAGGAACAATGTTGTCCAATAGTTATTCTTCTTGCAGAACTGAAACTCTATTATACAGGTGAACACTTCCCATTTGCCCCTCCCCCAACCCCTGACAGCCACCATTAAATTCTCTGTTTCTGTGAGTGCTTACTTTGGACACCTTATGTAAGAGAATCAGCAATATTTTTCCTTCTGTAATGGATTAAACCCAGCATAATATCCTGAAGGTTTATATATATTGTCTCATATTGTAGATATCCTTCTTTTTTAAGACTGAAAAACATTCCATTTATGTAGACACCACATTTTCTTTATCCATTCCTCTACCCAAAGACATTTAGATTGTTTCCACATTTTGACTATTGTGAATAGGGCTGCAATGAACATGAGAGTGCTAATATGATTTTGAGATTCTAAATGCAATAATTTTGGATGAATAGCCATAAATGGGATATCAGAGGTATTATTTTTAATTTTTTGAACCACCATACTATTTTTCAGAGCAGTTGCATCATTTTTGCATTACCCCTACTCACCTATAAGGATTCCAATTTCTTCATGTCCTTGTTAACATTTGTTGTCTTTTGAGTTTTTGATAATAGGTATCCTACTATGTGCAGTGACATCTTAAAGTGGTTTTGATTTTCATTTCCCTGATTAGTGATGTTGAGCTTATTGCTCATCTGCTTATTGCCATTTGTATGTCTTTGGAGAAATATTTCTATTTAATTACCAAATAGTAGTCCATATTTGGTTTTATTTACCAGCTAATTGATATTTGGTTTATTCCTAGTTACAGGCTGTTATTAATAATGCCTCTACAAATATTGCTGTACATGATGTTATGTGGACATATGTTTTTGTTTCTCCTCGCTTAATACCTCGGAGTAAATTTTGGATCATAGGGTAAAACTATATTTAATCTTTTAAGCAACTGTCCAACGGTTTTCCATAGGGTTGATGCTATTTTACATTTCCATCTCTAATGCATAAAAATTAGAGTGTCTCCACATTCTCACAACATTTGGTTTTTTGTTTTCTTCTATTAAAGTCATTCTAGTGGATGTGTAGTGGAATCTTGTGATTTTTTTTATAATTGTAGTAATATACACATAACATTTGCCATCTCAACCATTTTTAAGTGTATAGTTTGGTGGTACTGGGTATTCACATTATTGTTCAAACATTATCATCCATCCTGGTAACTCTTTTCGTCTTGTAAAACTGAAACTCTATACCCATTAAAAAATAACTCCCCATATTCCCCTTCCCCCAGTTCCTGGCAACCACCATAATACTTTGTTTTTATGATTTTGACTACTCTTAAAAACCTCGTTTAAGTGGAGTCATACAGTACTTCTCTTTTTGTGACTGGCTTATTTCACTTAGTGAAACATCCTCAAGCTTCATTCATATCATAGCATATTACAGAATTTCCTTCCTTTTCTAAGGCTGAATGATATTCTATCGTATTTATATACCAGATTTTGTTGATCCATTCATTGTCAGGTTGCCTGAATTGCTCCCATGTTTGAGACATTGAATAATGGGAATACAAATATATCTTTGAGACTGCTTTCAATTATTCTGGGTATATAACCAGAATAGAAATGACTGGATAATATAGTAATTCATCTTTTAATTTTTAAAGGGACTCCATAATGTTTTCCACAGTGGCTATACTATTTTACATCCCCACCAAGGTTCCTAATTTTTCTAAATTCCTACTAACATTTATTGTTTTGTTTTTTTTTTCAATAATAGTCATCCTAATGAGTGTGAGTGGTATCTTATACTTACTTTGATTTGCATCCCCCTTAGTGATAAATGATGTTGAACATCTTTTCATATGCTCAGTGAGTAATTTTGTATATATTCTTTGGATAAATGTCTATTCAAGTCCTTTGCCTATTTTGAATTATTTGTATTTTGTTGTTGAGGTTTAGGAGTTCTTTATAACTTTTACATATTAATCTGTTATCAGGTACATGATTTGCAAATACTTTCTCCCATCCTGTGGATTGCCTTTTTATTCTGTCAATAATGTATTTTGATGTACAAATTTTTAAAAAAAAAAATTACGTTCAATTTGTTTATTACCTATCCTTTTGTCATCATAGTCTGAGAAATCATTGCCAATTCCAAAGTTGCAACCACTTTTCTTGTATGTTTTCTTCTAAGAGTTTGTTTTAGTTCTTACATTTGGATCCTTGATCTGTTTTGCGTTAACTTTTGTACATCTTGATATGTAAGTTTGAAATCATTCTTTTGCATATACTCAGTTTTCCCAGCACTATTTATTGAAAAGACTACACCTTCTCCATTGAATGGTCTTGTTACCCCTGTAAAATATTATTTGACTATATATATGAAACTTTACCTCTGGGCCCTCTAATTTGTTTTATTGCTCCGTATGTCTGCTTTATACCAGTAACAACCTATTTTGATTACTGACCTTTTATACTAAGTTCTGAAATCTGAAATTGGGAAGTATTGGTCCAACAGTTTATTGTGTTTTGACCATTTGGAGTACCTTGACATCCATTATAAATTTTAGGATATTTTTTTCTATTTGGGGGAAAAATTGAAATTTTGAAAGACATTGTATTGAATCTATAAACCACTTAGGGTACTACTGACATTTTAATAATATTAGCTCTTCCTCTCCATGAACATCATGTTTACTTCTTAATTTCTTCCAGCAGTATTTGGTATTTTTCACTGTACAAATGATTTACCTTCTTGGTAAAGTTAATTCTTAAATATTTTATTTTTTTCAATGCAATTATAAATGCTACTGCTTTCTTAATTTTTTTTGTATTGCCCATTGCTTAGTATACAGAAATGCAACTGTTTGTGTACTGACTTTGTGTCCTGCAACTCTACTGAATATATTTATTAAATTTTTTTTGTGTGTGGAATCTTTAGGGTTTTCTTAAGATCTATAAGATCTTAACATCTGAAAACAGAGATGATTTTACTTCTTTCTTTGCCACTTAGATGCCTTTTCTTTTGTCTTGCCTAATTGCTTTAGCTAGAACTTCAAGTATGATATCCAAGAGAAGAAATGGAAATGGGTATCCTTGCTTTGTTCCTCATCTAGGATGAAAAGCCTTCAGGCTTTCACCAATGAGTATGATGTTCACTGTGGATTTTTCACATAGCTATTTATTATGTTTAGGTAGTTTCCTTTAATTCCTACTTCCTTGAGTGTTTTTGATATGAAAAGATACTGATTTTTGTGAAATGCTTTATATGCATTAGTTGAAATAATCATGTGGCTGTTTTTCTTCATTCTGTTGATGTGGCTTATTATGTTGATCCATTTTCACATGTTGAACTATCTTTGCATTCTGGTAAAAAATCCCATTTGGTCCTAGTATATAACACTTTTAATGCTGAATTCTGTTTGCTAGTGTTTTCCAGAGGATGTCTGCATCAATGCTGATAAGGGATATTGGTCTGTAGTTTTATTTTTTTGTAATCTTTTTGTCTGGCTTTGGTATTAGGGTAGTGTTGGTCCTGTAAAATGTTATGAAATATTCCCTCCTCTTTATTTGGAAAAGATGAGAAGGATCAGTATTAGTTTCTCTAGAAATGTTTGGTAGAATTCACCAGTGAAGCCATCATGTCCAGGTATTTTCCATTCTTTGAGAGATTTTTGATCGCTAATTCAATCTCCTTACTAGTTAGGAGTCTACTCAGATCTCTATTTCTTCATAATTTAGTGTTGGTAGGTTTAGTGTTCTAGGAATATGACCACTTCACCTAATTTATACAAATTGTTGTTGTGTAACTGTTCTTAGTATTCTTATCATCCTTTTTATTTCTATAGGCTTGATAGAATAGTAACATCGCCACTTTCATTTCTGACTTTAGGAATTTGAGTTTTTTCCCCTCTTTTTTACACAGTCCTTCTAAGCTAAAGGTTTGTCAAATTTATTTTCTCAAAGAACCAACTTTTAGTTGCATTGATTTTCTCTATTGTCTTTCTATTTCTATTTTGCTTCTTTGCTCTAATCTTTATTATTTTTTTTTCCTTCTGCAAGCTTTGGGTTTAGTTTGTTCTTTTTCTAGTTCTTTAGGTTGTAAAGTTAGATTGTTGATTTTGTATATTTATTGTTCTTTAATGTAAATATATACTTACAAACTCCTTTAGCACCACTTTCCTTGAGTCCTCTAAGTTTTAGTATGTTGTGTCTGAATTTTCTAATGTACCTAGCGATTTCCTCTTTGATTCATTGGTTGCTTAAAAGTGTTTAATTTCTACAGTTTTATGATTTTCCAGTTTACTTTTTTTTATTGATTTATAACATTATCCCATATTGGTCAGAATACTTTTTTTTTTTAAAGATTTTATTTATTCATTTAACAGAGAGAGAACACAAGCAGGCAGAGAGGCAGGCAGAGGCAGAGAGAGGAGCAGGCTCCCTGCAGAGCAAGGAGCCCGATGCGGGACTCGATCCCAAGACGCTGGGATCATGACCTGAGCCAAAAGCAGTTGCTTAACCAACTGAGCCACCCAGGCGTCCCCAGAATAGATACTTTTAATGAAATCTATCATTTTCAATCTTGAGATTTAATTTGGGGTCTACCATATGGTCTTGGAAAATTTCCAATGAACACTTGAGAAGAATGTATATTCTGTTGTTGGGTATAATGTTCTACACATTTCTGTTAGAGCTAGTTGATTGTGTTGTTGAGTACTCTATTGCCATACTTCTTCTGGTAGTTCATTCCGTTATTGTGAGTGGAATAGTCTCCAAATATTTTTATAGAACTTTCTCCCTTCAGTTCTGTCAGTTTTTGCTCATATATTTTAATGACTTGTAATTAGCTGTGCAAACGTTTGTAATTATTATATATTCTTGCTGTATTGGATCTTTTATTAATATTTAATATCTTTTGTCTCATAAGTTTTCATTTGCAGTTGACTTGTCAGATATTAGTATAGCCACCTCTGCTCTTCTTAGTTACTATCTGGATGAAATGTCTTTTTCAATCCTTTCATTTTCAACTTCTTTGTGTTTCTGGATCGTCAGTGTATTTCTTAAAAACAACATACAGTTACGTTATATATTTTATCCATTCTGCCAATCTCTATCTTTTGACTGGAGAGTTTAATCCATTTACACTTAAAATAATTACACATATAGAAGAACTTACCTTTGTCATTGTGCTATTTGTTTTCTATAGGCCCTATAGTTTCTCTCTTCCCCATTTCCTGAATTACAGTCTTCCTTTGTGTTTATTTTATTTTTGTAGTGAAATGCTTAAATACCTTTCTCATTTTTTTCTTTTTTAAAAGATTTATTTATTTGTTTGTTTGTTTGTTTGACTGAGAGACACCGAGAACAAGCAGAGGAACAGCAGAGGGAGAGGGAAAAGCAGGCCCCCTGCCGAGCAGGGATCCGGATAGATGTGGGGCTGGATTCCAGGACCCTGGGATCATGACCTGAGCCAAAGGCAGTCGCCTAATTGACTGAGCCACACAGGCGCCCCTCTCATTTTCTTTTGTATTTCTTCTATAGCTATTTTCTTTGTGGTTACCATGGGGATTATATTAACATCCTAAAGTTTTAACTCTGTAATTTAAATTAATACCAGTTTAAAATCAGTAACATACACATTCTCTATTCTTTTACAGGTCTATTCCCACTCCTTAAAGATGTTAGTGTCATGAAATTACTTCTTTATATGTTGTGTGTCCCCAAACCATAAATTATTAATACTTTTAAATGCATTAATGTTTTAAATTATATAGAAGAAAAAAGTTAGAGATAAAAACCAAAGTTACAGTAATACTAGTTTTACTCTAATAACTGTTTTCTTTAAATGTATTTGTCTTGGGGAGCCTGGGTGGCTCAGTGGGTTAAAGCCTCTTTCTTCGGCTCAGGTTATGATCTCAGGGTCCTGGGACTGAGCCCCGCATGGGGCTCTCTGCTCAGCAGGGAGCCTGCTTCCCCCCACCCCCCGCCTGCCTCTCTGCCTACTTGTGATCTCTCTCTTTCTGTCAAATAAATAATATCTTTTAAAAAATAAATAAATGTATTTGTTTTTTAAATCATGTAGAAAAAAGTACAGTCACAAACCATTATTACAATAACATTAGATCTTATAATTATTAATGTATTTACTTTTATTGAGATCATTATTTCTCCTTACAGCCTTGAGTTACTGTCTTAACATTTTTTCATCATATAAGACTTGCTTGAACATTTCCTGCAGAGCAGGTCTACTGGTAATAAACTCCCTCCGCTTTTGGTTATCATGGATTGCCTAAATTTCTCCCTTACTTTGGAAGGACAATTTTGCCAGATAATGGAGATAATGGATTCTTCATTCACAGTTTTTTCTTTTATCACTTTGAATATAAAATCCCACTATTTTCTGGTGTCCAAAGTTTATTTTCTTATTCATGTTTCTTTTTTTCCAGTTTTATTAAGACATAATTGACATATAACATTGTATAAAGTTAAGGTACACAACATAATGATTTGATATATGTATATATTGATAAATGATTACCACAATATATTTAGTTAACATCACCTCGTAAAGCTACAGTTTTCCTTATTATGAGCACCTTAAGTTCCTGATGAGAAATCTGCTAATGATCTTATTGAGGATTCCTTGTGTGTGACAATTTGCTTCTCTCTTACTGCTTTCAAGATTCACTCTATATCTTCAGCTTTTAAAAGTTTGATTATAATGTGTCTCTGTGTGAATCTCAAAGCCCATCTTACCTGAAGTTCATTGAGATTTATATAAATGATCTCCATGGAATTTGGGAAGTTTTCAGTCATTATTTCTTCATATATTCTTTTTCTTTTTCACTTCTAGGACATCCATGATACATACGACAGTTATGTTTGATATCTTCTCCTTTAAAACTGATTTTGCTAATTTTTGTGTTTTGCTTTTTTTGTTAGTCTAGTTAAAGGTTTGTCAATTTTGTTGACCTCAAGGAATCAACTTTTGCCTTCAAGAATTTTCTATTGCTTTACTGTATTTCTATTTTAGTAATTTCTTCTCAATTTTTTTCTACTAATTTCCTTCTGCTTGCTCTAGGTTTAATTTGCTCCCTTTTTCTAATTTAAGGTAAAAGCTTAGGTCGTTTACTTGAGACTCATCCTTTTTGATGTGGATGCTTAAATGTACAAATTTACTTCTAAGTACTTGTTTAACTGTTTCTCATAATTTTTTTTAAAGATTTCATTTATTTATTTGAGAGAGAGAGAGAGAGAAAGTGAGAGAGAGCATGAGGGGAGAAGGTCAGAGGGAGAAGCAGACTCCCCGCAGAGCTGGGAGCCCGATGCAGGACTCGATCCCAAGTCTCTGGGATCATGACCTGAGTCGAAAGCAGTTGCTTAACCAACTGAGCCACTCAAGCGCCCTGCTTCTCATAAATTTTTATATGTTTTAATTTTAATTCAGGTCAAAATATTTTCTGATTTTCTCATGATTTTTTTTCTTTGATCAATGTATTATTTAGATGTGTCTTGTTTAATTTCCAAATCTTTGGTGATTGCCCAGAATTATCTGTGGTTGCATTCTAAGTTAATTCTACCCTGGGCAAAAAAACATGCTTTACACTAAATTTGTTGAGACTACTCTTGTGACCTAGCATATGGTTAGTCATGGAGAATTTTCCATGAGTTCTTGACAAGCAGGATGCTGGGGTTGTAGGGTGGAGTTAGCTCAAGTTTCCTGATAGTGTTGTTCAGTCTTTTAAATTCCTGATTTTCTCTCTAGTTGTTTCAGCAATAATTGAGAATGAATACTGACTCTCCAACTGTTTATTGTTGAAATACCTATTTCTCCTTTCAATTCTGTCATTTTTTTCCCCATGTATTTTTGGTTTTGTTTTTAGGCACACAGATCTTTATAATTGTGTTATCTTCCTGATATATTGAGTCTTTGTCACTGTCAATATTAATATTGTCAGAGGGGGGCAAGATGGTGGAGAAGTAAGAGATCCTGCAGCAACCAGTCCCCAAAAGTGAGCTGGAAATCTAACAGAAGACGCTGAACACCCATGAAATCACCCTGAGGAGAAAGATTTCTCACTCCGGGATCTCTCCGAGAGCAGAAGACAACAGTGGAGAGGTAAAAGCAAACTGGGAACACTCGAGCTGATATTGGAGGATAAACAAAAGGGGGAGGGAGCCACCAGAAGCTAACAAAGGACAGTAATACCCCAAAGGAAAGTGCCCGGTGGCGGGGGACCAGCATTAACGTAGAGCCTGTTAAAAACACTTAAAAAGGGCAAAAAGTTCGGAGGAGTAACTAGTGGAAGGGGGTGGTCGCGGGCACCGGCGCTTGGACCCACTTTCCCAGGAAGGAGCGCCCCAAAGTGGAACTGGTAGGGGATCCAGTCCGCGATTCCTGAACCTGCAGATTTCCACTCTCTGCAACAACCTGTGGGCCAAGCGCGCACCTGCAAGCACCTTTTCGAGAGTCTGCGGTGGTTCACAAGCCGCAGTTTTTCCCGGTGTGCGCCAGCAACCGCAACATTCGCGGCCCACTGCAGAGCCTGAGCGATCCCCGCGGGCCGCGGAGAGAATGCGGGCAATCGGCCTGACCTCCCGGGCGCCCCTCGCTGAGCTGCAGAAAGGCGGCTGGGGTCGCGACTTTCCCAGCCTGCCGCAGGCCTACCAGTCTGCGCTTGAGAGCGGCAGAAAGGCGGCTGGGGTCGTGCGCCACCTCGGATAGGCTGCACTGTGAGCAGAAATTTCAGGGAGGGGAGTGTGTGTTCTGAACCACACAGAGGGGAGCAGAGACTTGGGCTTCCTGCAACTCGGAGGTCTGAATGCTTCTGGGCAGATTCATTGCTTGGACTCCCTGAAAAGGTGAAAAGGCTACAAAAGGCCAAAAACCTTCAGAGAGCGAGAGACTGAGACACTGGATTCCACAAAGCTCAGCCCCTTGACTGGCGGGCAGGGTGACTCAACCCAAGCAAGACTGACTCGAAAACAATGTGGCAGGCCCCTCCCCCAGAAGACCAGCCAAAGAACAAAAGGACTATAACCACAGGGTCCCCATAAAATTTTAGACCCCCAATGCCAGGGGAAATCAATATATCAAGCTCCTGGTAATACCCTCAAACCTGTATATTTCATAGATACAAGTTTATTTTTGTTTTTGTTTTCTCTTTCTTATTCTCTTTTTTATTTTATTTTAGTCTTCACTTGCTTTCACATTTCTTTTTTCTTTTATCCTTTTTTTAACTACGTAACATTACAACGAGAGGTTTAATACAACTCTAAACCCAGGAGGACCTGAAATAACCTTCATCGCCTGCGAGGAGTTATAACCACCCTCCCATCTTATCCCTCTGTCAGTGTTTCAACGTATCTGCTTTTGTTCTGGTATTACATAAACCTTATTCTTGGGGTTCATTCTGCTAGGTTCTT
>CM052810.1:95456465-95627608 GCA_028533885.1 Nasua narica | reverse complement strand
TGGTGGTGGGTATTGAGAAGGGCACGTACTGCATGGAGCACTGGGTGCTGGTGCATGAACAATCAATCTTGTAACACTGAAAAATTAAAATAAACAAATTTGGGGAGAAAAAAACATTAATATTGTCACTAATATTGTCACTAATTAATATTGTGATAAATACTGTTGTGTTTACACCTACGATTTTCCTATTTGTTTTTGTCAAAAAAACTCTGTCTTTACTCTTGTATCTCCTTTTGTGTTAAACAATGTATATTTTTAGTTATTCTATTGATTTCTTTTTATTAAACTTTTGATCTTTGTAGTTGATTTAGAGCTTATAATAGGCATTTTCATATACTATAATCTACTACATATTAATGTTACTGGCATTTTCATATACTATAATCTACTGCATATTCATGTCACTTATTAATTCTGGATATACACACACACACATGCACACAGAACTTTGCTCCAATATAACTCCATTTCCTCCCCCTCTTTATTGTATTATATATTACATATTAAGTATGTTTACAAAAACCAATAGCACAATTTATAATTATTGCTTTATATAATCCTATTTCTTATAGTAGAAGTTAAAAGAAGAAATGTAAAAAATATATAATTATGGAGTAATTAATGTTAACCCATAAAATCAAATTTTTCAGTATTATTCATTTCTTCCTAAAAATTTGAATTAGTGTCTAATTTCATTTTCCTTCTTCATGAAGAACGTCCTTTAGTAATTTCCTATAAGGCAAGTCTGCTAGCCGCAGATTCATTTTTTGCTTATAAAAAATCTCTCTATTTTGCCAACATTTTTGAAGAATGCTTTTGTTGGATACAAGATTCTTGGATGACATTGTATTTTTCTTTCTGCCCTATAAATACATTATTTTGCTGCTTTGTTGTTTCTAATAAAATGTCAGCTATTATTGATTTTGATGCTTCACCATACCTTAATAAGTTGTTTCCCTCTCCCTGTATGCAAGATTTGTTGTTAGTTTTTGGCTTTCAACTGTTTGCTATTTGTCTAGGTGTGTATCTATTTGTATTTATCCTATGTAGGCTTGTTGAGATTCTTGCATCTGTATTGTTTTTATCAAACTTGAGAAAACTTCAATAGTTTTTGTTGTTAATATTTTGCCCCAATCTCTATCTCCTTTTTCTGAGTGAGATATTATGAAATCTGTTCAGTCTTGGTGTGGAGCCCAAAAGGAAGTAACTATTTCATCCTTTTTATATTATCATGAGATGATATTTGAGAGAAGGCCAATAGGACATAAATTGACTCCTTCTGGCTCAGAAAGTTCTAATTAAAATATTTTATATAATACCAACTCTGTTTTTAGTGTGGTTTAATGCACAGATTTTTTGAGTAAGAACAGATTTTAAAATTTCAATATCCCTTAACATTCACAGAGGATTCTTTGTATTTTTTTTTAATTACAATGAGTAGGAGATATCACCACATCTATACATGTAATAAGTTATATAATTGGGAGGCCTGGGTGGCTCAGTTAGTTAAGTGTCTGCCTTTGGCTCAGGTCATAACCCCAGGGTCCTGTTTCTCCCTCTGCCTGCCACTCCCCTTGCTTCTGTGCTCTCTCTCTTTCTCTGACAAATACATATTTTTAAAAAGTTACATTATCTTAAACAAAATGTGGAAATGCACACACACACAAACATACATATGTATATGATACATATATCAAAGATAATAGAGGACTTCAGCAGATCTCACGTACTCTCAGTTAAACATCTACTTTTTCATATGTTAATCAAATGAGGAAGAAGGTAGAGTTTATGGCATTTTCTTTCTTGTAGTAAGAGTTTTAAAATGTTCATCACTGACATAGTTAACCTTGATGGTCTACCATGGAAATATATATTTGTTTGGTCTATGTTTCCTCTCGGAATTTCACTTACCCTCCCCACCACTGTGCATTAAAGGTAGGCTAAATCTTAAAGGCCATTCCTATAATACCTGGTTTCTGGCCAAGTATGACAATGAGATGCTTTGACAGCTTTAGAGATTGGTAAAGAGAAAGAAACCAATATATTACTCCCTTCTTCCTCTACCCTGGGGGATAAAGGTGTTATGTATATGGCTTCAGTTTTCACAGACCTACTACTCTGGGTCTCAGCTTTTTTTTGGTTATTTTTACTTCTGAGCACTGGAAATACTGTCTAATCCTGCTTTCCTTCCACCGTATAGTGACCATATTTTCCTACTGTTTTTGATTAATTCATTATATTATTCTCATTTGCTTGATATTTGAATTCAGTGTCATCATTTCTCTGCATTACATTTACTTACTGCAAATTTTTGAAGTCACTTTTCTTAATCAACGGACAATTTTTTTTAACAAAATAATTCTTTTACATCTTATGTTGTATCTAATCATGGGTCTCTATTTCCCACTAATCAGAAAAAAAAAAATTCTAGTTTTGATCCAAGTGGTGATGGATTTTTAAAAATTTATTTATATTTACTTTGGGCCAAACATTTTGGTCTAGAATTGATCATTATCCTATTATTACAGGAAAATTTTTTATTTCAATGTTTGTTCTTTTCTTTATTTATATGCATATTAATACATCAGTTCCATCAAACTCTTCTAACTTTTTCACTTTCTTTATGTCTTCTTGCTCAAATACTTGAGTGTTGAGGAGATTCATGACTTAGTCTTGGCCAAAAGTACAGAGTTGTAAACATCTTTTAAATAAGGAAACTTTTAAATAAGACAGGCACTAATTCTAATTCTTGCCATCTGCCTATTGCTTAACATGCTCCATAGACCCACATAGCTATTTGGAATTATTCTGCCTCTTTTCCAGTGGCAATGAAAGAACTCATCACAACCTTAATCACTTTTTCAAGGTCTTAGAAATCATGATACATGATAAAGTATAATATAAACATAACACATATCTAATTAAATATTTTTCAAAAAAACTGAATATTTGAAAAAAACAATAGGAGTAATGTAATTTTAACAAACCTACACTTACCTATTATCTATTTTGCTCTTTTAGAACGTGGTATAAAGTCAAAGGATACTGCTCATTTTCTTGCCCACTATAACTTTTGCAATATTAACAGAATGAAATTGCCATTTCTGTCCCAAATGATTAAAAAAAAAGTAAACCCTAAAGAACTCTCAAAGAATTTTCCCTTCATTCACCAGTTTGAAATTGTTAACTTTCCTCATGGTTAAATATTTAATGTGTTGCTGCTGTATAAGAATTATCTTTGTGTTAATTATTCTAATTACAGACTATCTTCCATTTTTTCTAGCACAAATTGCTACTTTATTTGACCAATTAAAAATTTGCATTACTCAGCAGTACACTGTTTATGAGGTTGATTGTTCAATTGTACCATCATCTCATTTTACAAATCAACTTTTTTAATTTGAGGCTATCAGATATCATAGCAGAGGATGTGAACATATGAATAGTCTAATCAGTTTTCATTATGCCATTAGGTGTTCAAAAGGAATCGAGAAATGATGTAGTTTAGTCAGAAGTCTTATATTTTATGTCACAAGTTCTGTTTAATGGATTTTGTGAAATATTGCTTCAATTCTGTTTCCAAAAAGCAATAAAGCAGAAGTTGTTTTTACAAAGCAGATAGAAAATTGATTCACTGATGCTGGGCATTTTCCAAGTTTAGTGCAGTATTTCCAAACTGTTACATATGTAATAATGACTTTGGTGTTTAAGTAAGCATTTCATTAAATAGGTTAATTTTAGCTCTGAAGCTAAGGCTAGCATCACTAATGAAGTGGTAAGAAAGAATTAGTCATGTAATTTTATGTTAAAAAAAAGTCACCATTCATGTGTATGTGAATCTACCAGTTGAAGGGACAGGCTTGTGTTATGCCTCATTTATTTTTAGGGTTTATTTAAGTACTTTTTCCTTAAAAACTGTAATAACAGTAATAATGAGTTGTACATATCATTTTCAATTATCCATGAGAAGAAAACTATCATAAATCTGAGGGTATTTTCCTTATATTTTCACATCCAGTCATATCCACTGCTATTAAAATCTCAAAAAAAAAATCTCACTGTCAGAATTGCTTTTAACATTTATTGATGTATTTCTAAATTAAATAGCAAAAAGAAGGAGATGTCTCATGTTCATTTCTATGTCAATTCTCTAAAATAAGTGTAATTCACATTTATTCTATCAGTATTGATAAGAACTCACATATTATATAGTTTATATTTAAAATTATACTATTAAAAATGTCCAGAAACTGTCTTCATACTACAGGTATGGTAATTGTCTTTAAACAATTGCTAGGCCTGGACTGGCTTTTCAGAAATCAAGAGGTTATTAGCTGGAAAATTTGACATTACACTTTCTAAATATAGGAAATAAAAATTAAATGAAAGAGAGGGGGCTTGGGGCGCCTGGGTGGCTCAGTTGGTTGAGCAACTGCCTTCGGCTCAGGTCATGATCCCGGAGTCCCGGGATCGAGTCCCATATCGGGCTCCCGGCTCTGCGGGCAGTCTGCTTCTCCCTCTGACCTTCTCCCCTCTCATTCTCAGTCTCTCGCTCTCTAATAAATAAATAAAAATCTTTAAAAAAATAAAAAAAGAAAAAAGAAAAAAAACAAAGAGAGGGGGCTTAGAGTACAAAAGAATTTAAAATATTTATAATCTTAGTGACTATAAGAAAAACTTTTTTTTTCCTATACCACAGTTATAGCTCGATAGTAAGTCACTTACAATTATAATAGTAACATGATAAGCATTGGCACTCACTTCAAATTCTGTTTAGACATTGTGCATCATGGTTAAGCTTAAAGTATAAGCAAACCCAGAAATGTGTTAGTATTAGGACTGTTGTACTATATGAATACCAAGCATTTTGTTTTTTTAGACATTTGAAAGTGCACCTACTCCCCAAAGGAAGTGGCCTTCCTTCTCTTTTACTGGGGACTACATGCACTATTCACTGAAGTTTGCACCTTTTGATTATAGTGCAGCTTGCCGAGTTAAGAAGGGGAGGAGGGTCACTTAAGAAGTTCTTTTTGGCTTTTTTTTTTTTTTCCTGCAGCACCGGCTTCTTTTATTCTTTTTTCCTGCTACTACTTCTTACACTAACCTGTTCAACCACCAGGGTTAGGAAAAATGATTCCAGGGGAATAGATATTATAAAAGTCTAGGTTAAAAAAGGGCAGTATGTACATTACTTATGAAGTCTTACCTCATGCTGAGTTCAATTAAGAGAAAAGCAAATTAAGGTGCGGTAAATGATTAAGTAGTTCTTCAGTTTGAGTAATAAACCCAGAGAGATGGCATCCTCAGAGCCTAAACACGTTTTGGAAATCTCATTTCAAGTTCAAATACCATTGCATTACTTGATTTCAACAAATAATGAGCCCCCTTTCTTATAACAGTGCTATCTCTACACAGATTTTTAACATGTATTGATAATTATAACTCATAAGTTAACTGACATTGCATTTATTTCTCAAATTAGAGCAAATCAAATGTAATTTAGAAGATTTCTTAGCCTATTTTCCACATATTATAAGAGAGATTCATCTGGGTTTTGCTTCCAAAACTGAACCTGAAAGATGGCCAGTACTGATGTCAACTACCAACAAGGCCAAGCTTCACATTGGATCCAATGGCAGGATCACCTATGTATAAAACCATATGTTCCCACACGCTCAATTGGATGCATTTCCACAAAGGCCTTAAATGTGGCACATTCTGGTTTGACTCCAGGCATTGATTCTCCTTTTGTCCAGCAGTGGTTACATCTGTTTTGTTAGTCTACATTTCTGAATAAACTGTAACTTTTAGCATAAGTATCCACATTTATCTTAGATTTTTGAAACCTTTGTGAAGCTGTTTATTTATTTTTGTATAATTTACTTTTATCTTTACTTTTCCCGTAGGGACTTTATGTACTAATCTGCCTACACGCATTGAAAAGGTAATCTAGGGCGCCTGGGTGGCTCAGTTGGTTAGGCGACTGCCTTCCGCTCAGGTCATGATCCTGGAGTCCCAGGATCGAGTCCCATATCGGGCTCCCGCCTCTGCGGGAAGTCTGCTTCTCCCTCTGACCTTCTCCCCTCTCATTCTCAGTCTCTCTCTCTAATAAATAAATAAAATCTTAAAAAAAAAAAAAAAAAGAAAGAAAAGAAAAGGTAATCTAAACGATGGGGCATGGAAATTGAGCTCAAAGAATTTGAAAGTGCACCTACTCTCCAAAAGAAATGGCCTTGCTCCTCTTTTACTAGGGACTACAAGCACTATTCACTGAAGATTAATTAGAGTGGCCATAATGATTTTTCTAAGGAATACGTGCTCTTTCAACATAAAATCCTTTTCTCACTAGTTCAGAATTTTTCTTCAGATCATGATTTTAGGATGTAAGGAATTGGTCATGCAGTAAATGATAAACATCCTTTCTTCATTTCCATTAAATTCAAATCAACTGCCTTTTGTCTGGCATCTACCTCATGACAGATGCTGGTATTATGAAGACAAATTAGCTAAAATCACAACCATGAAGAAGGTTAACAGTTTTGCTGAGATGTGTAAATAAATAAATTATAACCATTTCTTTATATGACATACTATAAAACGAGTTATTCACTAATGTTATGACAGTGCTTGATTTAATCAAAGTAGAAATGAGCTTAAAAATAAGTACAATAAGAAAGAGGATTCTGAAAAGATGGCACAGCAGGAAGCACCAGGAATCTGTCTCCTCATTTGGACAACTGCACTGGCATAATATAGCTGATGCAACTGTTTTGGAACTCTAGAATCTATTGAAGGCTTGCCACTTCCAAGGGAAGTCTTGGATGGTAAATTGTGGTTAACTTCCATCAATTTCAGGTTTCAGAACAGTAGCAACTACCCAACCTCTACTGCAAGTCCTATGGCAAGCAGCTGTGTGACCATTTCAAGAGTAGTTTGCACACAGAATGCAGGGGCATGGTGGGTAAAAAGGATTCTGTCCTTCAAATACTGGGGATCCGCGCTCTAAATACCAAATGCTGTTTCTCATAAATGAGATGTAGACAAGACAAAGCAGTTCCTGCTTTTACACCTTACTTGATTTAAGCCCTGCCTCCTCTAGCTAAACTGGCATCCAGGGGATTTAAGGCCCAGAACATTTTCCCCAAATTTCATTTTTCTCATTCCACTTATAGAAGACGGATGTTAAAGACTAAGACATTAAAAAGCAATTGTACACACAGAGGAAATCAGAAAGTGACCAGAAAAGATCTTAAGCTTCCATCTCAGCCTGATCCTTAGTACAGAGACAGCTAAAACAATCGAGAAAACTAAAACAAAACAAAAGAATCCCCAGAAACCTCTTGGATGAAGAAAATCTAATTTTCAGACCTATTAGATTCAAATGTCCTTTCTACAATGACAAAAAGCATGAGGCCCACATAGAAACAGGTATGGCCCATTCAAAGGAAAAAAAAAATGACAGAAACTGCGCCAGAAAGAGTCCTAATAGCATATTTACTAAACAAAGATTTTAAACAACAGCCTTAAATGCTCAAAGAAATAAATATGATGTAAGTTTTTTAAAAAGTCAGGAAAAACTTATGAACAAAATGGATATATCCAAGGGGCAGAAAACTTACAAAGAAACCAAACGGAAAATCTTGAGTTAAAAACTATAATGACTACAATGAAAAATATACTAGAGGAACTGAAAGGCAGATTTAAGCTGGTGGAAGAAAGAACCAGTAAACTTGTAGATACAACAATAAAAATTATTTAGTCTAAGGAATTTACTGAAAGGGAAAAAAGATGAATAAAAATTGAAACACAACATATCACAACTTATGGGACACAGTAAAAATAATGCTAATGAGGGGCAGGGAAATTATAGCTATAAATGCTTACAATAAAAAGAGAGATCTCAAAATAACTTTACAATTTAAGGAACTAAAAAAAAGAAGAACAAACTAAACCCAAAGTTAGGAGAAAGAAGGTAATAGTAAATATTAGAGCAGATATAAACAAAATAGAGAATAGAAAAATGATAGAGAAAAGAAAAAAACCATCTGTTAATCTCTGAAAACCAGATGGAATAAGAAAAAAAGGAGAAAAAACTTAAATTACTAAAATCAGAAATGAAAGTGGGGACTTCCAATTCCAGAGATATAAAAAGTATTATAAGAGAGTAATATAAATAATTGTATTCTAACAAATTGGATAACCTAGAAGATACAAATTTCTAAGAACACAAAGCCTAACAAAATTATACTTAGAAATGTAAGATTGAGTCAGTAACAATAACAAAAAATCTCCTGACAAAGAAAAGCCCTGGACTCAATGGCTTTACTGGTGAATTCTACTAAAATTTAAAGAAGAATACCTCATAATTCTCAAAATTTTCTAAAAAACTGAAGAGGAGCAAAGACTACCCAAGTCATTCTTTGAGGCCAGTAATATCCTGATATTGAAGCCAGACAAAAACACTATAAATCTACAGACCAATATCTCTCACAAACACTCACGCAAAAAGCCTAAAAAATATTAGCAAACTGAATTCAGTAACATTTTAAGGGATTATACATCATGATCAAGTAGAATTTATTCCTGGAGTGCAAGGATGGTTTAATATATGAAAACTGATCATTATAATATGCCATAGCAAGAGAATACAGGGAAAAAAAACCCACAATATCTCAACTAATGTAGAAAAAAAATATTTAACAAAATTCAAGACTCTTTCAATATAAAATACCCAAACTAGGAACAGAAGGAAACTACTTCAATGTAATAAAAGGCATACATGAAAAAACCACAGCAAACATCCTACTTAATGATGAATGGCTGAAAGATTTTCATCTCAGATCAGGAACAAGACAAGGATGTCCACTTTATCACTTGCATTTAAAATAGTACTGGAAATTCTAGCCATAGCAATGAGGAATGAAAAAGAAATAAAAGTCATACAAATTAGATAGGAAGAACTAAACTAATCCCTGTTCACAGATAATATGATCTTAAATGCAAAAATGCTAGAGTCCACACAAAAAAATCATTAAAATTAATAAATGAATTCAGCAAAGTAGCTGGATAAAAAGTCAACACACAAAAGTCAGTTATATTTCTCTTTTTCCTTCTTTTTAAAATTTAAACTCAGCTAATTAACATATAATATTATTTGTTTCAGGGCTACTGGGCCGTGATTCATCAGTCTTGTAGAATTCCTAGTGCTCATTACAACACATACCCTCACCAATGCCCATCACCAGTTACCGCATCCGGCCACCCCCTCTCCCCTCCAGAAACCTTCAGTTTATTTCCTAAGATTTAGAGTCTCTTATGGTTTGTCACCCTCTCTGGTTTTGTCTTGTTTCATTTTTTTCCACCCTTCCCCTATGATCCTCTGCCTTGTTTCTTAAATTCCCCATATCAATGAGATCATATGATAATTGCCTTTCTCTGATTGACATTTCATTTAGCATAATACCCTCTAGTTCCATCCATGCTGTTGCAAATGGCAAGATTTCATTTTTTTGATGGCTGTGTAATATACCATGGTATATATATATACCACATCTTTATCCATTCATCTGTTGATGGACATCTGGGCTCTTATAGTTTGGTTATTGTGGACATTGCTGCTATAAACATTAGGGTGCAGGTGCTCCTTCAGAGCATTTGTATCACTCCTACATTTTTATCTTTGGGGTAAATACCCAGTAGTGCAATTGCTGGGTCATAGGGTAGCTCTATTTTCCACTTCTTGAGGAAACTCCATACTGTTTTCCAGAGTGGATGTACTAGCTTGCATTCTCGCCAACAGTGTAGGAGGGCTCCTTTCTTCCCATCCTTGCCAATGTCTGTTGTTTCCTGACTTGTTAATTTTAGTCATTCTGACTGGTGCGAGGTGGTATCTCATTGTGGTTTTGATTTGTATTTCCCTAATGCTGAGTGATGATGAGACTTTTTCATGTGTCTTTTACCCATTTGCATATCTTTGCAGAAATTTCTGTTCATGTCTTCTACCCATTTCTTGATTGGATTATTTGTTCTTTGGGTATTGAGTTTGATAAGTTCTTTATAGATTTTGGATACTAGCCCTTTATCTGATATGTCATTTGCAAATATCTTCTCCCATTCTCTCTGTTATCTTTTGGTTTTGTCAACTATTTCCTTTGCTGTGCAAAAGCTTTTATCAGTTGCATTTCTATATAGTAACAATGAACAATCAGAAAAATTAAGAAATAAAAAGCCCATGTATAATAGCATCAAAAATGAAATACTTAGGAAAAACGTGACCAAGAGTTTAAAATATTCTTATAATGAAAACTAAAAAAAACATTGCAGAAAGAAATTAAAGAAGAAGTAAATAAATGGAAGCACATATCATATTTATGGAATGGAAAACTTAATAGTATTAAGATACCATTGGCAGTCAAAGAGATTTATAATTTTAATGCCGTGTCTTTCAAAATCTCAATGACATTTTTTTCCAGAAACATAAAAACCCGCTCTAGAATTCATATTGATTTTTAAGGGACCCCAAATAGCCAAAACAATCTTAAAAAAGAACAAAGCTGGAGGACTAATAATTCTGGTTTCAAAACTACTACAAAGCTACAATAATGAAAACATTTTGGTCCTGGCATAAAACCGACCTATCAAGTATTGAAATAAAATAGAGAACCCAGAAATAAAATCTTATCTATGATCAAATAATTTTAGACAAGGGTGCAAAGACCATTCAGTTAGGAAAGATCAGTATCTAGTTTTGGAAAATTTGGATATCCACATGTTAATGATCTGGAGTCTTACCTAACACTATATATAAAAATTTACTCAAAATGGATCAAAGATCTAAATGAAAGAGATAAAGCTAATAATCTCTTAAGAGACAAAAGAGAGCAAAAGCTTCACAACATTTTTTTTTTAAGCTTAACAACATTATATCTGGCAATGATTATTTGGATATGACATAAAAAGTACAGGCAACAAAGGAAAAAGTAGACAAACTGGACTTCATAAAAATTTAAAATTTTGTACATCAAAAGATACAATTGACAGAATAAATATGATCCACAGAATGAAAAAATATCCAGAAATTATATATCTGATGAGATTGATATTCAGAATATATAGAAAATTCCTAAAACTCAACAACCAAAAACAAATATCCTAATTCCAATGGGCAAAAAGAAAGGGGCAAAGAACTTGAATCGGCATTACTCCAAAGAATATATAGAAACAGCCTAATAAGCAGATGAAAAAATGTTCAATGTTACTAACGATTAGGGAAATGCAAATCAAACTACAATGAAATAACACGACCAATGGACTGGCTACTAAAAATAAAATAAAATAAACAATAAAAAAGAAAGAAAGGAAGAAAAGAAAACTGAAAATAAGAATCTGCAGGGATGTGGAGTAATTTGAACCCAAAGGTATTTTTGTTGGGTATGACAGTTCCTCAAAAAATTAAAAATACAATAACCATTTATCCTAGCAATTCCAGTTTGGGAGTATATATCCCCCAAAGGTGCTAAAAGAAGAGTCTCAAGGATGTATTTGTACACCCATGTTCACAGCAGCATTAAACATCTAAAATGTAGAAATAACCTGGGTATCCACTGATTGATGAATGGATAAGCAACATGTAATATAAACATACAGTATAATATTAATCATTTAAAAAGGAAGGAAATTCTGACATATGCTACAATATAATAAACCTTGAAATCATCATGTTAAATGAAATAACCAATCACAAAAAGCAAACAATGTATGATTCTACTTATGTGAGTATGTGGAGTAGTCAAAATCAGGCAGAAAATAGAATGGTAGTTGCCATGTACTAAGGGGGAGGAAAGGAATGCAAAGGTATTGTTTAATGGACAGACTGAGCTTTACAAGAGGAAAGGGTACTGGAGATGCATAGTGGTGATTCAGCATCACATTATAAATGTTGTTCACTACCACTGAAATGTAAACTTAAAAATTGTTAAGATGGAAACTTTTATATTACGTGTTATTTTACTACAATAAAAAAAATTGGGAAAAAGAATACAACAGAACAAATTTCCTGTAATGTTAGTGTCAGAAAATGCAACAATAAAACTGGCCAAGATTTTCAAAAACAACTAAGTCAAGGTTCAGGAAACCAAATGAAGACAGAAAACGAATTGAGATGGATTTATTAAGAAAAAACTGCTGAACTTTGGGTAATTACAGTGAAAATATGTGGCATTCTTGCTTGCAGCTGCTCTCTCTTCCCAGTTTATTCAGTAAGGTAGTTCTACTAACATGTGGCAAGCCATGAAAACCAACTTTACTGCTATTGTGACTCACTTGCTTTGGAATGAAAGGCAAAGGCTCAAGTGGAGTCTCTTAATAAATATTGTAGTAAATGGGGAAGTTCACTGGCTCCATTTGCCTAAGGATGTGCTTACTGTTGAAATAATAAGTGGATTAGTCAGAATTTAACAAGGGATCATGGAAATAAAACAGAAACTTGATAAGACAGCCACATATCCTGTAGGTATAAACTGTGCATATGTATAATAGAGAACAAAAATGATCCGAGCAATCTATGCATGCTTTGCCTGACCAGAGGCTACAAATGTGCACGTGCATAGGTACAATAAAGTGAAAGCTGGAGAAGACTTGAAACTGACTGAGCACTGAATGTGCTCAACACCCATACACAGGTCCTTCAACAAAGAGTAGAAGCTTTACTGGTTCAAGGTATTTTCCCAGCTTCAGATCAATCATTGGCAGTTCACTAGCTTTACAACATAGAAGCAACCTAGGAATCCAGGCTTTAAAAAGAAATGAAAACAAAACAAAACCAAAAACCTGAGCTATAAAAAGCTAAGCAGAGATGTACAGTAGCCACAGGGGATGCTAATGCTATAGATTTAGTTGGGACAGGTAAGTGATTCAAAAAAAAAAAAAAGAAAAGAAAAGAAAAAGAAAAAGAAAAAAAAAAGGAAGAAGAAAGAAAGGAAAGAAGGAAAGAAGAAAGAAATACAGGAAGAAGTAAAGAAGGGAAGGAAGGAGGAGGGAGGGAAAGAGGAGTAAGGAAGAAAACCAAAAAAAGAAAACTAGAAAAAAATCCCTCAGAGGAGAAAAAAAATTCAGAATCCAGTGTTGCTACATTACAATATTTAAAATGTCATGTTTTCAACAAAATTTATGAGGGGCGCCTGGTTGGCACAGTCAGAGAACATGTGGCTCTTGACCGAAGGGTTGTGAATTTAAGCCCCATGTGGGGTGCAGAGATTACTTAAATAAATAAAACTTAAAATTATGAGATGAGCAATGAAAATGGAAACTCTGGCCCAAGACAGAATTTTAGAGTCAGCAATAGAAACTATCTTTGAGAGAGCCCCGAGGCTGGATTCAGTATTAAAAACATGATAAAGCTGCTATTATCAGTATGTTCAATGAACTGGAGATAACTATGTTTAAAGAATTAAAAGAAATTATACTGGCAATATTTTTAAAAAATAAAGAATCTGAATAAACACAGAAAATACTAAAAAGGGGTATATGTAAAACCTAGAGTTGAAAAGTTCAGTACATAAACCTTTTTAAAAACAAAACTTACTATAGTAGTATGTAAACAGCACATTTGGAAAGGTAGAAAAGAAAATCTGTCAATTTAATGGCAGATTATCTAATTTGAAGAAAAGAGTGGAAAAAAAGTAGAAGAAAAATCAAACCTTCAGGAAAATAACATATTTCATAATAGCCCCAAACTAGAAACAATCTGTCCATCATTTTGTGAATGAATAAACACAATATTGTATATCCATAAAAAACAACATAATTCAGCAATAAAAGAAATAAACCAGATACATGCTTCAATATTTTAATGAACTTGACAATTATTGATAGATCCCTATCCAGCAGTGATAAATCTATAGGAGTAAAACAACAGATTAGTGGTCATATGGAGCTAGGATTGTGAGAGGACAAATTGTAGATGTGAATGACCAAATATTTTACTATAATGGGCATTTTGTAAAAGTGGATCTTTTATATATAGTTGTCACAAAATTCTATTAATTTACACTTCAATTTTATATATGTAAATCATCCTCTTTGAAGCTTCAGAAACAATCCCATAGGGAAAACACAAGTCCTGAATCATAGAAGATTGACAAATTTCCAATTATTTCTTAATTCAGTAATTGGTAGAGTATGATGTTAGTTGGTGGAATTATTTTCTGGTTAATCTCAATAATGAATGAAACTCTGGCATTTAAATAGTGGATCTTGTCTCTGGTTAAAACTCTTCAGTAAATCCTCACTGGATGTGTGTTGAATTAGCAAACCTTAGTCAGCTTCCAAGAGTTTAAATGATCTGACACATCATGCCTCTACTGCAGCCTCATCTCAAAACATGCTAGGTGTTTATTCTCTAATCAGTTGAGCTTTTATTTCAGGACGAATGCCAAATGCTTTCCCAACTCAGCAGTTGCATGATTTTTGTTTCACTATTTTTTGCTAACTCCGATTATATTTCAGTTGTTTTCTTGGATGTCTCTAATTCAGAGAGATTATCTCTGGCCCAATCTGGCAACCCCCACTCTACAGTACATCCTCTCCATTACTGTGTTTGTCATGTAAGTCCTATTTCTAATACTACAAAGCACTTTTCCTCTATATTCATTATCACAGTTAACTATTTTATATTTCCTTGTGGCTGTTTTATTTCTCCTCTTCTTTCAAGACTTTAAGATTCATAGTATGGGGACCATACTTCTTTGATCAGTGGTTTTCAAGTTGTGCTCTTTAGACCTGAATGGTCACAAAGACCCTTCTATTAGATAGGGTAAGTATTATCATAAAATAATTAAGAAAGGTGGGTCTGGCTGACTGAGTCAGCAGAGTGTGTGACTTTTGATCTCTGGGTCATAAGTTCAAGCTCCAAGTTGGGTGTAGAGTTTAAATTAAAAAAAAATTTAGATTTTATTTGGTTTTTCATTGTGCTGACACTTGGATTAATTGAGTAAAACAGTGGTATGTAAAGCTGCTGGTTTCTTACTACAAATGAAGACAAATTGTATTAATCACTCTGTTCTTTACCACTTCACATATAAAGGGGAAAAAATGACAGATTCATTTAATAATGTCTTTGATATAACAATACAATTATTAATTTTGTTAAATTCCATCTCTTTAATATTCTGTAGTCAAAATGTGAAGTATATATAAAGTACTTCTGCTGTATTCTAGAATACAGTAGCTTCTATTGGAAAAAGACCATATGATTGAGTTTCTGGCTGCTAGCCACTTTTCTCATGAAATGCCATTTTTTGACTGAAAGAATTTCCATCAAATGGGGGATTATGGTTATTCAGATTTGGATATTTGGAAAACATTTTCTAAAAACTGAATAAAGTGATCCTCTCACTTCAAAGAAAACAGTGATAGCCTCTGTTGCAATATTATTTGAACTTCCAAGTGAAAATCAGGATTTTAAAATCTTGTATCCATCATTGTTAGCTTGATAAGCTTCCCAATTATTGAAGGTACTCTAATATAATTATAAAATTAATGAATGTAATATTTATAGTGTATAAGGAAATGTGTGAATATTTGAAGATCTGCATAACTCAGGACAACAATATTTTACAAATGACCAATGCAAAATTCTATGAAACTATGCATGGGAAAAAATAATCATTCAGAGTTCATGCTAGATAATTACTTCAATTTTAATGTGACTGGATAGAAAGTTCATTGAAATGGTATCAAATTCCACGTTGTGAACTACTATTAAAAAACTACTAGTTGTCAAGTTTGGGAGTAGTATCACAGCTAAGCTAAGCAGTGCTGAGATAGAAATTTGATATAGTTATTAAAAGATGGAAAGTCTCAAATCAGAAATCTCGTTTCCTATTTCAAGATCCTAGACCAAAAAAGGAGGGGGGGATATAAACCCATAGCAAATAGGAAGATTAATAAGAGCAGAAATCAGTGAAACATAAAAATCAATAAAATGAATAACTGGTTCTTCAAAAATTTCAACAAAATTGAAAAACCTCTAGAAGACAAGAAAAAAAAAGCAGAAAAGACAAATTAATAATGTCACAACAGAACAAAGAGTACAACTACAAACCTTGCAGACATCATAAAGAGAATACTACCAATTAAAAGTAAAACCCAAAACAAAAAAACTCTATACTCATAAATTAGACAATTAAGACGAAATTGACCAATACCTCAAAAACCACAAACTACCATAAATAACTCAATATAAATTGGGTCATTTTAATAGTGCTTTAATGATTAAGGAAATTGAGTTAATTATGATAAACTCCTGAACACAAATTTTCAGGCTCAGATGGTTTGCCTGGAGAATTCTACAAAACACTTAAAGAAGAATCAACATTTATTCTACATACTGTCTTCCTGAAAATAGAAGAGTAAGAAATATTTCTAAATTTATTTTATGAAACCACTATTATCCCAATACCAAAATGAGATAAAATCAGTATAAACAGGCAAAACTATTAATCAATATTACTTGAAGATATGGACATAAAAATTCTTTTTTAGAAAAATTTTTTTTTAAATTTTAATTCCAGTGTAGTTAACATACAGTGTTATATTAGTTTCAGGGGTACAAAACACCTATTCAGCAGTTCCCTATATTACTAAGTGCTCATTTATATCACTGTACACTTAACCTCCTTCACCTATTTCACCCATCTCTCCATCTACCTCCCCTCTGGTCACCATCTATTCTTTCTACTTAACTGTTTTTTGGTTTATTTTTCTTTTTATTTCTTTTGTTTGTTTTGTTTCTTAAATTTCACGTAAGACTAAAATCATATGGTATTTATCTTTTTCTGACTGACTTATTTTGCTTAGCTTTATATTTTTTGGTTTATCCATGTTGTTGCAAATTTCATTCCTTTACATGGCTGAGTAATATTCCATTGTGTGTTCGTGTGTGTGTGTGTGTGTGTATGTGTATGTGTATGTGTATATATGTACACACATCTGTATATATAAACCACTTTTTCTTTATCCATTTATCTATCAATAGACACTTGTGCTACTTCCAGTTTGGCTATTATAAATAATGCTACATAAATACAGGGGTGCCTATATTTCTGAACTACTTTCTTTGTTTATGAACTGCTGTTTTTCTTCCTGAACTACTGTTCAGAACTACTGAATCAGCAATCTCGTTTCCTTTTTCAAAATCCTAGACAAAAAAAAAGGGGGGGATATAAACCCATAGCAAATAGAAAGAATAATAAGAGCAGAAATCAGTGAAATTGAAAATAGAGAACATAAAAATCAATAAAACAAATAACTGGTTCTTCAAAAAGAACTTTCTAAACTACTGTTTTTGTATTTTGGGGTAAATAGTAGTATGACTACTAGATCATAGGGTAGTCCTATTTTTAGCTTTTATGAGGAACGGTCAAACTATTTTCCACAATGGTATTGCCAGTTTGCATTCCCAAGAACCATATACAAGGGCTCCTTTGTCTCCACATCCTTGTCAACATTTGTTGTTTCTTGTGTTTCTTATTTTAGCCACTCTGACAGTTGTGAGGTAATGTCTCATGGTAGGTTTGATTTGCATTTCCCTGATGATCAGGGATGCTGAGCATCTTTTCATGTGTCTGTTGGCCCTCTGTATGTCTTCTTCCCATTTTTAATTGGATTATTCGTTTTTGGGTGTTGAGTTGTATTAAGTTCTTCATATATAACCCTTTGTCAGAGCTGCCATTTGCAAATATCTTCCCCCATTCAATGGGCTGTCTTTTAGTTTTGTTGGTTATTTCCTTTACTGTGCAGAAGCGTTTTATTTTGATATAGTCCCAATAGTTTACTTTTGGACACAAAAATTCCTTTTTAAAAAGAAAAAGATAGATTTATTTATTTATTCATTTGACAGAGAGAAAGACAGCAAGAGCAGGAACACAAGCAGGGGGAGTGGGAGAGGGAAAAGCAGGCTTCCCGCCGAGCAGGGAGCCCGATGCAGAGCTCCATCCTAGGACCCCAGGATCATGACCTGCCGAAGGTAGACACTTAACCACTGAGCCACCTAGGCACCCCTAATGAGCAGTTAGATTGCACCTGCAGCATGTTAATGGCACTGGAGTTAAAATACCATAACCAGTAGATAAATAAATAAAGTACAATATTACTACATACCTATCAGAATGGTTAAATAATGAGAAGGTGCAGAGACACTAGATCACTTACATATTGCTAGTAGGAATGTCATATTATTATTTGATACACCAATTCTACTCCTGGACATTTACTCCAGAGAAATGAAAACTTATAGTCACGTGAAAACCTATATCTGAATGTTTATAGCTACTTTATTCACAATGGACCAATACTGAAAAAAATAAAAATGCCTGTTAGTAGGCAAGTGGTTAAATAAACTGTGGCACATTCACATAGCTCAGCAATAAAATAAACAAAATATAAAAAGAAAAGTCTTGATAATTTGACAATCTGAAAGAATTTTTAGAGAATTATGCAGAGAGAAGAGAGCCAATCTCCATTTTGCATACTGTATGATTCCACTTATATAACATTCTTAAAATGTCAAGATTACAGAAATAGATAACAGGTTAATGGCTTTCAGGGACTGAAGTGGAGGTGGGGGTAGGTTGAGAGTGGATGTGGCCTTAAAAGGTTATAAGAGGGATCCTTGTGCTGATGAAAGTGTTCTATATCTTGACTGTAGTAATGTCCATATCCTGGGTATGAT
This sequence comes from Nasua narica, assembly GCA_028533885.1. NCBI lineage: Eukaryota > Metazoa > Chordata > Mammalia > Carnivora > Procyonidae > Nasua > Nasua narica. The sequence continues at coordinate 95,608,875 of CM052810.1, read as the reverse complement.
ACTGTACTATCATTTTAGAAGTTCCTACCATTAGGGAAAAGTGGGGGAAGGGTAAATAGAATTTTTGACATTATTTCCTAAAACTGCATGTGATTCTGCAATTATCTCAAAATAAAATATTAGTGTTCTCAGTTTTAATTTTGAATACATTATGTATTTGGTGCAATAACTCACATATAAAGCTCTTAGGAATGTTCATTACTTTTTAAGAGTAGAGTCAAGAACAAAATACTTGAAAACTACTGTTCTAGATTACTCAGCACTATAGTGCACCTCCCATTACAATTGCTAGTACAAAATGCATAATATATGTTGATGAGCATATAATTTGAAAATAGCAATATGTATGGAAAACATTTAACTAATTAGGATAATAATTAACTAGGAAAGCCTGATGTTTGGCTGTTCGAATTTCTGTAACTTGCTAGAATCTTAACTAATTTTAGAGTCTAGTACTTAGGCTGGAAGTTCAGAAAGCTGATTTCATCACTTCACCTAATAGATGCATGAATAATACAATCGTAGGACAACACAAATTTTAGCAACTTTTAAGAATATCTTTTTTGCAATATCAAAATGTATTAGTCAAGATAGGCTTTGTTATGCTGTGGTAGAAAGTAAGCTTAAACTTTCAGTAACTTAACCAATAAAGGTGTATTCATCATTCACATTAAGGAAACAGATTTGCAGAGCCTGCATTATTGGAAAGTTGCTAGTTTAAGGCAGGAGGAAGGGATATGACAACCTATGTATCATTTCTTGAAGTTCTGGTCCAGAAGTAACACATGTCTCACACATCATTTGCCAAAACATCACCTAACTATGCCTTAGTTACTTCAAGAAGGCAGAAAAATATATCCCTACTATGTGTCGTGTAAAAAAGTAACAGAAAGTTGATAAATTGAACCAATATTCACTACAGAGCATTCCAAATAATTTAAATTGGCAGCTACCAAATTGCTGTTAAATGAGGATCAGCACAAAATAATCTGAACTAGCATCAGGGATTTTCATTAGGCAGTAATAGGGCAACAGGATTCTCTTCCTTTTGTGGAAGATTTAACACTGGAACACAGTGATCAATAAATATTTAAAAGTAATATTCTCAAAATCTTGCCATTTGCAATGGCTTGAATGGAGCCAGACAGTACAATGCTAAGTGAAATAAGTCAGTTAGAGAAAGACAAATACTATATGATTTCATCCATATATAGAATTAAAGAAACAAAACAAGCAAAGAGAAAAAAAAATATGTGAGAGAGAGAGAGATATTGAGAGAGATAAAGCAAGAAACAGACTCTTAATTACAGAAAACAAGGTGATGGTTACCAGAGGGGAGGGGGGTGAGGAAGGGGTTAATTAGGTGATGGGAATAAGGACTGCACTTGTCATGATAAGTACAGGGTGATGTATGGAAGTACCAAATTACAGTATTATACATCTGAAACTAATGTAACATTGTATGTTAACTAAGTAGAATTAAAATAAATTTAACTTAAAAAATTATATTCTCTAAACCTCCATTGTTTAAATGCTATTTGACTTCTGAAATTACATTGGAACAGTTAAGTTTTTAAATCTACTGATTATAAATAGAATAGAGACAAGAAACATAAGCAAACTGTGTTTCTCCTTAACCCTTAACCCTCAGTTGATTATCTTAGTTTTCATTTCAGAGTGATGTTTTCTGGATTATCTGGAGAAGGTAACACCTATGAGAGAGAGAAGATTCATATAAGGCCTTTTGTAGAATGTATTCTTCCAAATAAGTGGTCCAAATTCTGCAGTCTGCTCAGATATATTTGGAAAATGATGCACATCCTATGCCCCATTTAGTTATAATGCACATTAAGGTATTAAATTTCTTGAGAATTTCTACAGTAAAGAGCCTGTTTAATACAGAGAATGTGACATTATCTAGGTGTTGAGACTTCAGGAAGTAAAAAAACCAAACAAACCAAAAAAAGCCCCAAAACAAAAAACCCTTAGGGTGCCTGGGGGGCTCAGTCCTTAAGCATCTTCAACGCAGGTCATGATCCCAGGCTCCAGGGATAGAGCCCTGCATTGGGCTCCCTGCTCAGCAGGGAGTCTGCTTCTCCCTTTCCCACTCCCCTGCTTGTGTTCTCTCTTTCACTTGCTGTGTCTCTCTGTCAAATAAATAAATAAAATCTTTAAACAAACAAAAAAACCCCAATTTCATGAAGTAGGTAATTACCCTTATTTTATAAACCCATTGATCTTATAAAACCTATAAATTCTATAAATTTCTACTGCAGAATTCTTATTTTTCTTTAAGCGTGTTTCTTTAAGCCAAAGAGAGATTCTAGGTTGTCTGAAATAAAATGGAGCTAAGTTAGGCAGAACAAATATTAGCTTATAATATTTGAAATAAACTATACTAAGAGACCTAAAATATATTATCTAATGGCTTAAAATAAAACTTCTTTCCTATTCCTTTTAGTCTCAATTGCCCACCAATTAATCACCACATAGGATTATTCCATGGGCAGAAAATTATTCTTTTAAGACATTGGGAAGTGAGTCAGAACTGGGAGAGGGTCCTCTAGTTTATGAGTTTAGAGGATTAGGTAATTGTTGATTTGAGGAAACCATGATGTAGAATTTAAGGCATGAGACGCAAGGAGTAAAAATCAATCACATAGGAGGCAAAGTAACAGCATTCTGAAAGGCAATGAATGATCAGGGATCTTAGGGTGATCCCTGGATATCAGGTATGATAAAGGAAAAAGAAGAAAGATCAGAGAGTCTGAACAATGATTCTCAAACTCTAGTATGTTTCAGAGCTATCTAGTTAAATATATTAAAGCTTGCTGCCTTTCCTTCTTCTCCTTCCCAGCATGTTTTTGATTTCAATTCCATATGTTTGGGGTAGAGCCCAGACTTCAAGAATTTTAGTGAGCCGTCTGCTTGCTAAAGTTTTTGAATTATTGTTTTATAACTGCCAAAATATTGTCATGAAAGGAGAGTCACAGTATAAAGACTACAGAAGACAAATTTTATAATTTTGCTTTGAATCTGAGAATGGACAAGGTAAAGTGTCTCTCTGCCCTTTGAGCTGTAGAATATTTGCTTCTATTCTCAGATTGCTTTTCAGGTGAATTTTCTCTGGCTCTCTTATATTCTAGTAGCCTGAAGCAATTTTGAATTCAAAGTTTCACTTTAAACATCTTGCTTTTATTTACTTTTTTAAAGAGTATCTACATGTAGTAATTTGTTCAATATCAACAGAACTTTTATAACAATAATATACACAAATTTTGATTGACAGTGCATGGTAAGTTATATTTCCAATTTCATAAATGTCAATGAATATTCAATAAGCAAGGGAAACTGTCCTGTCCTTGATAAAAAAAATGTATTTTTAAAAGATTTTATTTATTTGTCAGAGAGAGAGGGAGAGAGCATGAGCACAGGCAGGGGGAGTGGCGGACAAAGGGAGAAGCAGGCTCCCCCTGCTGAGCAAGGAGCAGGATTCCAGACTGGATGAGGACCTGAGCCAAAGGCAGACGCTTAAGCAACTGAACCACCCAGGCATCCCAAAAAACGTATTTAAAAAGCTTAAAAAACACAATGTCTTAGTATCATCTTAAGTTCTGAATGAAAAATACATCCAGCTACTGAAATCTCTGTTTAACTCATTGTATCATGACTTTCCATTTAATATAAATTTGAGGACATGCTAATAATTTATTGAATATTTGCATATATTTTCATGTGGGAAAAATAGCTTCAACACTTCAAATATATATTCATTTGGAATACACTCTGAGGATACATAATAGAAGTATTTGTACAGTTTAAAATTATAAAACATGCATAATATATACATGAAAAATATAACCAGAATTAATTTAATCTTGGTGTTACTTTCCAAATTTTAATTGAATAGCTAGGAGTTCAGAGAATATATATCACTTAAAAGTGTAATCAATGTCAACTGTATAAAAAAGCTAAGTCTAAGTCTTGACATTTTGTTTTTATAGCAGACAGAAAACTCATTTTTAGCAAAAGGACTAATTTTTTTTATACTCATAAAGGACTGCATTCTTATTTCATGTTTACTCCAAGCCCCAGATATTGTGAATCTGGCTTTCTTTATAGTGCCATTCTCCTGAGATCCTCCAAGAGAGGAAAGCAAATCACCAGTCAATATTTAGACTTGGACATTCTTCTGATTAATGAAGGGGCCAGCATTTGGTATCCTAAGGCACCTTGTGCAATTTTACAGGTTTATCCATAGCAGACAATCAAAATCTTCATCAAGTAGTTATAATTCTGATTTTTGGCAGCCTTCACTACATTTACTTGTCAACTCTAATCTCACCACCCATTAGGTTCTTTAGTCCATTTTAATAAACATTCTGTTCGTCCTTCTTTCTCGTCCCCCCCCCGCCCCAACATATTGCAGGTGGTAGCAAAGAAAAGGTGTGTATTCTGTGTTGCTAGTGTTTATTTTAGAGAAATAGAATAATGGAATTATACTTTATACTACATTGACTAAGAACCATTTTAATGACTAGAAGGCATATGCAGCTGGTGCTGCTATAGAAATAGATTATGACTTACCACAGACATGGAACATTTGTTTCCTGTGATAAACAATGATATGATTCATCAATTGGAGACAAGCCAAAAGAGAAAAAAACATTCTAACAAAAGTTAGGACTGTGGTGGCATATTATATTTAAGAAGATTCAATATGTTACCCCTTAACCTAAATCTATTTAGGGAGCCATCATTGCAAGCTTAATATAATTAAAGAGTGTTTTATAATATCAGTTACTTAGGATAACTGATATAATATTTCTCCATGCCTTTCTTAACTTTAGAGTCACTAAAAAATCCTCTTATAGACTCAGTTTTGTTGGTTGCTGAAAACGTAAGCAGCTATAAAACAAATCCTCCGTGACAAAATCAAGTCAGTTTTCCTTCCACTCTAACCTTATTCTTCTTATTCTCTAGTGATTACTGTCTTGTAAATCCATAAATGAGTCCTTTTGGGCATTCTATGTTCACCTGTATTAACTACTGTAATGCCATATTTTTGTGTACAGGATTAACCTTGATTATTTGCACTCAGATCTCTCTGGCCCCAATTTTTCATTTTCAGGAGCTTTTAGTGGTGTGCTTTGTACATGCGTAAGATTATTCATATACAGTCTATCCCCTAAGATCATATTCTTTTGTGGCTCTGTCCAACCTGTCTGTCTTTACCTTCTGATTGCCTTTCTGTGGTTTTAGTATCTGCTGCCAAAAGTCTTAACACATCCTGGGAACATTCTCTTGACTCTTTTTTTGGATCATTCTTAATTCTACCCTAAATGGTGCTATGAGGAGTATTTTGTCTCCCAAAGTTCATATATCAAAGTGCTAGCCCCCTGTCCCCCAGAATGTGATTATATTTGAAGATAGGATTCTTAAAGAGGTAATTAAAGTAAAAGGAGGTCATTACGATCAGTCCTAATCAAATACAAGTGGTTATAAGAGGAGGAGATTAGGACACAGACACACACAGAGAAAAGACCATGTGAAGACATAGGAAGGAGAAGATGGCCATCTGCAAGCCAAGGACAGCGACCTCAGAAAAAACCAACCCCGATAACAGGTTTATCTGACTTCTAGCCTCTAGAACAGTGAGGATATAAATTTCTTTTTTTTTTTTAAGATTTTATTTATTTATTTGACAAAGAGAGAGATCACAAGTAGGCAGAGAGGCATACAAAGAGAGAGGGGGAAGCAGGCTCCCCACTGAGCAGAGAGCCTGATGAGGGCTCGATCCTAGGACACTGAGATCATGACCTGAGCTGAAGGTAGACGCTTTAACCCACTGAGCCACACAGGTGCCCTACGAAATAAATTTCTGTTGCTTGTGCCACCCACTCTGATATTTCTTTATGGCGGCCGTAGAAAACCAGTACAGATGGGTTTTGCCTAGATATATGATGGATTGAGAACACACATTCATCTCTGTTCTACCTCCTCCCTCCTCTACTAAACTACCTCCTAAACATATCAGAGGGGAAAATGATGCACATTTAAGGGCAAGAAAAATAGGAAAGCTAATGAAAGGGAATGACAAATGTTCCAAAGCAAATGAAGGAGTGGTACCTAATTTAAGCAGTCCATAGAAAGCTGAAATAGTCTCTTTTGCACTATTAACTAACAGAAAGAAGTTAATGAGAATCAAGAAACTTTGGGGGAGGTGCTAAAGAATCCAGAGATATTCAAAAATTATGTGTAGAACAAAGTAGGCACATGGAATATGGATGAAAAAAAGACTGGTTGCAAATTCTGTTCCATGCTATCACAGTAAGGGATGATATGAGAGGATTACTCCATGAGGAAAAAGATGTCCAAGATTTAGGTATAAATAAAAGTTAGGAATAAGGGCTAAAAAGAGAGATAGTAAGTGAAAAATCTATATTCTTGAGTAAGATTCTCAATACCCTTTTTCATTTTGGCTTTCAAATAAAGTCAAGAATATTCCATTCTGACTCTCTGGCAAAATTTTGGAAGTTTCTGATACAAGATTTGCATTTTCTACAACAAAATGCCCAGTCAACTTACAGGGAAGAAAACCAAAGTATAAACTCTACCCACAGATGGGATTTCCAAATTTTTAATTGTCTCACTGCCAAATAAAATGACAATAGTCAATGGTCATCAGACAATTGTGAAAGGTCTTTAATGTGAAAAATAATACATGGAATAAACAAAAAATCAAAAACAAAAATTTAGGAGACAGAGAAAAATGTAGAGAATAAAACAAAGTCAAAAAACAATTTCCACAGAGAAAGAAAAACAATGTGAATCCATTAAAAAAAAGAAAAAATATTCAGAAACTGAGAAAGTATTCTGAGATCAAAAAATAAATAAATAAAAAGAATCAAACTTTTAAAGCTTAGAAGATGGGAAGATAAGTTGGAAGAAATAATCTAGAGGTGTACCTGGGTGGCTCAATCAGTTAAGTGACTGACTCTTGATTTCAGCTCAGGTCATAATTTCAGAGTCATGATCTTAGGGTTGTGAGATAGAGCCTGGCGTTGAACCCTGTAGAGCCCTATGTTGGGCTCCTGACCTAGGAGGGAGTCTGTTCCTTTCTCTCTCTCTCCTTTTGCCCCTTTCCCCCACCACAAATAAATAAATAAATAAATATCAAAACAAAAAGACTCTAGAAATTCAAACAAAAAGACAAGGAGATAAGAGAAAACAAAATTATGGCATTTGATTTTAAGTCTTTACATTCAATTAATAGTCTTCCTGAAAACAAAAATAAACATAAGGGAGAGAATGATAAATGATAAATCAAATTCTATTAACTAAATTTCAAGCTGAAATAATAAAGGAAAACATTCCTCATACTAAGGAACATAATATTTCGCTTAAGAAACTTCAAAGGAAACAAGTTTAAAAGCTTATAGAATAAGAAATATAAGGAAAGATAAATACAAAATAATAATCGCACTCGCTCTGTAACGGAGCAAGGGCCTAATGACAAGATTGGAAGTTAGATAAAAATGAAAGCAATTGCTTCAAATTTCTCAAGAATTACTAATTTTCAGGCGTATATTAAAAAATAATAATTCTCTAGGATTATTTCTCATCTAGTAATTCTATACCCAAACTGCATTATAATTATTATGGTAATTTCATCCAACATGAGAAAGATGCTCTTATCAAAGATATTTGACCAAACTACAGAATTTACCAAAGAAATAGCAAAAATCATTCCACAACTGCCATACCTCTCAGCCAGTTCAAGTATAAGGTGAAAGAGGCGATGCTGTGAGATGATTTTTGGAGAAATCTGTTGTACTCCCCTCAGCTCCTCTACTCAGAGAGACAAATTGTAATACCTGGTTCCATTCACATCTACTAAATGAGGAATTTGATTAACCACTGCAGACATTAATAGATGCCTTATGTAGGTTAGAAGTTTCATAGCAGGAAGTCTGGCTCCTGTCCAGAAGTAAAATGTAGGCAGAGAATATACGTGAAGTTTCACCCAAAGTCATGACAGTTGTTCTAAAGCAAACTAGAAATTCTTGGAATTTTCTTGTAGGTGCTTCTCACAGATCATGCTGTTTTGAGAAATAAAATATCTTCTATAACAAACAAAGGTGGTTACAGACATCCCCCAGAGAACAAGTTTCCTATGATATTCTTTTTCTCCCAGTATACTTGAGACTTTCTAAAATATGGGCAAACCTGGGGCACCTGGCTGGCTCAGTCAGTCAGTGGAACATGAGACCCTTGATGTCAGAGTCATGAATTCAAGCCAGATGCTGGGTATAAACCCTACTTAAAATAAATAAACAGGTAAATAAATATAGACAAACCCTTCTCTGACCAAAACAAAATCTAAGTATAAAGTTAATTAACAGAAACTCTGTGCTTAAATTGCCACCTGCATCTAGATATATAGTATTCATTTATTTCCACTGGATAACAAAAGATTTTGGCCATCTGGATTACCCTTCTAGGATTTGGTTGTGCACGTGGAAGATCATTTATATCACATCTTCAGCCATGTGTTTGGTTCCTCAGGTTATTCTGAAACTTCAGTTACTTTACTATAAAATACCACTATCCTCTAACCTCAAGCCAAGACTTTCTCTTACATGAATTCATTGCTTAATTTTTTCACTTCCTTATTTTTATCTTTACTATCTATTTAAATATTTTTCTCTTTGCTTGCCAGAATACCATATGGCTTCCTCTGAAGCCTCCCTAAGCAGTCATTCCTTCTATCTTTTCATGCTATGGTATGTTCCTATATTACATATGCAGGAAACATTAGAACTTACCTAAGACTCCAGAAAGGAACAATCTAAATCTGCAAGTTACCATTCTAATAAATAAAATATTCTCTAGCAGACAGTTAATATAGGATTAAGCTTGGTAAATCAGCAATCAGCACTATTGTCTTCTAGTTCATTAGATACCTGGTTAGACATAGTATGTGCCTGTTGTCATGGGTTTGGTATTTTTGGATACTCAGATGGCTATAATTATATACTCCTTCCCCAACATTATGAAAGCGAGTCTCTGAAGCAGACTTCCTGACATACAGCACACTGATTATCCTGTCGCTGTAGACTACATTTTTTTCCCTTCTACTATTCTTATTGCCATTCATCCTAAAACATTAAATGAGACGGTAGAGAAAATACAGATCACCTAAATGCCTTTCTAGATCAGTGAATTATTTCCTTTTGTCTTAGAGCCTTACCCAGTGACTGGTAACTTTTTTAGTCAGCTAAGCATGCAAATAGATGACAAACCTTTTCAGTCTGTGTATGCATGTTTTATTGACATACTTATAATCCACTCTCGTTTAGCTCTGTTGCTCTCAGAAATGAGGAGAAAATGAGTGGAAAACAAAAAGGAAGATCTGGGTAGAAAGTCAAAGAAGAATGCTTATTTTCAAATACTTCAAGTCTATAAAAAGCAAGGAAGATATATTGTAACTATTTTCCAAGTAGAAAAAACTGAGCAGCATGTTCCTTGAAACTAAACAGTAAAAGCTCTTTATATGAGCACTTGTGTCATGTGTATGTGTATTTAACTTCACACTTCATGTGTAGCAGTGGGAATCTATGCCTTCTTTTTATCTTTGTGCATTTGTTGGCCAAAAGAAATTTCAGAGACACAGACATGGTGGATTTTAGAATTAACCTCATTAAAAGACTTAAAAAAAATTAAGCAACATTTAATTGACTTCCCTGGTATTTAAATAAGTTTATAGCAATACACGTCTGCTTTGTTATTCTCACCTTAAAATTATCCATTAAATAAAGAGTCTGCACTGCTGTATTTTCTAATTTTCTTTAATATACTCTGATGACATTCAAATAATTGTACAACAAAATAAAAAACTATATCAACACCAGTTTTTTGATTTTGCTGTCAAATCTTTCAACTGAGTCATGACACTACATGAATTCTGAATCTTCTACTTCTTTGTGGCTCTTTTTCATTCCTTTCATATCTTTTTCCACTGGAGGGAGATTCTTCCGTATTTTTAAACTGTCCAGATATCTCCACATAGAAAAATTCAAACAACTATTGACAAATCCATAAGGAAAATTGGGAAGATGGTGAAGAAGATTCTAAACAATATAAAATTACATGAAAAAAAGCTATACTGTAAAACAATACCTTTTGAGCTACAAAGTACTTGAAATATATTTATAAATTCTATACAGATTTCAATAGTTGTTAAGTCGTTCATGTTTGTTAACTCAATCTACATACTCTTTTATTCTATCAAGTAGGAGAAAAGAAAGTTTGAAGACAGCTTCTTCCTGAAATATTTATGATGTTCTATTATCTCTCATCCACACTGCAATTATTTCTTATCATCAACACTGTAATTATTCATTCATTTATTCATTTATCTTATACATATGTTAATCAGTTACTATGTAATAGGCCATGACTATGTAATTAAAAATAAGTCATAGCTTTTGTCCTCATGGAACTTAATGTCTAGAGAAGTATGCAGTCAAATAAGTTGATGCTTACAGTATAGAGGACAAGGGAAAGTGAAAGGTGATATTAGAATATGTAAGAGGTATATATGATAGTTTTGACAGTTCAGGGAAAGCTTCTGGGAAGAAAGAATAGGACTGATCATTGAGGGAGAAGAGGGAGGTTAGAGAAAAGGAAGAAGGAATAGGAATAGCAGAGTAAGCGGTTTATGCAAAGACCCTGAGATAGGGTAGTCAGGGAAATGGAACCTAGAAATCTATGAGGGATAGTAAAACCCTGGTTCTGAAGAAATGCAAATACAGCAGCAGAAAGTGCAATAAAGATAAAGAATGACATTAAGAGAGAAGCAGGGCCAAATTAGAATGGTCCCAATAAGACATATGTAGATACTGGAGACTGGCATAGGCTGAAGTACTTTTTAGAAAGGTTATTCTGTCTACAGTTTGGAGAAAAAATTAAAGAAGTAAAAGGGATGAGATCAGAGAGAGAAAGACTGACGTTTCTCCACCACTCCCCCAACTGGACTGAGGACTGAATTAGTATTTCATTCTTAAGGACAATCCATTAACTAATTCTAAGCATGGATTTACATAATGTTAACAATTTGCAAAGATATCACTGGTAACCTTAAGTAAAAACTGAGGAGGGGGATATTGGACAATGAAAAATCTATTCAAAGAGATAAAGGATTCAGGGAGAATACTATAATAATCAGGTAGAGAAAATAGTTGGAATTGGGTGGCAGTGGAGAATAAGACAGGAGGAAAAGTATGCTGCAACTACTGAGCTGAGTAGGTGCAGCAACTCTGCCCTGCAAAGGCTAAAATATTCACTGCCTACAGTTTAAAAGAAAGTTTGTCTACCCCTGGTTTAGATTATTTTTTTGTAGAAGCATGAGTGGTAAATTACAGAGAGAAGTCTAACCTGGGAGCAATTTTATGTTTAAGGATAGGGCATGACCACATTCATGCAAGGAGGAAATGGGGCATTGAAGATGCTGGAAAAAATAGGTAACTATGGGAAGAAAGTCTCAGAGAAGGCAGAGGTGGAAGTAGGGACTTTTTTCCATAGATAAGGGAGGGAAATATTAAGTCTGGATTTGGATGGAAATACATTTATCATAGAAGAGAAAAGATTAAAGCATTCAGGTCTAGTGACTTTTTTTTTTTTTTTTAATTCTATGAGGTAGGAAGCAAAGACATTTGCTAAGACTAAGGTGGGGTTGGGGAGAAGGTACTTGTGGGGTAAAGGCAGTCTTTGAAAAACCACTTTGAGGGTTTGGCAGAAAAGAAAAAGAGGAAAATAATCTCACCTTTCTTGTCTGACCCTGGGATCAAAGAAGCTGTAAGCCAAGGGTTAGTAGTGGCATTTACCAGCTCAGTTATGTGACAGCTGTTATTTCTCTTTCCATATACCTAGAAGAATTATTGAGAAAATCCTACTTTAAAAGCATTAAAATATATATTTACTCAAAGCACTTGACTTTGAGACAGTTTTCAATTGGTTATTGCATTTAAGGTACTGTACTACATCCTTTTGAGAGATAAAGATGTGATTATGTCTTTCACAAAGATCACAATTGATTGTTAAGAGCAATATATGCATGAGTAAGGAAGGTCAGAAAAGCCTGAGAAGTGTTACAGAGTCAAGGTTAAACAAAATCTTTATGGGGGAAAAAAACAAAACAAGACAGAAAAAGTACATAATTCTTCGCAGTGGTAGAGGTAAACTTCAATTAAGGAAAAAGGGATGTTTGTTCCTGAATAATGTGAAGTAACTTTGGTGTGGCCTTTGATGAAGTTTTTTGTTTTTAACTACACGTGTTGCACCCAACAGAAAACCACCATGTATTGAAGGTATATGATCCTGTTTTAAGTTAAAGATAGGAAAATAGAACCTGTGCTAAATTATCATCTCTCTTACAAAGATCTAAATAAAAGTTTGCTGTTAATGATTCTAAAAAGGGTATCGCTAAAAGCATAAACACTAGGCTAAAGCATTTACCTATGCCCCACAAATGACCTTAATTTTTATACATGCAAATAGAAATTATCATCTCACATATATGAATCTAATCAAGAATGTAATGACAAACTGAAAATCCATATCTTTTTTTATTTATTTTATTTATTAGAGGGAGAGAGACTGAGAATGAGAGGGGAGAAGGTCAGAGGGAGAAGCAGACTTCCCGCAGAGCCAGGAGTCCGACATGGGACTTGATCCCAAGACGCCGGGACCATGACCTGAGCCAAAGGCAGTCGCCCAACCAACTGAGCCACCCAGGCGCCCCTGAAAATCCATATCTAATCAACATGAGACTTTAACCTTTCAAATATTACAAATGTATACTACAATATATTTCTGATATACTTAAAAATCATAGTAGGCGTCCAAATCTTTTAATATTTATATTCTAGATTAGGAACCTTAAATATCAGCTACTCTTTTATATCTTTAAAACATTAAATATTACCTTTGGTAGCAGATTTTAAGATAGTTGATTTCATGACATCTTTTTTAATTCTAATTTTTCGGCTTTTTAATTGTAGAAGAAAATGTGTAGAATGAGATATATAAAGAACTCAAATTTTAAGTGCCCAACACAACACCCAGTTGTATATCCACAACCTACATCTAATTATAGAATATCACCATCACTGTGAAAGTTTCTCTCATGACCCTTGTCAATGTCCCTCCTAAAAGCACCATTTTTATTTCTATCATAATGCCTTTAAAAGTTCACTTTGATAAAAAGTATTGTCTATAATTAATTTGGTGAAAATAAGCATTTATATTCTTAGGTAAACAGTCACAAAGATAACAGGGGTTATTTCAATATAGATTGCCAGCTTGACTTTCTACAATGACTAAGTTCACTAGATAATTACCACCAGCATCAAGCTCATTTTGTGTTGTGGTGTGCGGACCAGAAATAAAAAGCTCATTTAATGGCAACCCTTCAAAAGCATTACTCAAGAGTCATGATCATGTTCTAATTATCATGGGGGGGTATACTAATTCACAAAAAAAGTCAGACTCTTTCAAGACACAGAAAGGCTCCATTTCATGCCCCTAAGTTAATGAAGATAAAAATTCAAGGTTTGTACATTGATGGCAACTACAAAAGCTTTGTTAAGATAATAGCCCTACTCTTCTTCTCATGTAACAGTGATGCTACTGTTAAAGATCTTCACAGAAGTTTTTTGCAGATTGAACAAAATTGATGAATAATGGCTTTCAATCAGTGGTGCAAAATAGCAATGCCGTTCACTTCATTCTAGTGTAGCTTGTCATATTTTCCAGATTTTTTTAACCCAGAAAACAAAGTCTTTGTGTGTACTGTGTAATAGAGTATCACATCCTTATGGAGTATGCTCATCCATGGTGCTTTGTACATACATGACGCAGTTCCTGATATTCTTAATGGCAAATGGCAAATTTTTCCATGGTATTTACTTCTAGATAGGGGAAGTTCAAAGAGAGAGAAGTAAAATGAACTTGTCTGGATACTAGTAAATAATACATAAATAGTGGGCAAGGGGTTAAGATGTTTGTACAGGTGGAACTGAATGGGAGATTCCTTCATTCAGGAAACATTTGTATAACTCCTACTATAAAGGACTGTGCTATGAAACAAAGAAAATTGGAACTCCTGCCTCAGTAATTACTTAGTAGAGCAGAGAAGGGAGGACAAATAACCACGAACAAGGAAGTTTTACCATACAGAAAAGGTCAGATGTTAAAATCACTGTTTATCAAAAACTTGAAAGTAGACTGAAATAGCAAAGAATGTCCTGGTAACACAAAAATAGCCTTATTTTAGAATTCTCATAAACATTTACTGTAACCATTACTGCCACCCCCTCCACCATCTCTAATATCAAAACACTTTCGATATATTTGTCATTACTGTACAACAAGACTCATCTCTTCTTTGACTATCCTATGTACTCCAGGCTTTACCCAGAATGTTGTTTTGCTCCTTAGAAAGCATTTGTTCTTCTATTTCATTAATTGCTTGAAGATACAGCTCTAAAGTTATCTTTTCCAACTCCCCTAATTATGTGCACCGCAAGTATATATTCTTTCACTATCAACATTTCCCCAATGTTTAGGTATAAATCACTGTGATCGGTTTTAGATTGCTTTCTACTACAAGAAAGTGCCACCAAAAAAGGGCACTGTATATAGGGTTTAGTATTCATTTAGCATCTAATATATAAGAAGTATTCGAAATGCCTATTGGGGTCTGCCTGGTGGCTCAGTCAGTTAAGCAACTGACTCTTCATTTTGGCTAAGGTCGTGATCTCAGGGGCATGAGAGCAAGCCCCACATGGGGCTCTGTGCTGAGTGGGGAATTTGCTTGTGATTCTTTCCCTCTGCCCCTCCTCGGAGCATGCATGCAACATGTACTCTCTCTTCCTCTCTCTCTAAAGTAAATAAATAAACCTTAAAGAAACTGCTTGTTGGATCACAAAATAGGTTAATGGTGGGACAACTGTTGCTTCCATGTAGAGGAAGTTTGGCATAGTGGAAGACTGGAGTCAGAATTTGAAGTTTTAGATGTGAACCTCAGATCTATCATTGAGAAGCTGCAATCCTGAACAAGCCATAAATGAAAGCACAGAGATAAGAATTGATAATGAGTAGCAATCTGATGGAAATGATGGAGTTTAATTTGCTTTCATGTGATTGTATAATAGATTACTTTTAATTACTTAATAGATAAGTAATTTTAATACAATATACATTGCTTAATGAAAAATAACAAGGCCTAAAAATGTTTTGTATTACTGTAAAACAATGGAAATGACACCAAAAGAAAGAGTTGTGAAAAGAAGTTGCAAGGTGGTCAGCAAGGCAAAGGAAGATACAAATTGCTGGATTTGGCTTTGAGAAGGATACTGTGACTGGAATGAGCGATTTCCATGGCTCAGATTATAATCTGTTTAAGGGTGTCTATAATCTGTTTAAGGGTGATTGAAAGTTAAATAAAAAGAGATTTTGAATGTAGTTTATACTTTCAAGAAAGTTGGAGAAATGAGGGGCGCCTGGTAGCTCGGTGGGTTAAAGCCTCTGCCTTTGGCTCAGGTCATGATCTTAGGGTCCTGGGATCCACCCAGCATCTGGCTTTCCGCTCAGCAGGGAGCCTGCTTCCTCCTCTCTCTCTGCCTGCCTCTCTGCCTACTTGTAATCTCTCTCTCTCTGTCATATAAATAAATAAAATCTTTAAACAAAAAAAAAAAAAGAAATTTGGAGAAATGAACACAGAAAAAGACTAAGAGTTTCAGTGTAAAGGTTTATCTTTAAGAAAGCAGGAAAGAATATCCAATGGAAAAAAGACAGTCTCTTCAACAAATGATGTTGGGAAAACTAGACAGCCACATGCAGAAAAATGCAACAGGACCACTTTCTTAGAGCACACACAAAAATAAATTCAAAATGGATTAAAGACTTAAAGTTGCGACAGGAAACCATTCAAATCCTAGAGGAGAACACTGGCAGTAACCTCTTTAATATCAGCTGTAGCAACTTCTTGTGTCTCCTGAGGCAAGAGAAACAAAAGCAAATATAAACTATTGGGATTTCATCAAAACTGAAAGCATTTGCACAGTGAAGAACATCAACAAAACTAAAAGGAACCAACAGAATGGGAAAAGATACTTGCAAATGACATTATCTGATAAAGGGTTATTACCCAAGATCTATAACGAATTTATCAAACTCAACACTCAAAGAACAAATAATCCAGTTAAAAAAATGGACAGAAGACAAATAGATGGCTAATAGACACATGAAAAGATGCTTAACATCACTCATCATCAGGTAAATACAAATCAAAACCATAATGGAATATCACCTCACCCCAGTCAGAATGGCTAAAATTAACACAGGAAGTAACAGGTGCTGGCAAGGATGTGGAAAAAGGGGAACCCTCTTACACTGTTGGTGGGAATGCAAATGGCTGCACCCCCTCTACAAAACAGCATGGCAGTTCCTCAAAAGGTTAAAAATAGAACTTTCCTACAATCCACCAATTACACTATTAGGTATTTACCCAAAAAATACAAAAATACTGATTCGGAGGGATACATGCACCCTGAAGTTTACGGCATTATCAATAATAGCCAAATTATGGAAGGATCCCAAATGTCCATCAACTGATGAATAAAGAATGAGGTGGTATATATATATATATACAATAGAATATTACTCAGCCATAAAAAGTGAAATCTTGACATTTGCAATGACATGGATAGAGTTAAAGAGTATTATGCTAGGTGAAATAAGTCAGTCAGAGAAAGACAAATACCGTGGGATATGATCTCCCTTAAATTCCACTCAAAAGAAATGAACATGGGTGGCAGGGAGGGGGGAAGAGAGAGAAACCAAGAAACAGACTCTTAACTATAGAGAACAAACTGATGGTTATCAGTGGGGAGGTGGACAGGGGGATGGGTTAAATTAATAGGGATTAATGAGGGCACTTGTGATGCCCTCTACAGTTGTAGAGAAGTGCCGAACTACTGAACTCTATATCTGAAACTAATATTACACTATATGTTAACTAACTGGAATTTAAATAAAAACTTGGAGGGAGGAAGTTTAAATGTGAAGATTTATAGGCATGTTTAATCAAGGTTTTGCTTTGTATCTTGATTTTTGGAGGAAGGATTATTTTGGAGAGAACAGATAATATAATCTCACAAAAACCTGAAATATTTTAAAAGAGTCATGCTGACATCCTTATTTTGCTTGTCCTAAATTTCAAAATAGCACAAATATGATTTTTCTATGCAATGCTTATCATATGCAATCTTCTATTCATGCCAAACAAAAAATAAAAGTAGTTTACACTGTCATTTTTAGTAAGTTGTTTCTAAATAACTGCATTCTTTGAATGACTTTGAACTTTGTTTAGGGAAAATTTTGTCACATAGTATGCTCCAGCAATACCTTGATTATGTTTGATTGCTTTTGCCTCCTATGCATATTAAAATATGGCTTCCATGTCACTAGAAAAAAGTCAAAACCTACAGTCCAAACTAATCAAAGACTGTGTAATGTGTAATAATGTGTAATATTATACACATTTCTCCTCTTGGTGTCTAAAAGAAAAACAAAACTTTGACTGGGTTGCTAATTAACTGATTATAGCAGGGGCCCACAAGCTTTATATAAACTGTAACCAAATTGGGTTTGCTGCTTCTTTTTATATATAAAGTTTTCTTAGAACACTGCTTTAGCACTATAACCACACAGTTGAATTAGCTGTGACAGCAAATGTATGCCTTAAAAAATCTAAAATATTTATTATCCTTTACAGAAGTTTGCCAATGTTATATTGAAGTTTCATAAATCTATAGTAAATAGGTCTTGATTTCTAAAAGGGATTTCAAATATGTGCTTTCCCACATTATATTTATTTATATTAAGAATGTTAATTTGACAAATACTTATTGAACACCTTCTCTGAGGCAATCTCTTTACTAGGTTCTAGAAATACAACAATCAACAACAACAAAAAACAAAATTCCTGGTCCTCAGGGAGCTTATGTTCTAAATGTAATCAACCAGAAAATAAACAACCAATAATCAAAATAAAAAATTAACAAAATAATCAAACAAATGAATGGGAAAATATTAAAATAGTGTGCCAAATGATCATATGTACTATTAACAATAACAAGGAAGAAAAGAGAATAAGAGTAATCAGGAATGAGAGCAATAAATATATTATTTACTACTATATGTCAAGTATAGTGTCCTAAGATTATCCTTAAATAAAACAAAGTTATCTACCAGTACATCCTGTAAAATAACAACATCGTAGCTCAAATGCCCATTTCCTAAGTTTATTATACTCAGTCCAGACACTCATTAAAATACCCTACTGATCTTTACCTTCAATTTGTACGTTTCTGTGCCCCCTATGTACAAAACAGAAACCAAACAAGAATCCTAATATACAAAATTAATCCCTAAAGAACAGTCTATCACATTAAACCAATCCCTACAATTATGCACAAATTCAGTGTTTAAGGCCAATTATAATCCCTCCCTAATATTGTGTGAGCAGAGTAAATTTCATATAAAAGTGTTCATGCCAGACTAGCAAATAATAATAGCTCAATAGTACTTCAACACATTTAGAAGACAAGAGGAAGAAAAAATCTAACAATGTTGCAAATTATTCTTGCAAAATAAGTGGAATATAGTGATAATAAAATCATTAAATTAGTTCATGAATTATTATTATAAACAATATAGACAGCAAGCTATAAACAACCATAATCCAAAATAATTTTCATTACATTGATAGGGAAAAAGGTAATTCATATTTTTTTTTAGAACTTTGATTGATCTACATAGAGGAGACACAACTGATTTGAATCTCCCTTTTGTGTGCTCAACAATATAAAAATGAAATGGGAATAGTGATTTATACTGGGACACACTGGATTTCAATGCTTTTTGTAGTTTGTCAGTACAACAACCTTATTCTGGGTTTGATTAACTGTCTTGTTCCTTGAATTAGATCTTAGTTTCTTGATGCTTCTATTTTAGAAGAAAATTACTAAGGAAATGTTCAAGACAGCTTTAGAGATAAATAACAGAATGCAAGAAAAAAAGCATTTTAAGAACCATTGATCTTAATTTCTCTGAGATGTATTTTTTTTCATTTTTGTTGTAATCTTTCATTGAAGGAAAATTACTCTCATAAAATATTAATGGTAGCCTTGTTGAAATACCTAACAATACTAACATTTTATTCTAGTAACCAGTAAATAAGACCTGACCTGGAAAGTATTAATTAAAATATAAACTAATAGATTTGGTATTATTTCAGTTTTAAGGATATACTTATCATTAATGTAAATCTCTTACAATCTTATAGAGATCCTCTTTGAATTATGAGTCGATAAGCCCATTGTAAGTTGAAAATACTGTTAACTGGAAAATGCACTTAATATTCCTAACCTAGCCTACCTTAGACGTGCTCAGTATATTATTCTACAGTTGGGCAAAATTACTTAACACAAAGTCTGTTCTACAATAAAATACTGAATATTGCATGCCATTTATTGACTACTGTACTGAAACTGAAAGAGAATGGCTGTAGGGATACAGAATGGTTAAGTGTATCAGTTGTTCACCCTCTTTGATTATGTGGCTGCCAGAGCGCTGTGGCTCACTTCTTCTGCCCAGCATCACCAGAGAGTACTGTACCACATACCACTATCCCAGGAAAAGATCAAAATTCAAAATTTGAAATATGGTTTCTACTGAATGCATATCACTTTCCCATCATCATAATACAGAAAAATTGTAGGTCAAACCACTGCAAATCTGGGACCATCCATTTACTATTTTCTCCAAAGTTGTGCTAGAAGAATGGTTCTGCTAGGGGGCATTTTTTTTTAAAAATCATTGTATCATTATACACTTTTTCCAATTCTAACAAATGTTAACTCTCAACCATAAAAGAGGGCATTTGGTAGCAGTAATTGCAGAAATTTAGATCTTAAAAACATTAGCTCCTGAATATATATTTTATGACAATTTGTGATAAATATGTTTGGGACTTAGACATAAATGCCTCTGCAATTACTGCTGCCAAATGCCCTAATAGTCATACAGTATACCCCAACACAGAATCATCTTTGTTACTCAAACATAGTCCTTATGCCAAAGAGGCACACTTTCGGATGGCGTATTCTGTATGTAGCAATGAGAGTCTATTAATAACTTCAATATATTAAAAAGCTAGTGTTTTTTCTCAAAGGGTGGTTAATAGATGGATAACCTAATGTGTTTCTTAAAAATTCAGCTTTTTGAGCCATCGCCGGGTCCGGACATCTTTGCGGGAACCAGAAATAGGCATTTTTATCAAGCTCCTGGGTGATTCGCACAACGTAATTTAAGGGCTATTAAGTCTAAGGCAACCACGCAAATATAAAAATAAGGATTTACGTAAGAACACTGGCAGCCCCTTGTTCCCCCAAAGGTTTCTCTAGTGACTCTAGTAACCTCAAGTATCTCTAACTGGTCTGGACCCTGGGACCAATCCTGAAATAGAGGGGCTGGCTCACGTGCACTCTGCTTCCTGCCAGGGTTTTGTTCTCCAGTTCCCAAGATCTCTAGATTTGTGTAAATATGGGCCACCTCCAGCCCATCAGCCCCTCTTCCTGTAGCTGGGGGTTCTCTGAACTATACCAGGTTTATTATGCAGAAAGTTCGAGTGAGACCTTTGTGGCCCTGTGCCTGGGGAGAGTAAAGGCACCTGTAGGAGTCTGGTCCCCCACGAGTCTCTCATCAGAGAACTTCCCGCTGGACCCGGGATGACAAGGCGGAGGATGTCCCCTGAGACCAAGCTTCCGGGGAACTGACACCTCAAGCGAGGTGGACCTTAGCATCCCTATGAGTCTCCCCGAGTTCCTCACTGGGGCCTCTATCGATTCCCACAATTCCTAAATTCGGGTAATGATGCCCGGGTGTCTGGATGCTGAGTCACAACGCCTGTTGCTCGCGCAATTCACTCCCGCACACCCTGCCCCGAGGCATCCAAGCCCATGCCCCTTGCTGTCGGCTGAGGCCAGATCCTACTTACCATGCCATCTTCCTGGGGCAGCTTTTCTCTGCACTGATCCGTTGGTACTGAGATTCTGACAGCGGTTAACTTCAGACAGTCTATGAACCATTTGTCCTTATTGGACTAGGTGCCTTTCCCGCAATCACGAAGCCCTTGTGTCCTACACCACACAGCCTTATTCGGGCCCAAGATGAAATCCTAAATCCCGCGAGATTTGACTCCATGATCCCGCGAGATCTGGGTCCATGATCCCGGGAGATCTGGCGTCAAAGAAACGAACACCGCATTTTGGACCCGAATAGACCCTTTTAACCTGTGTTCCTTACATGGCCCCTCCTGTAGGCAAAACTATGGGTAGGAGTTCCCCACTCCCAAGCCGGAGGAGCCCACGGAGCCTGGCTTCCACTTCAATTCACTAAAGCCTGCGGACTATCCCCCCCTGCAGCCTTTCTGCCCTCTGGCCTGCCGTACTTGCAGGCTAGTGTGTACAAGGAAGCCACAGCTCCTGAGACCATCTTCCTGGAGCAAAGGGAACTTTGCATTGCAGTCAGGTTGCGGTGAGGGAAAATTTGTTTGAGTTAGGCCCTTGGGAAGAGACTCAAGGCTTCTGTGGAAGTCAAGTCACACAGGTGCTTGTCATCAGGAGACTCCCCGGCTCTACCTGGGAAGAATGGTAAGGCTCTGGAGTTCTGTTGCAGGGTCGTGGAGCCCAGCCATCGAGAAAGAATTCCTGAGATGTTATATAGTACAACTTAGTAAGTTTATTTAAGTAGCATAGCATGGGGACAGGAACCATCGACAGAAAGAGCTACACCTTTGCTCTGTCAAGCTGGTTGTTAAAAGCTTAGTGCTCAAGGGGCGGGGGAATGTGATTGGAGTATCAGATCATAAATGTCTCCTTCGAATTTCTACTGGTAAAACTACTTTTATAAGATTTTTCTGCTGCTTATCGTTCAGTTCAATATTATCTGTTGGTGAGAGTTACAGGCAGTCATGAATCCTTTAAGAATGTGGCAAACAGTACATATTTGATCCTTATCAGAACTAAGCCAGCTGTAGGTCAGCCTTCCTTGGCAAAAGGAACATTTTTCTGCTATTCCTCATCAGTTCCATGAGATCTGGCTTCAATGGATCAGGGCATGTGTTTTGGAGTAGAGCGGACCTTGGCATCACTGTGAATCCCCAAGAAGTCTCCACTGGGGGCTCTGTCATCCCCACAAGTCCGAGACCCTGGGGACCCATCCTAGGCTGCCTGAAATCTGAGCTAGGGTGGCTTGTGGTGCATGCACACTAAGCTCCAGCAGTCTTCCCCTGGGCAACAGCCCTACTTGGGCTGTTGGATAAGGTCTGCCCATCAAAACAATTTCCTGTAGAAGCCTTTCCCTGCACTGTGACCTTATTGTGGAAGTTCAAATGGCAGTTACTGTCAGACTCCATATGACCCTGTTTAATTTATGTGCACTAAGGGCCGGTCTGGCCATAAAAATAAAATAAAAAATAGAGATGTACAAATTTACCAAAAATAGTTATTACATTGGTTTTAAATTAGAATTATAGTAATATTGTGTACTACAGTTCATTTAATTTTTAGCTTGGGTTTTATTGAGCACATATATGGCCAAATTTTCTAGGTCCTAAGGATGTAGAGATAAGTAAAACAGAACTCCTTTGATGAAATAGCTTATACGGTTGTGTGGATAAACAGACAAGTAAACCAACAATTAAAACAGTATATTTAGGACTTTAGCAGATATGTGCCCCAGATGATACAAGAGTACAAAAGATGGATTTGTAACCAGCTTTGTTTAGCAGTTCAACATGCCTTTGGGTAATAATATAAATTTTAAAATTCTAGCATTTTTAGTAAACCAAACAATCTTCCACTAACAGGAACTTCTAATTAAAAGAATCAAAAATAACTCTCAGTGTTAACACATTTTTTTTGATATTCAACTAACTATATGATGATTATCAAGATCTAATAGTAAATAATTTTATGGTTTTACATTTGTTATTTTAGAAGCACATAATCATTTTCTTCTATAGGTAATTTACTTGATTTTGGTAAATTGGTCGGTTGGTTGTTTAGTTTATAGTTGAGTAATCGTGGGATGGGTCACTCAACTCATTCTAACTTATTAAAACACATAGAGAGATACTTACCATAGAACAAGTGCAGTGATCTTAAACATTCCCAATTTGGGAGGATAGGAGAGCCACATTTCTTCCTACTGCCTTCTGCCACACTAGAAGGGAAGTGTAAGCAAAAGGAGCCAGCCCTGCTCTGCTCCTTCATTTATAATCTCTGATCTAGAACACAAACATTCATTTTTTTCCACAGTTCTGAGATACACAGAATTTTCTAGGAAGAAAACTATGATGCAGTCAAGGGAAAATGCTTGTTGTTTGTTTGTTTGTTTGTTTGTTTGTTTGTTTTTGGCAGCTTCATGGTTGGTTTTGGCCCAACTTTTTATTTAGTATTCTGTAGTTGCTTAACACACACTTAAATGATCTTATTGGAGGAGGGGAAGGGGGGGGGGGTTCTTGTAGATTCCCAAGGAAATGTCAGAAAGGCAAAATATGACCAGCATTATCCATTTGTTTTTTAGGTTTACTGGGTGAATAGCACCTTCCTTATATAAGAATCTAATCTCGGGTTTTTCATACTGAGAACATTGAGATTTCAGTTTGAAGACACTCTAAAATCCTGAGTAGCATACCCCGACCACCCTCTAATAGCTAGCTTATTTATATAGACAGAAGGATTCACCTCTCCATTTTAGATGACTAGATATTTGTGGGAGGTCTTAGAATTGCTTTGTCTCATTTACTGGGAATAATCAGATATAGGAAGTGTCCTTTAGGGACACTTTTAACTTGAAAAATCACAACACTGGTACACAAGTCAAGTCTTAACACATTTAACATTTGCTTATTGATAGCAATGTCATAAAGTCAAATAAGATTAAACAGGTTTTACTTTTTTTTCCCTCACAAGAACATAAAAAATATGGAAGAGGAACTTAACAGGAAATTAAAAAAAAAAGCCAACACAATTTTTCCTTTTAGTAGTCCTTGTGTAGTTATGACAGAAAAAGTTCTAATTTTTTGTTTCTTTGAACAGGGATTTTGGTCCAAAATTTTGTTTATTTTTAATATCTGCTTCTGTCTTCCCCTCTATCAGATCGGCTTCGTTCATGGCCACCACCTCTTGGTGCTCGGTGGGGGAAGATACTTGTTTTGTTCAGAAATTGTTGAAGTGTTTATCATCATTTTATCTTTTTTTTTTTAGAATTTTTTATTTAAGTTCAATTAATTAACGTATAATGTATTATTGGTTTTAGAGATAGAGGTCAGTGATTCATAAGTCTTATATAATTCTCAGTGCTCACTGTATCGCATGCCCTTGTTAATGTCCATCACCCAGTTACCCCATCCTTCCACCCTCCTCCCCTTCAGCAATCCTCAGGTTGCTTCCTAAGATTTAGAGTCTTTTATAGTTTGTCTCCTTCTCTGGTTTTGTCTTGTTTTATTTTTTACTCTCTTCCTCTGTGATCCTCTGTTTTGTTTCTTAAATTCCACATATGAATAAAATGATGTGATAATTGTCTTTCTCTGATTGCTTTATTTAATTTAGCATAATACCCTCTAGTTCCATCCACGTCCTTGCAAATGGCAAGATTTCATTTTTTTTTTAAAAGGAATCTTCTAGTTGTTTTTTTTTTTTTTAGATTTTTTATCTATTTATTTGACAGCGAGAGATCACAAGTAGGCAGAAAGGCAGGCGGAGAGAGGGGGGGAAGCAGGCTCCCTACTGAACAGAAGAGCCCGACGTGGGGCTCGATCCCAGAACCCCGAGATCATGACCTGAGCCGAAGGCAGAGGCTTTAACCCACTGAGCCACCCAGGCGCCCCCAAGATTTCATTTTTTGATGGCTACATAATATTCCATTGTGTGTGTGTGTGGAACACACACACACACACTATATATATATATATATATATATATATCCCATCTTTTTTTTTTTTAAATACCACATATTTATCCATTTATCTGTCAATGGACATCTGGGCTCTTTCCATAGTTTGGGTATTGTGGACATTGCTGCTATAAACATTGGGGTGCAGGTGCCCCTTCAGATCACTACATTTCTATCATTGGAGTAAATAGCTAGTAGTGCAATTAATCGCTGGGTCGAAGGGCAGCTCTATTTTCAACTTTTTAAGGAACCTCCATACTGTTTTCCAGAGTGGCTGAACCAGCTTGCCTTCCCACCAACAAGGAGGGTTCTCTCTTCTCTGCATTCTCGCCAACATCTGTGGTTTCTTGACTTGCTAATTTTAGCCATTCTGACTGATGTGAGGTGGTATCTCTTTGTGGTTTTGATTTGTATTTCCTTTTTTTCCCCTTTTTCCTATATTTTCAAGCAGAATCATAAATAGACTCAGTAGTGAAGTATTTGGAATGCTTGCATTTACTCTTAGATTTAATTAAGTTAGTTGAATATAAATGTGGATATAGCTTGATAAATGAAGATTAATAATGTAACTTGCCTGTTATTCCCCTTCACCTCCCATCACCTAAATAAAGTTTCCCAAAAGAAAAACTAATTTTAAACAAAATATAATGTCTGGAGTAGTAAAGGTAGGTGATGATATCATGTGTTTCAAGCTGACAAGAATTTTATATCCAGAAAATAGAAATGACTCACCATAGGAAAGATACAGTATCATGCTTATCCAAGATTATAAAAAAAAAAAGAATAATGTCTCCTTGATTTCCAAAAATATATGATATTTTTGAATATCACTGATCTAACAGTAAAGAAAACAGTCTCTTATCCTATCCTCAGTAGGTATTTTTTCTGTCTTCAACATACTGCATATCCAATATTTGATTTGTAGTGTCAGCCTAACAATTTTAACTGGTTACTGTGATGATATGAAATGTTTTCATTTCTCAGTAACACCATTTGTATTTTTACTTCTGTGGTCTGATTTTGAGGCATAAGGAGGAATATTTTCATTCACATTTTCCTGTCAGAGGGACACTAATCCTTGATAACTCTTATAGAAATCAAATTTTATAGGCAATCATTATCAACCTATTTAATCACATAGAGGTGGACTCAGGTGATATTTGTTGTTTATCTAAAATTCAAACTAGTATGAGTAGATATCACAATTATATTAGTAATTACCACCACTGGGATTTTCAAGGAAGTATGATATGAAAAATAGTGTCAAATTTTGGCTAATTCGGCTAGTTCAAGTTTGACTTACAGTAACTTTTATGACACTTGAAAATTTAGTCCTTTCTTTGCCACTAGTTTCCTCATATGTATTATTTTTCCAACTACGACATTGATAATTATATATAGATAGGTCCATCTGGACAATTTGTTGGGAAAAATAGCTGTTTAGGGAAACATCAATCTTAAAAGTCTAGTTTTCCATAAAACAGTTTTTCTTTCTGTTGCAGTTCTCCTTTTGCAAACTTGCCTAAACTTTTATAAGTTTATAACCTGTGCAGATTTTTTTTTACTCAGGAAAAAAAGAGTGATACTACTGTAGTAGGGACATTTTTGTCTGGTTATCATTTGAGTGATCAAGCATTGCCTCATTAGTATTAAACAAGTTTCATTGTGTCTGTAATTCATAGTGATAATAAGCCTTTCTATTATGAGTACAACTTGGCTTACCCTGATACATTATTGTTTTCTTTGCCCTGGCCTACCATGTTAACTGGAGGTCATTATCCTATCTCCTTTGTCAATTAGGGGTTATAGAATGTTCTGATCCTGTTTGCCCTATGATCCAGGAAGATGACATCTCAGCCATCTTTTTCCAGATTCCAAACTGCATACCTTGTATTCATATCCTTTCATAAACTTTGGATAATACATTATGCCAGTTACAGCCACAGAAGGTTAACCTGAAAATTTAGTCATGTTATAGTTGACCTTACCAATAATATGATTGATTGAATGCTGGAGTTGATTCAGTCAGACATTGAAATTGTGAAAAGTATAAGACCATTCACTTTGCATAAAATTGCACTGTTTTTAAGCCTTTAAAATTGACACATCTTGAAAAGTGCCCTATATTATAGATTTTCCCTTGTATAGGTGCCAGTAGTAACTTTGCTTAATTCTGAGGGAGAAAATAGAGTAGGTGGAAAAGGATAGCATGCATTTAGCAATCATGTTGAGTGATTTTTCAGTTCATTAAGCCTCAGAATTTAAGCTGTTCTAAATAAGACAAATGTGTTCTATTTCTTCCAATATATAAAGGATAATTATTTTAAATTACTTTCTTAGCTTTTTCCTATATATTTTAACAGTATGAAAGGTGAATGAGTTAACATTTTTGAATTTCAATTGTTAACTAGTATTCCATCACTTTTGTGGGGTATAGCAGTATGTGTGTTAAATGTGGGTATGTTTGCCTATATGCTTACATGTAGGGAAAATCCTTCTTGCCCATACCTCTCAAAATATAACTAATAAAATTAGGAAATACTGTTCATGGAGTTGCTTTTCTAATGCATAAATTCTACTATGAATCTTTGAAAAATAATATTCCTTCAATAAAATAGTTTTTACCTGGAAAGCATTGTCCTTATGCATATAAATTTATTGCAGGGAAAGTTTAAATGTATTGCAGGGTATATTGCAAATACCCCTGGTGATCTACTCTAGGTAATTAAAAACAATATTTTCACCTTAAAATTTGCTGGTGTCTATATAAATAGTAACTCTGTCTCTTCTTCCCCATCATCTTTACAATCGAGGCCACAATGGACACTTAACTTTAATTAAATTTAAAAAAAATCTTAATCTACTCCTTTTCATTCCTCTGCCTAAAAATACTCTTCCTCAGATAACCACATGGCTTGTTGCCTCATCTCTTGGATTTTTGCTCAATGAAGTCCTTTCCATCAATTCTATTTAAATGACAACATTTTACTCCTAAACTCTTCCTGCTTCATTTTCCTCCACATCAGTTACTGATGCCTACAGTTACTGGTGCCTACATACTATATTAATTTTCTCACTTATGTGTTTGTGGTCTGTCCCCATTACTAGGTACACTACAGGAAATGAGGAAATATTATCTACTCATTTCCTCCTGCATCTCCAGTGCCTAGATCTGTGTCTGGCACATGGTTATGTGTTCAGTGAATATTTACAGAAAGAATAGAAAAAAATGTGTCTTAGTTATAAAAAAAAGTTTTATAAATAACTTGATATTTATTGATTATTTTGCTTTAGCACTTATTACATAACTTTTCATTTTATTTACTTGAATAGTGTTGAAGAGAAAACATACTTCCATAATTTGGTGCAACTCATGTGTGTATGTATATCTTTGTACACACTGAAAGATTAAGGGCTCTACAAAGTATAATTGTCTTCTGGATTCCTTGTTGTAGAGCTTCCAGTAGTGTTTTTCAGCATGTAATATATTTTTGGTATAATCATCATGACAAGATTTTTAAAAATTAATATAAAATACAAAGCAGCATTTTTTCAAGTCTAATCAGAAAGAGTTACTACAGTTAACTGGTGTTAAGTCTGTACTTCTTATTCCTTTGGGGTATTTTAAAATCATATCTTTGGTTTCCTCTAAGGAATTTTTCAGAGTTTTTGACCAATTTTCTGATATATCTTCTGCCTCTTTACACATCTGTATAAGATGCGTGAGGGGAATAAAATAGCAAATAAATGAACATTGAAGCTTATTCATAGCTTTCATGTGAAAAGTCATGGAAAATGATGAGCAAATGTCACTCTGTACATTGATCTTGGCACTTAAAAATAAAAGTTACAATGCATTTAATTCTTCTGGTTGCTAAGGGACCTCTGTATCCAGAGTGCGAATTTTTGAAGCACAAAGCCTGCTATGTATTCTTTTTATTGACCATATTTCAATTTGCAAACATTTATAAGCTCTGGGGGAGGGGAAATTTTTTTTTTAATGTATCTGTGTGAGGAACAAATCAGATTAGACTAATTCCCTCTGTGATGGAGTAACAGACCCTGTGGTTTAGAGGAAAGCAATAGATACAAGATCTTTACTCCAGTCAGGTTTTTAATTCAGTCTTATAGGAGATTAATTAGGCAGCAGAATAGCAGGCAGCAGGGTCAAGATCCTGCTATTAGATCATGGGTGTGCTACTACTTGGAGGGCCACATTCAAATAGTAGCTATTAATTGGTCCTCCCTGTCCTGAAGCACCGGAGTGGATACTGAGTGCTATTTCAAAATCTGTCTGAGTTCCATACTAGATCTTTATCAGTGATTGGGAGGATCAAGTGAAGCTCTTAAATTAATGGATAACATCAAGTTGGGAGGGATAACTGTCCTTAAAATAGATAATTTAAATGACCTTCTTAAGATGAGGAAATGAAAACACAAGAAAATGTATTATGTCTTAGGAACAAATAGAAGAAGAGCAATTAAAAAATTTTGTACAAACTGAAAATGGGAAGTTGTAGGACAATTTTTAAGTAGCCCACAATGGGAAAGAATAGTAAAATTAGCCCACAAACAGGGTAATTTAAAAATATTTACAGGGGGCCTGGGTGGCTCAGTGGGTTAAAGCCTTCGGCTCAGGTCATGATCTCAAGGTCCTGGGATCAACCCTTGCATGGGGCTCTCTGCTCAGCAGGGAGCCTGCTTCTCCCCACCTCTCTGCCTGCCTCTCTGCCTACTCGTGATCTCTGTCAAATAAATAAATAAAATGTTAAAAGTATATAAATAAATAAAAATATTTACAGTCTTTCCAAAATACTGCACTGCAAATAAGAATATGAAGATCCTGCTTTTGAGTAGAATTTGACAATCTCTATTCCTGTCAGTTTGATTACTGATCACTAACCCAGTTTTACAGATGCCTTTTGATTTGCTGTTCTATGCTAGCCACACCCTTGGATTCATTTCTGCTTCACTTGAAGCTTAAAAAAGGCTTCCTGGAAGGTGAACACTCCACCTACTTGCTTGCTAAATGGAATGCCTATCTGTTTTCCTTGACCCTATTTTGCCCAAACTGCTTATCTTGGCTTCTGTTATCATGCTCTCCTAATTTTTTACCTGAGTGTTGTAATCATTTATTTTATTTGCCTTTCTAGGTCCCATGGAACATAATCTGCAGGTGAGTTATCTCACTTTGATTTATGGGGTATGAGTACTCTGGCTACTTACTAAATTTGACCATCAGATGGCATTGTCAGTTAAGAACATTGTTCTTCCAGATTCCTGGATGTCTGTATGGTTTGACTTCTAACCTCATCTCTCGTGACTTGTCAGTTTTGACTGTTTGCCAAGACTTGACCCAGCACCTAACCTTGATTTCTGGTGTCTATTTGTTCTCCGTCTCCAAATTGATCACCTGGCTTTAGATCTCTAACATCCCCTGGGCCACCATCTTTGGCCTTATATACACAGAGCTGGTTCCTAATCCCATAACTGCCCACCATGTGAATATTTTAAATGGTATTTATTGGGGTTATTTTATTTTTATTCTTAAAGTATTGCAAAACAAAAGCATTGTAAAATTAAAACTACAAAAAGCATTTCAGATGCAGTAAAAATCCCTTAAATTTCCTTTGCCCATCCTTTTGCACTAAGATATATTTTTTAAAAGATATTTTCTGATACAGTTTGGTATATAATCTTCCAGGTATAAAGCTATAAAATTTTATATATAATAATTTTTTAATCCAAATTATGTGTTCTACAACTCGCTTTTTCATTTTATATTAGCCAGTTCCCTTTTGATGAATAACAAAATATTTCTAAGGTTCTCCCATTATAAAAAATTATATACTGTATCCATACCCTGATAAATTTATCTCTGGCACTTAGGTATATATTTTTAGAATAAATTTACTAAGATGTGATTGATTTAACTTAAAAGAAAACATGATGATATCTTAATTACACAGTCTGATTGTATTGTCTGTCCTAAAATGCTCAACCTTTTGGTTTATAGCTATTTTTTAAAAAATGTGAACCATTCAAGTTTTCAACTTCTTTTTTAAATAAGTGTTTTAAAAATTTAAACATAAAATATTTAACAATAATATATGTCTATAATTTACATTTGGAAAAAGTGTCAGTGATATCTGAAACCTTTCTTCTGAAACTGAATTACATCCATGATTAACCTTGTATGCCAAGGAGAATAAGTTTTCACACTACTGTCATTTTTAGAGAGACTTTACTCTTCCTCCAAAATAACCCAATGTTTCTTTCCTTAATTCTTTTTTTCAAATATGGTGTACATCTAAATTCAATACTTTGGGTTTCCCTCAAAGATCTTCATTATAAAAAGAATCAATTAAAGACGTATACATCAATTAAAGATGTATACCTCTAAACAAATAAATTATGAACAAAAAGGCTTTGGAGCATAAATATAATTTTTTTTCATTATCAGAGAGCAAACCTTTAGCAATGCCCTCGGGGTCTTGGTATTATCTATTAGAATGTGGCATTTCAGATTCAAATACCTAAATTTTCCTCTTTAGCCAACTTCTATTTTGAAATTCTGCTGCCAAAATACCAGAAGTTTTTCTTAAAGGCTAAGATGTTAGGAACAATTTTCTTGTGGAAAAGTAATACTTCTGTTATAAGGCTTTGGATTTTTTCGTTAAATAGAGATGTTTACCTGAAGTAAACATGTAAGTCTGAAAGCTTGGTACAGGCTTAGAATTTTATTAGGTTTCCCCCAAAAGGGCCATTTTGAGTAAGGTGGCTGATGTAATCAGTATTTTTTGGGAAAAAGGAATAAGAGGTAAAATGTACTGAAGAATTATACATGTACTTCACAACAGTGACAGGCAAAAATAAAATTGATTAGAGATATCCTAGCAGTCAAAAGTGGACTTTGAAAAGAAACAGGTAATCATAGGGAAAGGAACAAAGAAAGCCTTAAAAATTATAATAGTATTATTCAGCTTTATAGAGCTTTCTTTGTTTTTGAAGATATACATGAACATTGTTCTTCATTTTTCTTCAATGACATGGTAAGATCGAACTTCAAGACAAGTCATGTTATATAGACAGAAAACCAAAAGGAACAAATACAGATGGCTTTCTTTGAACACCAGTGACTTAGTAGGTGAGCAGATATGAAACAACATTTAGAGGATTAAAACAGTATGGGGTCAATTTATTCTTATATAGTACTGGATTCTGGATTTTTATTATTTAATTTGAAAAACCTTTTGTGGGTGCAAATTAGATCCTATATTCCAGTTAATCAGGTCATGATGTCAGAGTCGTGGGCTAGAGCCCCACATCAGGCTCCTTGCTGGTGTGGAGCCTGCTTAGGATTCTCTCCCTTTCCCTTACACCCTTCCCCCTCTCTCTCCCTCTCTATAAAGAAAGAGAAAAAGGAAAAAGGTAAGTTTCATCAAGAAAAATATCTAAGGTCAATAGATTCAAGAGTCTTTGCCTCTAGGAAGATATTCTTGGTTCTCTCCAGATTCCCCTATTAGTAATCTTTTTCTTTTCTGAACCCCTAGTGTATCTTACAAATCAATATTTCTGGGCACATGTGACACTTTATTGTCCTTGTTTCTTACATATCTGCCTCCTTGCATCTAGAGCAGGCATCATATTATATTTGACAATCTGCAGTACATTTTAGAGTACCCAACATCTCGTAAGCAGTAAATACTGTTGATTATTTGCTGAACCTTAAAAATCCTCTGAATTAACTCAAAGCTACCTGTCATTATAATTATTTTGATTAAGTCACATGTCTAAAAGCAATTATTTGGAGCTCATTATGTATAAAGCAATAATGGAGTAGTTTTAGAATATGTGGGAGAATATTAGACGTCGTACAAAGCAAATGAAACAGCTTTTATTTTTTCCAGTCATTTCTCTTTTGAATCATAAAATTTACAATGTAAACATACATAGGCACACAATATACACAAACATGCATATATTATGCTTTTATATATACTTATATATGCATGTAGATCTAGAGTATTAAAGTGTGCATATAAAATGCAGAAATCTATCTAACAAACTATGCAAAGTTTGGCGCACAGACTGGCTGCCAATTCTCAAACTGTTAGTTGCTGGTTTGAAATGAGATAAAGTAATTGAGCCAAAAAGTAAATCAGATATAGAACAAAGCACAATATTTAGTTGAGCTGACTTTAATAGGAAGGCATTCTTGGTGAAGAAAGCAGTGACTTTACATGCTGGCACAAGTTCCTGATGTTGTGGTAGACCAGAATTTCAAATAGCTCTGAAATATAAAATTAATGCATTTAACCTACATGCCAAAATATCCATGGTCTATCCATGGATAGAGAGAGAGAGAATGTGAGAATGTATTTTTTACACCACAACAATGTTGACTATGCAGCTAATTGCAAGGGAAGATGATTCACTGCATTTATAATACCTCATTAGTATACATACCATGAACAACTACCTCAACTTTGTGATAATACACAAATACTAAAATAATAATTATATGATCATTAATAGAAAAATGAACAAAAAAACCCACAGTTGTAAGTGCCCATAAACATAACAATGCATTTGACCTCTTAATAAGATAAATATGAATAAAAACTATAGTAAATGTCATTTCTTACCTATTGAATTTCCACAAGATTTAAAAATTGGATACTATCAACTGTTAGTAAGGATATAGAGCACCAAGAACACTCATTCATAGGCAGTGTCTAAGAACGTGAATATGTACAATACATTGCTTTTGTTTGTCATCCTTCAAGACTCCTCAATCCCACCATGATCTTAGCCTCTGAATTGCTTTGGTGTCTATAGTATTCAGTCTCTTTTATTATTGTCTATTTAGTGCCTACTCCCTATGAACCATGCCATAGTCGATCTTGTATTGTTGTCTTAATTTTATTCTGTGCTTATTCTCCATCATTTTCTCAAATAGTTTTTAAAATTTTTGAGAACAGGAAATATGTTTTGATCATGTTTTTATACGTTGTTTTTAATCTCTCTCAGAATCTAGCACAATTCATTTTATATAATGCTTGTTAGATTCATATTTGTAAGTGAGATTGAAGAATCATGATGTGTTATTGGAAGAATGGAGTAGAGTAAACTGGTTAAGAGCTATGTGTCCAAAGATATCTATTGGTTGGACACTGATTATGAGGATCAGTGGTCTAGTCCCAGATTTAGTTTGTTCCTAGAATAGGAAAGAATGGAAAGGGAAACTTTCTTGCATATGCCTTGGGAGTGGGAGGAGCAGGATAGAATCAGATCACAGAACTAAAGAATATAAGAGCAAAAGGAGGTTAGAGGTAAAATTAAGGATCGATTATTTTATCAATGAAAAATCTAAAGTCCAGGGAAATAAGTGCAAGATTGCCCAGCTAGTCATTTAAAATCCTCTCTCTATTTTTAACAGGAAATGGGGTATTTTTAAATAACAAATAAGAGAAGTAGAGTTTATTAATATTTGGTCATAGTTTAGATGTTAGCCTTAGAGGTGTAAGAGAAAACATGTAGCTTGGAGGGGATATTTGCCCAAGATGAGAAACAAGAATCTAAATGCTTAAAAATTCTAAGTAAATGGTACTGCTTAAAAGAGCTGAACGATACCTTTCCTCCACAAGTAGGAGCTAGTGTCATTCTAGAATAGCCAGCCATATTAGGCAGTATGCCCACTGTGTCACTGATACAGTTTGTGATGAATTGGTAACTTAGTGCAGTTACTTGTGATACGTCCCACTGACATCAGGATTCTGATACTCCTTGCTATCACTTTCATTCTTTGGGTGGTTGTATTCTGCTGAGTGGCCGGAATGAGATTAAATTGGTGGCAAAGGGCTACCACTATATTGTGACTTCTCTAGAAACATGCTCAGTTGTCAAAGTCAAGTGGAATCAATTGGCAGTCTTATTCTAGTGTACTATTACAAATTCTTTTGTACTGTTAGCTAACAAAGATTGGGTCAGTTGGAAAGTAGTTAAAGCTTATGTCTTTCAGAGACTTTACTTCTATTATAATTATTCTAAAGATAGTCTTAGGAAGAGTTGTGAATTAATAATTTCTGATGGGATGATTTTGTAAAATATCTTTATTTTACAAAATAAATTTAAGATTTAAGATATAAGATTAAATAAGATTTATTTAAATTTAAATAAATTTAAGATATAATTTATCTTAAATTATCTCACTCTTTTAAAAATTATATACAAGTATATATGTAAGATAACTGCAAAGGAAAAGTAGAAACCATCTAGATGCAGCTATTTAATATTTTTCTTTTTTTTTTGCTATTTAATATTTTTCTTTATGTAAAATTATGTGGTCACATTTTGAGAGATAGGTAAAAAGGCTGATCATAGTAACCTGTGAATTCAGTATTATAATACAGTAAAGCAAAATTGCCATCTGGATTAAGAACCCATATTTTAATTTAAACATCTTTGGAAAATTTACACTTGGAACTGTTTTCTATGGCACTTTTTGTATGTGTGCATGTCACAGAATTACTTGTAAATGTGGTCTCGGAGGTGCTCAGAAGAGCTAAATCTAATGCAAACCTTGGGGCTCCTACTTTCTTGTCACATGGTAACAAGGAAATTACCTATGTGCACATTTTATTTATCTAACTTTAATACTTGTAATCAAAACATTTGTGAGGCTAAGTTAGTTAAGAGACAAGAAGCATTACCAGATTTTCATCCTATGTGATATAAGATACAGACATCAGTATGAATTTAGTAGAATACTGCTATGACAACTACAGAAAAGTAAATACAGAAATGTATATTTGGCTACTTAACATGATCATCCATTGAAACATTAATTTCAGAAATGAGCTAAACCTCTGAGATATTATCATTTACTCAGTGTGACAGATTTGACCTTCACAAGACAATTCTCTGATTATTCCTGTGAGACATAGATTGTGTGCACTCTGTTTCCATATTTGTGTTAAAAATAAGCTTCTTATTTGCAAGATATTATCTAACCTCACTTGCCAAAGGGGAAACAGACAATCAGCCCTATATTTATTCCGTCTGAGAATCCCTAATATTGATTCAGACTCAGAGTCAGGGTTGTGTTTGTTATAATCTTTCTCCCCCCACTTTTTTTTAAATCATTTATGCTTCATCTCCAGATCATATAACGTTGGATGTAATTGAAGTTGTTTCATACCTTCAATGGTATCTT
This sequence comes from Nasua narica, assembly GCA_028533885.1. Taxonomy (NCBI): domain Eukaryota; kingdom Metazoa; phylum Chordata; class Mammalia; order Carnivora; family Procyonidae; genus Nasua; species Nasua narica. The sequence goes on along the minus strand of CM052810.1, from coordinate 95,572,568 downwards.
CACTAATGGCTTTTCTGTGGGAGTGACTATCACAACTTTAACAAATAAAGCTTTTTAAAACCCTTTTTTTAAAAAAATAAAATGATCTAAGAGCCTTACAAAATTCAATGAGCTTTCAAACCTCCTTAGAATTATTTCAAATTGTGTGCTTTTGGAAAACATAGGACATATTGACCCTGTAGCTAAAGATACTTCTAAAACAAATATTTTTGAGATCTGAAAATGCAAGTATGCATATAGGCTTTCTTATCTTTCAGAGCTCACATTTTGTGGAAGCATGTGGGAGGATAAATCTACAATAAAATTATGGACTAAAAACATAAGTGAGTTGGCCAGGCTAATTATCATTGTAACTGTATTTTCTATTAACACAGTTCTTTGAATACAATAGATGCTATTAAATTGTCTTGTTAGTGTCTCTTGACTTCAGGTAATTTAAAAATTCTTATTTAGATAGCCACAAGGGAAAAATTATAGTATAAGTAAAGAACTTTTTAGATAATTGGGATTAATCTTGCATTTTGTATCCCACTTTGAAGGAAATTAATTATTTTCAGGTCTTTATAGTTCATAATTGAATCTTTAGTGTCTTAAGAAACCTGAAATATGCAATAGTCTTGTAGCCATTTTAAATCAACTGCGTACACAAAGTCTACGTAGAATCATTCTACGTGGAATCAAGAGAATCATTGGTTCATGCTCACTGGTTGGTATGTAAGATTCTTGAGCTGTCATTTCTGGCATTAGTTACAAGTCAGAATGTGTTGCTGGATATATAAATGAGACATATTAGGTCTCTGAGGGGTTCAAAGTGGAATCTAAAATTAGTTTTGTTTAAACAACATCATAAAATAGCACCCATCATTTCTGGAGTTTCCAACATCATCTGTTATTAAAATGGACAGCATATCTTTATGTCAAGAAACATCCTTGTGGAATGAAACAACAATCAAAATACCTCTGATGATGGAAAACCTACCTTAGCGCCATAGTTGTGTGTAGGTATTTAGACTTGCTGCCTCATTTCACTAGGAAGAGGGCATGCCAGTCCTTTAGTAAATTAGAATGAGGCTAAGGGTATGTGTGCCCTTGGCAATGTAGAGTTAATCATTGAGTACAATAAGACTTCAGACAATCTTGAACTGAGCATCTGAACTGTTACAGTTTGTTAATATCTTTCTAGAGAGTTTATTATGACCTTTGAGGCTTTATATTATAGTATATAACTTTTTTTCTGAAGTATCATAAATGCAGCTCTTATCAAGTATCCTTTTTTTTTTTTTCATTTCGGAAAAGTGTCCTCATAGTTAGAAATAGAAGATGCTCTACTAAGCTCCTATATTTTATTTGTAGAAGGGATGAAAGATATTCCAGGACTGGAGCCTGGCTGTTCAAGTTTGAGATGAGGACTATCATTTATCATATGTTTAATCTTGGCCTAGAAGTGCTTCAGTCTCATCATTTGTAAAAAGAGAATGAAAATAGTCCTTACTTAAAAGGATTTGTATAAAGATGAAATAACACATGTGAAGAACTTGGAACAGTGCCTGGCACTTAATAAGTGCTCAATAAATTCTAGTTATAATTTTTGCCATTACTAAAGAAAAACAAAAACAAAAAGCCATTACTTTTTTGAGATCCTTTTTTATCATAGAGGTAATTATAATAAATATTTGATATGTTTTATTTCATACCTCATAGCAGATTAGGAAGTTCAAACAGTATTATTAGATATTTATATATTCAAAAGAGGGGGAGGAAATGGAAAAAAAAAACAATAAACATGTTAGAGGTGTATCCAGAGAAGGAATAACTGAGAACTGACTGTCAAATAATAGAGAAAAAATGTTCAAGAGTTATAAAATGTCATATATCCCCATCATCTGAGACCATTTAGTATAGACAATATAGGGCCCCTGGGTGCCGCAGTTGGTTGAGCGACTGCCTTTGGCTCAGGTCATGATCCCGGAGTCCCGGGATCGAGTCCCACATCGGGCTCCCGGCTCCATGGGGAGTCCGCTTCTCACTCTGACCTTCTCTCTCTCACTCTCTCTCTTTCCTAATAAATAAATAAATAAAATCTTTAAAAAAAAATTTTTTTTTAGTATAGACAATATAGCACTACTTCAGTATTTCCAATGAGAATGAAAATATTAAAGTAACGTAAATACTATTGTTTTATGATTCTGGGGTCATTAAAAATGGCTTAAATTACTTTCAGTGCATTGTGTTAAAGAATAACCAATGTGTCTCTAAAATATTTCAGTGAGAGCTTTTTTGAAAAGCAGAATTAGTTTGCAGAAGAAAATTGCCTATTCAGACATATAGTTCTATTATGAAATCACATATTGCATTTATATACTTAAATAACCCATCACTTACCTGCACTTGCATCATCTGCCTATTTAATTAGGTCCCACACTCAGCTCCAAGTTCCCTCACAGTTATGTCTTGGTATGGCCTTGCCAGGAGCTGCCTCCTGTGCTCATATATATATCCAGTCCAACGTCATGGATTTTCTCTACTGTCTGCTCCAGTGGCACTCAGGGATTTCCATATCAAGTTCTTTCCTGACCATGAAGCTTTCGGAAGGCACTTCACCAATCCCCTGACAGCCCCTAGCGCACCCATTTACCCAGGACAAGAACGTCCTCTCCTCCATGTCTACCACTGTTGTTCTAATACATTGGAGGTACTGCCCCCTGGAGGACGCAATGAAACAAAGCCACATTAAACTTTCTATTCCTTCAAGCTTCCTTCAATATATTTTTTCAAAATTTGTGCATAATTTACCGATAACTTATTACATATCCTACGTATTGTGGGCACAGAGGATATGACAATTAAATAGACTTGACTCTTGGCTTAGCCTAGCTTGAATACTCTAGTGGAAGACAAATGCCAGTAAATTAGCTATTATACCTAACTAAGTGTTTAGACTGCTAAAGCTGAGGCTGAGATACTATTTTTAACCCTCCCTTGATTACTCCACCTGCTCTTCCCTAGAATTAGGTTACTAAACTTTAGTGATCTAATGGGCAGCTTAATTTTGACACTCGGTGAGGTGGCTGCATAATAGATGGATTCAGGAATACAAGAATCTGGAATAAATTGTGGCATTGAAATCTACATACATTTTCAGTTGTATTAAATGATGCCAAACAGTTTTCCCAAATTGATTTTACCAATTTATATTCACACCAGCAGTATGTGGCAAATTACCTTTTTTGCTACTTCATCAACATTTGATATTATTCACTTTCTTTATATTATACTATATCTTTGAAGGAAACATGTTTTAAATTTTTTTGTACTATAATAAAAATTTATGAATAAAATCTAATTTGGTCAATTATACAGTTATGTCCTATGGACTATCGTACATAAAACCTTAAAGATGGATAGATAACAGATATCTATCAGTCTAAGTTTAAGTATGTATATGTATGCACATCTATCTAACAAAATTTTATTTATAATAAAATATAATTTGGGAAATTATACAGTTACAGCCTATGAACAATCCTACATAAAAACTTAGGTAAATAGATATATAAAAAATATATATGTATATCCATCTGAGATTTTATGTAGGATAGTTCATAGGAGATAACTGTATAATTTACCCAATTATTATAAGGCAAGCACTATATAATTAATAATTGAGTCAAGATATAGAATGTTCCCAGCATCCCACAGCCTCTTTCTGCTCCTTTGAATGGAAACCTGCTTTCTCTTGATTACCATGTGATACTGTGTCTTATAGAGAAAGAATCTTAACACTGGCTCATTCTATTTCCCTGGTGATTCTTCTCCATCCCAAACTTTTAACCCCTTTGATTTTTTAAGTCATAAAAAGAGAGCAATTCTGTACAAGTAATTTCTGATTTTCAACTTCAATAATTTTTAGATTATTTTGTACAATAAAATACTTTTTCTCTTCACTTACTAAAAAAAAAAAAAAAAGAGAACAATTCTTCCCATGTTCCCCAGATTCATGAATAAGGAGCTAATTTAGCTTTCGTTTGTCCATTGTTTTTTTCTTTCTTTCTTTTTTAAATATTTTATTTATTTAATTGACAGAGAGAAAGAGATCACAAGTAGGCAGAGAGGCAGGCAGAGGGAGAGGAGGAAGCAGGCTCCCGCTGAGCAGAGAGCTGGATCCCAGGACCCTGAATGACCTGAGCCAAAGGCAGAGGCTCAACCCACTGAGCCACCCAGGTGCCCCTTTCTCTCTTTTGTTAATTAATTATTTCCAAGTTTTTCCATATCTTTAAACTTTCTTTCACTCAGATACTTACTAGAGCTCTAACAAACTGATTCTGTCTTCTAAAGACAGTCAAGGTGAATGTTATTTATTCCAATGCAGTTCTAGTAATATTTAAAACCGCCACATCTATGAATCCTGTAAGGATGCTAAGCACTTAGGAGGCTCTTTTCATTTTCACAGCAGTATTTGGCATACACAGACAGGTCAGGTTTTATATGAAGATAATAAAAATAAAGCAGCTTACCAGAGGAAAGAGGCTATTATTAATTGTTTGAGAGAGGCTTTCCTTGTAAAAGAAATATGCTGCTTCCTGCAGGATTTCGTAGAATCATATGGCTCGGAGGAACCTAAGAAATCATCTAACCCAATCCCTCAAGGTGTAGAGAGGTGAACTGATCTGTTGACCCTTGAATTAATATGTCACTTCCTTGTCAGGAAAAGTACAGCAACAAAAAAAGGGTATAAATTATAGACAGATGATGAGCTATGTCTAATTAGGTTTTCAGTTTATTTTTTTCATAATTTGAAAACAATAAAGCAAATAAGAAATGGAGAAAACTAAAAATGTAGATTTTATAATAAACATATAACCAGTACCTTCATTTCACTATATTTATTTGTCCTTTTTGAATTAATTTTTTATAAATATAAAGTTAAATGTTTTCCTGTTTCTATAACCTGTTACTTTTTTTCTTTCTATGAAGTAATAACTAGTATATTCAACTATACCCACCTAGTCTATTTAAAAATATTATTGCATATTTTTATTTTTCCATTATGTGTTTTATGTATGTAAGAATGTAGACATGTATATCCTTTCTAGAATTTCCACTTTCCCCACCTCATGCCTGTTCAGTGGCTATTATCAAAAACACAAGAGATAAATTCTGGCAAGGATGCAGAAAAAAGGGAACCCCGTGCACTGTTGGTGGGAATGTAAACTGGTGCAGCCACTGTGGAAAACAGTATGTATGTTCCTCAATAAGTTAAATATAGAACTACCATATACTCTAGCAACTCCACTTCTTAGTACATAGCCAAAGAAACATAACCATTATCATAAAGAGATATCTATACCCTCATGTTCACTGCAGCATTATTCACAACCAGTAAAATGTAGTGCATGTATTCAATGGAATGTTGTTATTCGGCTTTAAAAAAAAAGGAAATTCTGTCATTTGCAACAATGTGGATGAAACTGGAGAGCATTTTGCTAAATGAAATAAGCCAAACAGAGGACATATATTACATGGTGTCACAGAATCTTAAAAAAAAAAGTCGAACTCATAGAAACAGCAAGTAGAATAGTGGTTCGTGGTTGTTGCCAAGGGCACAAGTGAGAGGGAAGGAAATAGAGGTTGGTAAAAGGGTACAAATGTTCAGTTACAAGGTGAATAAGATCTGAGGATCTAATACATAACATAGCGACTATAGTTGTTAATGCTGGAGTGTATAATTGAAATTTGCTAAGAGAATAGTACTTAATTGTTCTCACCAAAAGAAAAGTAAGTGTGAAATTTTAACTCAATGGAGGAAATTCTTTCACAATGTATTCATATATCAAATCATCATGTTGTACACTTTAAGTGTCTTAAAATTTTATTTGTCAATTATACCTTAATAAAACTGAAAAAAAGATTAACAGAATTTTTATATATTCTGGATAAGAATACTTCTTTTATGTATTTGCGAATGTTCCTTTCTTTTAAGGTTCTAAACATAAACTAGTATGTGGAGGTAACTGCTTATTTTATTTCATTGGTGTCAAAAAACATGTACTTTATTAAGAAATACTTTATGTTGTAAATGATCTATGCTTGTTTTAAAAAGAAATCTTTCTATAAATGGACAGAAACTTTTTTATGTGCTAGTTCCTTGAAGCCTGTTTTTAGTATTATTCACATCTATATTCTTGATTATTTTTAATCTGTTCAGTTGGTATTTGTGTGGATCTATTTTGGATATGCCAGTTTTTCTGTTTATATTATATTTACTTTAAATACTGTGGGGTATATTGTAAGCTTTATACAATTATAACATTGCCTTACATTCTGAAGGGATTATTCCCTTTATTCCCAGATAATGTCCTTTTGCTTTTCCTGTTGATGCTTTTTGCTTTCCTATCTTGTCCAATATTAATATATTACTACTCCAGATGTTTTCTAATGAACATTTTCCAGTATGACTTTTTTCTTTATGTTATTTTTAGTGTTTCTCTAAATTATGTATGTTAAAATTGTTGTATAATCTCTAGCCTTTATTAAGTGAGTATAATACATTAGCATTTTGGGTTATTATTCATCATTTAAATCCATATCTATGATTTTACTCTGTCTTTGACACTAACCAAGGTTTTACTTTCATCTTTTTTCCCTTCTTTTCATGCTTTCTATGGGAGTTTCATTCCTTTTTCTTTATTTCTTTGGAACTCAACCATAGCATTTCTATTATTGTTTTGATAATTCTTAAATTTTAATAGGCATACATAATGCTGTATTTTTTTCACTTGATTTTTCTCGCTGATCTTATTGGTCTCAGGCACAAAGTATTAAGACTGATCGTAATCCTTGGTTCAGGACACACTCTGAAGATTATCCTTATCTATATGTCTATTAATTTGTTGTAATGTAATTAGAGCTCATAAATCCACCATCCCACACAATCCTTGGCCTTGAAAATCACTTATATCTACCTACAGGGTACCCCATAATTCCATCCCTTTGCTATCCCTTGGAGAAACCATATTATAAATCCCAAATTTATTATCCTTTGCTTTCCCTTTCCATAGCTTCATCTATGCTTTATGCATTTCTAAATTGACTTCAGTTGTTCTTAACATTTTATAAAGGTATTTTGTTTTGTGTAACATTTATGAAATTACATTATTCACTTTGTATTTATTCATATTTTTGCACACTGCTCTAGTTCATTAATTTTGACTGGTATTGTTTATACCAATCCTTGTCAACTATGTAAATTGGAATCTACTTTCACAGTTTGTAATTTGTCTTTTCATTTGTTTTAGGATATGTTTTGATGAAAAAAGTTTTTAATTTTGATATGAGAAAATTATTTTCCTGTAATTTATACTTAGGGCTTTAAAAAAAGGAAAAAACCCAACTTCAAAACTAAAAAAGAAAAAAACCTAAATTTTTTATTGAGTTTGTATTTTTTTATTTTGTTTTATATTTTGTTTTATATTTTATTTTGTTTGTTTTATTTTTTAAAGATTTTATTTATTTGAGAGAGAGAAAGAGCAAGCATGAGTGGGGTTGGAGGGGTAGAAGGAGGAGAAGCAAGATCCCCACCCAGTGGGTAGCGTGATGTGGGACTTGATCCCATAAGTCTGGGATCAGGACCTCAGCTGAAGGCAGCTGCTTAACTGACTGAGCTTTGCAGGCATCCCACTGACTGAGTTTTTTAGATACTGTTTTTGACATATAAGACTTTAATTTATTTGGATATAATATTTTATTGGTTGTGAGGCAAATATTTTATCTTTTCCATATGGAGCTCTACAAAAGGTCCTCTTTCCAGAGAATAGTCATTATTTGACATGTCTGGCAGTTCCCTGAAAACCCTTACTTATGGGACTTGACTTCTTTGACCTGACTCAGTGCTTACTCATTGTGAATGATCTTTTCTGTGAGACATTTGTCAAAATTAAAAGCTACAGTTGTTTAACATCAGAGCTCCCTGAGGTGCTGACAATAGTTGGGGCAACCAAGAAGCTAACCTAAAAATTTAAAAGGAAAACTAGGAAATTAGGTATTCATAAAAGGCTTTGAAAAGCTTTGATATTTTTCTGGGGATCTAGAAAGAAGAATCTGGGAGGGCTCTGACCTCCATCTCTGGCTTACTCGAGGCTCTGCACAAGTGGAAACAAAGGCTAAAGGCAGACTTAGATACTGTTTGCTGGAGCATTGAAGGTGTACACCAGCATATACTTAGAACACCTTAGCAAAGGCTGGGAGACATACTGGTTCAGGCATTTAAGGAGATCTCCATCCAATTATTAGCTGAACACTAAGATACTTGAGTAAAGACTTCAGGGGCCAGATATGAAAAGCATATAGACTTTATAGAATTAGTCTTGGAAAGTCACAAAACAAATATCACCACCCCTACTATCAATAAGCAACAGCAACAAACTCAAGAGAAGTAGGGAACCTAATCAGATTTGCAGAATTGCAGCATTATATTATTTAAAATGTCCAGTTTTAAACAAAAATATGAGGCAGACAAAGAAACAGAAAAATATACTCCATACACAGAAAAAAATAAAAACTGTTCCCTGATGAAACCCAGATATTAGATTAACCAAACAAAGACTTAAAATAGCTATTATGTCCAAAGAGTTAAAAGAAGCCATGTCAAAAAATTAGAGGATAGTATGGGATGATGCCTCATCAAACAGAGTATATCAATACCATGGAAAAATAATTTAAAAAAGCTTTAGAAATTATGGAGTTTAAAATCAGTGAAATGATTCAAATGCAATTAAATAGCTCAACAAGATTTAAGCTGTCAGAAGAAATCATTGAATGGGAAGATAAATCAGTGAGGCCTATCTAGCCTGAGGAAGAGAACAAAAAAAGAAGAAAAGAAAAAAGAAAGAGAGCCTAAGAAACCTGTGGACATCATGAAGCATTCCAATATATACATAATAGAAGTTCCAGAAGAAGAAGACAAAAAGAGTAGAAAGGATATTTGAAGAAATAATAGCCAAAAAATTCTCAAATTTGATGAATAGCATTAATCTGTACATCCAAGGAGCACAATGGAGTCCAACTAGGATAAGCTTAAAGAAATACAAAGCTAACCACATCATAATCAAACTTTCAAAAACAGAGAAATTTTCAAAAGCCTCAACAGAGAACTTATTGCATACAAAGGATTCTCAATAAAACTGACATTGATTTTTTTCGCCTTTTCCTTTTTTTTTTATTAACATATATTATTTACTTCAGGGGTATAGATCTGTGAATCATCAGTCTTACACAATTCACAGCACTCACCATAGCACATACCCTGCCCAATGTCCATAACCCAGGTACCCTATCCCTTCCCTTGCCTGCAACCCTCTGTTTCCTGAGATTAAGAGTTTCTTATGGTTTGTCTCCCTCCTGATCCGATCTTGTTTCATTCCCTGCCCTCCATGACCCTCCACCCTGCCTCTCAAATTCTTCATATCAAAGAGATATAATTGTCTTTCTTTGACTTATTTCGCTTAGCATAATACCCTCTAGTTCCATCCACGTCGTTGCAAATGGCAAGATTTCATTTCTCTTGATGGCTGCATAGTATTCCATTGTATAATATACCACACCTTCTTTATCCATTCATCTGTTGATGGACATATAGGTTCTTTCCATAGTTTGGCTATTGTAGACATTGCTGCTATAAACATTCTGGTGCACATGCCCCTTCGGATCACTACATTTGTATCTTTAGGGTAAATACCCACTAGTGCGATTGCTGGGTTGTAGGGTATCTCTATTTTCAACTTTTTGAGGAACCTCCATACTGTTTTCCAGAGTGGCTGCACCAGCTTGCATTCCCACCAACAGTGTAGGAGAGTTCCCCTTTCTCTGCATCGTTGCCAGCATCTGTCATTTCCTGACTTGTTAATTTTAGCCATTCTGACTGGTGTGAGATGGTATCTCACTGTGGTTTTGATTTATATTTCCCTGATTCCGAGTGATGTTGAGCACTTTTTCAGACAACATTGATTTTTTTTTCGATTTAACGTGTTCTAGCCAGAGTAATAAGATGGGGGGAGGGGAAGAGTGGGAGATTATTTCAATATGTTGATTATCTCTAGCATATAAAATACAATAAGCCCTGAACACAGTGTGTGTCAAATGACCTTGTTTGTTCTAGTCTTGGGAACATAGAAAGAAGGTATATCTTACTCCAAACCAGCCAATGGCACGGTGCTACAATCCTAGAATCTCTTCCTGCATGCCTCAGGCATGTGCCACTCATTTGGCGGAAGCCCTTGTCTAGTATATGTTTTTACCCAGTGCACTAGGCCAAAAATATAGGTATAGATAAATATATAACATTTTGGTGACCATTGGGCAATAACAACAATAATACAAAAGTTGATAGATTAAGATGTAGCTATCAGTTTAATGTGATTAATTAAAAAACTTCTATAAATATATATATATATTTTTAAAGTTTTTTTTTTCAAGATTTTATTTATTTATTTGTCAGAGAAAGAGAGAGAAAGCACAAGCAGGCAGAGTGAGAAGCAGGCTCTCCACTGAGCAAGGAGCCCGATGTGGGACTCAATCCCAGGACCCTGGGATAATGACCTGAGCCAAAGGCAGAGGCTTAACCCACTGAGCCACCCAGGCATCCCTTGTTCTATAAATATATTGTTCAATAATCAATACTTACAATGTTTCATCTGGGATATTGCAAATATCCTCTTTGATACATTTTTAATAACATGATATAATGTGTATCCTACCAGTTAAAAGTACATTAAAAGAACAATCATCAATATAATCATCAATATATTTCTGTTTTTGCATCAAATCATCCTGTGATCTTGGACCAAACAAAGGATAGTTTGCTCTTTCCTTATCTATAGATTGAATAAATAAATGAGATGAACCATAAGTTTCTTTCTGGCTAGAAGTCAAGAAATATGTTAATAAATGACTCTGGTATATAGTATTATTCCCATTTGCAGACGAGGAAAGTGAGATGAAGAGGATGTGAGTTACTTCTTTAGGTCATACAGTGAGTAAATAACGAACATGGGATTTGAGCTTGGGCATCTCACTTCCATTTATCTCATACAATGAAAGATCATGTTGGCAATAATGTTGAAGGCCAATTTAAAACAACTGACCTGGAAAAGGGAGTAGGTAAAAGGTTACTTCAGGATCTAGGTGATCAAAGATGAGTACCTGAAATAAGATAGTAGTAGTGGCAATAAGCATAAAGGATATATATATAAATTATATTTTTGACAGAGAATTAAACCTTGTCATCCATTTGATACATTGATTGGTGAAGACTAGAGAGAAATCTAAGATGGTTTCTAGATCTCTGAGTTTGGGACTGCATAAATGTCATTCTCTATGATAGGGAATGTAGGAAAAATAGGATAGGAGGTCCAAATGATTAGGGAAAAGATGTTGATAGGAATATAAAATAGATTGATAAATTAATGGAAAGATTATTAGATTATATTTAGACTATATGAAAATCTTCAGAGATATGCAGTCTCATGGGTTTGGAAATGATAATAAACTTGGGGCATAATTAAAGTGAAAAGGGAGAAAAGGGCTGACCAGGGCCTTTGAAGAGCACCAGTGCATAAATGGTGGAAGGAGGAGAATTGGGGAAGAAAGAAACCATTACTGAAGTAAGAAACTAACGAGTAGGAGAGCTCTATAGAAGTCAAGGAAAGAAAGATTTTAAAGAAGAAAGGGCCAAGAAGAGATTTAATATAATGTGCTGTTGGGATTTGAAAACTAGAAGGATATTGATGACTTCAATGAGAGTAATTTCAGTGGATTGGTAGGGACATTAAGTCGGATTGACAAGAGTTAAGAATTGAATAGAAGGTTGTAAAATCTTGAATAGTTTTGGAAAATCTTATGGACCTATTAGGCTGACACTCCTGGGACAAATGCCCTTATGATGACATCAGAATTCTATGCCAGCTAAAATCACACTGGTGTCACGGCCGTTGTCTTTCTTTGAAGCCATACTGACTATTGCCAATATTTTTGAAGGTTTTCTTTGGCCAGAAAATTATATAGGACGGGCTGAAGATCAAATGAGACTGGTTTACTCTGTTGGTCTAGAGATTAACCCATGAGGCCTAACCAAATTGGGATTTCACTGAAAAATCTATGCTATGGTAAAATAGATATTTTATCAGCATATCTATGACAAGTACAAAATAAGTTATATCAGATTTTGGTGTGAACATATAGCTTTATCAGTGTTACTGAAGACTCCTAGAATCGATTTAGAATAGTGAATGCCTCATTAGCCACAGACACATCATAATTGCCATATACTCTATTTAAATCTAGATCTTGTTAGGACTGTCTCAGTGCTGTAATAACCCTGTCAGTCAACCTGCCACACATTCTTACATGTAGGAAGTTTTCTCGAGAACTTCAAGCTATTATTGAATACTGGTATTTAGACATTGCCCTCCCTAGCAGGTTTTAGTGTTTAATAAGAAAGGACATTTTACTTGAAGCACTTTTTTCATTGTCTCTTATATGCATTTGCCAGTGGGCAAGTAATGGGGTGTAACAGTAATATGATGTTGGATTGAGCCACTTGGCACAGGATCTGGAATCTAGTGTCAGTTCTGTTACTAACTAGGCATGTAAACTTGGAAAATTCCTCTAAAGTCTTGGATATTTATATTTCTTCTTGGTAAAATGAGGATCAGCAAGTGAAAGTCCCTAGGGACCCTTCCAGTTCTAAAGTGATTTGTGTCTCTTAAGTGCCTCCTGTCTGTAAGACAGAGCCATGGACGTCAGGTTTCCCAGAAATGCCTTGGGTAATACTTAGCCTGTTACCACTGACATGATACCTTAACGTCATTTTTCTGGACTAGACATGTACAGGAGATAAATGGTAGCTAAATTACTTTCTTATCAGGTTTAATGTGAAACAGAGGAGTATCAACAGTGAGCAAAAAGTACAAACTGAACATGTCAAGGGTATGCTGAAGTAGAACTTCAAATAAGGTGGCATAACCGTGAGTGTGCTGGCAAAAAAGTGGCAGCAAGCAATCTAGCTCAGTACACCAACAAAACAAAACAAAACAAAACAAAACAAAACAAAACAAAACAAAAATTCTACCTTTTTAAACAAAACTGTGGCTTGCTAGGGTTTTAAAGTTGGAAGCACCTGGGCTTCAGGCTCTATAAACAGTACAATCTCAAACCAGAAGATAATCTCTGCAAGAGTGAAGTAAGGTAAAGAGGTAATCAGTTTCTAGTGTTGTTTGAAGAACCAGAAATTGTTGTCAAGCATCATCCTCTTATAGTGATATAGTGATAACTGTATTAATGCAAGATGTGCTGAACAAAATGCTTTGTATGTGCCCCAATTCCCTAAAACACGTAGTGGTCTAATATTCATCTGGCAGATGTAAATTCGTGTGGAATCTGTTTTGGTATCATTACTAGGGCCTATGAGTTTCATGAGGTAATTCGCTTTATAAAGTAGTATTTGCTGTCATTTACGTTCTCCAACCCCACTTCTGCTTATAATACTTTTACTTAAAGAAAGATACTTGTGGTTGCATTTCTGAATTCTTCATAATATCCAAATTTCATAATTCTGACAGCATCTGACAGTGTTTCTCAACTGAATATTTTGCTACCCCTTCCTGTTTCCTTTTATTTTAGTTTGTATCTTCTTATCCTCATTCAGTATTCTTTACCAAGGTACATATTAGAATCATCCAGATAGCACCCCCTCCCACTTTGGAACAGTGTTTTAGAAACCCTGGGGGAACCAGCAGCTGTGGTTTCTGAAAGTTCCCCAGTAATCCTGATTTGCAGCCTTGTTTGGAAACCATGACCCATCTAGACCATTATTAATGTCTTTTATTAATTAACTTATTAATTAACCATTATTAATGTATGACGGAACTATAGTCTATTTCTTTGTAGATTTTTATGAGGTACAATGATCTTTTGATATTTGTGACTAATAGACTATCCTATTTTGGTGATTTTATTTTAAGAGGTACAGTGGTTTGATGTGTCTAGTGACCTGAGATTCAAGAGATATTTCTGGCCTAGAATTCAACCATGGGCCAAGAATTTTACTAAGTGTTTTTATTTTCATTAGCTCATGTAACTGTACTAACAACTCAATCAAATAGATATTATTATTCTCAGTTCCCAGATAAAAACACTGAAGGCAAAAATTCTAAATTATTTGTCTAAGTTATGGGGGGTTGGGGAAGAGAAATGAAACAAGATGGGATGGGGAAGGAGACAAACCATAAGAGACTCCTAAACTCACGAAACAAACTAAGGGTTGCTGGGAGATGGAGAGGGGATAGGGACATGGACATTGGGGAGGGTATGTGCTATGGCAAATGCTGTGAAATGTGTAAGCCTGATGATTCACAGATATGTACCCTGGGGTAAATAATACATTATATGTTAATAAAAAATTAAAAACAAAACAAAACAAACAAAAAAACCCTGCAGATTTCTTGGCTACTGCTCCAGTGCTCCCTTTCATCAGTGGCATTTCCCAGGTAAATTTTAGGGTTAAGACTGAAAGATCGAAGCTCATTATTCCATAAATATTGCTTTGTATCTTCCACTCAAAGACTTTGTTCTTCCTATAGTAAAATAAGTTTATCATTTACTGTCTACTCACACAGTTCTGAAGGTCCCCATTATACTTTATTTTCATTGTAGGCATTCAACTACCTGACAACTCTTCATACCATCTGAAAACTTGATTCTGGAAGACTTTATCCAGAGCATGATATTTTGCTTATCGAATGTGTATTTTACCATTGCTATTCTGTTTCTAGGGGGAGACAGACCTCCTTAAAGCCTTGCCATGGCATGCATGCATGCATTCATTAATTCACTTATTTGTCCATTCACTCATTCATTCATTCATCCATTCATTTTTGCCATGACAATTTAAAGGCCTTTGAAGGAAAAGTTTAAGGAAGGATTACATGAAATTTCCTATTTCATGTGTATTTATTCTTCCAAATACTGAAGTACATTAATAAGTAGCTATTCTTTATAAAGGAATCTACTTGCTTTGCCTCCAATTATTTACAGATTCTATTTAGTAAATTCCAAAACTAAAAAAAAATTTATCAGTTCTGTCCTTTCCAAGTTCTGGGATATTCAAGTTGATACAATGCCTGCAGTCAGGCAATCTTTGAATTGAGTAGCTAATTGAAACTACAGGTTGCATATTTAGCCAACAGTTGGAATATTCTGAAGATCTCAATAGTGACGTAGGCAAAAAGACATTAATTTAGTCTTCCTACCAACTTCTTTACACCCCTTAATGCAACTTTTGGAGAGTGGCCATATATGATCCCAATGATTGTCCAATTTGCTTTATGCCTTTAATATGTTAAAAGAACTCCTAAACCCAACTTTAGAATCTCTTTGCAAAGCATTCTTCTTTCTTTCCTTCTTTCTTTCTTTCTTTCTTTCTTTTGTTCGTTCGTTCTTTCTTTCTCTCTCTCTCTCTCTTTCTCTAGATTTATATACTTATTTGACAGAGAGAGAGAGCACAAGCAGGACAGAGGGAGAGGGAGAAGCAGACTCCCCAATGAGCAGGGGGCCTGATATGGGCTCGATCCTGGGACCCTGGGATTATGGCCTGAGGCAAGACAGATGCTTGAGCAACTGAGCCACCCAGGCGCCCCTTTGCAAAGCATTTTACAGTCTGTCTCTTGTGGTTGGTTTTTGTGCCTGACTTCATGGGCTTTGCTGATTTTTGCTTTGTTTTTTAAAGATTTTATTTATTTATTTGACAGAGAGAGTGCAAGTAGGGGGAACAGGAGAGGGGGACATAGGCTTCCTGACCAGCTAGGTCCCAGGAACCTGAGATCATGAACTGACCTGAGGACAGACGCTTAACAGACTGAGTCACCCAGGCGCCCCTGGTTTTTGTTTTTTTGACAGAGAAAAAAAATTTCAAATCATTTAAAAATATGGAGCCATTTAAACTAGAGAAGGTATTGGTATTTATGTGAAAATCCTATCAATAGTCAGCAAATTATTTGAGTATTTGTTGTACATTGTATTGAAGCTAACTGTATGCAATATTATATTCTTCTTTGTGAAGCAACTTAGGAATTTCTCTTCTGTTTAATTGATCTTTGTTTATTTCTATATCAGCAATATACTTTTTAATTTGTATAGCTTTATATTTTCCTGTATTATTTTTTAATGCTGATACCACCCCCCATTCTTGTTAGTAAATATCGTCTTGGCTATTCTTAGGTATTTAATTTTCCAAATTCATATTAAAATCAGTCTGTCATATTCCAAATGCAGAAATCACTTGGAATTTAATTGGAATTCTATGACATTTAAGGGTAATTTGGTGAGAATGACATTTTTGTTTACAGAGACAGTATGAGTTTCCATTCATTAAAATCAAAATGATTAGTACCACCCTTCACAAATCTGAGCAAGTAACTGTGACTTCAGTTATCTTTCAAACAAAGCCATGAAGTCGTTGTTTGAAATGTTTAAATATTTTCTATTTGGATTATTGTTTTACATGGTCTTACATTTTAAACTACACTGAAAGATATATATGGGGCAATGTTTAATTTTATCTAAATTTTATCAATGTATTTTACTTTTTTAAATTAATCTGTGCTGTTTTCTTAGAATTCAGTCATTTGTAGTATCAGTATTGTTTCGCTTGATTTTTTAAGTTTATATTTACCTCTTATTTCTTTTTATCATAGATATTTTTCTTTTTTGAAGGAAAGAACCATAAAAGTCTTAACCATTGCATCCTTGGAGCCTTACACACGATTCACTATTTGCCACATAGACGATTTCCAATAAATATTTTTATTTTTATTTATTTAAAAAATATTTTATTTATTTATTTGACAGAGAGAGAGAGTGAGAGAGATCACAGTAGGCAGAGAGGCAGGCAGAGAGAGAGGGGGTAGCAGGCTCCCCACTGAGCAGAGAGCCTGATGTGGGGCTCGATCCCAGGACCCTGAGATCATGACCTGAGGCCAGAACTCTGAGATCATCACCTGAGCCGAAGGCAGAGGTTTAACCCACTGAGTCACCCAGGCGACCCTCGAATAAATATTTTTTATAATTATGTAAGCCACGTGCCTGATTCCCTGCTCAGAGGAGAGCCTGCTTCTTCCTCTGCCTCTGCCCTTCTCCCCCACCTGTGCTCTCTCATGTGCTCACTCTCTCTCCCTTAAATAAATAAAATAAAAATCTTTAAAGAAAAAAAAATTGAACAAAATTTTTCTTTTTTTCTAAAATTCTGCATCATCTTTTTGTTAAAAATTCCTGATATACTATTACTAGACTATTTTCATTATCCTGAAATAATAGATCAAGCATGAATTATTATATTTATGTTACATTTTCTGAACAGAAAGAAACTGTAGTCTGTCTGTTATTGTAAATACCAGATAAATTTTTCAGGTTTAACTGAAATTCTAACTCTTGTGCAGTTTTTTTATAACAGCATTTCCTACCCCCCAATCCATTATACTTATCTTTTTACTTTGAACTTCTAATTTTGTAATTCTTATATTCTGCCTTTCATCTCTAGTTATCTTTTTAAAATGTGTCTTTATCTTCTCTCTCCAAATAGATTGATCTGCTCCTTTGGGGGCACCACTGAGTCTTGTAAAACGTGGCTAATAGACAGTGGATTTGACCAGAACATGTGACATCATTAAATAGATTAGCCATTGAATAGATCAGTCACATTGCAACAGGCTACCTGGGAAATACAAGTGAAGGACCTGGCAGAATGACAGCAGATGTCAGCATAGTCCAGTAGTTGGTACACTTGGAGGTCCTGGCGTTATCTGAGCTGGACATTATAACTTGAAAATCTTAGGTAATTGGCCCAAATCCTTTATACTGTAGGTGGCATAATTTAGAATCTATAAATTGAGGTAAGCAGCCCTGGGAAATGTGGTACTGGGTCATTGAATTAACTGGTCCAGGATTCTTCAAATTATTATTTAAAGAGTTAAATAATAAGAAGAAATAAGAACTAATAAGAAATAAGAAATATAAGAAATAAATAATAATACTTCCGTAATATGGGATGGGAAACTAGAATTTAGGTTGCTTCTGCTGTGGGAAATGGAGAAATGAGAGAAATGATCCCAACAGGTTTATGTACAAATGTGAATGTCATAGATTCCATAGTAATATAGTTACATCTTGGATGGGTTTATATTTTCCTGGATAGTTCTTGATATGTTCAAATAATATATTTTCATTGACTTCAGACTAAAGTACAAATTATTTAATATGATTTACAGAATCCCACATTATCTGACGACAGATCTTTCTAGATTCTATAATCATCTTTAACTTTATTATTTAGAAATATATGCTGTAACACATGCTGTTCCCTTTGCTGGAATGGTTGGTTGTTCCTCAGTTTTCTCCTGGCAAAATATTCAAGTCATCTGAAGTATCTCTTCCTTGGTGAAATCTTTTTTGTTCCACAGAGACTGAACTGTATGTTTATCAAAGTCTCCGCTGTGCATTATGCACCCTTTCCTTTATAACACTTAGCAGGGTACTTTTTAATAGTCTCTTCAGAGCTGTTTTCTCATTAGACATATAGCTCTGGATAACAAGGACCATGACTTTCCACTGGAATAATCCTAGCACCAAGCATCAGTGCCTTTCAAATAATAAACACGCAGTAAATATGTGAGACCAGAAGGGTCAGAGGCAAGAACAGGAATTACCTCTTTTTTTATTGCCTACTTATATCATTGCTTCCTTATCACTGGCTGCTTATTCAGATGCAATCCAAATTGAAAGGTTTTATCCAGGAACGTGAGTATGTGTGCGTGCATGTGTGTTTTTCTTAGGAAAGGACATTAATAACGTTTTTTTTTGGATCTGCATTACATAGAATACAAACGTGGTAGTCTATTTTTAAAAGGATCTAGTTACAGTCCTATCAACTAAGTGAGCTACAATGAATACAACAATGTCTCAGCTTTGATATGTATTTTTTTAACTAGGTAAAGGCAGAGTGAATGACATAGTTGGATGTGGTTAGAATATATATCCTTTTTTTCCTATCCATACCTTTCAAACCTAGGGTACAACACAAATAAGAAAAGGCTTATAAAACCCAAGAAATCCTAGGCACCACATCCCTGATATCAAATGGTAGGAATATGTTAAGTATATGTATTCTCTATTTCTATTCTGGTATTATTCATAGATGTTAATTTAAGGAGTTCAAAGATTCTATTCCCAACTAGATTAACAATTGGACCTCCTCCCACACAAGGATATCCTATTTTATTTTCTAAAACTTCTAGCTAATTAATAATTCTTATTAAACTTTAAGCAAAGGGGCGCCTGGGTGGCTCAGTCGTTAAGCATTTGCCTTCGGCTTGGGTTATGGTCCTGGGGTCCAGGGATCGAGCCCCGCATGGGGCTCCCTGTTCTGTGGGAAGCCTACTTTTCCCTCACTCACTTCCCCTGCTTGTGTTCCCTCTCTTGCTATGTCTCTATCAAAACTAAAACAAAAACAAAAACCAAACAAACAAAAAAAAACAACTTTAAGCAAAAAAAGTACATCCAATAAACACACGTTTTTAGATATGTATTTTGGACTACAGAAATTGGTACTGCATATGCAGACATACAATAGAAAAGCAGGAAAATTAGAACTTTCAAAGTAGGGAAATTTTTTAGCAAAACAGAAAAACAACTAAGTGGTTAAAATGATAGTTTGCCCTGGATTTTTAGATAGGAAAATACACTGGAGGGGAAGTATACCATAGGCTGTTTATTTCAAAGATGCATATTTTTTATTATTTTTATTTTAAATAAAATTCTATGTAGTAACACTTTTAAATGTTTACATGAACAAAAATATAAAAAGTATCCGATAGGGGGCACTCAAGTACTATGAACTGAAGAATCTGCCTTTTCTAGTCAGATTTTGTTTAGATGGAGAGGGGTAAACCCTTGGGCACATTTTCATATTACCTTTTATATAAAGAACAAAACTGAGTAAAATAAACGAAAGTACTCTTTGTCATGCTTCTGCTATTCCCCAAAGAAAGACAAAGGGATATTAAAAGGTGTGATTAAATGGCATTCTGAACCTTATTATTCTAAAAGCATAAAGGCATGATAGTGTAGACAGCTGAGTTGGTCTGCACTATCAAAATTCTAAACAAAGTTTCTTCTACATTAGAATTCGATGCCAAAGATAATTATCATTCTTTTCTGGAGACATTTAGTTGTATAAAACAGTAAAAGCAGAGTCATGTGCCTCATTCTCTCTAGGTTTTAAAGCAGAATAACATGAGAAACTATTTAAATTACTTTTGAAATAATATTCCCTAGGAGGAGTTAGTCTACTACTTGCATGTAGAAGTTATAAAAAATGATGGTGATGTTTTCTTGGAGGGTGGGAGTAGGGGAAAATGATAGCAAAACTAAAATCCACTTCTGTAGCCAGTTTGCCAGATGCTGTTTTAACTGAACTGTGTTTTGGTAGCTAAGACTTTATTTTAACCAAAACCTAAATGAAAACCTGAGATGCCATCTAACTGAAATGAATGTATTTTCTTTAAAGTAATGGGGAAAACTTTCATTTAGATTTTGAAACTGTAGGTAAGAAGTTGCTTTTTATTTTAATATGGTTAATATCGTGGTAAGTTAAAAATTAACCTCTAGGTGCTCTCAGTATAGTGACATGAATTCTATTAAGCATGTTAAATACTAATCTCCCTGTTGAATTTTCCACTGAAGTGTTTCACAGTGCACATTGCTTAGAGCACGTGTGTTTTCCTCCTGTTACTTTCACACAAGCAAGCTTAATGGATGCTTTTGATTTTAAAACAGGCATGTATGAGTGCTAAGTACTTCCCTTAGTTAGCTTGTTCACCACTATCAGAGTTGCAAATAATGAAATCATGTCTAGTACCACTTAAGTCCGTAACTTGGGATACATATAGGTAGGTATGACTGAGTCCTGCAGCCTATTTGCATTATAAAGCAAGATATTTATCCTGCTTTCTCACATGATTAAAGCTGCCTAAATATAAAATTTCATAAATTGGATTACATGTTGTCAGTAATCCTTACAATGATTTGGAAGAAATCAAGTTATTTGTGTACTTTGAAAGTATGACACTTTAAATAAGAGAAGACAAACAGTTTGAAACTAAGGTCTCTTTTATTTAATACAGTTATTATAGTTAAGGAGATAGGATTTTCTGGAACAATCTTGAGTACATATATTCTGTCCTACTGCTCAACAATTATATTAAGTCATGTGTTCTAATTTTAGTTTGAAAACTGTGACTACCATAAATCTGAGGTGTATGGAGGAAGAGAGGGCAGAGGGAACCAGCTTCAGTGCTACAAAACTAGAATGGCAGTTTCTTCCATAACATCCTTAATGCTATAGTTTGCTTTCACTTGTAACCTACAGCTTGGGCCCTGTTTGGTTCTAGAAACTCCATAGCCAAATTCAGGCATGGTAATTATTTGTCCTTTTTTAAAAAAAATTTATTTAATTTTTTATTGTGTTATGTTAGTCACCATAAAATACATCATTAGTTTTTGATGTAGTGTTCCAAGATTCATTGTTTATGTGCAACACCCAGTGCTCCATGAATTCCTTTTTTTTTCCCCATGAATTCCTTTTTACAAGATTTTATTTATTCGAGAAAAAGAGAGAGCAATCATGGGGGGAAGGTCAGAGGGAAAGGGAGAAGCAGACTCCCTGCTAAGCAGGGAGCCAATGAGGGACTCTATTCCAGGACCCCAAGATTATGACCTGGACCAACTAAGCCACCCAGGTACCCGATTTTTTGTCCTTTAATATATTTTATTGTATGTGAAAAATTATGCTACCTTTTCTGAGTGATTTTCACAGCAGTTAGATGTACCTTCATAGAAATGTCCAAATTGATTAATCTCCTTAGTTTTGGATAGTGATAAATTGCGAAGACTAATATCAACAGTCCTTTGATTCATCCTGTATGGTCTCTGAATGTAGGTCAATTTCTGGATATATGTATGTCTATATATATATATATATGTATATATATCCATATATATTTATACATTATATGCTTTCTTCAAACATATATATGCTGTTTATATATGTGTGTGTGTATGTACACATATACATATATATATCATTATGTTTTTTTCAAATACTTGCAATATAGTTTTCAGGCAAAGCCCAGTAAAGAGCATTAAAAACTATTTCTTGTCATTTACGTCCACTTTCTTTTGGCAAGAAAAAAACAGGAGGTTAAATTGGAATAAATCATGACTGATATTTACCTAAAGTATAAAATTGATGCTTCTTTTAGAAATACATGCATTTAATCATAAGGACGGACTGAATAACCAAAATATTCTTGGTCATCCTTTGTCTAAACATCACTATTCATTCTCTTCTATGTTTTCTATTGTGCACTTGTGAATAATATCTTAGCACTCTTTTTTGTTGTTGTTGTTGTTACATAGTATGGTTTGCAGAATGATGTGAATGATACCCTTTGGTAAATTTTATTTACAATGCAAAATGTAGCAATGGGACATCAGAAAAGCATTTAATTGTCTTTCAACTATAATTTAACTTTGCCAGTATTCATGTATAAAATCACACATTTTCACAAATCTTGATAAATATATCTAGGTCCAAATGTCACTATTTTTCTTCCCACAAAGAGAGACTTGACACAAAACTAGGGCATTCTGTTCTGGACTAGAGAGCTCCTTTTTGCATTTGAGTTTTATTGTGATTAAGTGTATAATTTTTGTAATAGAAAAACACTTTTAGAGGGTTAGAGACTTTCTCTATGTGAGAGAAATAAATTTTTGTACTTAGAACAAATAATGTTTTGCAAGAGTTAGTTTGCTTCTTTAAAGCAAACTTAAAATAAAAGTAAAAACTTAACACTAAGTGCATTCTATTTACCACACTCCTATTAGTACTCTATGACAGGTACCATGCCCAAATGGATCTGTTGACAGCCTCTGAAGAGCTATTCCTAGTGGGAATTAAGCAAGGTACACTAAGAAGAAAGGTTTATTTTTCTGTTCTTTCATCCTCTTTCATTGTTTTACTTCTCTTTATTGTTTGTTTTTATTTTTAAATTTACTGTATGAGGAAAAAAAAAGGAATAGATTTCTGATTAAGCAATAGAAAACAATAGGTATTCTTGTAATACTTAACAAAACAAGGCAAACAATCTCCCCCTAAAGTGAAAACCAAACAGCAAACAAGCAAACAAACAAAAAAACCCAATAAACTTGGCCAAAGATATAGTAGGTCTAAAGTACCTTTTACATTTTAACAGCAATTAATCTTATTAAAGTATACATAAGGTGCAATTAATATAATTTTATAATTTGGTACCCATCTTCTCAGTTCTCTGTCAATTGCCTGTACATAATCTCTGTCCTTGTCATTGCATTATCCTGTTTACTTCAGATGTAGAAATGTGTTCCGTAGCAGAAGCATCAAGGAACAGCAGATTATAGGAAAGATTAAACAATGTCAAGGGAAGAAGTAAAAAGTCATTAGTCCACAGTAAGACAAATTGTCTCTGGGTACTTATTCTAAGAGAGAGTCCATGCAAAATGATTATATTGTTAGGGGGTTAGAAAATGTGAAATATGAAGACTATATATAAAGCAAGCAAAAAAATATCATTTGGACATAAAGTAGGAAATTATTCAATGTAAAGTAGATTAAACGCTTAAAGGGGAAACAACTAATAGCTATAATAAAAATAAACAAATGAATAAAAGTTGAACCAGACGTGCTCCAGTCCTCTTTCCATCCTCTGATCCTATGTGAATTCACAACACACAACAGAATTCACAAGCTTTGATTAATCTATAAGTTGTCACTGATAACATTTCTAAAAGTTTTGAATTCTGAGCATTTTTGAATTTGCTACTGAGTTCTAGATCAAAGGAGATATGATGTGCTGATTGATTAAACGCTGGTAACAACACTCAAGGTATTTGAATATATGTTTTGCGATTTCGTACTCAGAGTCTAATTCTAGCAGAAGTCTCAGGTTTTTCTACAAAAATTTATTCATAATGATATTTATTAAGAAAGATGGAGCCCTGATTTTATTGGGTAATCTCAGTAGTGGCCTTTCTGTCTCATACCTGTGGTTCACGACAGCATGATTCCCACAAGATCCATTAGCAGAGGAATGGTGTTTGATTTGGATTGTAAGTTCTGCTAGTGCAAGGACCATGTCTTTTCTTTTTTTTTTTTAAGATTTTATTTATTTGACACACAGAGAGAGATCACAAGTAGGCAGAGAGAGGGGGAAGCAGCCTCCCCGCTGAGCAGAGAGCCTGATGCGGGGCTTGATCCCAGGACCCTGAGATCATGACCTGAGCCGAAGGCAGAGGCTTAACCCACTGAGCCACCCAGGTGCCCCGGACCATGTCTTTTCTATATAGTTATTTGCACAGTGCTGAGTGGAATGACTGTTATATAATTTGTAGCTATTAAGGGAATGAACTAATTCAAACTGCCTGGGCTACCACTCCTCTGAGCAAGGAAAAATCTAGAAGAATATCAACAAAGCTCACTACATCATATAGGAAAGAGGAAACTATTCCAGGGCTGTTTTTGATATTAATAACATGTGTGACCTCAGAGTAGTCACCTTTCCTATTTTTAACTTTTCTTATCTGTAAAATGTAGCAAACTGGAAGAAATGATTTGAATATTCCTTCCAGTTCCAACAATCTAGGAGTTTCTAATTAAAACTAAGGAGCAGAAAGATGACTGAAAGGGTGGAGATCAATATTTGCAGGTTGAAAAAGACCTCAAGGTTCATTCAAGCAAAGTGTATCCTGACAATGGACTACTGACAGCCCACCCCAGCATGACACACTAATTCTATTTTTGGCAGCTGGAGATGGAGAAGTACAGGTCAAAGGTACCTCAGGCCAAAAAGCACTGACATCAACAAGCCTTGTAACCAGCAACTAACCTGAAACTCAAGAGCTATTTCCAAACAATTAGAGTGAAAAGGGTTTAATGAACTTTTGGCCTTTCTGTATTCCCCTCCTCCCCACATATGTGAATTGCATTATTGCTGATTGTGCTTTCTAAAAACATACCGGAAAAGGAACATAGGATTTGTATCTTGAGTCTATATTATTATTTTGGAAGTCAGTTGTTTACTGATAAAAGTTGTCTAAGTCAGCAAAAACTTCTTTCCTTTCCTTCCTATTGTCAAGTTTGTCAAACAAAAGCCAGAGAACGTGTAAAACAATCGAATCAATATTAAACGCTTTTATTATTTATCCTTTGAACCTTATAATTGAATATCAGTTGTGCTTTTCACTGGGATAGGTGTATCTTAATGTGTTTATAGATAATGACAGTAAAGATAAGTTGAGGCTTATGCAAAGAGAAAAACTTAATTTGCCTGGAAATATTTTTACTTTCTAGGTTTAATTGTGTACTTGTATCACATTTCATTTTCTTCTCAGTTGTACATACTTCTTAATTCTTGTCAAATGGTAGGAATTAAAGTTGCACGAAAATCTTATTTATCTTGACTGAATCCCCTTGTCTCTGTTGAAACAGCATGCTATCAAACAGGTATAACATACTTTCGAAGGAAAGCATTTAAAAATGTGCATTGAAATGCTGTAGTTTGAGAAATAAAGTGAATCTAAAGTTCTTTTTTCTTGATGGCTTTGTCCAGAGTATGTAAACTTTGTTTCAATTTTAAGCACTAATAATGTTTCTTTAACAGTTCTCAGTATACCCCCCCTCCATCCTTTTCCTTCTCATCCTGTGTCTGCAGCTGCCTGGCAACTTTTCTGTGTAGAAAGCAGGGTAAGCACTCTAGCTGCCCTTGGAATGATAGCTGCAGAAAATCCTAGCAACCTGGCTCTCAGGCCAACTCTCCTTTACACACATCACATCACTTCGTGAGACAGACTGTAGGGCTTCGTTTGTTCAGACATACACCCTCCGCCTAACATGATTCAGGTGTGTAGTGCATGACTTGGTAAAACAAAACAAAACAAAACCCAACAGGACAAAGAAAATAATCAAGTTAACAGAAATGGAATCTGATGTTTGATCACATGTACGCAAAGCATGGCTCTAATTGGGAAGTATAAGATTACTGCTGACTGATAATTAATATTCCTGTGTTGTTTTAGACCAGAAAGTAAGAATGATTGGTTCTACTTTGTTTAATTTATCTCAATGAAAGATTTCATAACATTCTATAGTTTGATGAATTAATTTATTTAACTTGTCAGTGTTAATAACTCCGATTAGAATGAAGAAATTATAATGGGCCATAGAAACAAACAGAATTGGAACAGTAACTTGCTATTCTCTCTTCACTAATAATATACTTTATTAATTTTCTTTTTCACTAAAGTATATATGATGGGAAATAAAAACATTTCATAGAAAATTATACTTATGCTTCCCTTTTATTTATAGGCTGTTATAATTAGATGGTCATTTGAAACCTGGAAAAATAATTAATTTTAAAACTCTAATTTGCTCTATACTTTTATCAACCTCATTAGATTCTCATGAAAACTCTCTTTTGATGAGTTGGTCACTTTCTTTTTTTAAAGATTTTATTTATTTATTTGACAGAGGGAGACACAGTGAGAAAGGGAACACAAGCAGGGGGAGTGGAAGAGGGAAAAGCAGGCTTCCTGGTAAGCAGGAAGTGTGATGCAGGGCTAGATGTGGGGCTGGATGTGGGGCTCAATGCAGGGCTCCATATGGAGCTTGATCCTAGGATTGGAATCATGACCTGAGCCAAAGGCAGATACTTAATAACTGAGCCACCCAGGTTCCTCGAGTTGGTCATTTTTAGTGAAGAACTACAACATGCAAGTGATTTCATGTGACAATTTTATGCAATTTTATTTTGACATTGGCCTTATTTTAGTTTTAGACCATGTGTCTATTATAAATGATAACTATGTATCTATTAATTTTAATATTGAATATGTTTATTATGTGTTATGGCTTTGTGATATGAAACTGTTCTTTTTTATAATCTTTGTCTTAAAAAATCTGCTTGACAGACATCTAAATTGCATGTGTTATGTTATGTCCACATGACCACTGAAACATACCTAAGCATCCACTCTTCTACCCAATTACTGTGAAGAGTTTTTATACCATTTAGGTCTTTGTTAGTAACATCTACTCACATTCCTAAAATAAGCCCCAAATTTTATTTTATAGATAGAATTGAGGATAATTCAATTGATGTTAAATACAATTCATCACCTTTCATTGTTATGCTAAACTTTTTTTTGGGTATGATAATCCATTACTTCCACAATCTTACACCACAATTTTGAGTCATGTGTCATTCACATACAGCAATTTGATTGGTAATCACTAAAAAGGAATTTTGTTTTGCTGTATTATTCTGATCGCAATGTGTAGACAATGCATCCTTGATTTTCTTCTATTCAGGGCAGTTAAAAAGTAAAGCAGATGATGTAGAAGAGATCATACGGTTGTTACTCTGCCTAATTTACTTAGTAGTTTTATTATTAGGAGGCACTACATATTTAGAATGTAGCATATTTAGAATATACATTAGAATACAAAATCTTCTGGGTATTCACTGCTCTGATTATCTTTCGTAACTTTTCCCTTTTAAGAGTTGACAGTGGAATTCAGGGCTGCTACATCGCAGAAGTGAATGAGTCACTGATTTTCTGTCACAGAACTTGAGTACATGGTAAGTCTTTGGTTGTTCTGTTCCTGGCTACTTTCTCTTCTACTTTGCAATTTTGAGATGGGAGGTAATTGGTGGTAATAGTCTAGAAGAAGCAGAATCTGGATGTCCTTAGCATGGTTTGTGAACACTCCTCATTTTACTGCCAAGGCTTAAGTGGATATAGATTTCCTAATAGCTGACCTCCTAGTTGACCAAATGGGATCATGTCAGAAAGACACCTACTTACTTCATCCCAATGAAAGAATAAATATTTCATAGAATGCAGATGTCTGTGGACACTTGAGAAATATTTGTTACTTTGAGTATCATTCTAAATTTATCCTTCCTCCTCTACTGTAGTCGTATCTTCTTTGAACTCTGCCACTCAGTCCAAAGTTTGTGAATTTTTAGTATAAAGTAAAATAGGAAAAATACCTTTTTATGTTTCCTACAACTTTTTGTGAGAAGTAAAAATGACTAGGTGAAATTATACACATAGCTTTAGAAGAAAAGAAAACATACACTTTTAAAAGTGGAAGGAGTCATCTTTTTAGACACTAAATGGTTTGATATACAAAGGAACATCAAATTTAATATTTACAATATGGCAAAAATGACATTAAGGACATATTTTATAATCAGTGTAAGGATAGAATGGCAAATTTCACATATTCTTGGCAATTTCCCTTAGAGTCACCTTTGTGTTCTTTGATCCAGTCTAACTTTAATGGCTTCTAAGGAGCATCCAAATATGTTTCTAGATAATTCGGCTCTCATAAACAGCTAGCTCATGGTGTTGGCATTCATCTGTATTGTTTCAACCAGTCAACTGCCCAGAGTGTTTAAGGTATCTTTCCTTTGTTTTTCAATCAACCTGTTCCTTAGTTTTATTCTTTTTTTATAGTTTCCCTTATATCCATTTTACGTTTCAAAATAGCAAATATGAAACATTTTTCAAACTTAGTTCTTAGGCAAGAGTTGTTACAAGGAAAAATATAAGCCTTCAACTATTAAGATTTCTGAGTTTTAACTCCTTAGCCATTTCTGAATGGCTAACTAAAATTTTAGGTTTTTGAGTGAGCATATTTAAAAACTCAAGTCATAGAAACAACTTTTTTTTTTAATTTCACTGATTCATGTTCAGGCCTTAGATGGTTTGGGAAAGTTTTTAAATTATAACTGTACTATGGGGGAAAAAGAAAAACAAAGCAATAGCAGTAAAAAAAAAATCCCCAACACATATTTAAAATGGTTGGAGGGACCCTTTTAAAGTGAGAAATCCACTGCAGAACAAACTGCCAGTCCTTTGCTCTATGATTGCCGGCGTAGGGATCCCTTTCCATTCACTTTCCCTTCTTATGCAAGGGGTAATGACTTTGGGGATTGTTTTGGGTTTTGTTTCTGCTGAGTCACTATATTTTGCATCTTTGTCCCCAGGTGCTACTCAGCATAATAGTTAAAAGAGCAATTCAGAAAGCCTTGCATATGTGTGTTGAGCGCAGGAAACCATTTCCTTAAGACAAGCTCAGTTACTTAGCTTGTCCTTCCCGGGAAGGAAGCTTCCAGGGAGGGTAAGGGACAAAATCTGCTTTGCCTAGAGAAGCATCCCAGCGCTGTAGCTGATAATTCCGAGCTGGCTGTTAAATGCGGAGCTTCCTAGGCTCCTGGCTGGCTCAGCCCAATGCAGAAGTCTCCCCCTTCTCTAAAGACCCAAATCCCTACAGAACCAGCTTTGGAGTTACTTTTCCTTCAAGGAGACCGAAATAATTGTGATTTGTGGTGCTCTCAGTTCACGGTGGTATTTTCCTGTTGTGTTAAATGCCTCTTACTAAGTAATAGATGTGATTTATGTGGACGACGAAGGGGTGTGTGGTGGATTCGGTGATTAATCAGTGAATTCCCATCCGCTGGCATCTCTCACTGCCCTTCTTTGCGTGATGTAAGATCAGACGTACCCTGCATTGAAAAGTCAAGACACACGAGCGGCTCGCTGGCGCTCACACACACTCTCTCTCTCCCACACGCGCGCATCCGTACACCTTCCACATCCTGCTCCAGGCAGGAGAAGGCGGACTGGCTGGGCTCATTGAGCTGAAGAATTTCCAGTGACATTTGTAAATGACGCTGCTCGATTTGGGGCTCCGAGCCGCCACCGCCACCGCCGCCACCGCCGCCGCCGCCGCCTGGCCGAGGGCGCCGCGGAGCAGTCTCCAGCGCAGGCTTCCTTACGGAGCAACCACAATGTCCGAGTTTCTCCTCGCCTTACTCACTCTCTCGGGATTATTGCCCATCGCCAAGGTGCTGACCGTGGGAGCCAACCAAGGTAAGGAAATAACTCCCCCTGTTTTTTCTTTTTCCTCGGCTTTCCTGCTGGGTGATGCTTATAGATAAGTGAGTGTGAAACTTAAGTCCTTGTGGCCCCGCTCCCCGGGACTGGTTGGCCACTGTGCTCCGGCCTCGTGGGGGTGAGAGGTGCGGTGGGCGATTTCTGAACCAGGTGCAAGAGTACTCGGCTTCCTCCTCCCCCACCCCCAGCTTTTTTCTTTGGCCATTTACCGGCCCTGATTTGGCCCCCCACTGGGACCGTTTGGACTTGACTGCGTGTTTCTGCCCGCGCAACCCAAGCGCTGCAGATGTTGGGATCAGAATTCGCTTTTCCAAGACTTCCCTCGGCGCGGACTCTTAGAGCTTTTAGCTTTTGCAGGCTCTGGCTTTTCCGCGTTGTGTATACTCCCTCAACTTAACTCGTGGTTAACTTCCCTACCTGCTGCACCCAGGGTTTGTGGAGGGGGGAAAGCGCCGACTCAAGCCCCTTTCGTTTCTGTAGCCCCTTTCTGAGGCAGACTCAAGTGAGAGTCCTGTCATCAGCGGAGAGGCTTAGGCTTCCAGGACGCTTTTGGGCTCAGGCACCTGCTTGAACTTGACTTTCTTGATTCTGAAGGTCTGTGGCACAGCTCATGGTACCAGACAACGGTGTTTGCCAGAGGACGATGTTTACCCACCACTGGCGTTTTGCCATTGTTTGTTTGTTTGTTTCCAAATAGCTCATGAATGGTAGAAGTTTAAATGAGTATGTGTATGGGAAGCAGTGGAGAGAGGAGGTGGGAATGTTAATAAACCTAGATTGTGTAAACTTTTGATCTGGAAACCCAGGAATCCCTGTACAAGTTTGACAATCTTTGACAACAGTTGCACAAATGAAAAAAAAAAAGGAGGGGGGGTAGATGAATATTTGGGCCGCTGGCATCGGAATGGTTAACTCCCTAGAGCAAAATCAGGAATATCATAGATCTAGGTTTTATATATATATACATATATATGTGTGTATATATTCATATTGACATAATATTTTGGTTTGTTGTTGTCGTCAGTGATGTTTAATTAGAAAAAAAGAGAAGTAACAAAGATAGAAAGGATCCTGGATCCCAGTGTCAAGTAAATAGGCAAAATGTTGCATTGAGAGGTTTAGTGACTGTGTTCATATGAAGCGAATTGTGAATTGACTAAAAATTATTGCTTCATTATAGGAAAGAACAGGAGAATGAATTGTAGTGTTTCTATCCAACCTGCTGTTGGCAACCAGATTATGGTCTTTATAATGTGCTCACACATTTTCTTTACCAGTGGTGAGACTAATATTAGTTCCTTTAGAAAAATTGACATTAACTGAGTGATAATCTTTTAAACATATCATTGCCACCTAACCACATAGCTTCTAAACTTGTCTTAACTTGCCTTGAAGTTGGTGTG
Organism: Nasua narica; assembly: GCA_028533885.1. Lineage (NCBI taxonomy): Eukaryota > Metazoa > Chordata > Mammalia > Carnivora > Procyonidae > Nasua > Nasua narica. Next base: position 95,541,060 of record CM052810.1, on the reverse strand, counting down.
GAATAGTTGAAAACTATACTGATAAAATGGAAGCACATAGCTCTAACTTGAAATGATGATGTCTTTGATCTGGAACAATCAGCTCTCAACCTTTCTTAGGAAGAATCTTTGAAGTTAGACCAGAGCAGATGAACAGAATGAAGCTTTTCAGCCTTGTGAGCTAGCAGAATATAATGGCACTGCAGACTCCTGCTCTTGGGCTTTTTCTGATTGAGTCCCCAATCTTTGCAAATTTGACCTCATCTAGAACTAAGTCCTCAGTGATTTGGGATGTGTTTATGAGGGAGAGAGTTGTTATTGCAATGATTAGAATGAATACCTGAAGAGAATTCTATATATCATAAAAAGGTAAACATATAGGCCCCCGATTTTCTCTTTCGATAGAAAACTAAATATCTTAAGAGGTAACAATTTGGTGCAAATTTAGTTCCATGAGGGACAGGGACATCTAAGATATAAAGAGGGCATATGGAAAAGAATTGTTACTTTTTCCTGGAACTAAAATAGTGCCACATATCACCATATCAGCATAAAAGTACTATTATAAGATAGCACAAGTAAAAATAGTTGTAGAACAACACTTTGCCATTATTATATATATTTAACACAACTTTCCTAACTGTTAGAAAGGAGCCAACATTGTCACAGCTATCTATCAAAAGTAAAAAAGGGTGGGTCTCATTTGGAAAAAGGGGAAAAAAAAGAGAAATCTTATTTAAAGTTAAGAAAGTACTGCTGTATTATGACAAACTTTCCTCAGTGAAATGCTGAAACAGATGATATGGGAATATAAATTCAAGAAAGAGGTTAATGAGATACAGTTTTCTGCACTGGCTTATGTCAATTGTCCTTGAAGAATAAAATAGGCATGTGAATTACACAGGTGTGTTTTGTAGAGCAGGAGCTAGCTTCATGCCAGAAAATGAGAAATTACTTTCAGGTTCTCCAAATATATATTGGGTAATGGGTGACTTCTTAAACTGTGTGAAGTAGATAGAAATGGTTGTATTACCTTCGACCTGTGTTGCTCCTTGTTTTGTAAGTTTATGAGCATAAACTCAAATGTTTTTTTTTTAAACAGAAGAATACTTTGAGGTGTTTGCTTGTATTCGATCTACACATGCACTTGTCCTTCTAATTCCACGTTGTTTATTTTCTTGGTTTATATTGATTTTGATACAACGTTAAACTAATATACATGTAAGTTCTTATTAGATTTCATTACATCTAAAAAAGGAAACATCTTTGTAACTCTTAACAGCAAAATGTGAGGGGTAAATCATATTCACTTAGGATCAGCCAATGTGTCATATAACAATGTCATATCATATCAAAGTATTGCTTGATAGGGATTAAGACTTAAAAGGAGGTGTATTTTAAATTGTCAAATTTTCTGAAAATAAAGGGGATTGAGAAAACCAAAACTAGTGTCTTTTAAATTCCTAAGTCTGATAAGATGGGGAAACATATTTTCAAACAATTAAAGTTCATGCTGTTATAATCATTTAAATGTATGTGTCTATAAAGCCATCTAAAAATGGCAATCATGTGTATGTCAAAATTTAATCATCCTTTACTTAAAGAAGAATGAACTGCAATCTATGTTTCTTTGCATTCCACAAACATAAAAGTTTTGTTTTGAAGAAGTCTCTGTAATCTTTGAGATTTCTTCTTCTTTCTGTCTTTTCTCAAGCTTAAATTGAAACTGGTAAGAATGGAAGGAGACAATGGGAAAACAAAGAACAATTTCAATGTGTTAAAACAAGAGAAAGAATGTGAATTGCAGTGAACAGAGTAAGTGAGGGAAAGAAAAATGGGGAAAAATGATAAATTTAGGAAAAGACTAAATCCAAATTAATATTTCCTAAAGAAGAGATTAAAATATCTTTAGACAAAATAATAATTCTTAAAATAATTATTTTCTTCTCATTTCATAAATATCTTATGAAAATGTTTGCAGTATAAAAATAATATAAAGAAACTTCTATCAATGTGAGGTTGAATATAATTAAACCTCTAAGAATGGGGAGATACATGCAAATATTGCAGAAAACTCAGATATTAAGAATGCGAGAATTATTAAGATGGAAGTGATTTTTTTTAAGTGAGAGTGAAGGAGGTCAATCTTCTTAGAAAGAGGGGGACATGAGTGATATGGTGAATATATTCTTAAGTATGATATGACACTTTCTAAATACTACTTGTCATTCATGGTGGAGACATGCAGAAATTTTTAATTTGCAAGTGTATTGGATCCAGGACATTGATTTCTTACTATTTGCCTTGTCATTTTCTTTTCAGAGCCTTAGGGATACCATAAAGATAGGCTCCATTTAAAGTTACCTGGACTGAACATTATTTGGTCTTCTGCAATAATTACAATGGTGAGGGGTCTCTATATCTTCCCTCCATTCTATATATCACTATAATCAATTTCTTCTCACAATTCTAGTATTAGTTTTTACATCTTCTATGAAATGTACACTCCCCTTTCTTCAATTCCTTCCTAGTAATAGGGATTTTGTATAGTAAAAAGTACCAACCAGATGTATTGAAAGATTTCTCTATCTTCTGTAGCTGTCTGTCAAAACAGTTCTTGTACAAAGGAAACACTTGTCTTCATTTTAGATAGGTGCATTCAAAGAAAGTAGAATTAATGCTAAAAGTTAAACATGATTGTACCAACATGATGTCATTAATTTAACTGTGAGTGCAACCTACTTACTATATATGACATATATACTATGTTATATAACATATATATTTAAAATCTTCTTTACAGATTATATATACATCTTATTTGAAACGGCTGCCCTGGCACAAACATCCTTTAAAAACACTACTCTAGCTGGAAAATTAGAGATATATTTTTATATGAAACTTTCATTTTTCCAAATTCCAGAAAATATATGTCTGTCTTTGTGATATTGCCTCCTTGAAAAACAAAAATATGAAATGGAAAAACTTTAACAATTATTTTTCAACTCCCAAAACCCAACATGCAATCAATATTCCAATGATGAATTTCCAATGTAACAAATATTTTGTTGTAATAAAATCTGACAGTGGAGGCTATAAATGTTAAATGCATTTGCTTTTGATATACCTGTAATTATGATGCCCTCTATGCTTATAATTTGGAACAATGTTTTTATCAGCTGGAATGCTAAACTAAGCTAAAGTGAAAGGTTGAGTACTCTTACAGTGAGTTAACCAGAATACATACTGGACCAAACTTCTATCAGGAAATAGTCATATTTACTGTAGGCAGTTCAAAAACTACCTGGAACAAGAAATCTGAGTCCCCATATTTAATCTAAGAATAATAACAAAAACCACCTTGATGCACAGAGACTGCAAATAACAAGGTATTTTTGTTGTTTGTTTTTTGGTGGGGAAGGGAGGACAAAACTAATCAAACAGAAAAGTAGTGGGATACTTTTTAATCTTTTTTTTTTTTTACATTTCCACGTGGACTATTAGTTTCCAAATTTAACCTATATAAAAACCCATTAATTATATGCATAGGGATGAAATTGCCACAATCAATCATAAATCTAATGGTCTGCAGACTTTGGGGGACATTTTCTATTGTTTTATTTAGGATGGAGATCTTTAGAGCTTATTAATTCCTTGGAGGGAAAAAGATTCTATTATTTAAATATTAAATACAAAACTATGAACATATCTCTAAAATTAGAGTTTTAAGAAGTTACTTTTGAACTAATCCACACGTGTCCATGAGTGTATCCACCTCACTTGCTTTTGAAAAGTGTTGTGCTTGCCATAATATTTAATCATGTTCTCACAATTTTGTGCTCTCTCATTTTAATAAAATGTTAATCTCTCCAAGTACATCGGAACCCTTTATGTTATAGAAAGGGGAATGATGGTTTCAGAAAATTTTGCAACATATCGGAACAAGTAAGCTTAGACCTCTAAAATTTATGTATATATTTTTCTGTTAGAAGTTTTTCTGCTATAAGCTGCCTTCATAATTTTAGATCTATATTTTATCCTCATAAATGATTTGGTGGCCTTCCACTCCCCCCTGGCATAACTACAAGGCCAAGTTAGAAAATGTGTATTATTTATTGCTCTGTTCTGAATTCAGTGATACCAAAATATAGTTTCTGTTGTTATGGTTCTATCCTATTGATTTAGGCTATCTCTATACAAACCCAATTATTTTGACTGAGCTTCCTGACTAAACTAATTGATGAAACTGACTAGAAACTAAATGGGAATCAAAGTTTTAGATAGTAGCCAGTCAGATGTGGTAAAATGACAGAACTGATCTTGCATTAAAAGCCTAAAGTTGAATTTTGTGGAAAAATAACAAGAACAATATATTTTCCTAAAAGACTTATGCATGACAGTTATCCTCCATACTTTATATAGAGTAAGTAATATGTACCTTTGCCATTATTCCTGTCATAACAGAGAAATGTAATATATTTTGGTAGTAATATATATTTTTATCATGGGTTAGCATAAGAATCCAAAGTAATACTAGAATACAAATAAGTATATGCCCTGAATTCATTCATATTGAGATAATCACTTTATTAAAAGTAATTAGAAATTAATTATTTTTCTTTATTGGAGTTATTAACTGAATTTATTTTTCTCATTTTGTAGAATATTTAAAAATTAAAATTATTCCTAAATATTATTTCAAAGTTAAGACTTTCTCTCAACACAGGATATATAGTAGAAATCATTGCAGTGATGAAATAGATAACAGGATTTAGTGTTTATAAATGTGGCTATAATAACTTTCTCATGCGATCACGTTAACTTAGTTTCAGTCTGCAATTGGATATCCAACTATGGTTAAAAAAATGCAATGGCATACTTAAATAAATGGGCCATTCATTGGCTTTTTATTTCCCAGTAGGTCAGATTCTTATAAGTATCACCAGTGCAAAAGGCTAATGCTTAAGTTGGTAATGATTGTTACTTATATTGTTCAACAATTATGCCCTCATATTTGTAGAATGATCTATTTAGGGTTTCTCAAATATTCCAAAATAGTTGTAAATATGCAATACTTGTCAAAGGTGTCTTTACCTGTAGAAACAATGAAAAGTAATTCAATTTATATATTCTTACTGTACAGTCATCTGTTTAATCTTATTTTTCTCATATAATAATGTAGGTATGAAAGTTTCCATTTATACATGACTAATATTATAATTATATTCTTTATAGAAAATGAGTTGAGAAAGTACCTTTTTATACGAGATTTCTTCTAACTTTATTAAGTAAGAGAAAAAAGAAAAAGAAAAAAACTTGAAGAAGATAGAGCGTGTTGGCTTGCTAAGATGCCGGCATTACATTTTATCTCACAATGTATTCTTATTAACAGTCAGACATCTCTTCCTGAGATGCACGCACCTCATTGTCCTGGCTGGCTTAGCCTTCAGACCAAAGACAGGTATTGTTGAAACACGACCTCATTTTAGTCGAAAGAATACTTTTCTTCTTTAGGTAAGATCAAGGTACCACATATCCGCTCTTGTTTTATTCTTACAATCAATAGGATGTTCCTTCCTAACTTTTCCACATTGCATTGACATCCTTCAAGACTTCCAAGACAGCTTAACTTTAGAAATATGAATACATAATTCCTTAAGAATTTTTCTACCGCTGAGTTTTTCTTTAATGACAATTTGTTATCGTAGCTCTTTCTTCTTAAAATGAGAAAAGATAGCTAAAAATGGGGTGGGGGAGAAGAGGAGAAGTGAAACTTAGTTGTGGTTGCTTGCTTTGAGTGTTCCAAGGGTATTTTAAGATATTTGTGAGAAAGAAAAACTGTAGGCATAAGGCTGATAACAGAAATGGGTTTAGAATGGTCTGTTTTCTTTAGAAATTAGGTTGTATAAGGAGAGGAAGGACAAAGATGCTGAAAGAGTGCATTGCCAGTAAGGATTTATTGAAACTTCCGTCCACACAGACCAAGTAATTGAGGCAATTAGGAACCTCAGACTTTTGCTAAAATATGCATTCTAGAAATTTAACAAAGATTTGGTTTTTAGATTATAAGACCTTGTGTGCATTTCCTAAAGCTTTTAATGGTATATTTTATTGGTATGAAAATGTTAAAATAGCAAGTATGCTTTATTAAAATATTCCACTTTATTCAACTCTATTAATTTTTAAGGCATTTTCTCATAATTAAGCTCTTGAAAGTACAGTAATAATGATGCCAGCTCATAGGTGAGATTTTTGTCTCTTCAGGTGAAAATATTAGGATCGTCCCTACTGGGCATTTGTATTTCTCAGATTGTTTTTTAAAAAAGTAACTAAGATTTATAGATAGAATTACTAACTCAGAATTCAGGCCCTTTTGTTGAGTCCTTGTACTGTTATTTTAACAAAAAGGCTAGCAGTTCACCAATACCATGTTGATGACACATAATGTTAGTGCATACAAATCTTACTTGGGGGAAAATATGTTGATTTAATCCAACATCGGCTAACATTAAGAATAGGTGGAATTTAGAATTGAAACATTCTGGCATCTGTCCATCTTTGGATATAGTTCTTTCCCCTTCTAGGATGTTTTCTTCCTATTTGTGCTTGTTGAGGATATTGTCAACTATTTTGGAATTAATCCTTAATAGCATAAGAACCAGAATCTTAGCACTTTTTCCATTCTTCTTGTTTGCTCTCACTGCTGGGGGTATATAAAGTTCTAAAGAGCATGGGGGTTTTCTCTCACATATATTTTAATCTGGGTGCCTGTGAAAACACCAGTAGGGTTTTCCAGAAAACCACTCCAACCAATTCCATAAAAGAGACAAAGTGGTGTCCCTTATACCTTCCATGACAGCAAGGACAATAATGTATGTGAAAACACATTATATCCTGTATTTCACCATAAAACCAGAAATCCCTTATATTTTCTGGATACTTTAATTTTTTTCAGTTTTTTCCCTACTGAATTGATATGATTCTCAATCCATGTGGTTGGTAGTCATTCACTTACATATCCACTCATTCAACAAAGTACAGCAAATATGTGCTGGGTACTGTTCTAGGAGTTGGGGATGAGGCAAGTCAGCAAGTTAGACAATGCAACTGGTTTGGTGTAGCTTACATTTTAGTGCAGGGGGAAACAATCAGCAAACAAACAAATAATATTTTTTTCTAAGAAGAAATAAAAGTAATGTAATTGAGAGAAGTAATTGGTGGTTGTAATCACAGAAGGCCTTTTGAGAAGGATGACCTATTTGCTGAGATAAAAGAAGGAGAGGGAACAAGTATGAGTAGTTCTGTAGGAGAAGCTTTCCATGCAAATCCTTGAGAGGGAGTCAAGAATTTGGTATTTTAAAGTAAGAAAGATAGTCTGTGTGTTTGAGTGAACTGTGCATGTTTGGGAAAGAGCATGATTTGGAAAAGGCATATTAATGGTAAGGCCATAAACAGATCCACAGGACAATGTAGATCAAGGTGAGGCATTTGGGTTTTGTTATTATCACAATAGGCAGCAATTGGATGTTTAACCAGAGGTGACATGGCACAACTTAAATTTTAAGAGCTTATGCTTGTTGCTGCTAAATGAAGAAGGATAAGAGGGATCCAGTTAAACGGTTGTCAGAATTGTCCTGGAGAGAGATGTTGGTGGCTTACATGAGGAGATGACAATGTAGATGAGGACCAGGTAGAGGAGCAACTCATATCTTTAATTTAGGAAGATTTTCTATAACACTGAATACAGTACCAGGTAATATATTGAGAGAATAAGGCTGTATCTGGATTTAAATACAGACTCAAGCTATTATCTTTGAAGGTGAAAGTTAACAGTGAAGGCTATTTAGAAATGAATACATTCCTTTTTGCAGCACTGTTTATTGATTTGCATGAAACATGTTTCTCAGTGTAAAAGCATGTGATGGTCACATGAGGTTGTTGCAGTATTTCTTGCCTTGTTACCTTTTTCCTTATATTTCAGAATTACTAATACCATCTTTCCTATTACCCCATGTTTTCCCATATCGTGTCTGTAGAATGGAATTAGTAGAGTCAGACTCATAGTATTCTTTGGGGGTTTATTAAAATAATGCACTTAGTGATATTCTAAGCATTAGTAAAAATGGCAGTGATATTCTTTCTTTTATTTCTACTAATCTAAATGAATATAACAGCAGAAGGAATAGGCATTAGCCTATATGATGAAGATTCATTTGTGCAATTTTTTTTCCTTGAGATCCTCAGACTTTTCAAGGAAGAACCCATTTTTATTGGCCCCAAATTCTTGACATGATTGAGAAGAATTTGGGCTGGTAGTCACATTCCCACTAATAAATATTCAATTAAAGGGAAGAAATTGTTAAGGATGCTGCTATTGGCTATACTCATAACTCTGCCTGGAAATTCCATGAAAACTGTAAAAAGGAAGGGGGTAGTGACAGTAAATGGTGGAAAATCTACTGGATAAGCATTTATGACCTAGTGGGTGTTCCTCTTTGTCAGTCAGGCACCTTAGATTATTCTGTATTTATCCACACATTCATTGAATAACTGTTACAGTAACTACTATGTATCATTCAGTGTGATTTATAGACTACAGAAGGAAACAACTAAACAAAAACCAGGACAAGCAATGAAACACTAGTTTAACAATCATACAAGTTTGGATTTTCAGGGAAAGATTGCTTATGGCTACAAAACAAACTCATTTGGATCTATTGAGTTCTTGTTGGAGCTAGAAAGGAAAAAGAGTTGAGAGAAAGGTATTACAAAACTGATGGAAAAGGAAACAATATCCGAGCCCAGAAGGTCTGTGAGAGTGAAGAAAGGAATATAGTGTTTGAAGGAAATACTGTTCGTATGAAGCTGAGTGAGTTACTCTACACCCTAAGTTATTTAAAGATTGTTTCAGGATTTGATTCCATTGATTTTTTTTTAATTATTCTTTTTCTTTTTTGGCTCTCTTTCCTGTTACCTACCTTAGAAAAAGTCAGAGATTGGTTTTAAAACTTCATACTCAAATCTGCATTCCAAAGTACAAATTTAGCTCCCCAAATATTCCCACTCAATTTCTTTGTCAATTATACAGGTCATCTAGTGTCAAAAAAGCAACTGGGAGTAATCAACCTTTTTGACACTATTTACCTTATATTGCTCGCAACAGCATTGTGGAGGAAATACTTCACTTCATTCAGAGAAATTACCTTGGAAAAGTTTCATGATCATTACATAGGATGTTTAAAAAGACAACTTGCTTTCTTAGTTTTCAAACATGATACATCTTTTGATGAAAGGGAAGACATATACTAAAGACATTAGGTTAAAATAAAGAGAGCCAAAGCTCAGGCATTTAAAGTTTTATAAATAAGGTATTGAAACAACAACAACAACAACAAAAGATATTGAAACAAAAGATCTTAACCAATTTATTTGTCGTGTAAAGAGCTTACATGTAGGTTTAGTAGACATTGGCTAGATGCATGTGCGGAAATCAGATTTGCGTATTACTTTAAGTTCAGTCCATTTTTCATTCCCATTGTCAAAATCCCCTTTAATAATTTGGCTCCAGAATTTCAGTAGTAAAATCAACACTTTGCCTACAAATAAGTTAAATATGCAATAAACACCAAAATTTTATTAAATTTTTGAGTGAACCAAATGAAATTTGAGGCTGAAAGATTTTGCATTAATGTTTAACTTGGGACTCACGTAAATTTGTTTGCTGTGTACTTTAGCAGAGGGGTGCCAAAAAGTTTGAAAATAAATTAATCTGAGTAATTGAAAACAGCAGGAAGGGGAAGGTTACTTGTATATTTGTGAGTACGAGGCATGATTTATGCTCCTTGACTAGAACTCTGCTCATATCGCATGGAGGTCTGCTGAAGGGCTTTTTTTTCTTTCATAAGGAAAGCACTATGGGAAAAAGTTCAAAATGAGTATAAGGGAGTTATTTATATTTTAGGTAAAGCGAAAAATAATTACTGACTGCATGGTCAGAATAAAAGGCATTGGGCAGGAAATGTTGTGACCCTTTGGAACAGACTTAAACCTGCTATAAAGATCCAAGGAAAATAAACAAAGCTTATTCAGATAACAGTTAAGCTGGCGAGACACCTGAAAAATCTAGCAATAGCAAAAAATCACTTAAGTCAAAAATAAACTTTCAGAGTTTGAAGCTACTTGAGTTCACCAAGATTTAGAGATGAATGCCAAAGAGGATTAGTAAAACTCTCTTCCCTGTGAAATGCAGCAGTAATGGCTCTATCGCCAAGTCTCAAACTCTCACTTGAGAGTCACCATGTGAATGTTGAACTCAGTATACAATAATAACATTTTCTTAAAAAGCAGGAAATCTTATAAAGGAACCTGAAGCAGCAATCCCGCCCTCTTCCCTCCCTTTTGCCGGGGAGAGCAAATGATAGGCCACATTTCTTCTTTAGTTACCTAGAGAGAATAGGTTGCCTGTGGCTTCTGAGATCTCCAACTTAGAGAAAAGACTGCTTAGACCTCTTTGCTCATCATGTTAGGTAATGGCACTCAGACATATCTGACTGAACTTTATGAATTAAAGGGCAAGATGTAGGGCAAGTTTTACAAACACAAATGCATACAGCGCCCAGGCTAGTCAGAAGGTGCTCCAGGTGACATGTAAATTAGAGAACACCCACATTGTCCAAAGGAGCAGCTGATATTTAAATGGAGCAGGTTGTGGTCCTGAGTGAATGTGAGCCAAGGGTTGCCCAGGCCTTTAAATAGGGTCAAAAACACAAATTAACGAATTGAACACCCAAGCTGACAGCCTGTGACCCACTGTGGAGTCTTGCAGTTGCAGGTATCAGCATAGTGTTGGACTGGGTCACAGCGGGCATTTTACTAGGTGCATTGCAAACAAAAAGTGGCCCTAGAGAGCTGAGCATAATGCCTTGAAATTTGGAGTGCGTAATTGTTGAGGTCATGGCTTTGGGAAGAAGGATATCAAAGATGAATTTCAACAGTGTCCTGCATCTGTGCCTTCGAAACTTCCTCTCTCCTTTAAGACTTAAGGCTGAATCAGGGGAGAGCGTTGGTACAGAGAAAATTCTTAAAGACATGGCAGAAAATGAATGCTGTTAGATCCAATTGTGACTTGAAGCAGAAACACGCCATTGAAAGTGGTCAAAGAAACAAAGCTCTCTTAATAATGGTGAAGACATGTTATGTGGATGATTTTAGCCTTAGCACTCCAGGGACCTCATGAAAAATATTCTTCATGATAAGTAACAGCCATTTGGTGAAAACAATGTTGCTTTTCCACACACATCATTATTGAAATATGGAATGAGGGGTGCCTGGGTGGCTCAGTCGGTTAAGTGTCTACTCTTGATTTTGGGTGGGGTCATGATCTCAGGGTGGTGAGAGTGAACCCCATGCATGGGGCTCCATGCTGAGTGTGGAACCTGCTTAAGATTCTCTCTCTCCCTTTCCCCCTAGCCTTGTACTCTGTCTCTGGAAAAAAAAAAAAGTGAAATGAAAAATTAAAAAGTATATAGGGAGAAGAAAAACATAGTAAAGCAAAGATGGTAGAGTTATGATCCTAATGGGTAGACCAGTTCTCATGCTGAGACACAAATAGGAACACATTTAGGTTTGTGTTTCATCTTCCCTTTCTTTGGAAAAGCTGTGGCTTAGTAAGAGCCAAGTGTTTCCTCTATTTCCATGCATTGTCTTTAGATTTCAAACCTGTGTTGACATAAGAATTAGTATATCCAAACTGACTATTTGAATTGGCTTTTAAAAAAAAAACTTTCTATTTTAAAATAAATTTACACATACAGAAAATGTATACGACTAGTACAGAGAGTTGCCATACTCCCCTCACTTAGTTGCCCCTAATGTTAACATATTGTAGAACTATAATACAAAAACCAAAACAAAAAGTTAACATTGGTACAGTAAATATTAGTAACTTAACTATAGACTTTGTATTTTACTAGTTTTTTCTACTAATGAACTGCTTCTATCCCAGCATCAAGTTGCCATATCTTCTTAGACCTCCAGTTTGTGACAATCTCTGTCTTTGGTTTACTTTTTTTTTTTTTGGTTTACTTTCATGACTTAGGTTCAACTGAAAAATCCTGGGCAGTTATTATGTAGAATGTCCCTCAATCTGGTTTACCTAAGATTTTCTCATGGTTATATATTTTTGACTGGAATGTCACATAAGAAATCTACCCTCTTCATCGTATGGTATCAGGAGATCCATGTCAATATGCCTTATTTTTGCTGATATAATCTTGATCACTTAGATGAGATGATGCCTTTCTAATTCTTTCTACTTTATTAATTGGAATTCTTCTGTAAGAAAAAGTTGTGCTTTCCTTCTTTCCTTCTTTTGTTCTCTCTCTCTCTCTTTCCCTCCTTCCCTTCCTACTTTCCTTCCCTCAGTATAGAGTCACAGATATTTATTTTATTATTTGTGTTATAATTCAATACTATCATTGTTTATATTCTTGCTCAAATTGTTCTACTTTTTGCCATTGGTAAGTCTTTCAGATTGGCTACTGTACCCTTTTGAGATACCCCCATCCTTTTTTGAACATTTTCTTTCTTTCTAACAGATGATTCAAGCTCATCTTGATTTTCCCTGTTTTTGCCCTGGAATCAAATGCTACTCCAAAGAATTTCATGAGATATCGGAACTTCAGACACTTTTAGGTGGATATGCTCTCTTTAATATCATAAAATTATCTTAATGGTGGTAAACGATGGGAAGAGTAATTTCTCTACTGATATGTTTTGATGTTGCAAAAGAAATCATCTTGCTGAGTTCTTTAATTATATTTATTTATTATTTTTTATTTTAAAGATTTTATTTATTTGAGACAGAGAGAGCATGTGAGAGAGAGCACAAACAGGGGGAGAGGGGCAAAGGGAGAGGGAGAAGCAGACTCCCCATTGAACAGGGAGACCTATGTCAGGCTCGTTTCCAGGACCCCAAGATCATGACCTGAGCTGCACGCAGCCACTAAAGTGGTTGAGCCACCCAGGTGGCCCTCAGTTTCTCAGTTCTTTAATTTTAATACAGTAATCACTGCAGTGATTGATTATCTGCTGACTCAAATTCTGAATTAGTGTGATTATGGGTAATGATGCTTTTTTTTTCTCCCCAAATCTGTTTATTTTAATTTTTCAGTGTTACAAGATTGATTGTTCATGCACCACACCCAGTGCTCCATGCAATACGTGCCCTTCTCAATACCCACCACCAGTCTTGCCCACCCCTTCACCCCCTCCCCTCCAAAACCCTCAATTTGTTGCTCAGAGTCCACAGTCTCTCCTGGTTCATCACCCCCTCCGATTTCCCCCCATTCACCCTTCCCTTCCTTCTCACGATGCCCTCCATGATTTTCTTTATACTCCACACGTAAGTGAGACCATGAGATAATTGACTCTGTCCACTTGATTTATTTCACTCCGCATAATCTCTTCTAGTCCTGTCCATGTTGATACAAAAGTTGGATATTCATCCTTTCTGATGGAGGCATAATATTCCATTGTATAAATGTACCACATCTTCCTTATCCGCTCATCTGTTGAAGGGCATTTTGGTTCTTTCCACAGTTTGGCTATTGTGGCCATTGTGGCTATGAACGGTAATGATGCTTTTTAAGGCATTCAAAATACCACTGTCTCCAAAGTTTCTTAAAAAGTGCATAATTTTATAAAATCAATTAACATTTATTGATCTGTTTTCAGAAAACCTGTGTTAGGTAATTTTTTTAAAACATCTTTGTCCTCAGGAGTTGATAGTGTAATTTAGATAATTCATAAATCTTATGACTTATAATTCACAGGTCGTATAAGGGATGATTGCAAAGGGTTTGATTAGACCTGGCAGGCGAGGCCATGGGCCAGCCTATAGTAATTTTGTATCTTGTCTTTTGAATGGGCAGTGAATAGAAAAGCATATGTCAGAGATAGTGAATGGTTTAATCTTTTAGACAGATCTCGACTGATTATTAGTTGTTCACGTTGCTGTATTGAAAGAGATTCTATAGTTGAGCCTGGGTTTTTTAGTAAAGGGCACAGTAATGAGTTGGTGAGGTTTCCAACGATCATATGTCATGATCATATCTTGATCTTCTGACTTGATCATATGTCAGAAGACATATGGAGTGTTAGTGTCTGTCCTACTTACCATTTCCAGTTTAGTTAGTACAGTAGGAGCACAGCATAAGTGTCTTGTGATTAAAAAAGATAGTTCCTGCCCATGACTCATGGGTAAGATGAACCAATGAACCATTGGATAAAATTCCAGCTAATGAAAAATAGCTTTGTATAAAAACAAGTGTCTAGAATCTTTTCAAAAGGTCCAGGATCTCCACATTTTCAATGTATGGAATTTTTAATTTTCTTCCTTTATAGTGCCACCATGAACATCATATTGCTGGAGTTTGTTTGTTTGTTCGTTTGTTTTTAAGTCTTTCTGGTGGTTGATGAGGCCTTGTTCTCCTTGGTCATTTCCAGTTTCTCCTAACTTTGAGCCGCAGTGTTTTTTTTTTTTTTTTTTCCCTCACTTTAGGATCCTCCCCCACCTGCTAAAAGAGCCAAACACAACCTCATTCTCCAAAGATTCTGATTCATTTTAGGTACTTGGATATATTCAGTTTTAATGACATATTGCCTAAAAAAATATAGATGTGAGATTATTGATCCAACCATCAGTTTAGCTTCTGATAATAGCTCTAGGAAGGTAGTGAGTGAGAAACAGAACTAGTTGGAAAGCAATGCAACACCCATATTGAATTTTTAACAACTTAATACATTTTAGGAAATGATCCATCTGAAAGGCATTATGGCTTGCTGAGAAAAGCTGTACACTGGGAACCGGGAGAAGTGGGCTCAATTCCCAGCTCTGCATCTGACTCACTCTTTGTCCTTGGGCAAGTCACTTAGCCTCTCTCTGTGTCTACTTCCTGCCTGGTAAAATAAGGAGAATAATGCATAAAGACTCCCACCTCACCAAGATGTGTTGAAGCTGTATTCTGTAACCACTGAAGGATCTTTCTTCCCCCTGCTGGCTAATGGCAAACTTATTTTTATTAGCATCTAGTTTGATTGAATTTTGCAAAAAGAGCATGGAGCTACAACTAACTTGAAAGAATCCTTTAATCCCTTAATTTACACTGGAGTTTTATTGCAGTGCATATTGCTTTGTTTTAACATAACACTAGGAGGAGGACTTGTAGATCCTGTGTCTACGAAAATATCTGTTGCTTCAGTCTACATGAGTGTCAACTATGTAGTCTTGTACTGAGCACTGCAGAGCCCATTAGAATAGAAAGTGAAATCCTGGAGAGAAGAGGAGAGAAAAATATTAGAAATAATTAGAGAACGTTACATAGCAATATTTATTCAAAAATGCTATTGTTAAGGTTAGTGTTTAGATAATGAGGAAATTAATTTAGGCTGAAAAATCACAGAGCAATCTCTTGGAATACATTGAATAAATTCCTTTCATCCTATGACATCTTTCCTGATTCCTCCAGCAAAAATGATCATTTCCTTCATTTATTATCATCTTTGTTTGATTTTACTGGCTCACTTTACATTTCTCCAGTTTCCCCTAAATGTATTTTAGAGGGTTTTTTAAATCTTTTTTTTTTCTTTTTAAATACTGGGTAATCATAGATCGTGTTTTTTCTTTGTTATTTTGTCTCTTAATTCATTTATATTGAACAGCACCCTATCACATTTTTTCATGATCTTTATCTTTTGAAATGATTCTGCCAAGCATAGAATATCTTGTATTCTGAATTTATTTACTCAATTATTTTATTTATCTTGTTCCTGTTTCACCAGTGTTTTCTATAAATTGGATATTAGATCTACTGGCTAGACTAGATTCCAATTGAATATTTCTGGACAGAATATTTCCTAGGTGATATTAGGTATGTGTATACATAGTAGAATTAATAATGCAAACATTGAGAGAAACAGAAAGTGCTCTATAGCTTTGGCTTTGCTGAAATACTTGGCAGTAATGTTGTGTACCATTGTAGAAGAAAAGACTGCACTTATTAGCTGTATCTTTTTTTTAAAAGATTTATTTTTATTTTATTTATTTGAGAGAGAGAGAGAGAGAGGTCAGAGGGAGACGCAGGCTCCCCGCAGAGCAAGGAGCCCAATGCGGGACTTGATCCCGGGACTCCAGGATCATGACCTGAGCCGAAGGCAGTTGCTCAACCAACTGAGCCAGCCAGGCACCCTATTAGCTGTATCTTTGATAATTACTTTATCTCTTCAAATCTTAGTTGCCTTACAGATGAAATGCAGTGATATCTACCATAAAGTCTTGAGGTTTTGAGAAAATACCTATAAAGTGTCCTTTTATAGTAGGCACTCAATTAATGAAAGTTTATTAGTATTGGTAGTAGTAATAATGGTTGCTTTTGTAGCGTATTCCATCATATGGTCTTGTATGATGAAAATATTTAAGAATGGCATTCATTCTATGAACAGAAGGCAATACTGTTCATTCCAGGATTCCCATTGTAACAGATGAATGTTTCCTATTGGTTGGTTGGTTGGTTGGTTGGTTGTTTTAATATGCCTCCATACGGTATAATATAAATGGAAAACACCATTCTTAAATCCTTCTAGTATGTTATAAATATTCTAATAAACAAAGTTAAGACATTATCCACAGGCAAAAGGCTCTCTTTCTCTAAAAACTCTCCAAATTCTTTGTCCCAAGATCATTTTGTGCTTTCTACCCCTCCAGTATAAGGAGAGAAAAATACATACAAGGTCCAGGAACCTACACTTAAGTTATTCCCAGTAATTAAAAAACAAAACAAAAACACTAAAGCAAGTAAAACAAAACAAAAAATTACATTAGGGTTGAGATTAAGAGATTAAGTTTTGAATCAGTCAGTTTGGATTCCAATCCAAGATTTATCACTCATTAGCTGTGTCACATTGGCCAGGATACATGATCTCTTTGAAACTCTGTACGCTTATTTGCAAAAAAGCCTCAAAGAGATAAAAGTATAGAATAAAGATGTATAAACCACCAACTTACAATCACTCTGCTAGTTATTATTATATTTTATTACTGTGTATATATATATATATATATATATATATTTACTGCCTACAGTTTGCAGTTAATAAAGAAGCCAGAGAAATTATAGTAAGACCAGGACCATTGCAGCCTCTGGAAAAGGACTAGGCAGAGGAACGGTAGGGTAGAATGACATTCACATCTCACTCTGCTTACCAAGCTTTGTGTCCTAGTCAGGTGTTACACTGGACCAGAGGGGGTTCCTTTTTCTAATTAGCATAAAGATGTAATGTAGGTTATCGCTGTCCTAGATGGGAACCTTCTAAACATAGGGAATTGCAGGTACAAAGTTAGTGAGGTGCAAGAGAATTGACCTAAAATAAGTAGTTCTGTACTTCACTATGGTTAATTCAAGAACTCTTGAACAGTAAGATGTGCAGAAAATGTTGTTCTTTATAATTCAGTGGATCTAAGGTGGGCTTTTTAAAGTCATCTCTAAAAGAAATCATCTAAAATCTAAAGAGGGGCACTTGGGTGGTATAGTTGGTTAAGCATCAGACTCTTGGTTTTGGCTCAGGTCATGATCTCAGGGTCATGAGATGGAGCTCCTAGTTGGGCTCCAAACTCAGCACGGAATCTGCTTCAGTTTCATTCTCCCTCTCCCTCTCCTCCCTGCTCATTCTCTCAAACAAACAAACAAACAAACAAATAAATCTTTTTAAAAAATAAAATCTCTATAATTAATGAACTACTTTATAATAGAAAAGAAACTAGTCAAGGAATAAATTTCAATATAAATTCTCATACTCTCCTCTGACGTTAGTCTTTAGAAATATAATTTATTTTTTCTTCAAGTAGTTTAAAATGACATTTTGACTACATTAAAACAGAGTTACTCCCACAACTTGCTAACTTATTGGTAGTGCGTCAAGTCATGACTTCGTGTTCATATATTGAATGTCCTGTGGGGATACGTTGCTATGTTGTATCTGAAAGTAGAAAGAATAACTTATTGGTAATCTAGAATACTTTTCTGATTTTGGCGGTAATAATAAAATGGCATTTTTTTTTGCTTTTATAAGTTAAAACCCAAAGTTTCCAAGTTTTAATTACCTATTTTTACCCATATAAGGCTTTTGCATTTACCTTAAAAAATAAACAGGTGGGGCAGGAGGAACATCTGTTGTTTTTTTAATTCTCCAAAGGTATTACTGTACTTATTAAAAATACTAATTTTTTTTCTGGGAAGAATGATATGATTGTATAATACCAAGTAAATGTTTAATGCCTCTAAATGATAAATTTACATAAAAAGGTAGTTTGACTTCTGATCAGAGTGTGTGTGCTAAAGATTTTCTGTCAGAGAATCAGAACGAAGAGAAAAATCAAGGCTTAGCTTTGTGTCTTTTAATACGACACATATCATTCCATACAGCTTTTGGAAATGACTGAGCCGGATATCATTTTGGAATGTTAATAGTGTACTTGCTGATGCTATTATTTTCTCTTTGGATAAGGAGACTATGAGGAATGCCTGATAGGCTTGCTTTACTTCTTAGTAGGAAGAGCTACTCTTTACATAAAATAATCTGAAAATTTAAAAGTATTTTTTTTGTTATTTTTGTCTTTTTAAAACCCAAACTACTAAAATTTTGCTTTCCTACAGAGGAATAAAAACAAATAGTTGGAGGCAAAATATATATGTTAATCTTGGGTTTCCTTTACTAAAGGAACATAATTTGTTAGAATAAGCCAATACTTGAAGATTTTTTATATCTGATCAGTTTATAGATACTACAAAAATTGTTTTTTGAAAATGGAAGAAGATGTCCTCTTAAAATAAGCATCACTTATATGTTGCTACTATAAGCAATACAGAGCTGTTATAGAGATTGTCCAAGTTATACTGTTTTAATCTTGCTATTATATTTTCTACACGGTGGATGTAAGCCTTGCTCTAATATTACAGAAATAGGAGAAAAAGACATTAAAACATTTCTAGGGTGTTAAAGTGAGTTAACATCATAACCACCAACTGTCAGCAAGCTTTGGGGAGTCAGCAGGGAGCCATGTTTATCCCACATAATGGATGTGTGGTCACGGATCTCATTAAGCAATAACAATCTTTGGGAAATGGTTGTTTCCTCCCAAAGTCCACTCTAAATGTACTCTTTCCGGGTCCACTGAGGTTCATTCTGCTTATAAGGTCATCATGCTCTTTTTTATTTTTATTTTTTTGAGTTATTTTAAGCTCGTTTTGTTTTGTAACAAGAATCCTGTCACATAAAAATTGAGATATTTGTCTCTCAAAAATCCATTGAAAAGGAAACCAATGCTTGAGACTCACTAGGAAAGTTCTTGGGTAAGCATAGTTTCTGAGATAAATTGTTCTGACGTAGTGAATGAGACACACATCACTTGACATACTTAGTAGTTTTTACCTGGAGTCAGTTGGGAGAAATATGCAAATACTCTAAGTTCAGTGACTTTGGCAAATAAATTCTACAAGCCAGTTTTAACCAAAATCTATAACTGAAAATATAGTCACTAGATCTCAGGTGTATGGAACAACGTGGGCATCCATGGAGTGTTTTGTCCTTTTAAAATAGATTTAATTCATCTTGCTAACCTATACAAAAATACAGTAATGATAAATTAAAGTGGGTATATGAAAAAGTAAAACATATATATATGTATATATATCCCAGCCACTTGGTAGTCAATGAAGAAGTGTTAGATGTCCAAGTTTTCTTATTCAGCCTTGTCTGATTTTAGTACTTTAATACTTTAGTCCTTTAGATTCTCATATAGCCTGTGTTTCAAATGAAAGCAATTACAGGAGATGAGAACAATGGTGCCATGAGGTAATCATTAAAATGGGAGGGACTCTAAAAATGTTAATTCTACTTTCATTAATTGATGGATTTTTTTTCTCCCAAGAGAAGCATAGTAGTCAGTAGCATTTGCAGCCCATGCTTTACTGAATTTTTTCTTTTAAATTATTAAATACCTATTGATAAATTACTTGCAAATTACACTCCAGCAGAGAATATGAAAAGTCTGGCCATATTGCTTTTTATTTTCCAGCTAACTTTAAATCTAGGATTGCTCTTTCACATGGAGTAAAAGATGAACAATAGCTTATTTGAGAAGAAATAATTTAGGATAATTATAGAGGCTCTAAAATCATAGGACATATTCACTTCAGAGAACACATCTATTTTATATTTGTTTATAGAAAGTTCCCTATAAATTAATTTTTATATTTGAGCCATCTTATGCCTCTTATTTTGTTTAAAGGGAATAGTATTTGATTTTCAGAAAAACAATATATTAGAAAACTCTTTGGGGCAATTAATATATATTGGTGGGCTTAAATTCTTGGGATATAATACTTTTGTCTAAAAATTCTAATAGTAGAATAGAGCAAAGTGTTTAGGAACATAATCTAATATGTTTTTATTAAAATGTATATCTTCAATTATTACTTATGCATCTTTTTACAAACGTTATTGAGTGGTATTATTTTATTTTAACCCAGAAAACATTGTAAAATAAAAGTAAAAAGTAAATGTAAATACTTTAAGATATATGAAAACTTCCTCCTTGCTCCCTTTTCCTTTCCTTTTCATCTTTGCATAGAATTAATCAACTAAGTGAATCAACTTAATCGGAAAAACACACTTGTTTACATTTAGGACTTCTGTCTATTGTAATTAAGGCAATATAACAGTTTAAGTATAAAGTTTTTTATTGACTTTATAATATACTCTTTTATACTGATATATATGTGTTCCATTAATTCACTATTTCAGCTAAATAAGTTAATATATATGTGCAATCAATTTTTAAAGAAGATGAAGTAAAACTGCGTAGTACATATCAGACATAATGTAATTTTTACCTTTGAAAATATTTTACTGCTACTAGATTTTTCAAGGGCTTCTTTATTAAAACTAATTATTAAACCCTAGAATTTGTCTTAGCATGCAATGAAAAATGGTCGAGGACTTGAAAATGACATGCAGGGAGGTGAAAGGCTGCTCACACTGGGCAATGGCATATTCCAAGTGACAAAAAAATGAAAGGTATTAAATTCTGTTATATTTTGTGTATCAATGGCCTGAGTGGCCATTGATATAGAGTGGCCTTGAGGTCAAAGACTTTGCTTTGTATCCAGGCTCCAGCTTCTGTTACTTCCTGGCAGAGTAACCATGACCAAATCACATATTTTCTCCAAAACTGAATTTTTGTATCTGTAAAATGTAATTCAAGACAACTTATTATATGGAGTTGTTTTAAAACTAATCAAGAAGGGCCACTGGGGTGTGTAGTCAGGTGAGTGTCACACTCCGGTTTCCGCTCAGGTCTCACCTCCAGGTTCTGGGATTGAGCCCCTTGTTGGGTTTGGCACTCAGCGTGGAGTCTGCTTGAGATGCTGTCTCCCTCTCCCTCTGTTCCTCCCTGCTCATGCTCTCTCTTCCACTCTCTGTCTCTCAAATTCATAAATAAATAAGTCTTTAAAACTGAATCAGAAAATCAGAGTGCTTTCCAAATTCTATAGTACTTTACAGAATTAAAATTTAATTATTCCACAACAGTATTAATGAAAGTTCACTTTTGTGATTTTTTTCAGTTGCCTATTTTGGAATCTTTATTTCTTTTGTTTAATGCTCATTTCTTTAACTTACTTGTATGGATGGCAGGAAAACACAGCTTATTAATAGTTTACTATTTTAAAAATATTTACTGTGGACATTCTAGATAAAATTAGACTTATGAAAAAAAGTGCAAGTGACACAGTAATGAATTCTGTCTTTGATTCAGTAATCAATTTTGTCTTAGAAAAAAAATAGACTAAAGTGTGGCAAACAGGATTTCTGAGGGGTGGCAAGTATGTGTACAAGAAACACAGCAGCTCATTTTTTGTGATGTCAGGTGCCTTAAGTGAATTGAAATGGGATACTGTAGAAGTTCAGCTTCCATGTTGTGTGAATCTAAGTAAGTACTTTTAGAAAATAAGGTTAAGTAATATTTTATCTAATTTAGTCTTTAGTAGCCTTAGAACAGCATACAACCCCAAGGAGCACATGAAATAAAACACTATTATTTAAAATGTTTTATGAAGAGAAATAGTCATATTAATAATTGAAATATAAACATATAAAATATGAACCATGGCTAGGCAGTAGATTTAATCTTAATTCTAGACCCTGAAGATGTTTTTGAAATATACAATTATTTTGATTTATAAAAAAAATCACGTCTTCAGTATTAATGAATTAGTTCTGGAAATTTGGAAGCTTATACCAATTATAACATTTTGATTGATCACCTTTCAAATGTTTAACAACTTAAGATTTGTCTCTTACAGCTAAGTGGCTACCAAATCACTCTATGTAGCACATTCCACAGAAAATATTTTAATTCTTTACTGAATTTTTTCAAAACTCTACATTTTGCCAACTATATAGCCCTATATAAAAAGCAATGAAAAGTATCATCCCACCCATACTGGTCCTATTTAATGGAATGTATCAAAGAAGAGAGGACATCTTCATTTTTGTCAATACTGGAAGTAGGTATTTATACAGTTTTGTTCATTGAAATGAAGTAGGAAGTTCAGTCCATTTACCATTCTGCTACTAGAATGACCTTTTAAGTAACCTAAACAGATCTTCTCTCTAAACCTCTTCAGTGGGTGGTTTTTTTTTGTTTTTTTTTTTTTTTTTTAGAATAAGCATTTGCCTTTAGACTAACCTGTGATCTTCTTGCCAGGGCACGGGTGATAGATATGACCTCGAGTTTGTTTACTATTCTGGGCTTATCTTCAGTCAAGTGGGCCTGGTGCCCTTTCCCATCTTTGCAAATCAGCTTATGATTTCCCTCAAAACACTTGCCAGGAACTGTTGTGATTGGTACCCACTGTTAATATCTTTTTTCTTAGACTGTGGGCTCCTGTGAGTAGGGAATACATTTCTGTCACTGACTTGTAACTTCTGGAAGTGGTAGGAAGTTTAAGACAGTTAAGTAAATAAAACCAGTTATTTCGCCAACTGGTCTAGAAAAAGCCCAATTTGAAAACATCTCCTAGGTGTAGGCAGTAACTCTATTGAGCTCTACAGATGTTTAAGTAATGAAGACATGAATTGTTCCTTGCTTGCTTGTTTAAAGACTGGTTGGATCCCGGGGCGTGGGGGGCGGGCGGCGGTGTTAAGCCTCTGCCTTCTGCTGGGCTTGGATCATGATCCCAGGGTCCTGGGATCAAGCTCTGTGTCGTCAGGCTCCTAGCCTGGCTGAGGAGCCTGCTTCTCCCTCTCAATTTGCCGCTCCCCCTGCTTGTGCTCTCCTGCTCTCTCTCTCTGTCAATTAAATGGATTAAAAAAAATAAAAAAGAAAGACTGGTTGAATATAAGGCTGAGGAAATGATTGAGAAGGTATGTAACTGCTGATTCCTGAGATGAGACCCAAGGAGCCTGGGTGGAGCTGAGAAGAGACAAATTTTGAATACATTGCTGCCTAACATGGGCTCCAGTGCAAATGCAGCACTAATGATTTAAGTGTAAAGCAGAATATTTTTAAAGACCTTTATGACCTTGTGTTGCTTCAAACTCATCTCTGACCCATATAGCCACCCACAGGACTCAATCCAATATTTGGAAAATGCCTAGCTTTAAAACAACTCTTTGGAGCACTGATTTCAGGCCAGACTTTGCTAAATCAAAGAGTGCCAGTTTCCTTCATGGCCAAACATTACAATAACCCCTCTGCAAAAGGAATAAAGACTGCTGAGAAATAACTGATGAGGTTTTTAATGTCAATAAGTGTCATTTTGTGCCTCAGTATTGTGAGAGTTCCTTTTCACAAATGGAAGAAGGATTTTATAAACCCTCCTGTGAACGGATAGGGATTTAGAGTTGGCATTAGTAGACCCTGTAATAAAACAAATCCCTCCTTCAAGTCCCCCTTGAAGTTAAGAATGGCACTTGAACTTTTCATTTGGTAATATGTGGATTATAGCTATCCCTCCTATTACCACTAAGGTGTGTATCATCTTTTTTTGCTATCTTCATAAATATCCTACTGGGAGAAAGAGGAAGTGGAGAAGAATTGAGAAATAGCCTTTTGGCTTCATTAGACATTGCTTGATTAAAGATTTGGAAGGTGCTGTGAAAATACATTTAGTTTTCTGACAATCTTGTAAATGAAGCTCAACAAGTATGCACCAGAGTACTGATCAGATACTTGGGAGGAAGCTTTTACTCAACTGACAGATCCTGCTAATGAATCCTGGATTGGCACAATATTTAATTTGGCTTTTCTTTATATACATCAGGTATATAAGAATCAGCCACTAGCATGAGGTTGGAGATGTCATTTATTTGGCATATTGTGTTCATTAGTATTTGTGACATAGTCGAACTTAAAATATTGTGCTATTCAATGTATGTGTATTTATAAAAAAAATCATTAGGCCATCTCTTGCAGGATTAGAATGTTAAATGACATTTGTGATAGAAAAATATGCTTAAAACCTCATTAATTGTTTGGCTAATACTTCTTCCTTTATTATTTTTTTAATTGTAAAATTTGTACACTGCAAATGACTTTAGTCAGCTTCCTAGGTGGCTGCCAAAACCAAATAATCACATTAAACTCACGGTGCATTATTTTACATATTCAAAGAACATAAAGAACACAGAGCTGGGTTTCTTTATTAGTGAAACTATCACTATAAGAAAGACTGTAATGATACTAGGTTTATCACTAATAGGAAAGAAAGACAAAAGTACTATCTATATTTAAGGAACAGTTTATACATTTGTGTATACATTAATTTAACAGCATGATCTTCTGGGTTTCCAGGGACTAAAGCTATTCATAGCAACAAAACAATTTTATGAAAATAATTTCCCCAATTATTTTACATAATTTAATTAATGTGCATAATTTACATAATTATATTCATCTACATGAAAATTAAGACTTAAAAATTACAACTTGAATAATTTGTTAGTAAAGCCATTCAAACATTAAAATATATGATGTTTAAAATAGCAAATACATTAATTAACCCATGACTCTCTACAGATCTTTAAGTCCATGAAATTTTGGAGGAAGACTCTAACTCCCCAAAGTACAGGATCTCCTTCATACCAGAGAATCATATGTATCCTTTCCCCACAATTGAGAAAGCAAAAATGATATTTACATACTTATACCTAGGGAGATATAAGCCCTGAAATTCAAGGAGTAATTACAATAGTGATTAACTACCAAATAATTCTTAGTTCTTTTGTATTTCCACATTAATTAAATTTCAATGTAAGAGTTTTAGCTTTTAAAACATGCACATTTCAATGTTTGCTAATATTTTTTATTTTGGTATGATTATCAGGTTTTCCTTTATAACTAATTAAAAATACACCAGATAAATTTAGGGGATTTTTTTTTCTATTTATGTAAAATATCTTACTCTATTTTCTGTGTCTTTCATGGTCCAATTTTGTGGAATGAGTTTCATTAAAAAAGATACGCTCTTTAAATTTTATTATCGGTAGGCAGTTTATGAACCAGCATTTTCTTTAAGTAACTATAAGTATGCAATCAATATGATTAGTTTTGGATACTTTCAAAATATATCAGCAATAGCATTCTTTCTACCTAGAAGGTGATAGGAACCTCATCCTGATTTTTGGCTCAGTAGACATGGCTACCAGATCTTATTAAGTGACTTTGTCTGGAGTAAACTCAAGTTTAAAGAGAATGAAGTACCTGGAGTACCATTCATGTTTTCCTTTTGATGCTATTCCTAGACACCTGGGGGAAATTGGAAGAGATTGGCGTGCCAAATGGTTCATAATGCCATGTCTGCAGCATATACAAGGCTGCTGTCTTGAGATATCGCTGTAGGCGTTCAAATGCATTTCCACATACTTTAAATCATTCTAAATGTCAATCATGTAAAAATATCAGCTCTTATTTCATACAGGAGAAAATTTAGACTCGCACAAAGTCCAACAAATAATAAGTGTCAAAATTGCATAAAGTTTAGAACTCAAATCTTTCAATCTCTAAGGCCTTCGTTTATTTTATTGTAATATCATGATGTAGCTTCCTACCAAAACTCTATTAATATTTAATAAAATATGTTATGACAATAGAGCATTATCAGAGTTTTTTTTTTTAACAAACATCTCAAAAGTAAAAGAAACATATAAATGTTTCTCTCTATGTATACTAGCCAAAACACCATGGGAGGTTAAAGACTTGTTCTAATAATAGCTTACGCACTCAAAACATTTTGGGAGTTATTATTTTGGAATTGTCTTAAAAGCTTAAGGCATTTTCTTTTAAACTCAATGCTTTCAAATCTTGATTTCTAAAGTGTAAATTTGATTTTTTTACATAATCAGAAGCCTTACAGAGGTCAGATTTGTGAATGAATATTACCAATAGAACATTAAGCTTACTATTTATATCTGCCTTAATGGATAGCTTCATTTGGATTTTTTAAGACTGTAAGAATCATCCACAATTCTATTTTATCAGTGTGTATATGTATAGATATACACACACACAAACACACACCCATACATACACACACACTGATATATATTCTATATATATGTATAAAACAGGTTTTATATTTGAATATGTATAAGATATGCAGACTATATCTAACATATACTTTATATCAAAATGTCTATAATATATTCAAAGAGACACACTAACATGTCTTGTATTTCAATTTTATGAAATACGAATATATTCAAAGAGACACACTAACATGTCTTGTATTTCAATTTTATGAAATACGAATGTGGCCAATTTCAGTCTACATCATGCTGATCATCTATGTAACTTGGATGTTACATAGACTTCTCCCAAAGGAATGACTTATGTTCCTTAGTGAATGAATATGAAGCGACATTTAAGAGGGTCCAGCTGCCAACCTATACTCCTCAGGAGGTCTAGCCTGTCTGTGGTCCACATCACTAGAGCACTCACCACTGTTTGAGAATGAATTCGACTCCGTTGTCCTTTATTTATTTAAATACAAATTCTGCAGCACATTAACTCACCTATGCCCACTTCCCTTCCCAAGTTCACAAGCTAAATGTGCCCCTGCCAAAAACAAACAAACAACAAACAAACAAAACAAAAAAACACAAAAATTTGGGGATAATAGTTCAGTTAAGATAAGAATAATTTAAAAATAAATTTGCTTGTGGAAATTTCTTTGTCCAAGCTCATATCAGATGGGTAATGGGACAAGGTCATAACAAGTTTTGAGGGAGGCGCCTGTCATACCACAGAATGAACATCTAATCATCATGCTTATGAATTACAAAAGGATTCTGGAATTTACTTCTTAAATCTTTTAAAAGATTTTATTTATTTATTTGAGAAAGAGAGAGAGTGGGGGTAAAGCCTAGAGAGAGAGTGAGAAGCAGACTCCCTTCTGAGGGGGAAGCCCACTGTGGGGCTCCATGCTCTGGGCTCCATCCTAGGACTCTGAGATCATGACCTAAGCCAATGACTGCTACTTAACCACTGAACCACCAAGGGGACCCCTGGAAAAGACTGCCCCCTTTCCTCCCTTTCTCTCTCCTTTCATCCTTGAGTTCCGCTGCCCTCAAAGCAAAGAAGAAATATGTGGGTGGTGGAACAATGAGTCCTTATAAGAGAAAGGCTAAATTGGAAATAGCTTACGAAGAACTAAAATCAATCTCAAACTATCAGTTTAATTTTATAATCATGTTGTAGAATCGTTAAAGAAGCTTGGTTATTATCATCAAGATTTCTTTTCTGGTTTAAAAGGTGAGAGGTTAATGGCTCATTTACTGAGGTATGCAGTTTTCTTTCATTTTTCACTTACAATTATCTTCACTTGTTTTAAAATGCAATACAGTCTCCAAAATGTATTGTAGTTATTCATTATTTCTGTCAATTAAACTTTCTAAATCTTAGATTTAAATGAATCACAAATAAGCATTAATAGATTTCAATCACTGAATGCCCACTTCCTGGAAGAAATGAATGGGCAGATTTACTTTGGAAAATCTGCTTTCTGTGGCAGCTGGAGCACGGGGCTCAGCGGATGTTAGTTTCTAAAAAGCTGGTATTCGCTTTGGAAATGGACTCTGGATGTCGGTGTTGTCTTTCTCCATGGAATCAAATGTTTGTTGGCGGAGCAATGTCAATGCTAATATATTTTTGACTGAAACAGTGGTACCTTCATAAAACATCTGTGTTCTGTAAGCACTTCCGTGTGATGCCTGGGTTGCCTGATATCTTAAGGCAAAGTCATGATTTCTAAATAACAGACTGAGAACTTTCTTCGAGGTTTTCATAGGTAGATCCAATTCTAGATATGCAACATAAAACAAACTCTCCTTAAATTTAGTCTAAAAAATTACAGTGGTCTCATCAAGGAGGCATAATGTTTACAAATGTAGAAAATCTCGTTGTAATCACTATGGCAACATTGTACACATTTGCATTGTTTATGAAATTAAAATCAACAACTTTTTTTTAATATATAGACTGCATTAGTTCTCTCTCTAGTTCACCAGGCTCCATTATAATTGACATCTCTCTAACACTTAGAATCCAGGTTACTATCCCGGGAGTGGTGTTATAATGAGGTTGTTGCCATAGAAACTTTGCAATCATTGATGCACTTTTACTACTGGAACTTAAATGCTATGGCAAATTTAGAATTTTAAATCATTTAGAAACAGAACAAATTCTGTGGGGATAGTGTATTATTCTTTCATCTGAAATAAACCACGTGGGGGAACTAATTATTTTGAAAATCAAGGAAAGGTCCTTATAAGCACAATGGTGCCATTTGAGATCTAAGGCTAAGAGAAGAATTTGGTCAGGCAAACACAGTTTGCCAATAGAAATCCAGTGTCAGAAAATCCCAATGAATATCAGTTTGATTTGGGATTGTTAATACTTAAAATATCATGGAAAATGTTTTATGCACATGAAATAAATAAGCTTGCTAAAGGAAGTATAGAAATGATAGGTTGCCTGTCTTTAAACTATCAATTAACTATTAAATTTCTGTTTGAGATTTAAGCAGAAAATATTTTATCCTCCAAATCATGTTACTATTATAATCATATTATTTCCCTCCAATGTTAAATATAGGCTTTAGAATAAAATGGGTTGATTGCTTTATAGAACTGTACTGCCTTATAGTCACTATTCTATACTACTGTTGCCAAGGTAAAGCCCACTGGGGTGATGTCCATCAAAGGAAAATATGGATTAGAATATCTCAATAAGATCAAGAAACCATGTTGAATCTGGTTTGCATATGCATTACTGTTGAATAATGAGTTTTCCACCGTTATGTATCATGGCATATGACAGAAGATTGCAGTGACTATACATATGTACTGGATATCAACTTGTGTTATTCTCATTTTTATTCTATATGAATAATGTTTCAAGCAGAAATGCACCAAGTTAATGCCTGAGAGCTAGTTTCCTGTTCATTTATTAAAGAATTATCCATCACAGCAAGAATCAACACTATGTTTAGAGGAGAGAAGTGAGTTCTAAGTAAGGAAGATCCACTTGAATTAACAAAAGTGAATTCCAACTTTTGGAATTACATCTCTTTTGAAAATTATCAGTGGTGCTGTTTAGAGTGCATTTCTCCTTTGTTTTCTCATTTAGCCATGACTTAGTTCCTTTAGATTTCCCAGAATAATATGAGGCCCCAAGTAAATTAAGGTTGACTTAACTTTAAGATTGACTCTATAATTTCTCTCAATATGTTATTCACCTATTTACTACAGCTCTACTTCTATGAGTGATAACAACAAAAAGAGCAAATTTATTTTACTAACTTTGTCCCTGTTAAAGACAATTTAGACTTTAAACTATAGAGTTCAGATTTTGTTTGTTCTGCATTTAACATTACAAAGGGGCCTTAAAAACTTAAAGTGAATACACATTTGAGTGTTTTTATGAAAAGAGTAAACTATATTCTCTAAGCTGAAAAGAAATTAAAGAACCATTTTAAGAATCTTCAAATGGGCCAGTTTCCTGTAATATGTACTTATAATTAATTCTTAACACTGTGGAATCGTTTTGGTAATTCAGATATTCATCAGTGCACTTTGAACTATATGTTGTTAGAGGACCATACGAGAGAGTAAGATTTTTTATCACTTATTCTTGTTCTTCCAGAACATTAAGAAGTAGAGAATTTAGATGGGGAAAATTATTAGACTTTGATGCTTCATTTTCAGTGACTTGTAAGAAGAGAAAATGACACCATGTGATTTATTCTCATGACAAGATTGTAAAGAGAACAAGAAGTACAAAAACTCAATCTGTTGTTGTTACATTATTTACATTTGTACACGATGTCTTCTTTATCTTGACTGCCATATTTGAGTACTTCAAAATGGTAAAAAGAATCTTCGTAATGATTTACAGAGCCAACTTCAAACAACTAACTTCTTAATTTAATGGTAATTATATGGTTTAAAAATGTACTTTCTTTTTGCGACGTATTTTTTTTTCAATAGATAGCTCTGTGTATGCTGACATTAAATCATTTTGATATCCTTCAACATACATACTAGCTTACTTAAATTTTGAAATGTAGAGATCTATTCAGCAACTTTGAAATTAAAAAGTACCAGATATAATTTTCCAAATAATTTTTTAAATCATTAATCTAACTTTAAAATGTTAATTGCTAATCCTCAAATCCAAGTATGTGAAATTAAACTGTTGCTTTCCTTTTTGCACATGTGGTACATTGCAGAATAAAATGTGATGCTTTCTTTATAAATAGTAATCAACTCAAAAATGCCTTGCTCATGTTTAAAATGGGTCAAAAGCATTTTGCTGAAACATCATGGAACCACACATCACTTTAAAGAGAATGAAGAATTTTTTTTAAAGATTTTATTTATTTATTTGACAGAGAGAGATCACAAGCAGGCAGAGAGGCAGACAGAGAGAGAGGAGGAAGCAGGCTTCTTGCTGAGCAGAGAGCGCCATATGGGGTTCGATCTCAGGACCTTGAGATAACGACCTGAGCTGAAGGCAGAGGCTTTAACCCACTGAGCCACCCAGGCACCCTGAGAATGAGGAATTTTAAAATGAAGTTTGCACTGATTATTTTTTAAACAGATATGTTTGAAACTTTTCTTATAAAATAGCTCCTGTTTGACACTATCAATAATAGATCATCCCTTCTCTCAAAGTATTATATTCTAGTAGAAGAACTGCTAGCATGAGAAGTTCTAGCTTTGTACTAGGCAAAATAGATACAGCAGGATTCTTGGGAGAACGGATTTTTTCCAATGATAATTGCAGCAGACTGGACTGAGTTAGTCTAGTGGTCTGTCTAAACATGCACATAAAAATTTGTAATGATCAATAATTGCATACTCACTCTGCCAGATTTTGTTAAAAGAGTTTACATCTGCTGTCTTATGTGACTTCATAAGGGCTCTGTGGAATAGTAACATAGAGCTGATGCATTTTAAGAGTAAATGAGTTAATACAAACATTTACTTTCATAGCCAGGAATTAGGGACTGAATTCTGTGGTCAGGGACTTTTTTCCCTCATCACGGTATGAGGCTGATGGTTCATTTATTGGAACAAATGGATTATAACATATGGTAAATGGTTACAGGCATAGTTAATACCACATTGGAAGATCAGAATTGGTACAAAAGGACCTTTGTAGAGTATACATTATTTGGGGGTCATGTGAATAATGGAAATGATTGCTTTGCTTATCAGATTATGTCTCAGGATATTCTACTTTGCCTGTGCCTTACTTAGAATTCCTTAGTGAGATTATTTTCTGGGTAAACATTCTCTGGTATCTAGTCCTAGTGTGATACAGAACAAGGTTGTGTTCTTTGATTAGTCCTTTGCTATCCCATCAAATTGGTAAATTTCTCCCATAACATCTTTTGCATAAAATATTATCGATAATGTCCCTGTCCTCTCATACAGGACAATGTGGCTAGAACTAAGTAAAACAAATCCATAGAGCTCTGTCAACTTTTCCAAAAGGGAATGTGAATATAATACAAGTGTTACTTATTTGGGTTTATAAAAAATAAACTGTAAAATGTAACTGTAAAATGTTGACAAAAATGGTAAAAGAGGGGCACTTGGGTGGCTTAGTTGGTTAAGTGTCTGCTTTAGGGTTAAGT
This sequence comes from Nasua narica, assembly GCA_028533885.1. Taxonomy (NCBI): domain Eukaryota; kingdom Metazoa; phylum Chordata; class Mammalia; order Carnivora; family Procyonidae; genus Nasua; species Nasua narica. Next base: position 95,508,823 of record CM052810.1, on the reverse strand, counting down.
TATGATCCCAGGGTCCTGGGACTTCCTTCTCAGCAGGGAGTCTGCTTCTTCCTTTCCTTCTGCTTTCTCTATCACTCTCTTGCTTTCTCTCTCAAATAAATAAAATACAATCTTAAAAAAAATGAGTCTAGCACGGAATGGATAGTTAAGTAGACTAAGATCTGACACCTACAATGAATTCTAGTTAATGTCACCTTGGTTTTCACAATTGCTGATATATAGGACTATATTTTCCAGGCACTGAATGGAACTACAGAGTAATTTCATATTGGATCCCGAGTGATCTTGACATGGTAATGTTTCTTTGGGTTGGATTCTAATCCAGAGAGGCTACGTGCAACAGTTTAACAACAAACATCTATTTTCTAATCTACTTGTAAAAATGATCAAATATACGAAATTGAAGATGTAGCATTACATATATTAAATACTAAATGTTAGCATTAGCTAAGCTCCTTTCCAATTCAAAGAAAAAAATACACATTGAAGGAGATATTTTCTGATTTTAGGAGGGGTTAATTTGGAAACTGAATAAACCTAAAAGACACTGGAGTGTGGTTTAATGCCTGGAGATTGTAATTAACTAAGACCTGTAATACCCCTGTGAGAACTTAATGTTTAAGTCATTGGTTACATCTAACTCATTTGTATGGTCACCTTAGTTGTTGCTTTGTTCTTAAATATAATGAAACAAAAATTTTAATTAAAGGATACACACATACACATGCTGTAGCTAAGTGGTTGTTTGTATAAACTATACTAGATATTTTAAGTACTTAATGAATATTAGGGAACTATAAACTATGGAGTCTATTGAACTACTTACTCCCTTGGAATCAATTTACCCTACAGTAATGGCATATCACAGGTTCTTATTAAGGGATTCTTTTTAACAGCGAGATGCTAAAGAGTATGCTGTAGCATAATATACATTTGGTAACTTATACTCTTGTGCATTGCTTCACGTCTTGCTAAAAACATATATATATTCCATTGCGAGTAGGTTCTAAAATATAGGGGTCCATCTGCTGATTTTAAAAAAGACTTTTTATATGTGCATATTGCATCCATTTTTTTTGTTGTTCTCTCTGAACAGAAGACTCTTACCATTTTTTAAAAAAATATTTTATTTATTTATTTGACAGGGAGGGATCACAAATAGGTAGAGAGGTAGGCAGAGAGAGAGGGGGAAGCAGGCTCCCTGCTGAGCAGAGAGCCAGATACGGGCCTTGATCCCAGGACCCTGAGATCATGACCTGAGCCGAAGGCAGAGGCTTTAACCCACTGAGCCACCCAGGCGCTCCTCTTTTATCATTTTTGTCAAGATTTTACAGTTTGAAATTAACACATTGCTTACCTAACCATAGTACCTAAAATTTGGTTAATTGTCAATTCACGTAAATGCTACAAATATTCACTGCACTGTAACAGCATTTACATGTATATAAGGTAGAAGAAACATGGCATCCAATGAAATCTTTATTAAATTCCTTCCTGAATTATTTTCTCCTGTTTTTAAGTATCTATTCACTTACAGAATTCCAAAATTTTAGTATGGGAAGGCAACTTACTCACTTTAATTTATAGTGTATTAATATTAACTAGTAATATTATAGTCCAAAATAAGCATGTTGAATGAGATATTTTGAATCTACTTTCTGTGCCTACTTAGACTGATGATTCTTTTGCTAACAGTAAGTACAATTTAATATTTAAGGATTTTACAACAACATAAGGGCAAGTGGTCCCTCATAACATCAATCTTGCATAGTCTGTGACCACTTTAAACTTCAGTTTATCTTTGTAGGCTCCAAATAAAGCTGGATGGAACACTAAAGCCAATTTCAAACATAAAGTCATAATCAAGGAAATATCAGCCCAACAACCGAAAATTATGGAAAAGAAGTTTAAATCATTGCCTATTGCTAATTGCTAATTATTGGCATTACTGGCATTAATAAATGACATTATTGCTAATGCCATTGCCATTGCTAATAATTCTTAAAGAATTATTAATAGTTGCCTTGCCTGCACCATATCTTCTTGAGAGTCACTTTCAAATTCTTCCTACTTCCAGTGTAGAAATTAATCACTTGTATGGTACCTGCTCTGTAACTCTCCCTCCTTTCTTGTGCTGAACTGTCCAAACATGTTCTTTCATCTGGCCAAAATACAGGTTTAGTTTTCCAAACACTCCTGTGCTGCCAGCATGTATCACAAAGCACACACCTTCCTGGGTATCTGCTCTGTTCACCCCAGGAGCTCCTTTTATGTCCACTATCTTGCCTTTCTGGCTTTTCTAGTTCTTTGGTTCATACATTCAATGACCATGTGATATGGACAGTGGGAAGAGGGGCAGATTTTCAACACTATATTTTGTTTTACCCATTACATTTATTCTCTTGGCTTTTCAAGAGCTTCTTGGTCTTAAAAAGGGAATAATCTACACTAACTATCCATTCATTGTGTTCAATTTGTTACACTGAAGTGGGATGAAGGAATATTTTATGTAATGGCCTACATAAGGTATTATTTCATGTATTTTGGGGTTCATAAAGGCAATTCTGCTCTCAAGGAACTTAATAAATAGCTGACTAGGGACTGTGGAAAGAAAGAGAAAGCAAAATTGCTCTTGTTTTCATGGAACTCATGGCCTACTAGGAAAGATAATATTTGTGTTATAATTACCAGTAATGAGTTTTAGTTACTGCAGAAGAAATGTAGACATGGTAACTACTATAAAGAGGGATTCAGAGAAGTTCTGATTTGGATGAGGAAAAAACTCGAGTTATGACTGATGGAATATGAAAATGTAAGACTGAGTATTTGGAGATGGTGAGAAAAGTGCAGTACAGTTTTGTAGATGGAAAAGCACACATGGTCTATGTAAATGGTCTCTGCTCTTTTGTGTGCCTTCAATATTATTTGAGTATAGGTAGTTTACAATGGTGTTTGCTTATATATGTTTTCAAAATAAATGTAGAAAAAAATGTTATGACAGTTTTAGTAGGAAAATAATGTATGTCTGAGAATTTACAGGAAAGACTGAACGTTTATTCAGATTAGAAATTGCTATTGGGGCACCTGGGTGGCCCAGTTGGTTTAGTGACCGACTCTTGATTTTGGCTCAGGACATGATCTTAGGGTCCTGGAGTGGAGCCCTGCATAGACTCTGCACTCAGCAAGAAGTTTGCTTGAGATTCTGTCCCTCCCTCCATACCTCCCCGGCTCTCTCACTCTCAAATAAATAAATCTTTAAAAAATTGCTGTTAATACTTGTTTGTTAATACTTGTTGGAAAACCCAATTATATTACTATCTCATAACTATCTATAACTATGCATATATAGAGTGTTTTTTCACTGACCTGTTATGTTTATACCTTTGAAAGCTATAGAATTTATAAAAATCCTATACAGAAAAGATATAGGACTTTATAAATTTACATCAATTCTCAAAGGAGTCAGATTGCATTTTTTAATCCACTTCATGATTGTTTATTCTTCCTTACCTTAAGGTCATTGGGCTTCACTTCTTATACTTATGTCCACTCTATCTGTTATTTTCTAAAAGTAATTTTTATAAGGTATCTTCTCACAAGGTTATGAACCTTAAGGACAACACTGAGAAAAGTACCTAAGTATGTGTGGTGAAATATCAAGGTAAGCAAATAGATACCATACATAATTTGTATGAGAATACAAAAATGTCAAAAAATTCAAATCTGAATCTATAGAAATTAATATTTTTCCTCAATATTCATGTTTAGTTACCAGCCAGCAAGTGTTTATTTTTAAACAATATATTAAGTAACAACCAATATATTAGGCACTTTCTCAAAAGATAAGGGAGCCAAAGGTCATCTGCACAAAACAGAAAATCTTACTCACAATGCCATATGCAGAGGACATTTAATTACACATGAAACAAGACACCTGGAAGATCAATCTAGAGATGGTACTGGAGCTCAGTAATGACCCACATTCTTTTTATTCAGTTTCCCTTCTATCCTCAGTATTGACTTTCATTTCCCTGCTTTTTACCTGCTGGAGGAAAGAAGAAAGGAAGAAGAAAGGATAGTAGAAGGGAATTTCTCAGAGTGGCTCTGACATTATCACTGAAGGAAATTTTTTCTAGAATCTCTCCAAGTCTTCTAACATTTCATTGGTCAAAATTAGATCACATGCTCTTTCCCAGCTGTGAGTGAGGTTGGGAAGAGAGTTTCTGGTAAGGGGGTATGTATTAGTCATAACTTGCTTAGACCAATTGCAGTGTATCCTTTTGGACTGGATGTATTTTCTTCCTAAATAAAGACAGAGTTCTAATTTGAAAGAAAAGGTATCTTATATTAAAGAGGGAATGTATTGCACTAGGTGTGGTGCATAAACAATGAATCTCAGAATACTGAAAAAATAAAATAAAGTTTGAAAAAATAAAAGAAAAAATTAAAAAAGGAAGAAAAGGTATTGAAGGTGGGCATTGGTGGCATGGAGTAGGGACAGTGAATTGGATAATGTTCAGTGTCTTCAAATAGAGGTGAATTGGATAATCTCTAGTGTCTTTCATATAGAGATAGAAAACCACTTTCTCATAGCTAAATTGCAGAACTGAATCCTGAATTCAGATCTTTAGAAACAAGTTCAAATGCTCTTCTCATAAACCTAGGAGTTTTTTTTTTTGTTTGTTTGTTTGGTTTTTGTTTTAAAGATTTTATTTATTTATTTGACAGAGAGAGAGATCACAAGTAGGCACAGAGGCAGGCAGAGAGGGGGGGGCGGGAAAGCAGGCTCCCCACTAAGCAGAGAGCCAGATACGGGGCTCGATCCCAGAACCCTGAGATCATGACCTGAGCTGAAGGCAGAGGCTTTAACCCACTGAGCTACCCAGGTGCCCCAAGCTAGGAGGTTTTAAAGGAAAGCTTGGCTGTTTTTTTCTTCAGGACATTACTTTTAGAGGACTTATCTATACTTTTAAAAAGCATCATTTTCAGCTCTTACTTACCTTCCAAGGTTCAATCAAATAAAACCAACCTTATTCTTTATTATCTGAGACATATAGAGAACAGGATCCAAATGGATCACTAATAGTGCTGATCACATTGCAAAATGGTGACAGTGTGTTTTCCAATTTCACAGTGTTCTTTAAACACTTCAGTTTAACATATAAATACTTTTACCAAAGTCTAAAAAATGAGCTTGCCTCTGAAAATAGAAGTGTTAGAAAATAGAAAATAGTATAAATGTAGACATTTATACTTCATTTTAAAAATGAACAGTCTTCTGGGCGCCTGGGTGGCTCAGTTGGTTAAGCAACTGCCTTCGGCTCGGGTCATGATCCCGGAGTCCTGGGATCGAGTCCCATATCGGACTCCCGACTCTGCGGGAAGTCTGCTTCTCCCTCTGACCTTCTCCCCTCTCATTCTCAGTCTCTCGCTCTCTAATAAATAAATAAAAAAATCTTTAAAAAAAAAAATGAACAGTCTTCTTATTTAGTTCTTTGCTTACAGAGCAGGTAATTATAGAAGGTAATCTAGGTAGTGAAGGCAGATTTTACCTACTTACTAGTTAATCAAAAAATAAAACATAACCAATGAGAAATTTTCAAGGAAATCCATATAGAATTTTTGGCCTTATCTAGAAAGTTATTGTAATTATATCTTTTCTTTAAGGGAACTTGTTGGAGTACAACTAAAATTATTGTTTTTAAATTAAATAAGGTATTTTTGTATTAGTTAACATATAGGATATCTGGATATTTCTCTAGCTTCTAATAATACATTTTTCACATTAATAAATTGTTGTAATCGCCTAGAAACCATACATACACTTAAAGTCTTGAAAGGTGAAATTTTTATATGATGAAATTCCCCTGGAGGCTAAGAATAAGCTAGGAACAAGAATACCAGGTGGATAGTACTTTGTATTTTAGTTCATTTTTCATTAAGTCAACTTGAATATTCTGGTTTTACAGTTCCATGTGATTCATATAAATAATTCACACACTTGGTTCAAAATGTGGAAAAAATTGGTGGGAGATTATTTGGAGTATTTTGGTTTCCAGTGGTGAATACCTTTCCTATAAAATAAAATCTTGAGTATTTTTTAAAACATTGGATCCTCCTTATCTTTCCTATATGTAATGATTTTCATGTCTGTACCCACAGTATTGGTCTGATTGACAGGATAGAGAGGAGAGAGTATAGGGTTTGAGTTGGAAAAGGCTTTGTTCTTGGACACAAATCTGAGCCTATTTTGTTAACTTTTACAGTGGTGGTGATCACAGCTTCAATTACAAGGCTATTTTTGAGGATTAGAGACAACACAGGTAAAGAATATCTGATCCTTATAACTTGAAATTGAGCTATTATCATTACCATTTACAGGTTAGGAAACCAAGGCTATGGACTATGTGTATAGTCGTTATTTGTAAATAAAAATCTGGTTTAGTTTAGAACTATGAACTAGTTCTAATAAAAATCTGGTTTAGATTAGAACTTAGAATTTAGAACTATGTGTATAGTCATTATTTCTAAATAAAAATCTAGTTTAAAGCACTTATAAATATGAATTTCCTTGTTTCTGACAAAGATCAGTTTTTGGATAAGTGATAAATGAAATTGTGCTTCACTTATTTATTTATTTATTTATTTATTTTTTTAGAGACAGCAAGCGAGTGCGCACAAGTTGGGGAAGGGTGGAGGGAGAGAGAGAATGTTAAGTAGGCTTCCAGCTCAGCATGGAGCATGATGCAGGGCTCATTCACACCACCCTGAGATCATGACCTGAACCGAAATCAAGAGTCAGATGCTTAACCAACTGAGGCACCCTGGTGACCCTATTTTTAATGTAATACGAAAAGTAGTTTTTCGTATTCACTTATTTTCTCCGTATCTATATAGATGGAAAAATACATCTAGCACTTTGCTTTTTTGTGACAGTAACGCACAGGTAAAAATTTTGGATATTTGATGAAGCCAATCATGTGATACGTGACTAAAAACATGCCTGACTGTGAAAGATATGAGAAAAAAAAACAAACCAAACCAAAAAAGCAAAAGACAAACACCGCACCAAAAAACAAATCATAAAACCAAATCCTCTTTTGTAAAAATAGAAGACTGGTAATCCCCTTTTATCCATGGTTTAGCTTTCAGGAGTTTCGGTTATCTGCGGTCAACCATGGTTCTGTAGCAGATAATACTCCTCCTGACATATGGTCAGAAGGTCAGTAGTAGCTTATGCTTTGTCATGGCGCCTATATCATTCACTCACTTCATCTCATCACACAGGCATTTTATCATCTCCGATCATCACAAGAAGAAGGGTGAGTTCAATACAGTAAGATATTTTGAGAGAGACCACATTCACATAACTTCTATTATAATTGTTCTATTTTATTATCAGTTATTGTTGTTAATCTTTTACTGTGCCTAATTTATAAACTAGACTTTTGCGTAGGTATGTAGGCATAGTTAAAAGCATAGTTTATATAGGGTTCAGTATCATCCACAATTTTAGGCATCCACTGGGGGTCTTGGAACGTGTCTTCTGTGGCTAAGGGAGGACTACTTTATTAGATAAATATGAATCTTAATGTATAATACTGATAATTCATTTGATAACTTAAAAATACATTCTCAAACATTATATTCTCACAAATATATTCTTTTTTTTTTTACAAATATATTCTCTTAAACAGGTTTAAAGTTTGCTTCTTTTATTATGCCAGTTAAATTTATGTTTTTTAAATTAGATTCATATGTCACAAGATAGCTCCAAGATAATTATTGGTTCCCTGCTGCCTATAGAGTGACAATTAAGCTTCTATTGCATTTGAGGTACATTATAATTCCCCCTCAGCTCACTATTCTTTCCCCTTTCTCAGACCCTATTTGTCCATGAGTCATATGCTCCTATCCTATGGTTCCCTCCTTCTCTAGAAAGCATTTAAAATATAAGACTTGACCTGTTTGCAGTCTTTCTGTTCCTGAAGCATCAAAGCATAGAATGCCCTTTCTTTACATACCAACCCTTTAAAATTTATTAAAGCTGCAAATATTTTCACAAAACTCTTCTCAGTCCTTTTACATTTTTATAATTTTTTGTTTCTTTTCAGTTGCGAGACATTTTGAATCTATGCGCTTCACCATTCCTTCTGTTTTATAGTTATATCTGTCTTACACATGAATATACAAATACCTTTAGGGAAGCCATATTCTATGATTTCCTATGTGTTTCACAGTATCAAAGGATATTGTAGATCCTCAATAAATAATTGCAGAAAGAGCTAAAAATTAATGTAATTTTGATTGCATTACTAATGCTTTTATCTTCCCGGCACAGTTTTCTCCTTTAAAAGAATGTAAGCTCCATGCTTTGAGGGTTTTCTCTGTTATGTTTGCTAATGTATTCCTAGTGCCTAAAACAGTTTCTGGAACATAGAAGGCACTTAACATTTCTTGACTATAACAATACATTTATCTGAACAAGTCAAATAATCATTAAAGAAATATGCTATTAGTACTATTTTGCTAAAAATTGATGTTTTAAAAATGCTAATAAAATGTTGAGAGACTGATCATCTGTGACTAATGTTTTTTTGGGGTTAGAGGGAGTCCTGAGTTGGAAGAATACTAAAAGAACTGTGGCTGAAGTACTATCTAAATCTAAGCATCAGAGGATGTTACCGAATTATACTTTACTGTACCTCAACAAGTAGAGTTTTCACTCACATCTATGGCTTATATTTCCTATTATAGTTATTCTAATTCCTCATATACCATTTACAGTGCAACACTCATCACATGTTAGACAATTTACTGAAATCAGCTAATAGTTTATATACACTAAATGCAGTTGGGAATATTTATTTAGAACTGATTGTTGAAACAGAAATAGATATTTAGCCTAGTTATGTTTTTTATGAATTATAGCTAATGTAAGTGTCCTATCCTTAACTTTTAAATATCGAGCAGTATTAACTGATATCCTTGATGCAAAATTTGAAAATGGGCATGGATGAATTTTGTTCTATGGAACAGTTATTTTTCAATGGATATATATATGTATATATATATATTCCTAAATTAAAATTTTAAAATTAAATTAAAACATATATAACATTAAATTAAAATGTTAAAATTAAAAAAATATATATAGCCTTAAATTAAAATGTTAAGGCACTGAACATGTCAAAACTGCAAGGAAAGCTATAGAAAATCCTTTAGTGAATTACTTTTGATATATGAAAAATTGCTAATTTGCATGTTCTGCACAATTTGTTTTTTGTGTATATGAACATATTTTGTACACATATATATTCTTCAGACAGAAAGAGAGAAAAATAAATTAATATCTGAGTACTTAATTTTGAAGCTACTTTAGTTTGTAAAAAAGGTCATTTCAGGCAGGAAGAGATAGTGTTCCTATAAAGTACAGCTTGCTATCTGTGTGCTAATTGAGCTTATCTCTTGCCTGAAACAGAATTATCTGTTCTTAAGCTTAGGAAAAGCTGCTATATTCAGTACAGTGGTATTTACAAAAGATCTAGGTTGGTAGACACTTTATCTTTCTCTGTGGTTCCTTGTCTTTGTTAGGCAGAAAAGAATTACATGGTATTATTCTTAATTTGCTGAAAAGGTGTGGTATTTTACTAATGAAATGAAAATGATTGCTGGAATATGTTTACATGCTAATAAGTGGCAGAGATTTAAGGGAAAAAATACTCTCAGAGTTTTTTTTCTTATAATTCCTCTTTGGAGATCCATACTGAAATAGCTTGCCCTTTTTTTGTAATTCATGTAAACAATCCTAAATACTGCATTTACATCCTCTTTCTTAAAAGATTTATTTATTTATTTATTTGAGAGCGGGATCAGGGGGAGGGGCAGAGGGAGAGGGAGAACTAGAATCTTGAGCTGACTCCCCCTGAGAGTGGATCCTGAGGTGGGGCTTGATCTCAAGAATCTGAGATCATGACCTGAGCTGAAATCACGAGTTGGATGCTTAACCTACTGAGCCACCCAGGCACCCCTACAGTCTCTTAAAATTACTACCAAGTAAGACCTGTAAAGCCTATAGAATCCTAGGTATATATGAAGCTCAGATCAAGTAAAGGGTAGTATACTGAAAACAACATAAAAGGAAGATTATTTAAATTGTCTTCTCCCTCCTAACCTGCCATTTCTTCCCCCGCAAGTCCATAGGAACATGTTATCTGAGATAATGTGCCAATTATCATAAACTCCTATACTCACCAGCAAATAAACATTCTGGAAATAGAAACCTAAAATGGAAAGATAGAGGGCTCCATATTATTCATTCTTTACTGTCTTTATTGAAACAAGATAGCTGTTATTATACATCAAAAGAACCAGCTTTAAGCTTAACCAAGCTAATAAGAGGTCAACACTTGAAATGTGGGAAATCACAGAACAGTAATTAATCAGATTGGGCAAAAGGGGAAGAGAAAGGACGGGAAAAATATTTTACAAAGACAAAAAAAGAAAATGTACAGAGTAGTGAATGGGAATTGCTTTCTTGATGGCAGTGAGATTTAAAACTTGGTTACATAAATATGGGACACCTGGGTGACTCAGTCAGTTAAGCATCTGACTCTGGGTTTCTGGCTTAGGTCATGATCTAAGGGTCCGGGGATGGAACCCTGCATTGGACTCCGTGCTCAGTAGGGAGTTTTCTTGAGGTTGCTCTCTCCCTCTCCCTCTGCCCTCCTCACTCTCTCTTTCTAAAATAAATGCATAAGTAAATAAATGTTTAAATCTTAAAAAAAACTTTGTTACATAAATATGAGGTTGTACTCAATCTGTCTACACTACCTAGAATGTAGGATTGACAGATAAAATATAGATTACCCAGTCAAATTTGAATTTAGGTAAGTATTTATTGTTTATCTGAAGTTCAAATTTAGCCTAGAGTCATGTATTTTTATTTACTAAGTCTGGCAACTCTATCTGAAGACACATTGTTTTTTTGTAAAAATGTTCTCCTCCTGATATTTTCTTTATAACACCACAAACAAAGGGAATGTGTCACTGGCAGATCCATTTCTAAGGACCCTAAGTGCATCTATTTCTAAGGACTACCATCTCTTTTTGAGATACGTTATGAGAAGAGGTTGAATAATAGCATTACATTTTCACCCTTGGAAAATAACACATTCTGCCTTATGCTGAGATACTTCTGAATACACTAAGCACTTTATTAGTTACATAAGGGATTTTTGATTTTGATTAAACTTTTTATTTCTTTAGCTTTCAGATCACCTGTAAAAGGTTAAATGATAACGAATAGCATAGCCACTGAGTGGGGTTGATCATCTAGAGCCTCTGGTCACACATGACCAAAGGTCCAAAGGAGGGTGGTGTAGTCTAGTGGCTTCAGGCGTGCTCTGGATAACTGTCCAATCACAATTTACCCTTAACATATACATAGTACCCTATTTACATAGTCAGGCTCTACTCAAATACAATTAGAGGTATTGAACGTATGAGTTAAATAGTAGTAGAAGTCCAGTTAATTAGGGCATTGCAATAGGCCCACCTACAGCTGTAGTGTATGTGGACAAGCTTTCACAAACACACAGGATGGATCTCTCTACTAGGTACCTTTATTAACATGAAATAATAAGATGTCCTAGAAAATATACATATATAAATATGTAGCATAAGACAGAGAAAGTGATTCTTACTTAATATAAGCTTTATGTTTGTATATAATAATTGTATTCATGGAGGAGAAAGTATACTTTATTAAAATTTTTCTTCAGTGTCTTGAGTTCCTGGCTCTTTATAGATCCTCAATAAATTATTTAATGAATGAATAGATACATATCCTACCTCCAGCGAGTTCACAGTCCAGTGGAGTAGATGGATGTAGAAAGGTATAAAAATAGTACAGTCTTATTGGTGTCATGTTACTATGGGAGAAGTGAGGGGGAGCTAGAAAGGCATCTTGAGAAAAATCGATCTTTGAACTAAGTCTAGTTATTTAAGGAAAACTAGGTGAAAAGATGGAGATGATGTAGAGAGAGAGTTTATAAACACAAAGCTGGATATGAGAAGCCCTGTAAATGTTGTGAAATCACTGAAGTAAATACTTCTGGGGTATAAATTTTAATGCAGAGAGGACAAAAAAAAAATCGAAGACCAAACTTAGAGGGCCTCATTTTATGTCAGACTAAAGAGCTTGGACTCTTCTTCAAACTACTGGGAATCATTCATAGATTTTAAGTAGGGCCTAAAAAGGTCAGATGTGCAGTTTAGTTGGAGCATTTTTGCCAATTATGTGGCGAATGAATCTGAAAGGGGCCAAATTACCAGCAAGAGGATCAGGTAAGAAACTCTGAGACTAATGCGAAGATAAAATGATAAAGTTGAAAGGTTATTGGTAAAAGTGATTGGTTGAGGGGAGAAGTGCTCAGGTTGAAGAAATACTATATAGAGTAAAATAGGAAGTGCTTGATGATCAGTTCAATGCATAAACCAGGAATGCAGAAATATCTAGTACCAGGTTGGATATATAACTATGAATTCTTGGGGAGAAGTCAAAATTGGAAAGTTGGAACAAGTGAATTAATGTTCATCAACTTAGAGTAAAACCCTGAGTTTGTATGGGATCACCTTGAGGAGTGTTGACACAAATGGAGAAGCTAACAAGAAAATGGAAGGCTAGAAAATGTCAAAACAAAACGTTCAGGTGGGGGAAGATGAGGAGCAGGAGAAAGGAGGGGGGTGGAGAGGAGTAATGATCAGAGGGGAGAGAGGGAAAACAGAGTAATGTAAATCATGAAAACAACAACATAAAAAAGTTGACACAAGAATAATGGTGCCAAATAGAACACAGAGATTCTGCAAGAGATATTTCATCCGAATCTTTTCCAGAATATCTTTATAACACAAAACTCAACATAGATCCATTTAATTTTCTCACCCCTGTTTGGAGAAGAGATTTTAAGTTAGGAAGGTGCTTATCCCAGACTAGTCATGACATTTGATAAAGATTTTTTTCCCTGTTTAATGTACAGTCTAGGAAAATTTCATAATGAACTGATTAGAATTTAAATGATACCTGTTTTAAAACATCTTTTCATACTGCATATATTTATAGGACCGATTATTCAAGTTCCTAAGTCTATCAGGAAATTAATTTACAGTTTAAAATGAACTAAGTATATACTGTGTCTTCGTCTAAATTCCTCAAGAGAGAAATTATATTCTATCAAGCATAAAATACATATTTAAATATTATCTGTTTACACATGCTTACATGATAAACTCTAAGAGCCTTTTCAGAAGCATTATGGGATATCCATTAAATAAAAGAAAATGTACTACATTCCTGCAAAAGAGGATATTTTCTTATTTCTGACTTTAATAATGCTTTACAGAGACTATACATTTAAGGACCAGTAACTGAGTGCGAGAGAAGTTCACTGGGGAAGAAATCAAGGAGAGATCAGGAAAGCTGGGTATGAGAAAGGGTTAGAAAAACCAACAGTGTTAGTACCACAATTCTCGTGGGGTTGGAAGTAGTAAAGCTAAGACAGAAGATTCTACTTGATTTATTTATATGACACATAAACCCTTTGGCCATTTTTGTTCTCAGAAGTTTCTTGCTGGACATCTCCTTCTTTAAGGTTAGGTTTACTGTCATGCTGCATGGGTTTATGAACCCCTCTATCTTGAATCTTTTCATCCTTACCCCTTCTCATCACTGTATCATTTGCTGACCCTTCATCAACACACAAGGAAGGAAATGTATCTATGTATACAGATATACAAATAATATATCCTCATTTCCTTCCTATGATGTATAGATGATACATTTGGGTATTTACAAGTATATATAGAGGCGTATGTGTGTGAGCATGTGTAACAAAACCATGAGCTTTTGATTATTCACATTTTTCATTTTCCGTGCTTTGAACATTTCATTTAGCAAAAGGGAAAGCTGAGAAAGAAGTGATTTAACTTGTCTTGTGTCACAGGACATATCCTCAGGCTCATCTGCCCCCAGAGCAGCTGTTCTAGACCACTAGACTTCAATGATAGGGCTGCTCTGGCAGGACCACCTGCGACACTGGTTGGCAGTGGCCAGTCCTGGCTTCTCCAACAAGGAATCCCAGCTGGTGGCCACTGTCTGTCGTCTCAGGATTGACTTGGCTCCCTTGAATTTGCATTCACTGAATCATACCACTAAATGCCTGATGTTTCTGGAGAATAAGAATTCTCTCTTTGATGATGGTACTTATTATAATATTTGATGGGCTTTTCTGAAAGTTAACTTCTATGTGAGAATAAAGTCAAAGCAGTTTTTTACACATTTGATTCCTCTCCCCTGCGTTTAGTAGAATGGAGTTTAGTATACATGTAAGAAAATGTATCACATACTGGTGCATGAGCAGTAATTCAGGCATTCTTGATATACTAAATGAATTTCAGTACTGATATCCTCATGTATTTATTTATTTTTCATTATTTTCGTGGAAAGAGATTATTGCGCACAATGTAAAAAAATAAACAAAACAGAACAAAACCAAAAGCAAAAAACAAACCCTAAACCTTCAGACTTTATACTTCCAAAATGTACTTTAAGCAGCCATAAGATTATTTCAGGTGGCAAATTTTTTTATAAAGTGCTGCACATTTGATGACTTCTTTGAACAAAGCAGCATCATATGGTGGTAAACAATAAAGACTCTGAAGACACATCAGCCTGAGTCTGAATCTTAGTTCTACTACTGACTAGCTTCACCATATTGGGCAGATAACTTAACTTTTGTTACTGAACTTAACTTGAGTGTCAGTTTTTCTCCTCTGTAAAATGGGGTTAATACTACCACCAACTCAATAAAAAAAAACTACTACTACTAACTCAGAGAGTTGTAACAAGGATTCAATGGGTTGGGTTCTAAAATACCATTCATAAAAAATTGTCAAACAAAATAAAAATAGATAATATCCTGTCATTGATAACCACAAGTTTAAATTGAACTAATTTCTGAGTTTTCCCAATTCTACCTCCCAGGGTAAAGTTTATTGTTCACTCCATGTGTTTCATCCATACTTCTTTTCCTGCTTCTCTTCAGCTTCCTATTAACTAACTATAGTGGCTTGATTTGTTTACATGATGGTGTCTACCACTGGACTACAAGATCTTTGAAAGGATACATTATGTTGTGATTATGTTTTTATCCCTAGGAGCTTATAGCCCTTCCGGTAAACATGGAACCATAACGAAGATGTATACTAGATTAAATAATAATCTCCATCATTTTCAGCTTCCTGTGGGAATGACTGGTTTGTTCCATAAATATTCACAAAATCATTTTTCCCCCAACCTGGGGCTTCCTGATTATTTTTATAACTCATTTTTAGGGCCCATGGAGCATGTACATTTTTAATAAGGCCTTTATAAGTAATTTTATTTGCATTAAAATATAATTTTTCCATCATCTTTCATATTTATCATTTCGCTTTCATTCTAAACTATGAATGTAGACAGTACTGTAAGTGAGAAAATTGTAAGAAGGAAAGGGTGTATAAATTTATTAAGATATCTCAGTGGGAAAGTCATGTTTTTGAACTTTGTATCCACTGCTCTCCCAAAAATCCTCCTTTCTTTCCTTTTTTCTCCCCTGAAATTCTATTGGAAATAGTGATTTGAGAACTAAATCAGAGTTTTAAGCAGGGAAAGGCAATCACAGCTCCCTCAAAAATTCTGGAATTTTAAAGGTGGAACACATTAGGTTTGAGTAAGAAAGGCATCATTGTTTTACATGTGGTCATTATAATGTTCAGGAATTTCAGATGAGTAAAGTCCCACCCAGAAGGAACAAGAGAAGAAGAGGAGTCAGTTCCCCACCAGAAATACAGAATTCTGAACAATACATTATCAGGACATGTTTCTCATGAATCTGTTCGTGCAAAGCTGGAAGGAAGTTGCAGTTGCAGAAGTAAACACTGTACTCAAAGCATTAGGAATGGGTGATTGCTTTTACTAAGTTGGGCAGAATCATTTCAACAACCTTAATTTGATTTCAAAACAGACTATTTACAAGCTCAACCCTTTTGCTATTTCTATTTTGTAATGTTTGGTTGGCAACAAAGTAATCATTTAAAGACATCAGAAATGTGAGTAAAAATCCATAAAAAACACAATTTCTACCAGGTTTCCATAGTAACATAGAAAACCATGACCCTTAGGCTCAACCATCTTTTCTTTTCTGTTGGATCATTTACAGTGAACTTACGTGTTCCCAAACACACTTGAACACACTCAGAAGAGGCTATTCATTTAATAGCACCTTTTATTTCCAAAAATGAAAGGACAGATTTAATACTGTAGTTAAACCATAACTGTAATCTGGAGGACATGTAGCAATCAGTTTTCCCAGGCCAAGTCTTTATTTGACACATATGGATCTAATTGTAAATTTTATTTGTTGATGTTCTTCATTTCTGGCTTTTTAGTGGGTAGTGGGGGACACTCTTGATAAAATTAAGCCTAATACCAGTCTGTCCAAAATGTAGGGAATAATCCTAAATTTTTTCATCATATGCAAGTAAACCAAAAATAAAAATGAGTAAAAATGAATTCAATTGAACCTAATTTCATAATTTCCTATTACTTCTTAATTCTTACTATCCTGTGTGGAGGAGGTAGCTGATTATTTCATATGCTTATTGAAAACATGCTAATTCAGAGCTCTGTTATGAAGAAATGCAATTAAGAACAAATGAAATCTGCTTATAACATATATTAAGAAAAATGAAGAAAAAATATTGGCCTTGTGAAAAATCACATTTTGAATACTTGGTTGTTATCAAACCTGAGAGCATATTAATTGAAATTTGAAATCCCATAGTAAGTAAAAGAGGTTTTTCCTTACCAATATATTACTTTTCTAATGTATATTTATATCTATATAAATATTTCCATACCATAATGATATTCAGAAAAGGTCAAATTAGGAAAATAGCTAAAACACCCAACAGATAATATTTGATGTATGTGCATGTGGAAAAATTAAGTGTTGCTCTCCTTATAGTTGATGTGAAAAAATGTATGTCTCAGGGGCACCTGGGTAGCTCAGTCCTTAAACATCTGCCTTTGGCTCAGGTCATGATCCCGGGGTCCTGGGTTTGAGCCCCGCATCAGGCTCCTTGCTCAGCAGGAAGCCTGCTTCTCCCTCTCCTACTCCCCCTGCTTGTGTTCCCTCTCTTGTTGTCTCTCTTTATCAGATAAATAAATGAAATCTTCAAAAGAAAAAAAATGGGTATCTTAAATATCTTCAGTGGTAGAGCTGAAGGCTATATAATACAGCATCTGGTCACAATTTGTATTTTGCAAAAGTAAATTATCTGAGTGTTAATTTAAATTTGATGGCATTTTGAATTTAAATTGTGTTAAAATAATGACATGTTTGGACTATGTGGATTAAATAGGAATTAGACACAGGTATTATTGAAAATTATTATAACTTATTTAGGAGTGAATCTCTTTACTGTATGGATTGCAAACCATATAGAATATTTACTCTCTATATTATATTATATATAGATTACATGAAGATTGCAACTACATAGATGCTACATAGATACTATCTAGATTACAACTACATAGATGCTACATATATACTACTGTATAAGTACTACACTGTGCTATTATACTGCTATGTAGATTATGAAAAATCTATCGCTAAACCCAAATTATTTATGATAAATCACAAATTAATAGTAATCATTTCTGATGCTTGATGCTGAAGCTACAAAGGAGTACATTCCTAAAGAAGCTTCTATTTTTCTTAGAAAATAGGGCGCCTGGGTGGCTCAGTTGGTTGAGCAACTGCCTTCGGCTCAGGTCATGATCCTTGAGTTCCAGGATCGAGTCCCACATCAGGCTCCCAGCTCCACAGGTAGTCTGCTTCTTCCTCTGACCCTCTCTCCTCTCATGCTCTCTCTCACTTTCTCTTTCTCTCAAATAAATAATAAATAAAATCTTCAAAAAAATAAGTAAGATTCTAAAAGTGTTAATAGCAATAAGAACACTCTGCTAGGTATTTCTGCAGTTTCTCACTTAAAGCAATAGCCTGGTCCTACAGATAATGCTGTGCTCACTTTACAGGGACAGAAACTGAGGAAGAGAGAAGTTAAGATAATTGAGTAGGATTATACAATTATTAAGTGCAAAATGCCAATCTCAAGTCCTAATTTTCTGACCTCAAACCTAGTGCCGGTGATAGTAGCGACATGTTGTACCATTGATCAATGAAAAGAAAAAAATACTATGCTTTCCAACTGTTAGGAAAGACTTCATTGACTATATTTGACATGAAATGAGCTTTGAAAAAATGGCTGGGCTTTAACAAGTAGGGAGGGAGGGTATCTTGGGCCAGAAGGACAGTGTAAGCAAAGGCAAAGAAACGTCTAACCATGTAATGATGGCTAAGACATTTTGATTGTCATGGAATTTTCCTAAATGAAGTGTAGGCTTCAATCAGTCTGCAGAGGTCCTCAAGCACCAGGCTACATCTGTAATGAATCTGATGCATGCATATCATGTGGCAGAGGAGCACAGCGATAGGTGGGAAGTAAAGTGCAGGGTATGTTTTGATTACATGTTGTAAAAATAAAGAATGTGTAGCCTTACTCCTGCAGGTGAGAGCACTGGCAGAGGAGAAAAAGGCCACAGCGAACACTCTGCATGTCTCTGGGGTGGTTTTCTGTTCAAAGTATTACTCAAAGCAGTGGGTAATTATGTTATTTAAATGTTCAAGTAATATGATTCTGAACAGGGGCTTTTGGGCAAGCATATTTTAGTTTTATCATTAAACTAATTCAGTTGTTCTAGAATATATGACCTATCACCTGCAGTGGAACATTTCTGAGGCCTTCTGGGCAGATATAATAGACTAGACATTGCTGAAGACAAATTCCTGGCAGAGAAAGATTTGTGAAATCCTGCAGGGAACCAAGGAAACTATACTCCCAAACACTCTCCCCTGCAGAGAAGGCTTTATCATTGACTGTCTCGTAGCACTTCAAAAAAACTTTGAACTTGTAAGTGCTAACTGCTGTTACCTTATATTATAAATCCCCACAGAAAATTACAGAAATATTGATGGTTATCCTGTACTATGAGTGGAGGCTCTAATCTTAATAATAATCTTTATGTTCATAGACCTAACTTCTTTCTCTGGGTATATAAGGGAAATATGTATTTGCAAGTGGAGAAGAATTTTTTAAAAAATCAATATATTTGTATACATTTGCTGAAAACATGGTCTGCCTCAAATGGTGCTGGGTTTTGGTTATATGAAGTTAAATAAGAAATGGTCCCTTCCTAAGGATATTCACAATTTGCTTAGCTTCTCTGTTATTTTCAGAAAATATTTGATTTCTGACTCTTTACAAGAATATGTCTGATTGCCTCTAGTTCACTTCCAAATCAAATTAATTTCAAGGTATTCTCGACATTTTGGGCAGATTCCCATGTTCCAGGTAAACAGGAAGAGGTTTCATGATGGACTTGTTTCTCTTCTTACCTCAGGTCACTCTGGAGTAGAAACATAAATGGTGCCATGTATTATCTTAGATTTTTAACTGCGTAGGTGTGAATGAGATGTGTGATGGGTAAGCGGTTGTAAGAACCTTCTGAAATTTTATTCTGTGCCACACAATATTGTGGGGTTTTTTTTCTGTTTATAGCGTGACACTTCAAATGATGTTATATGAACGTACTCAAAAGCTACATACACAGATGATTGTTTTGGGGAAATTCATAATGTCCATAAATGTGTGTCGTTTTCACAGACTGATAGTTTTCATTTTTGCCTTAGAGTGCATTTGGAGAGTATCATTATAAATATTAAGAGAAAACTATTACGGAGACCCTCTAAAGACTCCTCGTTGGGGATTTCCAAGCCTCTTTGATCAGCATTACTGTGATGAAGTCCAACAAAAGTCCTTACTACTGAATGTTCTCTTGTTCTTCTTTAAAGAAGAAAAAGCTGTTTAAAAACTAGTTCTGTACAGTTTTCCAGGACTCTTTCTCATCTCCCTTTGATTTGGAACTTTGTGTTCTTCTGTGATTTTAATGCACACTTGAATGCCCCATAAAGCATGAGATGGGTGAATTAAAGCAATAGCGTGAAAGTAGATTCTACTTAAAGGCATTTTCTCTTATGTTGCTTTTTCCTCAAAGCCCCCTTAGCAAGTAATATTAAGATTCAAGTATTGTGAATTCATGGATGTTTCTATAGGCAAAAAAGATATTCTTTCTAAATAGGTAAGTCTAGTGTTCCCTTTGAGGATGCTGTTGGTGTGAATAGTTCTTTTCCTTGAAAAAAGGATGATCTATTATTATTTTTAAATGTATATAGGTATAAAAGTAAATTTCTCTCATTTGGAACATATTGCCATATCTTCCACAAAATTAAATTGTTTATGCTATTATAATTCATCAAGTGAATATATATCTTCCTATTAAGAGAACGGTTTGTCAGATGTCGTAAAACATTTTTTTAACAGTAAAGGTCACATTTTATTGCAAAAACCTGTCAGTGCTTTATGTCCAAGCTGTGAAATGTTATTGCTTCAGGGTGATTATATGGGAGGGGCTGTGGTTAAGAATGCCTTTCTGTGACCAGCTATGATTTACAGCAGCAAATAGAGAATTAAACCCTTAATTGAAGCCTACAGAGCTGTACCTAGAGGCTACATTCAGCCTGAAATTTGATTTAGACAATTTTCTTAGTCAAGCCCCTATGGGCTTACCAATTGATTCTCACGAGTTTTGATTGTGATTGAAAAGACAAGCTGTTTTCTGCTTTGCCCTGAACTTCCCTAAGGTAAATCCCCAGTTTTAGTAAGCTTCTTGACTAACACGAAGAGAGACATAATGGGAGAGAGAGAGAGAGAGAGAGAACACATGCACAGGATTTTAACTGTTCCTCACCTTCCAAAATCAAAGTATCTTAACATTCCAGATTTCCTATAAGAAATCCTCATTTAGTAAAGTGGTAAATCTACCTACACTGAAATTATGATGAAACTGTAGTTGTGCCTTCACGTACTTGCCCCTGTGCCTCTGAGAGAGGGTGAGTGGGTCATTGATTAGGGCCACATTGTGGGGGGGGGGCGTATCATCAATGGGTGGCTGACTTATGTGGTACATGAATCTCAGTCCACAGATCACATGGTCCTGAATAATTTTTTTCATCCCTTTCTATTCATAAGCTATACCCTTGTTTGTTCCATCATATTTTCTATTTGTTCTATTTTTCTTTGGCATCTCTTATAGGTTAGTAAAGTTTTCACTCCCTTAATGAGATATATTTAATTCTGCCTTTCTCTCATTACTTGTTTCTGACTACTGGGCTTAACACATATTATGAGATTTTCCCATATCTCTTAAGCCTAATTTATATCAATGCTTAATACTTATGATTATCAATCATCATTCTGCTTTCTTGTCCTCTATAGCAGAATTGAATATTTGCAAATAATTCAGCAAACTCACCTTAAGTATTGAATGCTTAAGATATGCAGGGTAATGTGCTGGGTGTTAATGAAGATAGAAAGATGAAATAGAATCCTTAATTTAAGTTTATGGAATGGTGGAGGAGCTATGCTATTTAACTTAAGTTATAATGCCAGTTAGGTAGAAATTTCTGTGGAATGGGGTACTGACATGACAAGAATTCTGATTTAGGGAAATGAATCTGGAACTGGTGTATGACATGGGTTATGGAGGAAAGGTTGGATAAATGACGTCATTTTAGTGATCTGGGAAGGTATCAGTATTGTCCTAAACCACCAAAGTGGTTATGAGATAACAGAGAAAGGATCAGTCACAAATTATATTTTGGAAGTAGAATTAACATTCGATGATCTACTGTAGATAGGTGGTTCAGGGGCAGGAGAAAATTCACTAAGATAACCTTGAGCATTTGAGTCTGGTCGAATGGTTGTAAAGAAATTAAATAAAGGGGCGCCTGGGTGGCTCAGTGGGTTAAAGCCTCTGCCTTCTGCTCAAGTCATGATCTCAGGGTCCTGGGATGGAGCCCCAAATTGGGCTCTCTGCTCAGCAGGGAGGCTGCTTCTCCCCTCCCCCACCAACCTCTGCCTGCCTCCCTACATACTTGTGATCTCTCTCCTCTCAGTCAAATAAATAAAATCTTAAAAAAAGAAAAGAAATTAAAAAAAAATGGGAATGGATTATTCCCAGAGGACATGTCCACAGAAATGTAAGACAAAAGGAAATGCCAAATAAAAAGTATAACCAGAAATAAAATTTGAGAATCCTCTCAGTAGAAAAGAATGCTCAACTAAGGCATTTGTTTCTTTCTTCAGAAGAAAGAGTATAGACATAAAAGAGAGAAAATGATGGACCTTTGAGAATTAGCAACACTTTGGGTGGGGAGGAAGAGGGAAACAGAAGGAAGCAAGACTAAACAGAAGATTGTCAGATTAGGTTTTGGGAAAACCTAAAGTGAGGAATTTGGCAAATCTTTTTGGAAAAGTAAGATAATTAGATGATAGTGAAAAGGTAATTATACTTAGCCAATAATCATTTACTGATAGTTTTGGGGAGAGATATTTCAGTAAAATACTGAGGAAGTAAATTACATTTTGAGCTATTACGAGTGAGAAATGATAACCCAGAAGCACTGAGAATAAATTGTCTTGGTTGAAAATGTGCCGGTAAAGGAGAGACACAAGTAGCAAGACTAAAGAAAAGAGTTGGGTTACATTATGAGCCTGTGGGCTGAATAGATTGTTACAGGGAAGATAGAGGGATGGAAGATGTAAAGGAGGAAAGATATAGCTGATAAAACCCTATGGGAAACAAGGTTAAGGTCAAGAAAGCAGAGTGAAGGGTGTATCGTTGTATGGTGCTAATAGGGACTAAAATTTCCCAAGACCTACAAGAGCCTTTCTACCATTTCTTATCCTGGGCTCTGTGAATGGACTGCATTCTTGTCAGCCAAATTTAAAAAGACCTGATTTGGATATTCAGATGATCAATTCATTTATACCTTTATCATTACAAAAGTACTTGAAAATGTCCTCTCCTATCTTGTATGTATACAAATAAATAGCTGAGGCTTTGACCCTCCTTAATGTTAATGGACACTTGAAATAATTTACTTAAAAACAGACTGATGTAAAAATGGTTATGAATATGAAAGCATGGGACACAATCTCAAATAAAGGGCAGTTATTTTTCATATAGGCAAGTACATAGGACATGAAGGAAAAAAAGAGAAATTCAGTTGTTGGAGCCTCTGGTTTTCAGATAGTAAATATAGACAATAAATGGTGCAAGTAAATATTTAATTTAGGGACTCTCACTACATGAAAGATAGTATTAGATAATATTTTTCTATAAATTATTTGGTTATTCCTTGCTTAGTGCTTTATCTCTGTGGTTTATGCATCATGTTACCACAAGTACACCTAGATTCAGACTGAGTGTGAACATCTTAGAAAGAGGAAATTGTACTTCATTTTCTAAGGACCCAGACTGTTACCTTTTAATATATAATATTTTATATATGGGAGTATAGTCCTTTTAGTACTTATTTTATAAAAACAATGATAATGCATATTAGTCTAATGATGATGATAGCCAATTTAATTATAAGTGGTGCTGAGATTGTAGATGTCTCTCGTTTTTAGATGACTTCCTAGAGAAATAATGATATGTACTGACTGTGACTAAGATTTTCCTTATTAGCACTGCTGAATAATCTTCTAGGAACTTTTATCAATGAAATAAGAGCAAAATAACTTTACCCAACTTTTCTTCCGGAGAGAAATAAAATCATGGAGATTTTGTTTTATTTTTAAAGATTTATTTTGACTACAATTATTTTGGCATATATGGAATACTTCTACCCAATTCTGTTTAACATATATTCGTGCAATATCTATCACCTATGCCAGAGCTTGTAGGTCTGAGAGTGTTATGATCAAGAAAACAGACCAGTGGCCTTTGTCATCAGGGATCATTTATCCCAGAGTGGTAAGGTTTCAAGGGAGAATAAGAAATAAAGAATCTATGGTCCATATATACAATGGAATAGTATGCCTCCATCAGAAGGGATGAATACCCAACTTTTGTATCAACATGGACAGGACTGGAAGAGATTATGCTGAGTGAAATAAGTCAAGCAGAGTGAGTCACTTATCATATGGTTTCACTTACGTGTGGAGCATAAGAAAAAACATGGAGGACATTAGGAGAAGGAAAGAAAAAGTGAATTGGGGGAAATCAGAGGGGGAGATGAAGCATGAGAGACTGTGGACTGTGAGAAGCAAACTGAGGGTTTTGGAGGTGGGGGTGGGGGGTTGGATGAGCCTGGTGGTGGGTGTTAAGGAGGACATGTATTGCATGAAGCACTGGGTGTGGTGCATAAACAATGAATCTTGGAACACTGAAAAATTAAAATTAATAAAAAAAACACATAGAGCACAAAAGATGATCATTTACATTTTGAGGGGTTAGAGAATATTTGTTAGGTTTCTGGTTTGGGCATTTCAGCAGACTGTGATGTACCTCTTAGAGAATGTAAGTTTTATAAGAGCGTAGATTATTCAAAATTGAGGAGTGGGGATATATAAAATGGTGAGTGGAATACGAACTTTTATACTAAGGGGAATGAGGAATCATTGAATGGTTATAAGCGAAGTGGTAACATGATTAAAATTGCACTTTGCCAAGATCTGATCATTGGGGAGAATAAGGTAGAATAAAGTAGACAAAGTGAGTCTAGAGGAATCTTTATTAGGTGGTTGCTGAGTTAATGCAGGCAATACATAATGGTGGCCTAAACTATTGCTGGTCTGTGCAATTAGAGAATAGATTTGAGGGGTACAAAAGAGATGGAATCTGTAGTTCCTGGTATTTACAGGGGGGTGAGGGAGTGAGAAGAAAGAATCAATGATGCCCAGGTTTCTGGTTTGGGCAACTGAATAGACTGTGGTGCTTTTCTCTGAACTTGGAGTCATAGGAAGAAGATTTAGTTTGGGGGTAGGAGAAATAAGCTCCATTGTGGGCCCATGAGCTTTAGCAGTCTCTTGTACCATCTTCAATTGGCCATCTGTTGTGTGGACCTGAGGGCTCTAAAGAGAGGAGGTGAGCAGCTATATATCTGGGGATCATAGCTGTGGCAGAAGTGGTTGCTCCGGGAATATGTAGAGTGAGAAGAGAGCCTCCCACAGGGTCTGCAAAATTTTTGTGTAGGGAGTCATGTAGTTTATATTTTAGGGTTTGTGGGCAGTGTTGTCACAGCCACTCAACTCTGCTCTTATAGCACTGAGGCAGCCACGCACAGTCCACAAGTTGATTGGCTGTGGCTTTGACACATTCAAAGTTAATTATGGATGCTGAAATTTTAATTTCATATAATTATCACATATCAGTAAATATTGTTCTTCCTTTGATTTTTGTTTTGTTTTGTCAACCACTTAAAACTATACAAGGCTGGGGTGCCTGGGTGGCTCAGTCGGTTAAGTGTCCACCTTTGGCTCAGGTCATGATCTCCTGGTCCTCGGATCAACCCCGCACTGGGCTCCCTGTTCAGCAGGAGTCTACTTCTCCCTCTGCCCCTCCCCTCGCTTGTGCTCTCTCTCCTCGCTCTTGCTGTCTCTATCTCAAATAAATAAATACAATCTTAAAGAAAAAACACTTTATAAGTCTATTCTTAGTTTGTGGGCCAAACAAGAAAATCAGCGGGTTACCTATGGCCCATGGGCCACAGTTTGTAGACCCCTGGTCTAGAACATTACCTTTCAGTTCACAGAAACCAAAGAGGAAATGACAGGCATTGAGTCAGAAAGGTAGAAGAAAAAAATAAGAGCATAACATAAAAAATACACATATTATATAATTTTTACACATATTATGTGTAAAAATACACATAAAATACACATATAATTATACAATAAGATTATATATTAATGTGTATATAAAATATACATATTATATAATATTATATATTATATAAAAATACACATATTAAAAATAAGAGCATAATGTAAAAAATACACATATTATATAATTGAGTTAGTTAGCTCTGACATTTGTGGTAGCTTGCTGCCAATAAGTTAACATTTGCAGCAATGAATGAGATATACAGGTGGTAGAAAGGTGGGGTTTTCAACAAATATGCTTAATTTACTAGTAAATGTAGTAAACATAGAAGTGTTGGAAAAGAGAAGTCATCCCTTCCCATCCTCCATCCTTCTTTCTGCCACCACTCCTAATCCCCAAAGGCAAGAGTTCAGATGTCCTAGAAACTTGAGTTCTATCTATTCTTGGCTATCTCATAATAGCCAGTTAATTAACTTCTGCAGTTTCAGTTTATTTTTCTGTAAAACTAAGATAATTTGGTGGGAAAAGAGAGAATAAGTGAGAAGACATGTATGCAAGTGATAGAAATCGAGTTCATAGAGTTTGGGGTAAATTAGAGCAGATATGCACCTAGCAGAGAGTATAGAATATATTTAAATGCTTTTCAAATGTTATTTCCCTCCTTTACAAAATATTTGCAATATAATTTCCTGTATGAATTCTAATCATTCCCAGGGAAATGATCTGTTTTTCTGGTTTCAGGTAAGAATAGATGAAGTAATCAATATTTGTTGAGTAAGGGATCGAATGAATGATCGTTTTTAAAATGTGAGCATCTGTGCATGGGCAATAATGCAAAATGCTTGACTGCAATGGGTTCTCAATTATTGCAAATTTCTTATGATGATGATACTGCTGACCACTATAGAATCAAGGTGCTAGCTGGATTTTGCATTTGTGCACACCAATAAACACAAATGCAAGAAAATTTGAGAAGCAGTTTGGGGGGAGGGAAATAAATGATTGGTATTAGAACCCAACTTTGCCGTTTATTTGACAAAGACAACTCAGGACAAGTTATTTAACCTCCTCACTAAGCCTCAATTTCATTATCTATAAAATGTGGATAAACTGTCTCTTTGGGGTTATGGTGTGACTTAAATGGGAGGACATAAGGTATGGAGCACAGTGGCTGACATGTAGTAGGTGCTCAATAAAATTAGTTCCTCCCTTTCCATTCCCTCTTACAAGAAAATCAATTTTGACCTTTATTTCTACTTGCTGTGGGCCGTTTGCCTTAAAGAACAAACCTAAATGAAAAAGAAGAGTTTTATTGATGTGTTTGCAAATGGGTTGTTGGGAATGTGAAATCTGTTACATTTGAAATACATAAATCCACTGTGATAGGAGCCTCATGCAAAGCTAGGAAGAGGTCTATAATTTGTTTTATTTAAAACATTGAATTATGATAGCTCACTTAATAACTCCAAACTACTAAGCTAAACTACATTTGTGTTTGAAAACAGTCATAAAAATCCCTGTTAGACATTTAATTACTGCACAAATTGTTTTATAAAGCACTGTAAAACAAACATGTTGATTAGCAAAAAAGAAACAGAGATGTAATTGCAAAAACACTAACCTTTTTAAATGTATAAATTTAGCTGCAACCAAGTATTCTGTCATAGGGAATACTTTAGCCCTTAAGGCTTGTCATTCTTTTGTAACCCTGTCCACTTTTAAAGATAAAACTTCACATGTAGAATCTTTTCACATGTACAAATTGAGAAGAGATTTACTGTATCTTCATGAAAAATGCTTTGTTGTATTTTTTTTCTTAATGGAGACTTATATTAACATTTATGAACATGAATTTACAGAATCAAATTTGCAAAGACAGGCCAAAATCAAGGCTTGAGTAAATCATGAAAGAGGTGAGTGGGTGTCAAACTAAGGAGATGGCAACATCATTAAGATTCAGGGTGGAGGTGGGGAAGGTGACTTAGTTATTGGTGCTCTTCAGAGGACCCGATTCTGAAGTCATCACTCAAAGTCCCTCATATATAAGGCAGGGACCTGTCTTCCCAAGAGCATTAATGTGATCTTCATCAATGCCTTTTCTGTTACTTTAAAAATGTTAGTTCCAAATTCAATCAGGAGGGCTGCATTGTGACTTATAAGAGAGGTGAATTTATAGTGGTTAAAAATCCTTTTTAAGCTTCTTGGCCTATTCATCTTTGAAACTATAACATAATTTTGGCAAGATCACTTAGAGTTATAACTGGTAGTTATATAAAAGATTAAACACATGCACGTATGAAGACAGCCACCTACTCCCACATACATACATATTATACATACATACTCACACACATACAAAACCCCCCATAAATTTCACAAGAGTGATGCACATCAGACAATCATAGTTTTGACTTACCCAAAATGAAAGAGAGAGAGAGAGGTGGAGGGATGGGAGGAGGTAGAGAGAATGGGAAAGAGAGAGAGGAGTGGGGCCATTTTTCATTAGTGTATCCATTCAACAAATATTCCTTTAGTAACATGTTATTTATCAGTCATTATGGTTGCAAGGATGAATTAGAATTCTTATTTATATAAAACTTGCAGTTTTTTAATATTACAGTTTTGATGGGAGAGAAAGAAATATGAGCAATTTAAATAATCAGATTTTAACCATTAATAGACCACTGACTCATTTTGGAAAATGGAAAGAGGTTTCCAGAAGGAGATGCATTATTTAATGCATTTTGGTACTTCTGAGGGCCTAATATAACAATGAGCACAACTCCATTCTGGGCTGTATCATAACAGGGAGGAGTGGGGTGTGGTCCTTGTCCTTCAGGAGTTCCCCATAACCTCATACTGAGAAACCTGTTAACTGATGCAAAGAAGAGTAATAAATCAAGCAAAGTTGTGAAAAATTGTATCAAGGAAATGTAGAAGACAATATACAAATATAGATGAGCAGCAAACAAACACACAGGTTATCACTATCAACATAATCCCATGAGCCTTGAAGGAACCCTGACCTATAAAAAGGATCTCCTTTAAAGATGAGAGAACTGTCTCTTCCAAGTTCTCCTGGTCCTGTTCCAGACTCCATAACTGCTATTTGTTACTCTATGCTGGCAAAAATGTTGACCTCTAATGGAACATCAAATCCTCCTTATTCTATTAAATTCACAAAATTCAGACAAGAAGTGAGGTAAATCTAAAAGCATATGTGGTATCCAATGTGAGTGGCAGTTACACTAATTTTGAAGTGAATACCATCATAAAATAAACACTTAGATTTTACTGGATTTCATAAAGTAATACTTAAATGGGAACCAAACTTTGGAGATTTTCTTTCATTATTTCTAGGGAAAAGACTGGAAACTAAATATTTATTTATTTATTTATTTATTTATTTATTTATTTATTTTTTAAAGATTTTATTTCTTTATTTATTAGGAAAGAGAGAGAGTGAGAGAGAGCATGAGGAAGAAGAAGGTCAGAGTGAGAAGCGGACTCCCCATGGAGATGGGAGCCCGATGTGGGACTCGATCCCGGGACTCCGGGAACATGACCTGAGCCGAAGGCAGTCGCTCAACCAACTGCGCCACCCAAGCGCCCTGGAAACTAAATATTTAAAAACCTTCCCTTGAGAGATTAATGATCAGTCAAGAGTAGGAACCATTATACTAAACATAATCTTTGAGAAACCAGCTTCTGGGCTGCTAATAAGCAGACTAGTTCCATTTCCACTGATTTTTTGTGTTTCCTCTTCTCTGCAGGAGATAGATAATAAATAGTACAATGTGCACTTATATCTAAATAGTTTAAATATATATATATATATATATATATATATATATATATATTTGTTTTTAGAGTTAGTAGAATAATATATTACTAAACTGATCTGTGATACATCTAAGTTTTAAGTAGGCACAGTGACCTTTCCAAACCTATATACTTATAAGAGATGCCATGGTCTGGCAATTTCTTTATGTAACATTTCAGGTGCCAATATCATGTAGGTACAAAAAAGAGATAAATCAAAGATGCCCTGTTTTTTCACTTCTAGAATTGAATATTTCAGCCTTCATAAGGTAAATACAGGCCAACAAAGGGGAAAATAATATTTAAATTTCAACAGAGAAAACAAAAATAATATTTAAATCTCAACAAAGCAAAATGATAGTTTATAGTTCTTGGTGCCTTTGTGATATGGCACAGAGAATAGAGTATGATTTCCATTTTGCTTTTTCAGATCTAAGCTGAAACACATAGCATTTTTAGTCTACATTTTACTCTTTTTTTCAAAGAACACTTTACTCAAAGTAGAGATTACATAAAGTACAAAAAATACTAAATTTGGATAACCTAGCTCTTGAATGAATCTCAACCTGTATAACACTGAATACATTACATTATCTCTTAAAACACTTTCTGTCCGTGCTTGTTATAGGCAGAACAAAGGGCTTGCCCGAAGATGTCCAGGTCCCAGAAACAGAAAAATATGAATTACATTTTTTATGTATCAAAAAGGACATTGCAGATGTGATTAAACTAAGGACTTAATCCCAGATTATCTGGTGGGTCAATGTAATCACAAAGATCCTTAAGAGTAGAAGAGGGAGGCAGAAGAAAGGAGTCAGAGGTGAGGACAGAAGCAGTTTGGATGATGTGGTGTGAGAAAGACTTAATCTACCATTGTTGGCATTGGGTATATAGAAGAGGTCCATGAGCCAAGAAATGTAGACAGCCTCTAGAAGCTGGAAAAGGTAAGAGGATGGAATTTCCCCTTGAGATTCCCGAAAGGAACAAGATCTGCTGATACTTTGATCTTAGCCAAGTAAGACCCATGCCTGACTTCTGATCTGCCAAACTATAAAATAATAAATTTGTGATGAACAAATTAAATTTGTAAAAGGATAAATTTCTAGGTCAGTGATCTGTGGTAACCTGTTACAGTTGCAGTAGGAATCTAATACAAATTTTAGTACCTGGAGGTGGTATATTACTATAACAACTACCTAAGAAGTGTGGAAGTGACTTTCGAATTGAGCAAAGGACAGAGACTGGGAAATATTTGAGGAGTATGTTTTAAAAAAGACTAGGTTGTCTTCAAAAGACAGTAGAAACAGAGATGTTAATGACTCTGCTAGTGAGGGCTTAAAGAAGTGAAGAGCATGGTAGAGAAAACATATACCAGCTTAGAGCATATCTAAATCACCATAAGTAGGCTGTGAGGAGAAATATAGAGATTAAAGGCACTGCTTGTGAAAGAACAGAAGGAAATGAAGTACATGTTATTGGAAATTGGAAGAAAGGGAATCCTTATTATAAAATGGCAAAAACTTAGCAGAATTATGTTCTGTAGTTGGGCGGAAGGCAGAATTCATAAGTGATGAACTTGGATATTTAGGTAAGAGATTTCCAAGTAAGTGTTGAATGTATGGCCTGGTTTCTTTCTTACTGCTTATAGTACAGTGTGAGAGGAGACAATGATTTTGCTCATCCTTAGCCTACCTAAATGGCAAAGGATGCTAAAGTTTAGATTCACTGGAAGGAAACCATGGTCTGGAGAAAAAAAACCAGTGGTGTGTCTGGACAACCTTTTTTAATGCATCAGAAAAATGGAAAGGTCAGAATATTCAGTCACATAAAAGTCTCCTTGAAGAGATTAAGTATGTGACTTCTAATTCCCCTCAGCTATCCCAGGAAAAGCCAATAATAGAATTGGGCTTATCTAGGAAAAATAGATATGGGGTAGTTTACTGTTTAATAGATTGAATCCCATGACCTAAATGAGAGACCCACAAAGTTTTTGAAAACTTTATTTCAGCATTAAAAAATGCCAGCTTGGACTAGAAAAGACAGAGTACAAAATAAAAGAAGACTTTTGGACCAACAAACTGATACAGGTAGAAAATGGGCAAATAAAAATACTCAGCTGCAAACATGGGCTACCTTTCATGAAAAAAAAAAAAAAAGATTCTGAGGGCGAGGACCAGAGGTTGGAGCTATGAGCCACAAAAGATTATTCTTAAAACTTAAAAGAATCTAGAGAGCCTGGATGGATTTTTGTAATTGCTTTAAACCAGTAACATTTTTTCCTTCCATTTTTATACTTTTCCCCCAATTGTTATTATTTTTAAGTTTTAATTCAGGTATAATTAACATACAGTGTTATATTAGTTTCTGGTGTACAATATATTGATTCTCTAATTCTATATATTATTCAGTGCTCACCACTATCAGTGTACTCATCAGTGTACTCTTAATCCTCTTCATTTATTTTACCCATCCCCCACCTCCTCTCTTGACATTTTTATCCATTTTGAACCAAAAGATCTATAATTATTATCCTGTGTCTGTATAATCACTATAGCCTGGGAACAAAGGACTTAATTTTTTCCATTCCATAGACTTGAAGATGGAGAAAAGTTTTGCCCTAGGATGAATCGTACCCAGAGTCTTACTCGTACCTAATTTAGATAATTTTGATAGTATTTTTGCTAATGAGATTTAGATAACATTTTGTACTTGAGTTAATTGGGTTGAAAATTTGGGTGACTTTGAATATATGAGGATATTTTGCATTTGGAATGAATGTGAATCTTTGGAAACCAAAAGGTAGACTGTGGTAGGCAGAATAATTCCCCCTCTACAAGGTTGTCTACATTCTAAACCCTGGAATCTCTAAATATGATGTTATATAACAAAGGGAAATTAAAGTGGAAGATGGTATTGGAGTTGCTATTCAGTTGACCTTAAAATAGAGACTTTTTTTGGATTATCAGGGAAGGTCCAATGTAATCCTGTGTATTTAAAAGTAAGAGGATGGGGTGCAGAGAGTCAGGGAAATGTGACTGTGGAAGAGGTCAGCATGCTGCTAAATGAGAAGGAGTTAACTAGCCATTTTTGCTTGAGAAGCTGGAGAAAGGGGTTCTTAAGTTCCCCTTGGGTAAAGGAAAGGAAAAGGAAAGTGAGCAACCTTTAAAAGCTGGAGAAGTCAAGGAAATATATTGTACCCTAGAGTCTATGAAAAGAAATATACCCTTTTGATACCTTGATTTTAGCCCAGTAAGATCCATGTCAGATTTCTGATATACAGAACCAAAGATAATAAATTTCTGTTTTAAGCCACTGAGTTTGTGGTATTTGACATAGCAAGGATAGGAAACTAATACTATGCCATTTTATGACGACTCATTTAAAGACATCAGATTTGTAGTGAATCTCTATCACAGACACTTAGTCTTCAACAAATATTTTATTGTTTAAATATTTCAAGATTGTCTTTTCTACTGGTGCTGTGATATATATTAATTATCTTTGGCTTACATTTTCTCTCTCCTCTGTATTAAGACACAACTCAAAATTCTTCTATTGCTTCTGTCACTGGTAGGAGTTTCTTTCTGGGTACGTGGAGAAATGTGTGTGTGTATACATACATATATGCAGATTATAATAACTGAAAAGTAAGTTAGTAGTGCCCCATGTCAATTTTTCTGTCTTTATATATATACATAGTTTTGAACAAATACTTCTTTTTATTTCATCAGTCAGCACAAGTCATTACTTGATCTGCAAACAAGAACGTGGATACAAAGTCTTTTGGCGTGTGCGTGTATGTGCATGCACATGGCATGTTTGTTTGCATATGTTAAGAAAAGAAAACAGATATAATTTTTAATGTTGAGTCTCAACTATAGGAGGTCAAATGTTGCACATAATGTGTATCAGTCAAGGTAGGACAGAAAGAAATATAAGTGATAGTCATAGTTCCCTTTTCTGACAGTCGTGAAGATTGGAATTAGAGAGTCAAAACACAGATTCACTGCCATGCCTTCCTATTGAACAGCTAATGAGCTAGAATAATGACCTTTTCTCCTAACTGGTTGTAAGAATAATTAGATTTAAAAATACTTCATACATGAATGAAATCACAGTGTTGCCAGTCAGAGAAAGTGAAGACAGAGCACCATACTTAAATTTGTTCACTCTGATACAAGCCATTTTGGTGTATGGGTGACAAACAGGAGAATTGCAATATTAATCTGTTCAATATCACTAAGATATTGAAAAACAGGATACAGAAATCTGGATCATTAGTAGGACTATGTGAAATGTAAAAAAATGTACTAAATATTACAAGATGCTTTATGCTAGAATAAAATTGTAATTAACCAAATTATTCAAATTTCATGTTCTAATTATTTGGGGACACAGAGACCTAGGAAGAAAACATATTTATTTCAAGAATTCTTGCCAAAATCTTCTTAAATTCACTAGAAGTACATTATTCAGTGATAATTTAAAATCTTGGTGTGCTTCAAGAATCATCATCCTGGATATAAATCTTAATCATGTACTATTGCCACATAGTATGCCACATGCCACACAAAATTTATAAGAAATAGGTATGTATATGCACTGATTCTATGAAATGCTTATAGGATGGAGGACAGGATTCCAGACTGCATCTTGTGTTTTATCCCAAAGCCCATATACTTTCCTACAATGATTCCTACATTTATATTATGATTACATAAAACCCTGGAAATTTTAGTAGTATTTCTCTAATTTTAGAGAATTACAATATTTATTTCATACTATCTAGAAGTGCTGGTTTCCTCAAAGGTTAGGTTTTGAATTAATATTTATCACAAAGTGTTTTAAAGAGATTCAAGGTCAAGGGAATTCATTTTTGTTGCATGTTTTAGTTTAGCTTGATTCACAATTATTTGTGGAAATGAAAATAGTCTACTATAATTTAGAAGTCTCTGCTACAGTCACTGTTAGCGCCAGGTAGAGGAAAATATGTTTTTGATTAAACAGAATCTTTTGTTATTTCTTGAAAACAGAACCAAACAGAAGATCAAGGCTTGATACTAATTGTGCATGTCAGTTTCAGTGTGACTCTTAATACCCTCAATGTTGAGAATTTAACTTTCTAAGAGTATCTTCTTTGTAAAAACTCTTACTCATTTTTTTTTTGATAGTCCCTGACATAGCTTTATTGGCTTTCATCTGTTTAGACTTCCATCTGTCTAAAAGACAATTAACTGATGAGGACAGTTCTCTATCCATTGTAAATTCATGATAATTAATTACTTTAAATAAAGTTTATGCTGAGAAATGGGGAAAATAACTTTATCTTCAGTTCTTGATCTGTTATCATCAAGGAAATGAAAAAAATAATAACATGATATTTAAATACATGTAAATTGTGAATAAATAGAATTTGTGAGAGGCATATTTATTGTTACTCTTATTTTTTTAAACCAAACTTTTTTTAAATTTTCAGTTGATACTCCTATGTATTAGATAGAGCTAATATTTTCTAATATTGAACATAATGCTTCTAGGTCCCCCAAAAGATCAACAAAACATAATTTGAAAATATTAAATATTCTCATAACTATTTGAAAACAAAAGTGTTATGTTGAAAATATCTGGGTACATAATACTTTTAAATCATAATTGTTTTTCATACCTTTGTAAAGATTGTTAAAACACAGAAATAGTATTGACAAATGATATCTTACTCTCATTAAAGGTTCAGTTGTCTGATTATTGTAAATCAAGAAGTTTGTTTTATTCAGTACATTCCTTAGGTTGCTTCAAGTTTAGTTGTCAAACCTTCAATGTAGTAATTGTCATCACTTAATTCAGAGGAGCCCAAGTGCTGTGTCATCCTTGATAAATTGTCCTGCCATAAAGTAACATTAATTATTTCTGGTCCATCTAGTAGACATCAACATCAAAATTTTTCCTCAGCTTTCATCTTATGGCCAAAGTGGCCTATTCATCATCTTTTTAGAAATGAATGGGATTGGATCATGAAATATTTTTATGATTGGCAGACTTCATGGTGGATGCGAATAGGCAGTGGTCAGCAAAGACCTTGCAGATTTATTTTCCTGGTCATGCTGCTGCCTCCAATAACTCACTGCTCCTTCATGCTGGCAACTTTTAGAGGTCAGAAAGGTGACAGTATGTGAGTAGGAGCAAGCTCATTTCTATATCATCATCTCCATTGTCCTTTGGATATTTTTTGAGCATATAGAGGGCACCTACAGGCATAAACACAATAGCAACCCACTTTACCATCCAAGTCCTCTGGGTCCAAGTCTGAAGATTGTCCAAGGTCATAGCTGGTGTGTAATGGAACTTGTTAAATGTTTACATGTGAAGAGTTAGCCTCTGGAGTAGAAATTATCTGTGGAAATCGCCCTAGCAGATTCTTAAGTAATCTTTAATGAGCAACTTGTGGGCAGTAGAAACAGCCCCCTTCTCCTCCATCAAGAATTTTCTCAATGATAGTCTCCTATAGCCAGGGACATCCATTAAGGCAAAAGTTGATCAAGGTAGGGAGTAATTCCAGAAATTCTAATGTGTCCTCTATAAATTTATTAACCTGAAATTCCCTGTTCTGAACCTAGAAGAACGAATTTTTGTGAGGGTTGTGGATATTAACTTAAGTGAAATTCAGTGTTGTAGGCACTTCTGTTTTGAACTTGACTTGCCATTAAACTCATAAGACTCCTTATCTCTCTGGCCCTCAAAATTTAAGTAAATACTGAAGAAGATAATATTGTCAGCACCGACCTTTTTGGCTTCATTAAACTTTGATGCT
Source organism: Nasua narica (assembly GCA_028533885.1). Classification (NCBI taxonomy): domain Eukaryota; kingdom Metazoa; phylum Chordata; class Mammalia; order Carnivora; family Procyonidae; genus Nasua; species Nasua narica. Next base: position 95,472,296 of record CM052810.1, on the reverse strand, counting down.
TATCCTAATAGTCAATTAATTTGATTATGTTGATGCAAAATACATCACAGAGGGAACACTGATATTTTGCGTAAATTGAATGTTTTCCAGTGAATTTTACTAAGATTTCACAGATGTTTTTAAACCTGTACGTTTGTCCATGTTCTTTTCTCTGCTTGCTGGATAATACCTTGTGTTAAATTCTTTGGTATACATTAATGAGGTTTATGCTTTATTATAGGTATAGTACTTTATCATGTAACCTAGAAAGGATTTTTCGCCTCGATCCTGATAAATTCTCTGTCAGAATAGTGAGTTCAGGAAGAGACCTGAAGAGTTTCCTATTGAGTGTCCACATTTCTTGGGTAAGAATAAAAGTCAGGTGAGTTTGGTTCCAAACCTCACCGGATGGTATTCTTTCATTCCAAGATTTAAATGAAAATATTGTCATCACAAGTTCTCCAGACATTTTTGATACACATTTACACACACATGCACTCTGAGGATGACAGGACTCTGAGCTACTCATTCTGAACCATTCTTCAACTTTTATTTTCAAAGTATGTGTAAAAAATAAAATATTTCTTAGAAAATACACATTGAATGCTTAAGAGAAATTAATAATGATTCCTGCCTGATGGAATCTAATTTCTCTCCATGTCTGTGTCATGTTGTTATTCTCCATGGTATAATGCTCTTTTCATTCATCTGAATTCTTTCATATTTCTGATTCTAACCTCACTCCTGTTCCTAAAGCTAACTCCAGGGCAACACCTCCCTATTCACCTAGGAATTCTAATTATAGTTTCATTAGGACCATACCCTGCCTTGCCTTAATGTCTTATATTCCTCAAAGTGCTCATCTGAGTAGGTGTTCAGTAAATATTTATTGACAAGTTAATTTTTTCTACTAACCCAGTTACCTTATTTTATTTTATTTTAAAGATTTGGTTTATTTATGTGTCGGAGAGAGTGAGCATAAGCAGAGAGAGCAGCAGACAGAGCAGGTAGAGCAGGCAGAGGGAGAAGCAGGCTCCCCACCCACAGGGAGCCCAACATGAGACTCTATCCCAGGACCCTGGGATCAAGACCTGAGCCAAAGGCAGATGCCTAACCAACTGAGCCACCCAGGCATCCCCGCAGTTACTGTATTTTAAACTGATTTTATACATTGGCAATGGTTGTACATGTGATTGTGTAATTGATGGCTGCCAGAGGGACAGTGATTACCTCTGAATATGTCTACTCTTAAAATGGAGAGACTTTTTCATGGAGTAAAAACACAAATACAGATTTTCCAAAGGATAACATCCATTGCAGTATTTTGTCTAGCCAAAGCTATATTACTACCCTCAAGGAGATATAAGATGGCAGGGTTACTATTTTTCCTTTGTTAAACAATGAAAAATAAGCCAGAATAATCCAAAAATAAAACCAGCCTATACCAGGTTTTAAAATCTTTGACATACCCATCCGCCTCTTATGGATTTTCTAACTTTCAAAGTAAGAGGGAGGATCAGAGAGACAAACTCTGCCGAGCTGGGAGATATAATACTCCTTGACAACAGATTTTCTGTAGTCTCCTCTTTAAAAGCCCTAGAGGTTCTTGCATTTAACCTTTTCAGACGCAACACATCCCTGATGGAGCCCCTCTGACACCCAGCAACTCATAAAAGCATGAAGGCTTAAAAACTCCTGGGCCTGGCACTGTGAGCCACAACTTCGTGTATGGAATGGAATCTCCTATCACTTTGAGGGAAGAAGCATGATTCATCTCAAACATATACAGCTGAACCATTTCTCTTTCCTTAATCTCTTTGTAGAAAATGTCTTCTTCAGGAATTTGATTTAGATATTGAATAGAAAAGTTAGAAGGATTTTAAATGCATTCCGAAATTTTATTCTGGCAAGAGCTCCTGCGATTTTCATCTTCTGTTTAAATTACCTTAAAAAAAAAAGCTTCTCTAAGAAAAGGTAAAATATTTTCAAAAGTGTGATATAAAAGAGTGAATACCGTTTTGTAAGTGTGGGTGAGGCATTAAACACTCTGTAAATAAGATCTCATTCAACTATATACTTCACATAAAGACATATTTTGATGATTTGAAAAAGGTAAAATGATTCTAGTACTTTTACTTCGAGGGTCTGTCCTTTTAGCTCATAAGTGATAATGCTCCTTCTAAAATGTCTGCGAATTACGGAGATAATTGATTTACAATATCAATAATCAGCTTCCCGGACTCAGAAAAAACAAACAAACAAACAAACAACAGAGCAGTCATATGAAAAGAAGGAAAGAAGAAAATAAAGGAAGGAAAGAAGGATGGACAGATGGAAAGAAGGTGGAGGGAGGAAAAGAGGAAGGGAACATATTTCTTGACAAGAAAGAAAAATGTATTTCTAATTTATACATAATTTGATAATGACTTCTCCTAATGCATAGGTAGAAAACAACTGTCAAGTCAAATTATGACTAAGAACTTCTTAAATTTTTGTGTACTATCTCACAAACAGCTGTTTCTATGATTAGATTAGATAACTCCATAGTTATCTCTATATCATCTATATTAAGTGCCTCCCTAGAGAGTAACTCTATCATTTAGCATGATGAATTTAAACATAAAACTTTTCATTTTTGTATAGGGGGGTGGCAAGGATAGAATAAACAAGATGTCAAGTCAGACAGACCTGACTTGAATCCTGGTATTATTATTATTATTATTATTATTATTATTATTATTACAGCTATATTGAAGTATAATTTCCATACCATATAATTCAGCCATTTTTAGAGTACAATTGTAAGACTTTCATTTTAGAGTACAATTATGACTGTATATTTAGAGAGTAGTGCAGCTATCACCACAATCCAATTTTAGAATATTTCCATCATCCCCAAAAGAGACCTTGTGCCATTTATAGGCACTCCATTCCTATACCAATCCTAGGCAACCACTAATCTACTTTATGTCTTGTGAATTCTAGTGTTGATAACCCTCTTTCAAAGATATGCACATTGTTAGAGAAGTGAGGCAATCTTTTAAAGAAGAAATAGGCAATAAATTCCATATTGTAGCTGTAGAGAATGCTTATGACCACCCCTATAAATCATTCCCTGCTATTTGACCTATTTTACAAATGTGGAAAGCGTGGTATAGAAGGGTGAAGTAACTTGCCCAAAATTACACATCTAGAGAAGAATGAGGGAGCCAGATTAGATAGACGGATTTCCTGTAGTACTAATCATCACGCTGGTTGTTGAAGCTGATCAACATAAGACAGTATATGAAGATGAGAGAGATTTAAATTGTAGGAGTTTTATCTTCTAATAATTTATGTCTTAAATAAAAATAGCACCAATTGTAGGCAAAGCATAATTGCTAGACTTTGGAGAGAAATAGAAGTGAAATATTCTGAGGTATTTCTCAACAGACAAAGAACAGTAGGATAACCTCTGAAACAATGGCATGGGTGAAGATGGAGTCAAGAACAGGGTAGGTGCCCTGCTGTGTGGGAGGAGTATAGAGGTGGTCAGGCTGGAAACACAGAGACAGTTTTACCTATTGTTAAGTACACTTTAAGATCAAATCCCAGTAGCACATATTATTAACAAAGCTTATCCTCCTCTGTGAGGCAGGGCAGCTAGCCACCTGGGGTTACTGAGGACAGAGAAGGCTATTCTAAATATTTTAAACATCTTAAAGTGATGGAAACATCATCTCTACACTAAAATTAAAAAGGGGTGTAGTAAAAAAAAGGGGGTGTAGTAGTGCAATATAAAACCAAAAGTACATTTTAATACCCATTGCTGCATTTTAAACACCCTGAACCTTTAACTGGTCAATTGGGCAAGCAACCTTTCATTTCACAAACATGCACTGAAAGGCCACTTTGCATATAAAGAGGTTAAGGTGCGTAGCTTGCCCTGTAGCAAGGGTTCAACTGTAAGTAACCCTGACTCTTGCTGTGGAAAGCTGAGTAGACAGAGGGATAGCTGAAGGAAGCTTTCGTTGATTCTGTGGTAATGAATAGGTAAAGATTCTCAGAAAAGGAGTTATTTAAGCTGGATCTTAAAAGATCAAGAAAACAAAAATTCAGACAAAGGGTTTGAGGTGAGCCGCAAATTTAATCCATGTCATAACCTTATGATCCACTTTCTAATTCCATCTCTTTATGAGATAATGTTTTACAATCTGAAAAGTGTTATACCCTTTTAAGTATTCTTTTTATAAAAAAAAAAAATGGAAAAAGCAGTTAGGGAGTGCGCCAGGGCAAAGCAAAGATAGATCATTAAAGCCCCAAATCCCAGTTTTTATTTTCTTAAAATTAATCGACGATTTTGAAATCAGTAGTTTTCCATTTTCCTCAGCAACATTGGATATCATTAGACTTCAGTGTGGATGTGAACATTTGGAAGAAATATTGGACCGTCTGTTCCCTCCTCCACTCCCCTTTATTGCACTTAAGAGAATTTGAATTTCCATTGCCATACAACTTGGATTTTTCAGGTCACTGAAACACACTCTACTGATTTCATGGCCCTGATCTCTGATTGCTAGGGTATAGGCACTGCCTTCTTACATAAGTGAAACAAGAAATGGTTATTCCAATTCAGCCTTTCTAAATCAGGCCTAGAAATAGGGATTGGGGTAATTAAGGTGTAATGTTCACAGTAGAGAAGTATATGAGGCAATAAATAGTGGTTGAGGTTGGTTAAACGCCAAAATGAAGCGGCGATGTTTGATAACCACTAAAGCTATTTATGGTAAATATACTCCTAAACCATGAACATTAGTCCCATTAGATGACAGAATTTAAAAAGCAATAAGAAACCATAAAAAGTAAAACATGCAATTTTCTTTCTTTGTGAGGGATATGAAAATGCTGAGTTGTGTGTTTTTTCCATTGAGATTGCATATAGCACATAATTTAGGTGAAAAGGTAACATAGTATAAACAAAAGTATTTATTGGCAATAAGAGGTTATTAAATATAAAATATATGGCTGGGGCCGAAATTATCATAGCTGAAGAAGAGAGGTATGTTGGGAAAAAAAGAAGGCAAATATGCAAAATTTTGCTCATGTTAAATTTTGCTCATATTAAATTTTATAAAATTGAACAACTCCCGATTATAATAATCTCATGCATTTTGTCAGTGAAGGGGCCATAAAGTCTTAGCAAAGGCAATAATACAGATTTTAGCAATTCCTGAAATTTATTTCATCAATGTTTTCTGATAAATAAAGAGAGGACCTTAAGACAGTAGTTTTTGTTTGTCTGTTGGTTTTATGTTTTTGTTTTCTACTGAACCATTTCTCTATCCAGAATAAAGCTTAAATGCCTTTGTACTACATTCAGTCACTTCCAGAGGCTTCCCAACCTTTCCTAATCTATTTATATACATTTGTATTGTATAAACCATTTTAATGATGAAAGGTCTTGCAAATGATGGATATGGCTTATTATATGATTAGTGCAGAATTATTTTCTTCATCTGTAGTGTCTAGGGAAGTTTTGGTGTGCCTTTCAAACTCCTGCCCACTGTGTACTTTCTTTCAGTCCTATTATGTGAGATAGAAAAGAGTTGGTTCCTGTAACATTTACAATGATAAAAAGTCCAAATAGTGTTTTCTTATAGGAAATGAGAGTACAAAAAATCTGTTTCCATTTTTTGTGAACATTTCTGAAAAAAATAATAAATGTTCTACCATGAAAGTCATTCAAATAAAAACTTTTAGTAAAGCCTTACAGAATTAGGAGCCATTGTTTTTCAACAAAGTATGGGTGAGTAATAAGATGTGAGGTGAGACTCTGGACTCCGAGAAACAAACTGAGGGTTATAGAAGGGAGTGGGTGGGGGGATAGGGTAACGGGGTGATGGGTATTAAGGAGGGCACATGTTGTGATGAGCACTGGGTGTTATATGCAACTAATGAATCGTTGAACACTACATCAAAACTAATGATGTACTGTTTGTTGGCTAATTGTACATAGTAATAACAATAATAAAAAAGATGTGAGGTGAGCAGAGTCCGTGCTTCATGGATGTTTTGGAAAATGATGTGAGTATTGTGTCTTTAGGATCCACTGTTGGAGAATGGTAACAATTGTTCTTGGGTTCTGATGCAAGGGTGCAAACATAGGAAGTTCATGAAGGTGCCTGAAAAATGAAACAATCTCATGTAATAGGTTGAACAAGGTGGAAATACGTATGAGACGCAGATATCTATATGGATTAATTAAACAAGCAATCTTTAGTTATAACTCTAGGAGCTCTCACACCTTTGGCTATTTTTTTTTTAAATTTCTTTCCATTACGGATTTTAGTTTTCCTTAGTATTTATCTTTTCTCCACAAATAGTCTTCTAAAGTCTGTAAACAATATGATCATTATATCATAGATCATTATGTCAATATGTCATTAGATTCTCCTGCTATTCTCAAATTACAGCATTTGTCAGACCTCAGTTTAAATTTTCCACCACTGAGCGTGTTTCCTAACCCTCCATCCAAAATTCTCCCTGCCTTCTATTCTGTATGTCAATACTCTATTCATTTCCTTCATAGTACTTATGGCTGTTTGTAAATATGGCTATTTACTATGCCTCCAGTTTGTTTCTAGACTCTAAGCTTTGTAATGGAAGCTCTCTGTCTCTTTCACTATTATATCCCTAGCACTTAGGATGGTTACTTATGCACACGAGTGACATAATATATATTTGGTGAGGGAAAGATGGAATGAATGATGTTTTCTCCCACACAATGTGCTTTTCTCCATGGCTCACTAACTCACTAGCTCACTAAGAGACAAGATTTGAGTTACTTGTAAAATTCACTGATGTGAAACATGGTATTTCTTAAACAAGATTATGTGAAATATTCCCAATTTTAAGGCGAGCTGAGTTTAAAAAAATCATACAACTTTTTTGTGTTGTTTCGGAACAGAAAACAGGGAACACACTCAAATCTAAGTTAGATTGAAGAGCTGTTTTACAGGCTGCATACTAATTCAATTCAATTCAGTTTAATCCATTTTTATTTTAAATGTTAAATAAAAGTCATCCCACGTTGCATACAAAGATAAAGACAAAATTCATTTGCTGTGGGAGCTTCCAGTCAGGTGGAGGACTCTGATAATTACATACATAAAATAATATGATACAAGCCAGAATTTGACTCATGTGTCATTCAAAAAGTGTATAGAAAGAATTGTAATCAACTGACTGAGGATATAGGTGTCCCTGAGGAGATTGTCTTTATGGAAGAAGAGCACAGGCAGATGGAAGCCTAGAGCACATGTAAGGATAGAAGAGTCAGAGGTTCTCAGGGGATTGGATATAAGAGAGTTTTCCTGGAATTTATAGCATAGTTAGGGAACTCTTGAGAAGTAAGACTAGAAGTAGGTTGGGGCAACCTGGGGGGGGGATCTTAAATTCCCAATACTTTAGGGTTCCTCTGCAGATTTAAAACTAGCACCCCAGGGCTGCCTGGGTGGCTCAGTATGTTAAAGCCTCTGCCTTTGGCTCAGGTCATGATTTCAGGGTCCTGTGATCGAGCCCCACATCAGGCTCTCTGCTCAGTGGGGAGCCTGCTTCCCCCTCTCTCTCTGTCTGCCTCTCTGCCTACTTGTGATCTCTCTCTGTGTGTCGAATAAATAAATAAAAAATCTTAAAAAAAAAAAGCTAGCACTCCATGTAGCGTACATGGAGTAACACCCACTATTTTATTTTTATATTGTTGTATGTTTTATATGTTACATTAATATATTTATTTATTTTCTTTTGGGGGAAAGGACAAATTTAAATGTGTGTTTAAATGGATTTTAAATTGACATCCACCAATGTCATTTTTTGGTAAAACTTATTTCTCATGTGATAATGACCCGGATTTTGATATCTTCTCCTCCATTCATAGACATATTTGTCTTTATTTAAAAAAATCTATAATGAAATAGAATCAAGAGTAGCTTATGCTCCAACCATGAGCTTACACTGTGATCCAGTGTTTCTTCCCTGAACTCTTGGTCTTCCTTCAGTTGTCAGCTCAAACTTCGTTTCCTTGGGCCCTTCCCTGATGTTCCTACTATCCAACAATAGTCTCAATGATCTATGCTCTTATCTCTGGTGTTTTAGGACACTTTGTAGTATTGATCAATAATAGCAATCCTGACTTATTCACTGAATGATAAGTGTCATGAGGGTGGACCCTCTTGGTCAGAGCAATTTGTCCAGTAACTAAGAAAAACTGTGTTACCAAAGACGAGTTAGTAATAAGTATTTGCAGAATTAATGAATGACCAGTGATTTTTATTAATAATTTTAGAGATATTACTTCTCAAAATTAGGAATATCCCATGCATATCATTAATATAAATATGTTCTCATGCATTGAAGGATCTTAGCATGTAGATCTGCAGTTGTACACATTCAGTGTTCCAGCTTGAATAGGTGAAATAATTGTTGTATCTGCAAAACTTTGTTTTCTACTATATATACATATACATATGCTTATATTATATTATATTCTTATAGATATCTTATATATTTAAATATTATTTATGTATAAAATCTTCATTTATCTATTAAATCAGAATAGTGAAAAATACCCACTTTTTAACACTGGATTCTAGGAGTGGTATCTTATAGCAGTGATCCTTGGAATTAATTTCTGCTATGCTCTTTATTTCTAATGATTATCTGCATGAGATAGTTATGTGTGCTTCTAGAATACTGAGCCAAATGAGATGACCACATTTTTAAAAGGAAATTGCTAATTGCCATAGTGATGTTGTCTTTAACTATTTTTTTATATTTAATAGCTTCAGTTTGGGTAGATAAATATCAGAGTCCTGCTTGCAAATAATACTGTTTTTTAGTTTCTGATATCTGTTCATTGAAATATGGCAACCAATATAACTCTATTTTCACTGTTTCGCATTAAAACAAACCAGGGATCCTGTTTTGTTGGTCTTTATCCTACAGACTAGAACACTTTCCCTTTTTGCCTTATGACACATCTAAGCAACTTTCTAAGCCGTTGGCTTTAAGATTTAAGTAAGCTCAAAATTTGATTCCTTTTGTGTACTCATTAACTTCATGCAGACAAAGCAGATGGTCACTTGTATAATTGCTTATATGTTTATAAAGAAAATCAATTAGCACTACCTCTGTGGAATTCTTACCTTTTTCCTCCTTAAATTCTCATCAACAAATGTATTGATAGAGTCAGCTTTTGGCACATGCAAATGCCCATACGTGTGTGTAAGCTGAGAGGTCTTGACACATGTTAAGGAGGCTTGAAGAGAATCAAGAAAAACACAGGGAGACTGTGAGAGAGGGGAAAGGAAAGAATGATATTGACAGAAAAAAAAAAAAAAAACAACAGTGAGGGATCAGAGCAACACCCTGCGAGCACACTTAGAAATCTGCCATTAAACATAAGGAGGAGCACTTTTTCAGCGATCCCTAAGAAGGCTTACAAAAGGGGTTATTGGCTAGATTATACCTGAAGCATTTTTAAAAATAAGAAAGTAATGTATACAAAATACTGAAACTCTGTGAGGATAACTGAGGTTCGTGCAGAGAATTGTTGTTCCCGCAAGTTGATCACGCATCAAGCCGTCTGGAGTCAAGGACAACAGGAGCGCTTCTCTTTTCAGCTTTTCCTGTGCCCTTCATCCTTGACACATACCAGCCACTACAGTGTGGGCACAGAGCCTGCCTGCCACACTCTTTCAGATGTACCCTGGCCGTGGGACTTGAGAAAAATGTTATAGGCAACTAAAAGTTGAGTTTCCATATCCATTTATTATTTTATTTAGACTTGAAATGAGGGGCGGTGGTCATTACTCAAAGATGAAAAAAACAGAACAAAACAACTAGTACCACAGGAGACGACTTCTCATTTATTTTTAGTTGCTTAATTTTTGCAAAATTTAAAAATGAAGGAAAAGAATGACTCTGCTTTTTGTTTATTCACTTGTTTTTGTTTTGTTTTTTAGATTCCACATATAAGTATAATCAAAGGGTATTTGTCACTTAGCATCATACTCTCTAGGTTCATCCATGTCTTTGCAAATGGTATGACTTTTTTATGGCTTTGTAATATCTCATTGTGTGTGTCTGTGTGTGTGTTTACCACATCTTCCTCATCTGTTTATCTATTGATAGACACTTAGGCTGCTTTCATGTCTTGGCTATTATAATAGTGCTACAATAAGCGTAGGAGTGCACATACGATTTTGAGGTAGATAGCTGCTAGAGGGTTGGGAATAGGGGGATGGACAACATGAATGAAGGGGAGTGGAAGATACAGGCATGAATAAGTCACAGGCATAAAAGGGTACAATGTAAGAAATGTAGTCAGTGATACTGTGATAGCACTGTATGGTGAGGGTGGTAGCTTGTGGTGAGCATAGTATAATGTATAATTGTCAAGTCACTATGTTGTACAGCTGAAACTAATGTAACATTGTATGTCAAATATACTCAAATTTAAAAAAAAAAAAAGAAAACAAAATGAAGGAAAGTAGTTCTCACATAAGATTCCTGATCATTTCCATAGGTCCAGTATTTAACCACCCTGAGAGAAGGGATGAGAAGTTTATCACAGTTGGTGGTCCTTCCACTGTAAGGATGTAAAGAGGACAGATGCTTATTGTCACAGTTCCATCATTATTGAACTATTTGCCAGTATAATTGAGATGTCATTATGGTTTCAACAAGTACTTCTAGCTCCATAATTTTAAAGTCTTCTGACCAAAATAACATTACCTAGAACATGCAACATCTGCCAATGTGATTTTAAAATATTTCTAGATGTGTGAATTCTGCAAAAGTGGTAAATCTGCTCTTCAAAACTCTTCAGGTTGAAATTGGGTGAATCTCAAATTTCAATTTTCAATCTTCAAATTTAAATCTCAAATCTCAAACAAATTTCTCATTCTGCCCTAACTTGTTCTTAAAGCCAATTATTTTTCCCCAATGTTAATATCTTAACAATAAACCAGTATTAATTTTTTATTGAAAAGTTCCTCCAAGAAAATGTATCTCCATTAAGTAAACAGTATTAGCTTTATGTGTGTCCCTTTTTATGTACAAACTAACATAGACTTACATATTTCAATATAATCTACTCCATACTACATGTTATTCTGCAACTTAATTTTTTTACTCAACAATATGCTTGAATATTATTTTATGTTTCTAAATCCAGAGACTTAAAATGTACTTTTGAAGGCTATATTATATTCTAAAGTGTGAATACATTTTAATTATTTCTGTATGTATTGTAAATTACCTTTTTTTCCATTATTCCACGTGTTGAGACAAGTTTGTAGTGAATGTAATGAAAAAATGTATCTTATATACCTTTGATTATTTGTGTATTTTTGCACTTGAGTTTCCTGAAGGTGAAACTGCCAGGTTATAGAGATTCTATATTTAAAATTTTTGTAAGTCTAATAACGAAAAATAAAAATAAATAAAAACTTGGTAAGTCTTACTAAATTGCTGTTTAAAAACATTGTATCAATTTGTAAATCCACCAGTATTTATAGATCATTGTCTTTTCCCCACATTCTCACCAACAATGCACGAGTTAAAGAGGAGTCTTCGTACTTGAGCTGCTTGGTAACCACTACCTTAAAACTCTCCTACTTTACTGACAGTGCTCTATTCACATGTTCATATCATCCTTATTCGTGGCCTTAGTACCAGAAGCTGAACTTCACTTCTGCCTCCAATGTTAAGTGTTATTTTCTGCCTCCTACACACCCTAACAATGTGTTTGCTGAAACTTTCCTCACCTAACTTTTATGTTAGTATTTCTTTTATTCCTGGGTAGCTTGACTTGAGAATAAACTTATGTATTTTCTTGGCACATATTTATTTGTTTAGTAGACTCCCACATCATGGTGGAAATAATTTTATGTAAGTGAGATAAAATTTAGGGTATCTCCTAATTTCCTATATAAAAGTTTATCTGGGAAGAGAGTTCATGGGGAAAAGGCTGCCTCAAGGTGAGAGATAAACATTTTTTACAGTAGTATCCTCAAAATACTTTGTGTGAATTTGGGGGGTTGAAGGATCCTTTACTACATATGGACTAACTTGTTCAATATTTTTTTTTTGGCCTATTGATAAAAATTGGAATCAAGTAAGCTATTTGAGTCATTTTAGATAGTCTCTTCAGTTCAAGGTAAGTTTCTAAAAGACATAAGTAGTCAATAATTTTATCTTGACACTGCAATTATTTTATAGCAAAAATAGAATTGTAGGGGATTTGATGTCTTGATACTTCCCCTTCATCACTTATTCAGACTGGCAATTTTTATCTTCTGTAGAAAAGCAGAATAACATTTATTGCATTATGGCAGCTGTCAAAATAATGTTTTCCTATTGTTTTCAGTAACTTTTATGACCTACATGCAAGCTAGAAGGTAAGATTGTATACCAAGATTGAAATGAGTAAGGTTTTGAAAGATGATACACTTGTTATAACACTAGGAATTATTTTTTTTTTACTTGAAGCCAGTGAGAAGTACAAGATTTAAAACTGTTTTATGGACATTTGCACATGAATATATAAGAGATATGTGTTGTATTCACATACACGTAGAAAATAATTATATAGTTCAGTAGACAAAAACTATTAGGACAGTGATAAACAAGAGAAGTGCAATCAAACAACTAAATATTTTGAAAGCTTTGGAGTCCAAACTGAAAAGGAGGGTAAATGCTCCTCTTAGGCCATATAGGTTTATACTTTTGGAGTTTCCAATTTCTTCAAACATAAATCTTAGTAACAGAGCTGACATTGACAGCCATGCATTAGGTGGGCTTAATGACTTTTATCATATGAAGTATTTTATTCATGACAAGAAGGATCCAGAATAGCAATGCTTTATCTCTTTATTATTATCTCTGTGCTAATAAAGTAAAAAAAAAGTTGCCATAAGTATTACTTATTCTTACCTGATTGAAGACAGAATGGATGTGAGACCATTTTAAATGAATTAGTGTTTTAATAATTGCCCATTTGCTTGTCCATCTGTGTTTCTTTCAAATATTAGATGTAAATTGAATGGATGGGGGTAAAGATCTCTTTCAAAGCCCTGGATGAAATCTTTATAAGTAATTTGACAATCATGAGAATTTTGAAGTATTGTAACTGAATGAAAGAAGAGAGACATTATCAGCAGAAAGGGCCACCAAGCACTGATATAGTCAAACAGTGTAAGACCCCTAAGAGATGCAGCAGCTGAGTGGCTCAGTTGGTTGAACGTCTGACTCTTGATTTAGGCTCAGGTCACGATTTCAGGGTCCTAAGACCGAGCCCCAGGTGGGCTCCTCGCTGAACTTGGAGCCTGCTCAAAATTCTCCTTCTCCCTCTCCTTATGATCCTCCCTTTCCCCCTCCTCCTCTCCCTCTCCACTGCTCACACATGCACACATGCGTGCTCTCTCTCTCTCAAAAAATAATAATGACATGGAAAAGTTTGAGATTTTCTTACGACCACTTTGATGTTTCTTAGTCTTTTCCTGATTACTCATGCACTTAGTACGAGGACTTTTCTTAGGGAAAGAAAGGGCTATTTCTTTTAATAATCAACACTCTTCCTGAATTTCTTGAATATAGTAGCTCCATAAATTTAATACAAATAATCTTTGGTCAAGTGCATGCTATTAGAATTAGACTGATGCTTTGAGATATTTAGAAACCCTTGACTTAAACAAATTATTCCTACCTTAAAATATTTTCACTTTTTATTAGAATGGAGACTTAATCACCTAAATTAAACATTTTTTTTTAAACAGGTACATCTCAGGTCTGATAATTTATATAGTTTTAGAAGTTTTTTGATAAAGGCAGTAAATCATCTCTTTATGGCTCCGTCGTAAATATACTAATCTTTGGAGTATGCTGTTTTCATTGCCCAATACTGACGCTGCTTCATCTACTTCGGTACGTCTACTTCTCACATCATCTGCTTGGCAATGGAGAATATTGGAGGAACATTCGTAATAGCAATCTTTAGTATGAAATATACTTTTTAAACGCACTACAAATAGCAAGGGCTGTGCTTCAGGCTGGTTACAAATGCAAATAAACAATTTGAAATTCTGTCATATCTTTGTGACAAACTGTTTTGCAAATGGTCAAAAATACTGGCTGTATTCAGGGATACTGTATAATATTCAGGGATATTTAAGGTTTTTAAAAGTCATGTACTTAGTGGAAAGAGTTTCATCCTTTCTTTTAGGACGAAAGCTCAGAAAAGAACCTTTTATGGCAGTTGCTGAAAGTGCAGAAGTAGGCTGAGTAAAAATCAACTATTTGCAATTCAGTGTTTGTGAGTGGAATCAAGGTGTTTCACCAGGTCTGGAAAGCCCTAGGAAATACTTCTACAATGATAAGCAACAATGTACAAAATGGTTCTGTGACAGTAGCATATTCGCACAGTACAAGGTCTGGGTTTGGGCTTCTATGTTAATAATAAAAGACAGAAATTTCCCACTCACATTTGCATAGGGCTTAGATTATTCAGAGTAAGAAATTGCTATAAGAAAGAGCCCCAGGATGTAAATTGCTTGGGATAATAAACATTTATCTATCCTCTAACTAGTCTAGTATGGATGTTGGGGGTGCCAGGAGCTTCTCTTAGCTCTCTTCTCCCCTAGGGCCTTGCTATTATCCTGGATTCTCCACAGTAGATGAGGGAGGGAGCAGAGCAGAGCATTTCACAGTTTGTTTTTATGGGCCTGTTTTAGAGATATCCTCTATCACCTCTATCCACAATCCATAGGCCAGAACTCATTCAGATCACCACACCTAAATAGGAAAATTGGGGAGAAATAGTGTAGCTTTCTGCCCAGAGAGTGAGAGGAAATAGTTTGTGAACATCTAGCCAGTCTCTGTCAAAACCTTTATGGTATATGACTTCATTTCATGCCATGGGATCCTGAAAACCACCATATATCATTCTTTTTTTTTTAATTTTTTTATTAACATATAATGTATTATTTACCCGAGGGTACATGTCTGTGAATCATGAGGCTTACACATTTCACAGCATTTGCCGTAGCACATACCCTCCCCAATGTCCATATCCCTACTCCCCCACCTCCCAGGAACCCTTAGTTTGTTTTGTGAGTTTAGGAGTCTCTTATGGTTTGTCTCCTTCCCCATCCCATCTTGTTTCATTTCTCTTCCCCACCACCCCCATAACCCCTTGACCTGCCTCTCAAATTCTTCATATCAGGGCGATCATGTGATAATTGTCTTTCTCTGACTGACTTATTTCGCTTAGCATAATACCCTCTAGTTCCATCCACGTCGTTGCAAATGGCAAGATTTCATTTCTCTTGATGGCAGCATAGTATTCCATTGAATATATATACCACTCTTCTTTACCCACTCATCTGTTAATGAACATCTAGGTTCTTTCCATAGTTTGGCGATTGTGGACATTGCTGCTATAAACATTTGGGTGCATGTGACCCTTTGGATCACTACATTTGTATCTTGAGGGTAAATACCCAGTAGTGCGATTGCTGGGTCATAGGGTAGCTCTATTTTCAACATTTTGAGGAACCTCCATACAGTTTTCCAGAGTGGCTATACCAGCCTGCATTCTCACCAACAGTGTAGGAGGATTCCCCTTTCTTTGCATCCTTGCCAACATCTTTCGTTCCCTGACTTGCTAATTCTAGCCATTCTGACTGGTGTGAGGTGGTATCTCACCGTGGTTTTGATTTGTATTTCTCTGATGCCGAGTGATGTTGAGCATTTTTTCATGTGTCTGTTGGCCATTTGGATATCCTCTTTACTGAAATGTCTGTTCATATCTTC
>CM052810.1:95391742-95455965 GCA_028533885.1 Nasua narica | reverse complement strand
CTTTTCTGTACAAAAGCTTTTGATCTTGATGAAGTCCCAGTGGTTCATTTTTGTCCTTGCTTCCCTTGCCTTTGGAGATGTTTGTAGGAAGAAGTTGCTGCAGCTGAGGTCGAAGAGGTTGTTGCCTGTGTTCTCCTCCAGGATTTTGATGGATTCTTGTCTCACATTGAGGTCTTTGATCCATTTTGAGTCTATTTTTATGTGTGGTGTAAGGAAATGGTTCAGTTTCATTCTTTTTCATGTGGCTGTCCAGTTTTCCCGACACCATTTGTTGAAGAGACTGTCTTTTTTCCATTGAATATTCTTTCCTGCTTTGTCGAAGATTAGTTGACCATAGAGTTGAGGTTCCATTTCTGGGCTCTCTATTCTGTTCCATTGATCTATGTGTCTGTTTTTGTGCCAGTACCACACTGTCTTGATGATTACTGCTTTGTAATAGAGCTTGAAGTCTGGAGTTGTGATGCCGCTGACTTTCGTTTTCTTTTTCAACATTCGTCTGGCTATTCATGGTCTTTCTGGTTCCATATAAATTTTAGGATTATTTGTTCCATTTCCTTGAGATAAATTGATGGTATTTTGATAGGGATTGCATTAAATGTATAGATTGCTTTAGGTAGCATAGACATTTTCACAATATTTGTTCCATGATCATGGAACGTTTTTCCATTTCTTTGTGTCTTCCTCAATTTCTTTCATGAGGACTTTGTAGTTTTCTGAGTACAGATTCTTTGCCTCTTTGGTTAGGTTTATTCCTAGGTATCTTATGGTTTTGGGTGCAATTGTAAATGGAATTGACTCCTTAACTTCTCTTTCTTCTGTTTTGCTGTTTGTGTATAGGAATGCAACTGATTTCTGTGCATTAATTTTATATCCTGACACTTGATTGAATTCCTATATGAGTTCTAGCAGTCTTGGAGTGGAGTCTTTTGGGTTTTCCACATAAAGTATCACATCATCTGCAAAGAGTGAGAGTTTGACTTCTTCTTTGCCAATTTGGATGCCTCACCATATAACATTCTTAAGGTGGTCATTTTACTTCAAAGAAATGATGAAAGTTAAACACGTAGCAGAATTACCAAAAAGCCAAGCTAGAAACCACTACAGATCTTCGGAATGAGTCTCTTTTCTCTCAAAAAACCCCCAGCATTTTTTTCCACTGCAGTATGTGAACTGCTACCTTTTATAGGAGAGTTTTGGTTTTATTTTATGTGACAATGTATAAACCAAGAATAGAGAGTTAGTCAATATACTGGTGATCCTGAAGTCAGAGCCTCCATGTGCAACTCTGAAGGGCAGAATTCCCTAGACTGCAATTAAATGTCACCTCCCAAGGATTGGGCCTGCATGGCCTCTATAATCGTGTAAGGCAGCTCAGACTTAAGTACAGCAATTTGCGCAGTTAAAATTTCGACTAAAAACGATTAATCTCCATATCAAACTTAATATTTGAGGTATTATATAGAGTGAAAGAGCCTTTTGTTTAGTGTAAGATGCTTGGGTTTGAATCTCTACTCTGTTAGTTACAGCTGTGATATTGAGCATGTTAGTTAATTCATTAGAGCCTCACTTTTTGCATCTGAAATATGGGGGTATATAAAATGGCATATTCTCAAAGTCTGGAAATGAGTTGATGTTCAATAATTGCTAGATCCTTTCTTCAACAAGCTGCAAAAAAAAATAGAGACAAAACTTTAGAGATAATGACTACTTTTATAAGATGAATGCAAAGAAGAGTTTATATGAATTCTGGTAGGACATCAGGTTTCCTTAAGCTGATGGAAACTGACAGAAGGGGAACACTATATTATATTGATTAATCTTTTGGTTCAGTGGTCAAAGAGTTTTGAGTGCCCATAATTTTCCGGAAGTCTTTTAGGGCAACTTTATACTATTTTCTATTTTTGTTTATTCAGAAAATTATATATAATTACTGTGTTGTTTTCCTCCCTCACCTCAAACTTTAATTTAGAGTGGAGAGAAAGTCAGTCTGGGTAGGTGAACAAGCTCCACTCCCATCGGTGGGCATTTAGGTACCCCTAAAAATAAGAGCCCAATGGACCGTGTCAGTTGCCAGTTTAAACCAGTGTTAGTGGTAATATGTCATGACACTACAGTGTTTCGTTCAGAATGCTCAGGTCATCCATGGTAGTCCCAATGTTGACTCTGGAATGGTCCAGAGTCTAGAAGTTCTTTCATTCTTCTGTTTTTCATTACTTGGATAAATCTGATCACATATTTTAATTTGTCTGTCTTATACAAACTGTCCCCAGCCCTAAAAAGAGAAAGAAATTTAGTCCATTTCTACACATACAAACTTTTTTTTTTAAAATTTTATTTATTTATTTTATTAGGAAAGAGAGAGAGTGAGAGAGAGCAGGTCAGAGTGAGAAGCGGACCCCCCCATGGAGCCGGGAGCCCGATGCGGGACTCCAGGGTCACGACCCTAGCCGAAGGCAGCTGCTCAACCAACTGCGCCACCCAGGGGCCCTACACATACAAACTTTTGATAGCAGTGGCTAAAAAGGCAGGAAAGAAAAATTGTGTAATATCAAGACTCTAAGAACCATGAACACCAGGCACATTTCTGTCCTTTCTTGGCTGATGTAACATTTTAGAAATACTCAGTGCAACCTTTGACTTCTGTAGTTGAGGCTCTACATTACAAATTACATGTCTTATTTTCTTAACATAATGCAGGAGAAAGTGAGATCAGAAGTCTTGAGGTACTTACTCTTTTTTTTGTTTCTCCTTTTATTCTATCAACTATGGCCCTGCTTTACACCTGTCCAATTAAGAAATACTTTATGAAATTGAAGCAGATCATTCCTATCACTACCCTAAATAGTGGCCTTCTGTTTTATCCATATTTCACTTTGAATAATTGCAAAGCAGAAGATGGATTCCATTAGTATTCATATAATAAATGTCAACATGTGTTCCATACTTTGAATTTCCTTTCCTCAAGTGTGGACTTTGTTGCCAAAGAGATGAAGGCTCAAATGCCAGTCTTGACATTTACTGACTATGTGGCCTTGGGCAAGTGACAGAACGTCTCTGAAAACCTGTTAACTCTTTTGCAGAATGAAAACAATTAGATCATACTTGGAGGTTTTCTAAAAGTTAGAGATGACATATAGTAAGCAAGATATATGCTAAGCATGATCTATTAGATATTAAATATTATTCTTATCAGAAGTTATTACAAAAAATTAAGTTTATTTACACAGACCAAATATAGTAAACATAAGCAGAATCCCAGTGATCACTAATTGCATACCTAATCTTTTTTTTCAACAATGTATATACAGGTGATTTTTCGCTACAAATGCTAGTGATGGTAGTTAAAGGAAAAAATACAACCCAAATTGATCAAAACAAATATAACGTTTTATCATAATATTGCAATTGGAATTAAACTCCTTGAAAAGCAGGCATGGTGATGATGGGGAAAGTGAATTTTTAAACTGAGAAGTTAAGATTCAAATTCTCACTCATTTTTATGAAATGTGATAGGAATAGAAGCAATTTAAAAGTAGAAATTTGAAAGACAATCCTGAAGCACCGTGGGAATGGTACAATCCTGAGACTTCTATTCCTACTTACTCCTACACAGGCATTTCCTTTTTTTGTTGTTTTTTTCGTGGGTAATATAGTATGTAGAAAGTGTATATTTGCATTTACAGGATGTCAGTAATCTTGAAAACTAAAATACAAAGTGTTATATGCAAAGTTTCAAAAAGGAAATTACATTTAAAGAGAACTCATTTAACTTTTCCTTTCTTTTTATATAAATCAATGCATATAAAGATGGAGAAACTAATAGGTTGCCTATTGAAAATTCGCTCTATCCAGCTACTCTCAGGTATTTTTATATTTAGCATGGTATAAATATTAGCATGTGTCTCTACACATGCAGTGTAAAAGTAGTGCAGAAGTAAAAATGGGCCAAACCTAAGACAGATTTTATCAACTTGAAATCTTTCTGTTAAGTGTTACATTTTCATGAAAATCACCAGTGTTTCTGTACCAGGATGCCCCTTAATGTCTTTTTATGACTTAGGGTACCGGAAGAAGTAGTCATGAAGAGAAAAAAATAGAATTGATTAATGTCCCTGGGGTTAGATTTTGTAGTCTGGAATAAAAATTTGCTTGTTGAGAAACTTCTCTGTTGAAGTTGGGTTTGTGTTATATAAAATAGTTGAAATGGCTGGCATGTATTTATCAAATACATGTTTTTGTATTTGTTTTTGTATTTGTATATGTTTTATCATTCTCAGACTTTTTTCAGAAGCTCACTGTGTGCACATCTCTCTGCTATGCAGGGGGAGCATGCAAAGCTCAGCTCAAACTCTGAAAGAGATCATTGTACTAAATTATATGGGTAGATTGCCTGCCTAAAGAAGCAGGTACTCGCCAGTTTATTTCTAGGCTGTGCAACATGGACCAACTCATATTTTGCTTTGCTATGTCAACTAATTATATTGCCTGGTTCCCTGACCTGTGACTATGTGAAAATTCACCCATAAGTGGAGGAATATAACTCCTTTTTCTTTTCTTTTTTTTTTTGTGTATATACAAAAGAAGGGATTGTAGTGTTTTTGTTTTGTTTTGTTTTGTTTAAGATTTTTTATTTATTGGGCGCCTGGGTGGCTCAGTTGGTTGAGCGGCTGCCTTCGGCTCGGGTCGGGATCCTTGGGTTCCGGGATCGAGTCCCACATCGGGCTCCCAGCTCCACGGGGAGCCTGCTTCTTCTCTGACCTTCTCTCCTCTCACGCTCTCTCTCACTTTCTCTGTCTCTCAGGTAAATAAATAAAATATTAAAAAAAAAAGATTTATTTATTTATTTATTTGACAGAGAGAGATCACAAGTAGCAGAGAGGCAGGCAGAGAGAGAGGAGGAAGCAGCTTCCCCGCTGAGCAGAGAGCCTGATGTGGGGCTCCTTCCCAGCACCCTGAGATCATGACCTGAGCCGAAGGCAGAGGCTT
This sequence comes from Nasua narica, assembly GCA_028533885.1. Taxonomy (NCBI): domain Eukaryota; kingdom Metazoa; phylum Chordata; class Mammalia; order Carnivora; family Procyonidae; genus Nasua; species Nasua narica. The sequence goes on along the minus strand of CM052810.1, from coordinate 95,450,979 downwards.
CGAGCCACCCAGGTGCCCCTGTGGCCACTAAACCACCCACGCGCCCCTGTAGTGTCTTATAGTAGTAGCAAAAAGGGACTGTTTGTTAAGTTCTAAATAATAGAACCAAGTTTAAAATTATGATAAAAATTATGTTTAACATTTGTTCTCTAATAGTGAAAAAGCAAAATTGTTATAAACATATGTAAAATATAATACTATATATATAATACATATAATATTGAAGATGAAAAATACAGCTTAGATGATCATGCATATTTGGGAAGCAAAATACTACCAAGTAGGGATACCAGTGAGCTAGTTAAATCACAACTTTTCCAGATAAGTCTATAAATATTTTAATTTATTTATTCAAAATATTTCTTCAGTATCTGTTGTATGACAGACTCTTTAAGTCTAAACTGCATTCTTTCTTTTCCATATATCTCAATGGTAAAATATGATACTGCAAAATTACTCCTCCTTGCTGTTTGAAAGTCAGTAGTAGGGAGGACTTGAAAGAATGAGAGGCTAATTATTTTAACAAAAAAGATCCTATTGAGTGAATAACTGTATACCTGCATGCTATTTCATACCTTCTGGAGAAAAGACTTAAAGTCATTGAGCTGTTGAAAATATACCGAGAGCTGATTTTTAAGGAAAAAAAATAGAATTGGTCAATGAAACAGTTAATAATTTTTGTTTGATAGGGTGCCAAATAAAGTGACAATATGCGCTCTCTCTTTTTCACTTATTTGGTGTCTCGTAACTGTCCACCTGACATCCAGTCTACAAATGACTTAGTGTTTCTGTTTTAAATTCTTCAGCTCTATCTCTCTACCTGTCCTAAAGATAGGGAAGTCTTGTTGTTGTTGTTGTTTCCTATGTAAAATCATATGTCAGCTTTGATTCAAGGTTCACATTGTCATTTAGTTCTAAAAGATGTTCAAAGACCATTTATGGCCATTGCTATCACACCATAGGAAATCTAAGGAAGTGACTTTAATAATGGTGGACTTGAAAAAGTCGTAATTATTCTGTTCATTAAGAATTTGAGTACAGCGTGTTCATTATGACAATAATGAATAGAAATACTGAATAAAGAAAACTCATATTGATTGTTTTTCAATGTACGGTATGTCTGGCTCTTAAAAGATACTTTTTTTCCATCAGTTTTATCACTTGCTTAACTGAGGAATGTCACTCCACTTAAACCCAGTTAACCCAGATTAGTGAGCATCTGGGAGTATTTAAGAAGTTTTCCAGTAGATTAAGAATAGGCAAAGATAAATAAAAATCATATAATCACTTGTTTCCCAAATTGGATTCCATGGAATAATAGTGTCCCTACAGACATTAAAAATGGTAGATGATGAAATTAGTTGATATGTGCATTGAATTATATCAACTCCCCCTTGAAAGATCATACTACGTAGAGAAAAGAATGAGGAATCCTGGAATGAAAGCACTTGCTTAATTTGGTTAATGCCAAATTAATTTGGTCAACCAAAACAATAAAAGACACAACAACCCCCTTCTGTGTGTATACATAAAAAAGAAAAAGGGGGCACCTGGGTGGCTCAGTACATTAAGTGTCTGACTCTTGATTTTGCCTCAGGTCATTCTGTCAGGGTTGTGAGACTGGCCCCCCCCAACCTCCAGCTTCAGCCTCTGCCCTCAGCAGGGAGTCTGCTTGAGATTCTCTCTCTCCATCTCCCTCTGCCCCCTCCTCTCTCTCTTTCTCTCTCAAATATATAAATAAATCCTTAAAGAAAAAAAGAAAAGAAAAACGAACTAGAGTCCTTCTTCCCCGGATGAATTTCCACATGACTAATTCCAAATCATGGGGGGTTGGGTAGGATTCAGGTATTTAGGCCAACATACTCCAATATTTTTACTAAGGGAGACACATTATAGGTATAGACTGAGAAAGACTGCTCTGGAACTAGTATATACAGCTAAGGTAATCCTTGCCAGGACTGTTGAAGAAACATTGCCCACGTTTTATTATTGCTAGTAGCAGACCCTTAAATTAAAAAAGAGCTTAATTAAGAATCAGCTAGGACAGTAGAGGTCAAAAGGTATACAGATGTAAATATGGAATTTTTGTGTATATTATTGCTTTAAGAGGATACAGCTTCTGAATTTGCTTATGTTTATTCCAGGCCATTCTATTTGGAACATTCAGAAAAGAAATAATATATTTCAACTTCCTGTCCTAATTAGCTCAGCCTTCACCAATGAATACAAACATTTTAGAGGTCATTATTATTCTTACCTACATTTTTACTGCACACTGACCTACGTGCTACTTAAATTCTGGGGTTTTAATTTCATCATCATTATTGCAGTTTTCCAAATGCCACTGGATGTAGATTACTGCCAAGTAAGGCTTATTATCAGCAGGCTGGGGTTATGATGTACTGCAGACAGTAGCATTCAGTTAAGGCCAAAGTCATTTATTTCACGTGGCTAGCATACAGCACACAATATGCAGAAGAAACTATTGACAAAGCTACAGGAAAAAATTGCTTAAGTACAACATTCTTTTTACCATTTACTTTGTAGTTACGTCCCCAATTTTAATATTTCTCCATTTATTTTACCATAATGAAAAAAAAGAACCATCTTTTTCTTCCCACAATGAGGAACAGTGTAATTGTGCAGACTAATTTTAATTTACGTTTGTGTTTTTCATAAATTTAAAATATGTGTAATATGTAAGTTTTAAATTTAAAAATTATACTGAGAAATTTGGGAGAATGTACAATTTAAAACCCACATAGTATCTTTGTGCAAGAGTAAACTCTTGGATTTTGTATCCTCTTGCACTGAATTTCAGGACTCGTGTTCCCTGCTCCCCAGTGGGCTCTGTTACTGAAAATTAGAATACTCATGGTACAAGCTAACAGAACAAAAGTTCATCCTGAAAATTCTTAGGAGTCTGTAATTTCCTATAGAGTTTAGCCCATATCAAGACACAAAATCTTTAAGAAATAATTTGTTTGGGTTTCAAAGCTAGCCAAATGAAAAGATCCCATCAAAAGTAGGATTTTGCTTTTTCTGTTTTGTTTTGTGTACCTCAGGTTTGTTTTTCATTCAAAGATAGCATTTTCAAAAATTATTGTCTCAGCCATTGCCCTTTTCTTTTTTTCATGTGATAGACTTATACTTTCTACCTAATAGCTTTTCTTTCTACTTCTTCTCTACTTTTATTCCAAAGAAGGGTTGTTTTGGTAACATAACTTGATTCAGCTTCCACATAGCTAACTAGTGAGTTATGGCTGTCCCTTGGAGTGGCCAGCTCCTCCTCTGAGCTGTTATATAATGACTTCCTTGTCACCAACAGATCTCTGGGACATTCCACCAGAAGCAAGTCACAACTCTTCTCCCTTTCAAAGATACAGTCTTAACCAAAAGCATGCAAATTCAACTACAAAAGTAAAATTTCCTGGAAGTAAATCAGGAAAGCAAAAGTTGGCACTAGTTCTATGACATTTACAAATACACTTTCACAAGCTAAGAAAGTATCTCAGAAAAAGTACTCATCTAGTTGTTGAAATATTGAAGTTTGTAGATGTCTCTTACTGGGTGCTGCATAAATGATGGTATCAGAGAGATTAACTAAGAGTGCTTCAAGTTGTAGGTACCCACTAAATCTTTGGGTTTAATTCTTTTCAGTTAAGCAACTAAAAATTCCTCTACCTCTGTCATATTATGTCTTGACTATCAATCAGCTAAAATGCAAGTTACTTCATTTAGAAGAGAAAAGAGAAAGAAAAATATGTCTAACTCATTTGGCTGCCAGGTTAAATAGTTCAATCTTGCATTTTCTTTGTAAATGTGAGGGGCATTTTCATAGACCATGAATGACTCATAGACAGAGACTGTTTAATAAATACGTTATTTATTGATTATTTTTGTCTTGTTTTCAGAACAAACTTATTGGATTATTAAAAAAATTCTCAGCAGATTTTTTTTTAAAGATTTATTCTATTTAATTGAGACAGAGAGAGAGAGAGAGAGAGAATGAAAGGGGAGAGGTCAGAGGGAGAAGCAGGCTCCCCTCAGAGCAGGGAGCCCAATGTGGGACTCGATCTCAGGACTCTGGGATCATGACCTGAGCCGAAGGCAGTCGCTCAACCAGCTGAGCCACCCAGGCGCCCCTCAGCAGAATTTTTAATGTGCATTTTTTATACTAGATTTAAAGCTGTGTCCATTTTGTTCCACAGGATAATTGCATAACTGTTATTGACCTATTTTGTTTTCATCTCTATCGAGGAGAATATGTTTTCAAATGGTAAAGGCAGAGCAAATGCTCATGAGGAATTTGAACTAAAAAAAGAGATAAAGAAATTAAATAAGAACACAGAATTCCTCTAAATGATTTCAAGCCTCTTCTTCAGAATAAATTTACCTCCCACGACATTTAAATATTATTTTAGAACCTTCTTATTCTTTGAAGAATAATAACAAACAGAAGATATAGAAGAAGACTAGAAACAGGAATTTTCTGATTTTTTAAAAATGAATATTATAAACTTAATATTATTTCTGGGCAAATATTTAAAAAGGTTGTTAAGTAGATGACGGCAGCATTATTAAAAAAAAAAGTCAATCACTGGAAACCAAATTATGTTCACCAAATGTAGAAACAAATAAAAATACATTCTAAGCCAATCTCATTTCATTTTTTATGATACTAGACTACTCTGGGGAGAAGAATCAGTATTAAGGAAGATACGCTATATCAATTGCATTATCTTAATATTAACAATTAATTTAATGGCTCCAATCGCCCAAAAGGAGGAGCTATGAAAAATAGAATTAGCTGAGTTTTATAATTGGTTGAATAGCAAGTTTCTTGAAAATGTTTGATTGATTAACCAAAATCTATAGGATCGTCCTGTATCTTCTGCTTTAGTCAAGCATTTTCAAAAATTTTAATAATGACTTAAATGAAAATGCTTTTGTCATTTCTAGGTGATAGAAAACAATGAAGAATGGTGAATACAATGAATTATGGAAGCAGTCAAACAAAGTAGCTAAATTTAAATTTATAAAAGCCTGCTTTCACTGACCCACTCACTAAATCTTTTCCCTGACCCACCTGTCATCAACATATCGAGCTACTCTGATATATACAATCAGACGTGCCCTACCACACATACACACCAGTCCCCCGCAGCTCCGGGAATTCTGTTTGGTTTGTGTTTGGGTAAGTGTTCTACTTACTGCCCTTCTTTTAATCCGAGCATTATAACACAGCCAGTATTCCTTAGCAGCTGTTCTATTTTATTCAGGACCAGAGCCTCTTACCGTGTCCAGTATCCTTGGCCTGTCACTTACACACATACACACATCCCAGTACATTCTCTGGAGCTCTAAGAAAATATAGGGATGGACAGAGACTGATGTGACTCACAGGATCACAGGATTTAGAGATTTTATTGGGATTATGATGCTAATTTGCAATGTAGAAGAGACATCCATTGTTACCTCCATCTTGGTGCACTGAAGTACATTTTGACCAAATTTAGTATTTTTTTCCATACTATTTAGTATGGAAAAACTTCCAATGACTGCACATTTTATAATCACCTCTAGTTAAAGTTTCTCCTTCCATGATTAAAAACCCACTTTTCATGGAAGATGTAAGGATAGTACTGAGAGAGGGAAGAAAGTATGTCTGCTAATCATTGGCTGCATCAGAAATGTTTCATGGAAGTCTCCAGATATAAATTATTTCTTCTTTTGGGGTCTTGGTATGTTGTGACAAAGTCCATATACATGATCAAGGAAAAAACAATTGACTTAGACTTTTCATAACATCTTGTTATCAAGGCTTCATCTTACTATCAAGACTACACTACACAGTAGTCTTTTCTACTAACATGCAAAAGCGGATAAGTACCAAACCTGAAAAAAAAATGCTATGTCTCACCTAAGTGAAAGGTGGGGAGGAAATATATGTAGATAAGGAGAAATGGGATATCACTGGGTGGTTTTTCCCAAGTGAAAAAGGCACAAAGGATGACAGATGGTTTTGATAGGCACTAACCTATAGATTATAGAGGAAGGGATGCTGTGTATAATAAATTTAACTCTGGATTTGCCTTTGTGCAGAGCAGAGGGCTGATTCCCTAAAAAACATTCCTTCCACAGTATGTGAGAATGATTTGTTTTGTCCAATTGCCAGTTTCTATTAAATGATGTAAATTATGAGACGGGCTTTTTTTTTTTTTTTTTGTATAATCACTGTCCATCTTTGAGACTAGTATGCATCAGATATCAGCAGTTAATGTAGTTCAATCTTACAATCTGCTTTTCTTTGAGTTTGTTAGCAGCTGGGCTTAGAAGCCGAAATTTCTTGTGTCACCCTTAATACTAATGATATGGGATTACTTAGAATTTGGGGTACCTGTTTCATTCATTGCATTCAGGGTATCACCATTTTTTAAAACCGATACCAAGCACTTAAGCCTGTTTAGAAGTCAGCAATCCTTTTGCTTTTCAAGCTCTGACATCATGCAAATGAGCAATAACTGAAGGAAACAAGAATGTCCATAACCCAGATATGCTAAAACTTAAAGAGATCAAAATGCTGTTTTAAATATTTAAAGAGGAAATGTATTTATTTTATATTATTTTGAGGCTAGACCTGAATTCAGAGGTAAAAACTACTATGAGTATCAGTTAAACATAAGAACACTCTAGATGCAGAATATCTCCCTCATTAGGTAGCACCTCATCTCACTGATGTGGAACAATCTCAGAGTTCACACAACGCTCAGGGATGCTGCACAGGAAATTGATGTGGCCACTGTAAGATTCTGTTAAAAGCCTATGATTATTATCTAATAAGTTTCTGATGTTCTTCTTTGTATAGCTCTTTAAAAATGTTTATACTTAGAATTTATAAACTTTAGAACTGTAGAAAATGCACATTGAAACTTGTAGTCTGCCATTGTCACTCTAAGGATGGTTCAAAAGAGGGTAGGTAAACAACTTCTCTAAAGTCACATACAAGTCAGTGACTGACTAGAACCAGAAGTTAGATGTGTGCATTCAGAGTACAGTGTCATTTCCCCTATACCATGTTTCACCATCTTTTAATTATAAGTAATATTCTACAGATCCTGCTTTTTCCAGATTGGGGATTTCAAAGTAGAATTTAAGTATTATGTCTCTTTTCCAGTCTATGTTGTCACTCCAGGGTTTCACCTCAGGTGCTGAACTTTTTCTTTCCCTCCAAACTTCTTATCCTGCTACTTTTCATTATCTCTTAAGTGATTTTCTACCTGCTGTACATCTGCAGCTGTGCCCCTCTCCTTATTTAGTTCTCAACTAGACTTACAAATAGCGCAATGTGCATGGTGTTCAGTCTTTGTAACTCATTTCCCAGTATTCCCTGGAGGATATGATAGTGGCCAAAACCAGTGTACTGGATGAACTTGGAAAGCTAGGCTTTCTCAAAGAGAGAGCAGTATGAAAGTGAACCCAAAATAAAATTCCTTTCTGTCATTTTTCTTCAGGAATACAGAATTCAAAATAGCCCTGTGCTTTTGGTTCTGTGTTTGTTTTGAGTATTCCTCCATTTTAGGTATTTGTGAACGTGAGTAAAGAAAATTAAAAAAAAGAAAAAGTCAGATGACTATCAGCATTAATAAGTCTTTCTTTTTTCATCTGTGTCGTAGATACATATAGTACTCTGTGTGATCCAACATCAGTGCCAAGTTATCAAATCCTTTGTGAGTATGAATGTGTCCTTACATTTAAAAAAAAATCTGTTGATCTATGTAATGCCAATCTGTATTGCAGAACATACAATAGAAGTATCACAATGGGTAGGAATCTTAATCTTTTTTTATTAGGAAGACATGAATGTATGAAATACTTAGTAAATTCACCACTCTTGAGTCTGTGATTAAAACATATATCAAGGACTTTGTCATCATTTTGGATATGCATGTTGTTTCTATGAAAATGTATAGGTTTTACAATTAACCCATGAAAACAGCTGTGTCCCTTTTAAATTTAATTGTTATTACTTTAGTGAAAGAAAATTCAATCTGTAAAATGTGGAACACATTTTAATCTATAAGAAGATTGTAGAGAAAATGTTACTGCTCTAAGATTGTCTTTGTTGATGATAGTTTTGAAAATCTTACGGCAATACAGCTTTTTTTTTTTAATCTTTTAGACTTCATACCATACTACCATTGGGTATAATAATAACAGGAATTAGGCATTCAAAATGGTGGATAAAGAAAAACTAATATATTTAGTATTAAGAAATCAAGTGTCTAGGAAGATAAAAAAGAAATATGTAATTTTTCAAAAATGTCTTTTTTTTAAGATTTTTATTTATTTGTTTGACAGGAAAGGAGAGAGATCACAAGTAGGCAGAGAGGCAGGCAGAGAGAGAGAGGGGGAAGCAGGCTCCTTGCTGAGCAGAGAACCCGACACGGGGCTCGATCCCAGGACCCTGAGATCATGACCCGAGCTGAAGGCAAAGGCTTTAACCCACTGTGCCACCCAGGCTCCCCTCAAAAATATCTTTTTATAAGATTGAGCCTCAGGACTAGATCTATCCTTATTAACTGAGAATTATGTTTTAAAATGTCAATGGCCGACATGACTTTCTTATTCTTGAATTAGCCGTAAAAAACTTGGGTTTCTCTCTATCTGATGACAGGTGACATCAAGCAGCCCCTAAGCAGGAGAAGAATGCATTTTGAACACTTGTATGCTCACCATCTTTGCTTCTGATTGGGCAGACTGGAAAGTGAATATTAAGGGGTGTTCTGGGGCAGGGTTCTTAGGGCAATGTTGTATTAGCTGGGAATTATTGGGAAGAAGGTTGCAATTGGCTTATAGGTTGCATAGCAAGGAGTTATAGGAAAATTTAAAAGGCAAAGTCCAAAGATGAAATTCTCACCAAAACAATTGAACTGAACTACGAGTTATGGAAATAAAACCCATAAGCAGTGGGGCTCATTCTGACCACATAATTAGAATAAAGGAAGGTGACTTCAAAAGGAAGATTAGGATGTAAAGGTTACATGTTACAGTGGTTCTCAACTCCAGCTACACATTAGAGTCATCTATAAAGGTTTTAAAAATACAAATGAGTGGGCTTTGTTACCCAAGAATACTGACATCAGCTTCTCTTGATAATTGGGGCCCAGGCAACCGTATTTCTTTAAAGCTCCACCAGTGATTTTGATGAGCTGCCAAATTTTAGAACCACCTGTGCTGGGAAAATACCTTGAAGTATTTAGAACCACCTGTGCTGGAGTACTGCCATGTGGTTCTCAGTGTAGCACGTGCCCCATTACCCACAGGTGAGGGGGAAGCCATTAAGGATGTCCCACCATGCTCTACAGAGAAACTGATTCCATTCAGCATCAAAGTCCTTGTGACTAATATGTAACTGGGACTTTTTTCTTGGGAAAATAAATCAAACCAAAGAAAATGCATATAAGAAAGAAATGCTGAATCTTTGCTGTCAACTTGGTTTTGGTTTATAGATGGCATTAATTATATCACTGAAAAGGAGTAGTACAGTGTATCCTGTCTGTTTTAAATAATTGGTAAGTGAGTGTAATGGAGTTTAGGTCTTCACTCATCCATGGTTACTTAATTGCATTTCTGTATCAAATATTCTTATTCTACCAAAAAGTTGTTTATTTTCATCATAATTTTATAGCTTTTCAAAAATGTGATGTATTTTACATATAAATCTGGAAGAATTCATATAAAATCAGTTATTGGAGGGCTACTATTTGATAGATTCTGATAAGTTTATAGTTATTGTGATAATATGACATATTCCCTATACTATTATTATTACAATATGAGTGACTACCCATTATGAATGTTATTGATTAATATTATCATAAGTTTACTTATGGTTTCTTAGATTTCTAAATGTTGACATTTATTTAATCATTTATTATTTTAATAATATACATCCTAGTATCTATTAGGAGTTAGCAGGGCACCTGGGTGGCTCAGTAGGTTAAAGCCTCTGCCTTCGGCTCAGGTCATGATCTCAGGGTGCTTCCCCCCTCTTACTCTTGCCTACTTGTGATCGCTTTCTCTCTGTCAAATAAATAAATAAAATCTTAAAAAAAAAGGAGTTAGCAAAATTCTTCAGTTAAAGGTAATTCAAGATACATTTTTAAGTGATCATTTATCCCTTAAAAACCAAAATACAAATGATACATAATACACTTATATGAACTTTTAGTATGAACTAAAAAATACTTCTCCAAAGGATCATTAATTCTAATTCTAGGGAGTGCTTGTCCCAAAACGTTTAAAGAGGAGGCACCACTGAAAGTGGATTTTGTCAGCTCAATAAGAAAAGAAAGCATTATGTACAGAGGGAACAGTACAAATAAAAGCATATGTGTTCCCACGACATATTTGGGGGATGAGTAGGAGACAGCCATAGCTAGAATAGATATGAATACGTTTAGAGATTAAGCAAAAAGGCAAGAAAATTGGATGTTATAGCATTTAGAGTTTATTCCAAAAGGCAAAAGAAAAAGTATGTGAAAACAATATTCTATAAATATTTTTTAAAAACTGCCAGTGTTTTAGGAGCATAACTGTGAAAACAATGGGCAGAGTTGATTAGATAAGCAACAACTGGGTGGCAAGGAAGCAGGAATAGTCCAGGTAAGGAGACTATAGAAAAGGGAGTAGATTTGAGAGATGTTTTGCATATAGAATCATCAGGACTTAGTGGACACTTGGGAAGTGCAAGGTAAGGGAGGTAGAGATGATTCCAATTTCCTGGCCTGGATTTGGGGACAATATAGACTGTAATTTCAAAACAAACACCCAGGCCAAACCCAAGCAGAATATCAGGTTGAGTTTATAGAACAAAACGAGTTCTTTTTTGAACAAGTTATTTTTGAGGTGCCTGTGACATATCTGGATCAAAGTGGAAAATGAATATTTGAAAATATGAGTCTGGAACTCAGGTGAAAATACCCCGGATGAATAGTAGCTCTTGGCTACTAGTGACAGATAACTCAGATACAATGGTTTAACAATAAAAAGAGTAATTATTATAAAACCAGATGTTTTAAATTGGGACACTTGCCTTAATTTAGCACCAGATATTCCAGTAATTTTACTCTGCCGTTCGACTTTATTAGTGAGGAGTCTTCTTAAGTGCTTTCAAAGAGGAGGTCTCATCTCTTTGATGGTGAGTAGGACACTTATCCTTTCTTAAACCAGTTCCTAGAAGGGCACTGAAAGAACCAGGATTAGTTTAGATTATGCTGCATCAAACGGGCTGGGATTAGGTTCATTTTTGTTGTTGTTGTTGTTGTTGTTGTTGTTGTTATTTAACTACTTGGATGAAGAATCTTTACTTTGACAGAAAAGAGGAAGTGTGTGAGAGTGGGTAGATAGAAAGGAGTGCATTCTAGGAGGAAAACAGTGTATTCTACCAAAGAAGTTAATAGGCGTAAAAGTAATGATGGATGTTTGGAAGTAGAGAAAGAGAATGAAGAATGATAAGAAAAATTAAGCATAGAATTAAAAGGACTGACATTTTAAGACAAAAATTTAGGGTAGAGAAGTCAGACCCATATTCAATTGCTAAAGCGGTGTAGTTTAAACAATCCTATTCGATATTATAGTATGTTACATTTCAAAACAAAGAATTATCATACAAATTATGGGAATTAAATTGGGCAACATCTTGGTCTGGGGATATTAATGATTCTCAGTAGTCCGATGATGGTGACAGATTCTCATTGTTGGGGGAACTGAGAGATTTCACTTAAGAAAGTGAAATCACTTTCACTTAAGAAAGACTGCTGATGTAAGAATGAGTACAGAAAGATAAATAATTTAAAAAGTGGTGCAGCCATCAGAGGGGAGAATCCTGGGTCAGTGGTATTATAAAGCCAGGTAAGAAGATTGTCCTCAAAGAAGAATAGTACCAGAGTCTATGCAAAATACTGTTAAAATTTAAAAAGCTGTCATGAGTCAGCCAGCAACTTAGAGAATGGGAAAAAAAGCAGATGGCGTGAAGGTTTTTATCTCCCAAATCTCTGCAGCCTATGTTTTATCCACTTTGAGCTGAATGGAGAGATGACCCCAGATGGGCCCCGTTCTGTGATGTGGAACAGCTTCCGTGTCCTCCACAAAGGAGAGCCTTCGGTTGTAGTAGAACTCAAAGCCCTGTATGTCTACATGTAATTGTAAACGGACAAACAAATAAATAAAAGAGATACTACTAGTGATATATTTTGGGGCCCAAAATTAAACACAGTAAAAAGATGGTTAAGATTGTTTTTTTAATAGCTACTGATGTGGCTGCTGATATTTAGGAAAATAATTTCCATAGGTAGGAAGGATGAAGGCCAGATTTCATTCAGTACTAAGAAAGAAGCAGAAGCAAGTCTTGGCCACTCTTTCCAACTTTTGATAAGGCAAACACCTCACTGTGATTATGGGCTGAGGGATAGAATTCAGCAGAGATTAAGAGATTGGTGACAAATCATTCAGAAAGGATATAATCGACAAGAGAAGATGGGATGAAGAGCAGTGGTGGAGAGATTTGCCTAGCGGGTTAAAAGGATTAACACATGCATCCAAACAGGAGAGGAAAAGAGGTGAAGCTCCAGATGATGTAATAGACAGGAAGGAAGAAGTGGATGAGTTGGTTCCCATCTGTTGACATCTGTGGGAATCTTGGTTAGATACTCTAGTAGTTTGGTAGGGCTGCTATCACTGAGTGTCTTCAACAACAGAAATTTATTCTTATAGTTTTGGGGGCTAGAAGTCCCCAAGATGAAGGTGTTTGCAGGTCCATGCTTCCTCTGAAGGTGCTAGAGAAGGATCAGGATCAGGCCTCCTTCTAGTTTCTGGCAGTTCCTTGGCTTATGGTACGGCAATTTCAGTTTTCAGGAGGTATTTTCCCTATGTGCTTATCTGTCACTTCACACTGACATTCATTTTCTAAGGACACCAGTCATATTTAAGTAGGGACCCATCCTGGTCCAGTGTGACTTCATCTTAATTAATTACATCCACAGTGACTATTTCCAAATAAGTTTATATTCTGAGGTACTGGAGGATTAGGACTCCAACATATGAATTTGGGGACACAAGGCAACTTGTAACCGATGCCGAATAGTGTATAAAGGGAAATTTGGTAAAGCAGTTTGGAGAAATGAGAAGAGCAGTTGGCAATATGCCATTTTTCTTTAGAAAACCAATACATTAAGTGAATGCTATCAGTGAATATGGAAAATCAGCTTTCTCCAATTATATCTGCTTTTACTAATATAGGTACTTTAGCAATAACATAAGAATACAAATTATTGCAGTGATTTGATGGTATACGTCGGTCTATCTAGCATGTGCACATTTATCTCATTATAAACACACAAAAAGAAAGTCATATCACATTGTGGGTAAAGTTAACACAGAAACAGAATAAATAGAAGACGGGTGTGCAGACTTGTAAAAAGCCCATATGTGACAAACAGTTAAAGTATATGATTCAGAGTAAAAATATGTGGTGGTGTAAGAAATAACACAAAAAGCTTGAAATTATGCTGCAACCCTAAAAAATTGTCTTTGACAGGTCTATAAGAACAAAATTGCAACATCAGCTGAGATAAAAATAGGTTTGAGCAGGACTGAGGAACATTTGGATTTCAAATATCTAATAAATTGTGGCTGAGAAAAGCTAAAGTACTTCAATGACACTGCTTGGTACTAAATGTTTAGAATAACCAGCTCCAATTTCAAGATAACTAACATCACCAAGACCTGTCCTTACCATGAAAAGTGATTTCTTTCTAGGTCAGGAGTCCTAGGCATATCAACTCTAATAAAGATCTTGCACAAATAACTTTCTTATACTTCCCCTGTACACCAACTCCATCTCTAACACAGATCTATTCTGCCTTTATTAGTTGAGTTCCTTTTTTTTAAAAAAAGATTTTATTTATTTATTTGACAGAGAGGAGAGTGATCACAAGTAACAGAGAAAGAGGGGAAAGCAGCCTCCCTGCTGAGCAGAGCCCCAATGTGGGGCTCGATATGGGGCTTGATATGGGGCTCCATGCGGGGCTCCATGCGGGGCTCCATGCGGGGCTCGATCCCAGGACCTTGAGATCATGACCTGAGCTGAAGGCAGAAGCTTTAACCCACTGAGCCACTCAGGCACCCGTGAGTTACGGGTTTTAATATATGCTCTAAAGGATAGATTCAGTAATTCAGGATTTAAATTGCCTTGTACTACTAGCTTCTGTTTCTTTCCAAAATATCCCTTCATAATATCCTAGCCCCCAGATATCTGCCATTTCATTTTCATCATTTTCTTCGTATCAACTTAATTGGGAAAATATTCCAGGGTCATTGATCATTTAAAGTTTCATATAATGAGCAAAGAAGGAAAATCATTACTAAATATATAAGTCTTCTGATAGGCTAGTCCATAAATTTACTTAAATTACAACCATCAATATGTTTAGCAGTAGTTTTTCAATTCACATTTCTTGCCTTAATGAACATGAGAAGTAAATATTGACTGCTTTTTAATGCAACTCATTCTTTTATAGCCATCTTCATAACTTTGATAAGAACCATAATTGCAACTGGTTTTATGCGAGATGCCTTAAGGAGCTGCATTCTATCCGGTCACCCCTATCTAGGAGCTTACCATTTACAAAAATACACATATGGAAAATATATCCTCATCACACTGATGCATTTAGTTTAAATATTTAACCACACACCATCAGAACTTGCGGGGTTTTTTTTTTTCCTGTAAAGGACAGATTATAAGTATTTTTCAAAAGTGGTGGGGAGAGTGAAAAATGATGAAAAACGAAAAAAGTTTAAAAAGTCTGTTTTCAGTCATTTGATTAAAGAGGAGTTCTTTGTTTCAAGCTCTAATACATTCAACCTCTTTAATCTTCCTGTCACAACAGAAATTAATTGCATCAAGTAGTTTTCAGAAGAGCCACAGAGAAAACACAAATGGTGCAATCTTCAGAAACAAATAGGAATCTAGAGTTAGAGAAGTATGGATTAGAGTTTTATTAAAAAGGTGCTGTGGTCAAAAATATTGAAGAAAAATGGAATGGACTTTCTAGAGGTTCAGATATGCTGGACATATGTTGGAGTCGGGCATTTTGAAAATTAGAGACATTTGTAGAATAACTTGTGAACAATTCTGTACCAAAGGACAGGTGTTCATTCTTGTCCTTCCTCTTTTTTTTGTAACTAAATGCTTTTTCTCTTATAGCTTTCTATCTTTCACTTTTCTGGACCCAAGTTTGTTAGTTTGTACATGAAAATAAATTGAGAGTGAATGTCTTTATCTCTTGAATTTCTATCATTATATGAATAGGTAACTTTAAGGGTAGGGTAAAAGAAGTCATCATAAGTTGTGAGATTAAAATCAGCAAGTCTTAGATATTTATTCACTTGTACATTTCAACTTCCAGAAGAGTTTCTCCATGTCCTCGCAGAATTTGATATTGTCATTTAAAAATTATTATTTTAGCTGTTCTGTTAGGAATATAATGTTCTCTTATGGTGGTATTAATTTGCATTTCAACATAGGGAGATTTTTAAACATTTCTGAGATTCTACCTCTGAAAATTTTGACTCAGTAACTCTTGGATAGGGCCAAAAAACTGCATTTAACAAGTTCTCTGGGTAATTTTGATATTTGACAAGTATAGGAACAGGAGAAGCAGAATCATTCAATAATTTAGTTATTGCCAATGATGAATGAGGGAGTTAAAAAGTGGATGGGCCAATAAGATGAAAACAGCCCAATAAAAATTGGCAAAATATTTGAGCAACACTTTGCCAAGATGTAAGGATAGCTAACAGCATATGAAAAGATGCTTACCATCATTAGTCATTAAACTAGAACCCTAATGAGATACCACTCACATATACTTATTAGAATGGCTGGTGCAGAGGCAGCAAAAACCTGTCCATATCAAATGCTTGTGAAAATGTGGAGAAATTGGAACTCTCATATATTGTTGATGAGAGTGCAAAATGTTACACCCACTTTGGAAAACAGTTTGGTAGTTCCTTATAAAGGTAAAATTATAACTACCTAATGACCCTGGAATCCCACTTCTAAGCATTTAAGAGAAGTTAACCTAAGAGAAATTTGGTGTTAACAAAAAATCTGTATTTGTGGTAAACTGTTTACATAAATTATATAAATTGTTTATAGCAATTTTGTACATAATTATCAAAAATGGGAAAGAATCTGAATCTCCTTCAGTAGTGAGTAGGTAAAGAAACTGTGGTCCATCCATACAATGGAGAAGTACTCAGCAATGCAAAAGAATGAATCATCGATTCACACAACGTATCACAAGTACATTAAATTAAATGAAAGAACCCAGAATCAAAATACTACATGCCCTGTAATTCCGTTTATATGACAGTCTGGAAAAGGCAAGACTGTAGGAATGGAGACTAGATCAGTGTTTGCTGGAGGTGGGGCAGTGGGAAGTTTGACTATAGAGGAAGAGCAGCACACAAGGGTAGGTAATGGAATTGTTATTATCCTGATTATGTTGGAGGTTGCACAGCAATATGGATTTGTCAAACTCCTAGAACTATACACTTTATAAAAAAGGAGAGTTTTATTGGAGACAAATTTATTTATTTATTTATTTATTTATTTATTTATTAAATTTAAACCACACAAAGCATCCCCTCTGTCCAGCTACTGAAGAACCAGGGCAGTCTTTGTTTTTGCTCGTAGATGTGGACTGATGCTCATCATGAGGACTGATCCTCTACTTACTGAGGGACTCAGTAAGTAAATAGTGATGGAATGAATGATTAAATGGGATTTTAAAGGTTAATATGAATTTATATTTTTTAAAGTTCTGTGTTGTAAGTGGTAAAATGAGGCAGAAACCACTTAGTTGGTGCTCACTAACATGGGATGATGAGTCAAAAGTTGAAACAGGCACTTGTCTTCATAATCTAATCCAGAGTCCTGAAAAGACAGCTCCCCTCAGTTAATGTGGAAAAGTATAGATTTCAAATGAAAGAAATGTTGTCACTCTTGGTATCTATTTCAAAGTCATGAGGAGAGACCATTACATCACTGTAAAGTTGCAAATTCTTTTTTTTTTTCAAATATTTTATTTTTATTTATTTGAGAGAGAGTAAGAGAGAGCGCAAGCGTGTGAGCCGTGTGCACAGTGGGGGTCGGGGAAGGGCAGAGAGAGAGAAGCAGACTCCCTACTGAGCAGGGAGCCTGAAGCAGGGCTTGATCCAGGATCCTCGGATCATGATTTGAGCTGAAGGCAGACATCTAACCAACTGAGCCACCTAGACACCCCAAAGTTGCAAACTTTTACATTTTATCCTGGATATGACTTTCAAGCCATGTGTCCTGGGGACATTACTAAGCCTGTGTGACCCTTCCTGTTTTGTAATCTAAGATGGTAATTATACTACTTACTGCAGTGGATTATTGCAAGGAATAAATGGGTAACTACATGTGAGGGAGTTAGAACAAGTCTGTCCACATAATAAACACTTGATAAAGGTTAGCTACCGTGAGCCTGTTTGACAGTATAGTGGACATCCCATTCATATATTTTTGTGCCATTCTCTCGACAGAGAAAGGTAGATATATGTCCTCCTTATTATATGTACTGTGCAATCTCCATATTTATAGACTATAAATATATGTCATGAATGTATAATTGAAAGAAAAGAAACAGGAATGCTGGGTTCTAATATTTGGGTTTACACTTATTTCCAGCATAGTATTTGAAAAAAATCTGAATTTCTTTATTTACAAAATTAAATGATTAGTCTGTTGGATCTTTTAAATTCTGGGATTCTCATATGTGCCTCAATAATAGATGAATGCAGCAGTTTGACTACTCTGGGTAGGAAATAGTGTTCACATGGCATGATCTGTGTTACTCATACTCTGTACACAAAGCACATGCAAATTCCCCTCATCTGTATCACCTGAGTAAGGGTGACCTTTCGCAGTCTGGTGTGTATTACAAAATCTTTTTGAGCTGCAACAAGTAAATAGATCATATTCTTGTAGCACCCATAAAAGTCATACTTGCTGTCAACTTGAGAAATTTTGGCTCGGTGCTCATGTTTCTCTTTCTCTGTCATAGGAGAAAGGCAATTCTTCTTATGAGGAGGACAAGATGTACCATGAGGAAATATCATGAAAAATAACCCACTCCTGGCCCCAATAGCTCCAGAAGCTACATATTTGAAAACAAAAATATGTTTATATTTTTATGTAAATAGTCAAGCTATGTGTTTTAATCTTCTCTGCAATGTCATCATTTCAGATAAAATTGAGCTATACCCTTTAGAAAGTAGCACCCTCCCCACTCTTACCAAAATATAACTTTTACTGCCTGAAGGACTTTTTATTTGTTTGGCTGTAACGTAAATGTCAATTCACTTCACCATCTGGGGAAAAGGGTTTTAAGTTAGCCTTTCAGTAAATTTACCTAATTGAATGTAGCTTATTAAATATAGTCACTAGAGGTTTGTTGGGGTGGAAAAAACCATGTGTGTGCATGTGTGTGTATGTGTGTGTATGTATTTATATATACTCCAAATACATTTCAAAAGAAATGATGACTTGGAAGAGACCCAAGGTTTTGTTTATCACATAGATTTATTCTCCCTGGAGTGTGACCATTATGACATGACATGGCAGACCTCATTGCAGGAGCTGCCCTTCAAAACAATGAATATAGCATTGGGCTCTTCTCTTTAGCTGTCTCAATATGGTTATGCACATGAGCTGAGAGAGAAAAATGGTGCAACTTGATTGAAACACAGACATAAAACTCATATCTTAAGAGATGTTTTCTTTAAGTTTAAAATGAAAGTAAAAATGTGAATCAACTTCGATCAAAGTTTATACAGCTCTTGCTATGGGTTTTTTTATTTTATTTATTTTAAGATTTTATTTATTTATTTGAAAGAGAGACACAGCAAGAGAGGGAACACAAGCAGAGGGAGTGGCAGAGGGAGAAGCAGGCTCCCCATGGAGCAGGGAGCCTGATGCAGGGCTCCACCCCAGGACCCTGGGATCATGATCTGAGCCTAAGGCAGATGCTTAATGACTGAGCCACCCAGGTGCCCCTGTTGCTACGTTTTAAAGGTGACAGTGGCATGACAGTTCCCAAGAAATAGGCAAAAAATAAAGCATGAGAGGTTTTTTTGGACAAGATTTTGAAATGTTGATCTTCTTAAAAATTTTTAATGTGTTTCATGGGCCACATAACTATAAGATCTAGTCAGTATCTCCTTTGACTATCTCTTTTTCTATTCTCATCCTTGTGAGAGCTGGGCTTATCCTGTTCACTCTCTGTGAGTTGGTAGGCAATGCATAGTGGAAATTTATGGGAGATGCCAGCTAGTAAGTTAAATCTATTCATCCTTGTTATCACTATAATTCTATACTTTCTTTAGCCTTCTATTAAAAAAAAATTCCTCATCATAGTATATAAAGCTTTTTCCTATTTAGATGTTATTGAAAATCAATTGACCAGTGAACTCATCAATACAATATAACCCACACTATGTGAAAGTTACTACTCTGGGAGAAATAAATTTGTCTTTTTAAAGGAATTTTTAACCTAAGACACACTCAAACTACCAAGTGACACAAAACTCAGGTGACTTCTTCCCAAGTACTCTAGGAGGAGTAGCATCCTGCTCTTCTTTGCGTCATACAACTTTACGTTGTCCCCTTGTAATCACAGTTATTAACATTCTTATTATTAGAATCTCAGGTTCTAGACATATTTCCTGGATTCAGATTTCTCTAACTTAGTAAAATACTTGAGTCTCCTTTTTTCTAAAAGGAGTACTAAAAGTACTTGCCTCATAGAGTGGGTATGCCGATAGAATATCACTATGATTCTGAAGTGTTGTTTTTGGTAAGTACATCCTGTAGGAAATTGTAGTTGATGGTTAACTATTAAATTGTACCTAGTAAAAGATTACTAAAAACAAAACTAAACTAAACAAAACCCCAAATCCCCAAAACAAAAAATAGTTGTTGTAATACTACAGATAGAAAACATTCTGTGGAATTAGAAATTATACATTGACTGACTGAGTGGGGAACCTGTCTGGAATGGGGAGAAGGTTGTGTAGCAGAAGGAGAGGCAAGATGGCTGACAGGATAATAATGGTACCCAGTAATAGCTAGGAAAATTTCTTTCAAGAAAAAAGAAAGTGTATAGTTATAAGTATGTCACAGAGAAATCGGTTTCTCTGCTTTATTTTTCTTACCCACACATACTACTACCTAGGTTATATTTCACATTTTTTTTTGTTTTATTCTCTCTTTTCCCAATCAGAATGTAAGTCCTGTTATAACAGAAACACTATTTGTGTTCTCTTTATCTCCACTTAGGAGGTGTTTAATAAGTAGTTGTTGAATAACTGAGCAGAAGAATGAATTCATGTGTGAATTCAGGAGGCAAGTGTAGATTTTGTAGTGAAGTCCCAGAAGAAGAATTGTACCTAATGTAATAGAAAAAGAAAAACAGATTATAGAGTAGCAGTGAAAACCTGGAAAATTCAATTAATATGAGTTTGTAGAGGACCTAGCAAATAGGTTTTAGTATTTCTTTTTCCATAAAATTCTGTAGCTTGGGAGCAAACAAAGAGACAAACAAAAGATTTCAGCTGATAATTGACATGACAGACATACAAGGAAAGGGAAGAAGGTTGGAGAAACTAGGTTTTAAGGCAGTTATTCCTCAAGTTTGATCCCTGGATCAGCAGCATCAGAATTACTTGGGAAACCCCATCATTTTCAGGGGATATCACCCTAGGTCTATGAAATCAGAAAGTCTGAAGTGGAGCCAACAATCTGTGTTTTAACATTTTCTAGGTGTTTCTGATGCAGGTCAGATTTAAGACCCAATATCCCAAGTTATTGAAATTGCTGAAATATGAAGCTTAGCTGACAAAAGAGACAGGATACCAGCAGAATAGAGAAAGTTATTAGACAGTCACCATGTTCTGGGAAGCCCTGATTGAGGGCTGTCCTCTGAGGGGACATCTGATGTTGGGACAATGATTATAAAGTCTAGAGATTATGGTTGTGTTTCTGAGTGGTTGTGGGTTGAGAGAGGAGAGAATAGGCACTCTTTCTCTGGGAATATGGCTAATGTCTTTGTGCGCAGTGTTCCATAAAGTGGTATATCTAACCAATATGATTGTAGTGAAAGTACAAGCCATCTGCAAAATGGATTATGGAACTATTCTTTGGTTAACAGCTCAAGTTGCCACCAAAGAAGACCTTGGTTACTGTTGTTTCCCTTTGGCTTTGATGTCAGTCACCATGATGCCCATCCAGTGCTTCCATATAATAAAAGCATAACTTCCTAAAGAAATAACAAAATGAATTAAATGCATCCAAAATAAATCATGTCACTCTATATTTGAAACCCAGAATTGCATCAGTTACATAGAAAACAGACTGGATTTTTAGCAAAGGCAGTAAGAATGACTACAGTTTCTTTCTCATGCCATTATAATCAGTTACTAGTATTTTTCAACGGTTATACCAAATGATAATCTGATTCTTAGAATTAACTACTTCCTAGCACACTGTGACTTGACCCAAGCTGTTCATATGGCTACTTAGCCTAACATACAAACCTCTTCCATTCACAGTTGCAGTGTGAGGCTAAAGCCATTCACAATTCACGTACTTTTTTTTTTTTTGCACAGCTGCTTCATAACATAAACCAAAATGGAATTTATATTCACATGTTACCATATCCTGTTTTGTTAGAAGATTGAGAATGTATCTCAAAATACATATTACATGAAAATCATGTAGGAGAGAAGCAATGGGATTTTTATAAAAATGGAAATCATCCCTTGAAGAGGAAGGGGTGAAGTTTCCTGCTCAATAACTATATAAAACCCTCTAGAGAGACAGGGCTAGCCGAGCACATGATAGAAGGAGGAAAATACTTACATGAGATAAGAAAATTAACAGGTAACTCTTCATCCCAACTTCAAACTATCTTTTCCTCAACCTTCCATTGTGCCTGGAATTTTACCACTAGTAATTCTTTCATAGTATTGAGGCAAGGTGTATCTAGTTGTCTCATGTTTAAAGTCAGTGATCCCAAGAGAAGTACTCTGTTTGTAGTACCAGTCATTGACCCCATATCATAAGTTAGCTTATTTTACTTTGAGAGGGGTGAGTACTTTTGAAGGACAAACCAAAGAACATGTGCCATGTTCTAAAGTGCATGTACTCTTGGTAAGCTGATGACTTTGTTGGAATCTTCACTAAGGACATAAAGTAGGACTCACTTACTAAAAAGAAAGAGTATGTGGACTTCAGCCATTTACTTCATGACTGGGAGTTGAGTTATAGTCACTTTAAGGCAATGAAATGAAGAATTAAGCTGAATACCAAGAAATGAAGTATTGAACTGAAGGTAGTCATCGGCCACACTGGGACACTGATGTTGGGTTGGGGAGGAGGTAGTGATATATTTGTTGAGTCAATTAATTCTGTATAATAAAGTGTGGGAAAAGGTAAATACACAAATCAGAAGCTATGAAATATCCCAGCTCAAGGCTGACACGGGGCTGAGAGTGTGATTGTTGAAAGATCACAGATAAGGGTAAGTTTACAGTAGATTCAGATACAATCCTTCTGATAATATATGCTCCCTTTTTGCGCTATTGTAGTACCTGGCCTCCAGGGATCTTTGGCCATGGTCTTCCAGCCACAGCATCATAAAATTATGAGATTTGGTTACTAAGTAGTCTTAACATGATTTAATGAGAATCCATTCCATAGGATTAGCTGTTGCCTGCAGTAACAGAAAGTTCAGCTAAGGAGTATAGCTACTATGCTTAAATTAGTTTAGACCTATAAAGTTCCTTTTAGTTTGTGCTATTAACAAAAAATGCATCTCTTTTAGACACTATTCACTTTTTAAAACAAAGCAAAAATAAAATACTAAAATGTAATGTTTCAATTTCATATAATTACTTTTCAAGGGTAAACACAGCAGAGATTATGCTATCCATCCGTAATTAAAAAGTATTTCATTGTTGATTTTTTTACATTATGTTTTAAAGAGTTCACTGTAGAATCTGTTTTTCCATTCTTTTTTTCTTGCTTATGTTGGAAAAGCAAAGTGAGATGATTTGATTGGTCCAGGATTGACTCCAATATAGTGAACTTTCATTACATTCCTATAAAAATAATAATCAAAATATACACTTTAGTTCTGACATTCACAAGTCCTAATATAATAAGAAGAATCTTAGTTTCATGCTTCTGGTGTTCTAAGAGTGTAAATCACTTTATGCAAATTTACATTTTTATGAAGTAGAAATTCTGAATATTTTTAGCCTTGAAATGGCTTTAAAATGCAATAATCTTTTGGCACCAGAGTTTAACAAGGACAAATATCTTGCAATGAAACAAAAGGTCAACTGATTGAGAATATTTAAATATGTTCTTCATCTTTATGCAAAAATAGTATATTTTTGTTCTATCTTATAAAAGTGAAACTTATGAACCTTTGTTAATTTTTATTATATTTTATTTTTCCTGTTAAATATCATTGCAACATTCCATAGGGCTGCTAATTTTTTATGAGTAAATTATATATCACCAGAAGTTCTTTATAGGAAATTATACTCTAATTAGGGCTAGCACCAAATCATGAGTATCAGATTCAAATACCTAAAAACTCTTCTTGGAGCAGGAGGTTAAAGTTGTATCTATTTTTATTAAAGATATCATTTGCTACATTGATACTTGCAAATAACTAATATAGAGTTTATTAGCACCTATATTTAAAACACTAAAACACATTTAAAAGATAGATATCTTCAAGTGCTGTTCTTCTCATTAATGAAATTCTGATTTGCTCTATGAATTTTAACATAGGCTCAAAAAGTCAAGTAATACTATTTTGGTCTTTTCATTTTCTGGTGTGACATAAAAAATTACCAAAAAAGTCTCAAAGAGTTATGTAAGACAATTTACATAAAGTACATAAACTTGAGTATTTGATAGTACCACTAATAATGTTGCTTGTTTCATTGATCCTTGATTGTGAATCATTGTATCCTTAGAATGGAAGGTGCATGTAAAAATGCTACGTAAAGAAGAGCATGTATTTTCTGCATTGTCAAAGGTTTGTTGGTTTGTTTTTTCACCTGAGTTAATATGAGGCTAACATTTATTATGATATTGATATTCAATCACTTTTTATAGGAATGAAATGAGAAAGCTTTATTTTGTGAGGCCATATGTACTTACTGTCACTTACGAAAGTAGATTTTGCAACTTTGCAATTAGTGTCTGGAGTGAACATTTACTAGCTGCTTTGCTTTACTAGCAAGAATCAAGAGAGCGAGAAAGTAAAATTGACCTGAACTTGCAGAAGAGCTCAGATGCTAAATCCTGAAATTAATTAGAAGATGTATGACCACCCTTGATCTTGATTCTAATCCAATTCTAATTAAACCTACACCATAAACCAAGAATTCACACACTGGGAAGCTTATTTTTTATTTATTTTATTTTTATTTTTTAATTTTTTTTTCCTAATTCATGCAAAGGCTCAAAATAAGTTCTAATTAGCTAAGTTACTCACTGAGCATACTCTATGGATAGAATCACAAAATTAAGTTGAGCCAGCAAATAGTAGAAAACATGCAATGATTCAGGAAATGCTTCGATTTGATAGAAAATCTTTTTGTAGACCCCAGTTTTATTCTGAAGAGTTTTACCAACTTAGTAGCCTAAACATATAAGTATGCTATCTTATACATTATCACAAGGGAAAAAATAAAACAACAAAAAAATAGGAAGTATAAACTCTCATCCTTGGCATTCAAGACCTTGCACCAAATGCGTTCAATATGTCTCTGTCATCTTCCAAAACTCCCCTAAGCGTACTCCAGTTCTGCATGAACTGGACAACTTCTGAGCATGCTTTGGTCTTTCATACTTCCT
Source organism: Nasua narica (assembly GCA_028533885.1). Classification (NCBI taxonomy): domain Eukaryota; kingdom Metazoa; phylum Chordata; class Mammalia; order Carnivora; family Procyonidae; genus Nasua; species Nasua narica. The sequence continues at coordinate 95,425,949 of CM052810.1, read as the reverse complement.
ATAATTTTCTGTTATCCTTCAGGGTTTATGTCAAATGTCCCATGCTTTCTGAGACATTTTTTTTAAAGCTGCTTATGACCATTTTCTCCTGTGAACCACCATAGCCCTTTCACTAGCTGCCTTACTTCTTAATGGCTTATATGCCAGGCCGTTGTGTAGGTGCTGGGGATACATCAGAGAGCAAAACAAACAAAAGTGTTTGCTCTCTTTGAGATTGCATTCTAATATGATGACACAGACAACAAGCACGTTATGTAATAAATTACATATTTTAGAAAGGTATAATGACTATAGAAAAAATAAAGCAGGGAAAGGGAGTGGAGATTTTGCCACGGGGTCATACACAATTTTAAATCCAGTGTTTAAGCAAAACCTCAATGAAAAGGTGACATTTGAGCAAGGATCCAGAGAGTTTTGGATATTTGGAGGGGTGCTCTGGAGGTATGAGTAGCCACAGAAAGTTTCCTGAGGTGGGGCTTGAACTGGGGCAGAGTGATTCAGGAGGTAGACGTAGGCAAGTTATCCTGGGTTAGATGTTAGAGGGCTTTGTTAGTAATGTAAAGACTCTGCTTTTACTCTAGCAAGGTGGAAATTTGGAGATTTTGAGCAGAGGAACACCAAGACCTGAACTAGTTTATGAAGCATAACTCTGTACCCTGTGTTGAGATAGACTGTAGTGGGGAAGGAGAGAAATAGGAGTCTAGTTAGAGTTTACTGTAATAAGCAGGGAAATGACAATGATGACTTGAACTGAGTAGTAGCACTGGAGGTGACAAGAAGTGGTCACTTGGTGCATGAAAATGGAAGATAAGGCAGTTTTCTGACAGATTGGATATACACTGTGAATGAAAATGAGGAGTCAAAGAATTCCTCAAGGTATCTTGTATTACAATTAGCAAATTTACCTTATTTTTCCTTCCACTACTAAACTATTGAACCAACACTTGTAGTACATACGTAATCATACACTTGCATTCATTCCTCTTCAATAATTTAGACTGTTAGTCTACACAATATGGTAAATTTCTCTGTGGAATGTGGAAATTAAAAAGAAAATAAGGGTTAGTGCCAGTTAAAAGATTTGAGAGGGCTAAAATCTTGTATTTCGGTTTTGAATTAGATGTAATTTTGCTTCAGGCTAGCTGGAAGAGTTCTGTAAGTGACAATTTAAACTTAAATTAATCTCACTTTAAAGCCTTTTTAATAAAGCTTTTCTGCAAAGCACCGAAAAGCCAGCAATATGAGGGTTGTAACATTCCCAGGAATATGTAATCTAAAACTATAACTTAATTTGAATTTTACTGTGCGTTTTAATTAAATTCCAGATTTTTACAATTAGTATACATGTATAAGACATATATATCTGGAAAGTGATGTGAAGTGGAGAATTTAGGCATTTATCTTGGTGGTGAAAGCTCCAAATCTGGCTTCTGAAGCAAAATGTGTGAGTCAGGCTTAGAATTTCATTAGACAGAAATACTAATTGAGCAATTATTCAATTCTATATTTGACTTAATCTTTCTGGACATGGGCACATTTTTGAGATGGATAAAAGTCTAATTCATGTAGACTTTGTGGCTTGAAAAAAAGGTATTTTGTGTCAGGATTGATGCATTTTTTTTTCAACTCAAATTAGATAAACTTAGGCAAAAATAGTAGCGTTAAATGTGGGTTGGATTTCATTCTTGGAGAAGCAATCTAAAGATAAAAAATATATACAATATAAGAAAAAAGTTCTAAAATGAACCACAGAAAAATTCTACAATAAATTCTCTTTTATTATTTGAATAACTTTACATTCTGTAAAGGGAGTTATTACAAATAGATTGACTGCAATTCACACTTCTATCATATGTTATAAAGTTGGAGTCTGAGTGTCTATATCCTAATATGGCTGACTTTTGGTTATTCATTTCCACCTGAAGGGAGATATTTATTTAGAAAATGGCATGGCTATTCCAGGAAAAGGAGACAGCATGATTTAAATATCAACAGCAACTTAAGAAGAATGATGACAATAATGTTATTATAGGCACATTTAATCAGAGAAAGTGACAAACAATTTGTTGTAAAACACATAAATACTAGTTGATAACTCATTCTAGCCACATAAAGGGCATTAACTTTTTCACACCAAGGCCCAGGAAATCTAATGTATAGCATATAATTATTTAAACTACAGATGATAGAGCATTGAAATGCAAGACCCTGCTGTCTTGTGTTCCTGCTCTGAAGTTAAAATTGGATAACTCTGAAAACGCTAAAAAAGAATAACAAAAGCATGTAAGTAAATAGATGAACACAAGTAGAAAAATTGTTGCTTCACACCAAACAATTCACAAATATTTCTATAATTCAACATAATATTTACTGAGCACCTACACTTACCAGGCTGTTATAAGATGTGGAAACTTAGGGTGCCTGGGTGGCTCAGTGGGTTAAAGCCTCTGCCTTTGGCTCAGGTCATGATCTCAGGGTCCTGGGATCGAGCTGGGGAGCCTGCTTCCCCCTTTCCTTCTGCCTGCCTCTCTGCCTACTTGTGATCCCTCTCTTTCTGTCAAATAAATAAATAAAATCTTTAAAAAAACAAAAACAAAAACAAACCACCAAGATGTGGGAACTTGGAGAATGAAAAATGACAAAAAGCCAGGAATTAACTTCTTTAGAAGCACATAAATCTAGAATATAGTATGTATTATAGCACTGGAAAAGAATGGCTTATTATTTAATCCATCTTTGATTATCACTATATATTTGTTGTATAAATATATTCATAAAGATAGGTTTAATTCTCACTTTAGGTAATATTCACAATCCATGTTCTAATATTAAATAAAGGGAAAATCCCTTGTGGAAAGACAAGGATATACACTCAATTATGGCATCAATTTCATCAAATTCTGAACTCAGGATTAAGTGCCAATTTTTCTAAGGCTAATATTTTTATCTTTTGTTGTTACATCACTCCTTCTTAACTCTTTTAAATATCTATTAACTAGTTTTCCTATTTTTAATATTTAATACTCTTCTCTACTTTTTTTCCCATTTCACAAACCTTTAGAGTAACCCAGCCACCTCATCTAGATACTGTCTTCTTGCATTCAAATCCACAATTATTTTTTTCATAAAGGTAGCATTCTCTTTGAGTCCATGTAACTTTATTTTTTTTAATGATTTTATTTATGGTAGAACGAGAGAGGGAACACAAGCACAGGGGAGCGGCAGAGGGAGAAGCAGGCTTCCTGCCGAACAGGGAGCCTAATATGGGGCTTGATCTCAGGACTTTGGGATCATGACCTGAGCTGAAAGCAGATGCTCAATGACTGAGCCCCCCAGATGCCCCGAGTCCATTTAACTTTGGAATTTCATTGAGCTAACATTTATAAAAGAAACTTTATGGTTCTCTGTTTATGGTTTTTATCATTTTTGTTTTACCATAAGAAAATAATTAAAAATAATTCTATCTCAAAAAACAAAACAAACAAAAATTATATCTCTCATTACTATAATTTTATTTAGGATAAGATTTAGCCCCCCCCCCCAAAGTAGGCAATAAATGCTTATAGAATCTTTTGATTTGTTTTTACTTACCATTAAATTCTGCCTTCTCTTCCACCAAATTTAACCATGAGTCAGTGAAAATATTTTCTTCAGATTAATTAAGGATCGAGAGGTTTTGGAGACTGCTGGTCAGCCTCTTGCCAGTTCTAATTCCTCGCCACTGATCTCTGCAATCCCTGCTTTCTGCCCTCACCACTCTGACCACACAGTGGCCAAGTCTAGTAATTGCCAGTTTTCATTGTACGCCGTGTGCTTCCAATATTTGACAGTTAACCACCCACTTGTTTAAAAGGTTTTTGTGACACTGCTCTAACCTGGTTTTATACTTTGTGACAGCTCCTCTTCTTTTCATGTAAAATTGGGCATTTAAAGTTTTTGACAACAGTTTTTAACCTGACATGCCTCTTCCTTTAGTGAGGTATGCATTTAGAGAGTTTCAACTATACTTTTATGAAATTGACTCTAAAAATGTATTTTCAATCATAATTTCCCTATCATCATTCACAATTCAGTGGTTAATTTCTAAAAACATGCCACTAAATAGGTGATAATTGGAATTCCAGACCAAAACCATCAAAAATGCAAATATATTTAATCATCTTTTGTCTTCCGATGTCTACCCATTATGGAATTCAGATCTTTCTACTCATGTTTTTTTTTAAAATTGCAATTAATATTCCTAAAACAACCCATTCACATGATAAATAATAATTTCTGAGACTGTTGCTCCTTATTAGTCAGTCATCAAGCTTTTTTTCCTTAAAAGTTCTCATAACTTTCTCTTTTCTTTCCTTTTCAAGGTATGTGTTGTAATACAGGGTAAGGGATTTATTATTTCTGTAAATGGATATGAATCTGCCTAAGAAAATTCCTGTAAATTTTTTGCGCATTGCCCTTTATAAATGACTATAAAGTTCTTAATGATCAATATGTTCCTTCTCTGTCCTCTTTTATAAAATTCTATTATATATTCTACTATATTCTACTATATTTTTTCCTGTTATCAATAAAGTGAATTTTTTTCTAGATTAGATACCATTCTCCATAATAATCTTCCCATACTAGTCTGCGTATAAGAGCTCTTTTCTTTTTTCTTAAACATCTTTAATGACTTCCTATTGCTACTTTTAAGGACTCCACACTATACCTTTCCCACCTCTCTAGTCTTATTCCTGACTTATCTTATTGAGAAGAAAAATATAATAATAATGAATTTGAATCCTGTTTGCAGCCATATAGGTTAAATAAACTGAACAAGTTACTTTCTTTTTTTTTTCTTTTTTCTTTTTAAAGATTTTATTTATTTATTTGAGAGACAGGGAAAGTGAGAGAGAGCATGAGAGGAGAGAAGGTTAGAGGAAGAAGCAGACTCCCTGTGGAGCTGGGAGCCTGATGTGGGACTCGATCCCGGAACTCAAGGATCATGACCTGAGCCGAAGGCAGGCGCTCAACCAACTGAGCCACCCAGGTGCCCTTGAACAAGTTATTTTCATAGCTAAAACCTTAGTATTTTATCCTCAGCATGAGCATAGTGATTGGCACATAGTAGGTACTTAATAAAAACATGTATATTATGCATTCATTCTGTTTCCTTCTATTTAAATCTGCTGAGTATTTTCTAACCTCCGTGCCTTTTGTAATCCCCCCATGCCACAGACATGCTAATAACCACATTGTAGATATCATATTATATAATCATCCCCAAACTTAGCTCCATTTTACTAGTGAAAGTTTGAAGCCTGGAGAAGTTAAAGACCTGACGGATTAAGGATTTTGTTAAATGTTACACAGAAAAGTGTTGGATCCACTGTTAATAGACACTCTACTGATTTTACCTGTTTTTGTAAAATCTGAAAATTCTGGGGTTTTTTTTGTCCATTTAATTTCTAAAAGTGGATTATAAATGCCATGAATCATATAGGAAAGGTAAATGAATAATAGTTTTATGAATTTGAGTGGTATGGTAGAATATTAAAACTAAGCCAGATAAGCACACTTCACTAAGTTTTGTCACTAAATAACTGTGTGATCTTGAACATGCCAGTTGATATCTTGCGGCATCATTTTTCTTTTCTGTTAAATGACAGTGCTGAACAGGTAGTCTCCCTAAGCTACTCCCTCTGCCTTCCGCTCCCCCTGCTCTCTCTCTCTCTCTCTGACAAATAAATAAATAAAATCTTAAAAAAAAAGCAAGAAAGAATATCCAATGGAAAAAAGACAATCTCTTCAACAAATGGTGTTGGGAAAACTGGATAGCAACATGCAAAAGAATGAAATTGGACCACTTTCTTACACCATACACAAAAATATATTCAAAATGGATGAAAGACTTAAATGTGAGACAGGAAACCATCAAAATCCTAGAGGAGAATAAAATAATCAAATTTTTAAAACTTTTTTTTTCAAATTACATAATCCTGCATTATTTTGACATAAATTTAGTTCTATTTTTTAGGTTGATATTCAGTCAAACATCCATATGGAAACTGAAAATTTTAGTCACATATCCAGATGTTTGATTATATTAAATCAATTTTTACTTTGGATTCTCATTTTGTCAAGAAAATTATATTCTTCATTTCATAAATTCTATTCTTAGCAACTGAGTCTTTACTTAAGGTCAAATTATGATCTGATAGATCAAATATATATTCTTTGTGGTTTTTATGAGGAAATTGAATTGTAACCTAGTCCACATTGAACTATGATAACAACAGTTATAATATTTAGAGCTAAGGGAGACTACCTATTCAGCACCATCATTTAACAGATAAGCATTAAGGACGGAACTTGTAATGAGCCCTGGGTGTTACATGTAAGTGATAAATCACCAAATTCTATACCTGAAACTAATATTACACTGCATGTTAACTAACTGGAACTTGGAATTTGAAGAAAAAAATTGATTAATTTAGACTTAAAAGACAATAATAAATTTGTTGACTTTTTTTTTAGCTTTTTCCTATTATTTAATAATTAAATATGTTTTAGAAAAATGTGTAGGTATTTGCAGAAGAATAAGTACTTCTGCATAAAATGCTTTTCTGTTTTTTGTTTGTTTGTTTGTTTGTTTCCATTCTAATTTACTAAATCCTGGACTGTTCATCTTTTCTTGGATTCTGACCTTCTCCACTGACAAACTTTCAGTTAAACCAAAACAAAACAAAAAAATTCCTGAAATTAAAAATTGTTAAATGTCACAAAATACCAAGTGAATAAAGAAGACAAAGAGAGTCAAAAGTGTTTATGTATTTCTTGTTGATATTTTTTTATATTTCATGGATGAGGAAAATTAGTAACTCCAACTCTCATTTCGTTTTGGGAGTTATAGAATAGTGGGTTGATTTCAGGCACCTAGAGTATCAGTAGCTTAAAAATATTGATTACAGTGGATATTAATTTTAAAGGCACAATGGCAGGCCTTTAAACTATTTAGCAGAAGGCATACAGTCTCTTATGGTGGAAAGAAGTATAATTAAAAAGCTATCAATAGTCTGGGATTGTCAAAACTACTTTGTCACCTGAAGCACATTCCTTGTAATTATCTTTTCGGCTTTAAGCTAGATCACCATTAACCTCAGAAAAAAAGGGTTACTATGCTTTCTGGTGTGAGAAATTGTATCATGATGTAAATTAAACCCCATTCGACAGTCAAATTAGATTTGGGAAATGATTGAGTATTAAGCCTACTCATGTATATTATCAAATGACACAAAGTCTGAGAGCACTAAGGGAAAAAAGAGTTTTCCCCCTTTTGAAGGATTTTGAGATTCCTTATGTGCATAGAATAAAATTTTTATCATACATTAGAGAAATAAAATTGAAGCAACACAAAGAAAACTCAAAGGTATTTTTAGCCTTCCTCAACGATTTCTTTTCAGCTCTCAGACTGTACAAAATGAGTCAACACTTAAGTAAGCCAGAAATAATATAACGAGTCTGCAAAATTATAGCTACCTACAGCTCAGATCCTCAATCAAGTAATTGTTAAATGCTCACGAGAAGGAAGAGCAAATATGTTCTCAAGTGAACTTGCTTAATATTTTTAACCTTTTTGTCAAAAGAAAGGAGTCATAATTAAGATAGCACAATGCACGAGGCAGAGAGCAGCATGGTTGCATCTGATGATTAATGTTTATCCCTGAGGTGGTCTCTTCAGTTATGGATCAAGAAAAACCATGTAGCCTTCTATTCCTGCAGAAGTCATTGGTAGCTAATGCCAAATAATCGACTACTGTCATTCTCGGGTGATGCTGGGCTGAGTATAAGTTGTGAAAAGTTATGTTAGTTGATGTAAGTAATTATCAACTGCATGAGAATATAGCCTACAACCAAAGATGTACTATCATACTAACCTAACCTTGGTGTTGCAGGGGACACTGAAGTATTCTATTGTGTTTGCTATTTGCAAAGAAATCTGTAAGGCAAAGTTTCTCAACCTCTACATGGTTGACATTTTGGCCAGATAACTCTTTGCTGTGAGGCCATCCTGTATATAATAAATAGTTTAGAAGAATCCCTGGCCTCTAGCCAGTAGATGCCAGTAGCACCCCCCCCCATTTGTGACAAACATAAATGTCTTGACATTGCCAAAATGTCCTCTGGGAGGCAAAATTGTCCCCAGTTGAGAACTACTGGCTCAAGAGCCTGGGAAATGCTCTTCAGTGTAGATTATATCTATTTCTATTTATCTATATGAATAGGCACAAACAGTGCCCCCCCATATACATATACCTTTCTAAATAAACCATTATATACATCTGCTTATAGTCAATAATATATATACATCATAGTATACATATGTATATTATACACATACACACATATATATACCCACATGTTTACATATATATCCAATTACATATATTTAAAATATGTACTATTATATACGTACAGATGTATATATACATGTATACAAACAATATATGCATGTGAATATATAATACTGTATGCATATGAATGTCCTAAACCATAAAGTCTGAAAACATAGATAATATTATCTTGATGTTTTTACAGATTGAAGATACCTTTGATAGCGTTAGGTGTCCTTCCATATGCTTTCAGTTTCATTATAAACACCCTTTAGATTTGAAGTTTGGGAGGAACAACAGAAGCGAGTGAGAGGATTCAGTGTAATGCATGAAACATTATGAAGGCCTCCAATTTTGTAGAGAAAAATAGACTGTATGTGTCAGGAGATTGGGATGCATGTGTGGGACCAGTGCAAGATGTTATGCAAGACTGACAGGAGCCAATTCAGGTTATCAAGTAAACCTCAGCATGGGTTCGAGTAAGGAGTAAAACAGGATATCTTCTTGGTTGTTAATGGAAACAATAGGCAACAAGTTAGAAAAAAAAAAAAAGCTCTAAATAATAGCTAAATATTACTTTCCATTTTGACGTTGTCATCTACTTTATCCTTATTTCTATGTTTCAGCCATGGAGATACTTTCTCATTCAGGGGCTTTATTTTTAGGTAGAGAACATAGTTTCTTTGGTGCCATGATGTCAGAGACATGAGGATTAATCTTTTTGGCAAGTCTCAAAAACATGTAGCCTACAACAATTTCTGAAATTCTTCCTTTTGAGAGAGTATTCTTTTTTTTTTTTAAAGATTTTATTTATTTATTTGACAGACAGAGAGAGATAGATCACAAGGAGGCAGAGAGGCAGGCAGAGAGAGAGGAGGAAGCAGGCTCCCTGCTGAGCAGAGAGCCCGATGCGGGGCTCGATCCCAGGACTCTGAGATCATGACCCAAGCTGAAGGCAGAGGCTTTAAACCACTGAGCCACCCAGGCGCCCCTGAGAGAGTATTCTTATAGATCAAAGAATTTAGTGTTCAGGAATGGGAGTATGTCTTGCCTGAACATCTCTTAATTTTTTTAATGTACTATTTCCCTGACCTTCAGTAGTCTTACAGAGTTTCAAGTAGTTGGTTTTGGGGCAGCTAAATTGTAATGGAGAGTAAGATGGACAGATTTGGTATGTGGAGTTTTGTACATCGGTGCACGAAGGACAATAAAACAAAATATATTAAGTAATATATTAAATACTTACTGTGTTGGGGCGCCTGGGTGGCTCAGTGGGTTTTAAGCCTTTGTCTTTGGCTCAGGTCATGATCTCAGGGTCCTGGGATGGAGCCCTGCATCGGGCTCTCTGCTCAGCGGGGAGCCTGCTTCCCTCTCTCTCTCTGCCTGCCTCTCTGCCTGCTTGTGATCTCTCTCCTCTCTGTCAAATAACTAAATAAAAAATCTTTTAAAAAAATAAATAAATACTTTCTGTGTTCCAGGAACTTAACATATAAAATGTGGGGCAGGGTTCTTTTGAGGAAAAACTGAGATTCCAATAGACAGGATATGCACCTTCCCTACTTCCTGCCCCTCCCCACCAATTCTTTAGAGCACCATCAGGGGAGAAAAGTCTTCACAGTGATAGTCACATACTTGGTCAGAAGTAGGTGGCCGGCAACAATTTCTGATTCTTCTTTGGAAAGGTTGTTCACTGAAAGCAATCTAAAACTTTAAATAATTGGAGTTTTAGGGTAGAGGTAACAGAAACCAGGTGGCAGAAAGAGAAAAAGTACACCTGAAATAAAATCCAAACAATTTCACTATATCTAAATATAACAGCTGGCAGAATGGGGTAGATTCTGCCCCTTGACTCATATGTCCTCCAGAGAAATCAGTAGAGGATCCAATATGAGAGTACATTTGGATCTACAATATATTTGAATCTAGTCCATCCTATTTGTGAGAAGGAGAGGTCAGGGCCATGAGATGAAGCTGACAGACTATGTCACCAGGGCCCTAGATATCGGTGGGGAAAACAGGGCATCAAACTGTAGCAGAGAAAAAGGATCTTGGTTCAGTGGTGAAACAGGGATCCAGGTGTAAACTCAAGGTTATGCCACTACTTGGGTAGCCTAACAAAGAGCCTTACCAGTGGCATTAAAGCCCTTGTCCTGAATGGATTCTTCTCCCTATTTCCTTTTAGGATTTCTTGCATTGATACAGAAATAGGAGAAAGCCACAGGGTGTCCAACTGGGCAATAAAGGAAAATGACCTCATGAATTGTGGGCAAACTGTATAGTGACCCTACTAGGGTTTAAACAACTAGATTTATACAGGTATCGTTTTATTTAATTGTTTCTACAGCCCACTGACATAGGGATCACTACTTGGATTTGTAGATTTGAAGTAGAAATCAGGCTGAGTAAGGTTAAATAACTTAATTATGTTTACAGAGCCAGTAAGGGATAATGGTGGGAATCATACCACTGTCTGTTTGATAGCAAAGCTATTACATTTTTCTGATTCACAGCAGACTCATACAGGTTTTTTAAGGAAGAGCCAGGTGCCAACATTGGTTTTCAGGATGGATCATGAAAAGAGTAAGTTACGAGTTAATTAAAGACAATTTTATTTTTTTCTAGTCCTACCTGGGACCCTTTCCTTCATGAAAGTAAACAGGCCAAATTCCGGGTGTCAGTTGTCTGAGGTAGAGAAAATAAATAGTATGTTTCTCTTCTGGTTGGCATTAAGAGTTGATAGGTAAGGTTCACTGTGGAACAGCTTGTATTTTGTGTCTGAATGTATATTGTTTGTACTTTTGTTTGGCAAATGTTAATGGCTATACATACAAGCTCTTCTTCTATCAAGATCCATGTATCTTTACCAATACTCATTCACATAGAATCCTTGTTATTTTATCATTGATTGAGCACATCTAGAACTTTGACATTAAGGGTTAACAAAAAGCACAATATCCTTTTAAGTTACATTGCTAATGATTTGATTCGTACCAAAAGAAACTTTCCTATAAGAAAGTTACAGCATTTTGGGGCACCTGGGTGACTCAACGGGTTAAAGCCTCTTCCTTTGACTCAGGTCATGATCTCAGGGTCCTGAGATCGAGTCCTACATTGGGCTCTCTGCTTAGCAGGGAGCCTGCTTTCCCCTTTTTCTCTGCCTGCCTCTCTGCCTACTTGTGACCTCTCTCTCTCTCTGTCAAATAAATAAAATCTTTAAGAAAAAAAGAAAGTTACAGCATTTTGCTTCTAATTATAAGATGAACAGAGACCTAATTAGATGTTTAAAACCCAAAGGAAAGAAGATTCCATAACTTTTATCCTAAATTTAAAATCGTCTGAGTTTAAAAGACCTGATTATAATTATTTAGGGCCTGATTTCTTGAGTTAAGCTGTTACTATTTTTATTAGAGACAGAAAAGTCAATTCCGAAGGCAAATGTGTTGTCCTATAGAGATGGTCTAGCCCATTTTTCTTATCTTTTGACAAGGATAAGTTAATTACTGAAAAATCCAGAAAATTCAGTTTGCTAGATTCCAGCTGTAAACATTTTTTTTTCAGCTGTAAACATTTTTATAAACACATTTTGAAACAAATTTTGGAAACACTTTGTAAAGTGATTCTCTACCTTCACTTGTAATGAGAAGAGAAAATACATTAAAAGTAGTCTACAATCCTATGTTTTCAACTTCACATCAGCACTGCAGGAAGACCAGTAGTCTTCCTTGGAAAGCATACCAGTACACAATAAAGGGCCTAGTCTTTCTATGTTTTTAAACAGGAAATTAAAAAAAAATCTAATTTTCTTTAAAATCTTTCAGGCAATTATAGAAACCATAATTTAACTAAACATTTAAGCTTTCTGCCAAATTACTCCAAGTTGATGGCAGTTGGCTGCCAGCAACTCCAGCCTTCCACTTTATTCAGGTTACAGAAAGGATAATCAAAGCTGCAAATGCATAAAGGGAGAAGGTGCAAGAAGTTTCACATAAACTTTTAAAAGCATCAAAATGCAAAGTAAGTTACAGCGATGTGAGTTGCATGTGAGTGCAATTAATTTATACATGAAGGGAAGATTTTTAGTATGCTATTAGCTTCATAACAGCCTAATATACCAGAAGCCAATCATTAGTTAGCTTGCCAGAGTATGACAGACTGCTTTTTACACATTTCTGTAAAGATTGAGCGGATAGACGTTGTTGTCCAGAATGTTTTGATTAACCCTTCTATTGCATATTTTAAATTAGTACAAAAATTAATTGTTAATTGAAAAACTATTGGATTACAAATGACATTGCAAGAATGTAACGAAGAAGTAATCTTCATTTACCTGCGCCTAGAAATTTACAAAATGCAAGGATCAAAGACAGCGTATGCTTTTTTCTGATGGTACTTTTTCTCTACTGATGTCCTCAAATTTTTTTTTTTTGATTGTTGATAGAAGTATTTAGAAAGGAGGGTAGAAAGGAAAGGAAATTAAAAAAAAATTACTTCAAACAATTTTTACATTGAAAATTTCTCCCCAACTTTCAGAAGGCAGTGTCAACAATGACAATTTTAGGTGTTTCTTTAATTCCTGTGTTTCCTATTCACTTATTTGAGCAAACTCTTTTTATTGCAATACACACATTCTTTCCATGAAGAGAAAAAGAAAGAGAAGAAGAAAAAAGAGAGAGAGAAAGAGATAGTTCTTTCTAAAAGCGTCTTTTCTGCTTTAGTGATTTGAATTTGGGACTTATTTTGTCAAGTAAGTGCTAACACCAGACTGAGAAAGAAGGATAACTGTAGAACAAAATAAGGCTTCACATGTTGAGATGAGTTTTCAATTTTGATGAATTATTTTTAATACATTCTTTATGAAAAATGAAGGAATTATAGCATTATGCTCATCCTGACTTAATTCATAATGCAGGGATTCACACTTATTCATGGTTTTCTTTCATTTATCACTATATGGATAAAATAATTAGTAGTGACTTCTTGGTCAGAGTAACTTGGCCTACATTAAACATTGTAAAACCGGGCAAGCAGGTCACTGAAAACCAGGGTGCCTGCTGCTTTGTTTATGTATTAAGTATACTGCTGGTTAAAGGGGAGTAACTTGAAAGTTTCGACTGGTAATAGACCATAGTCCATAGAGTTTAAGAGAAAATTGCCTGCCATTTAATAACCCAGTTTTCTCCATCCTGAAAAGGCCCAGATTGATATAAAAGGCCCAGATTGTTGCTAGTCAGTTCTCCATGAGTGGCTTATTTTTAGCTTCCTATGTTATTTAAAAACATAATTGTGGGGGCGCCTGGGTGGCTCAGTTGGTTAAGCAACTGCCTTCGGCTCAGGTCATGATCCCGGAGTCCCGAGATCGAGTCCCACATTGGGCTCCCGGCTCCATGGGGAGTCCACTTCTCACTCTGACCTCCCTTCTCGTGCTCTCTCTCACTCTCTCTCTCTTTCCTAATAAATAAATAAATAAAATCTTTAAAAAAAAACACAAAAAACATAATTGTGCCAATTCCCTTTATAATAACATTGTGTCCTTCTGCAGCTCATTGTGAATCCTTTGGCCTAGTCATCTTCACCTCTGTAGTTTGTTTGTTTCTTCACAATTATCATATGGTATATAAAGGATGATTGTTTAATATTTACTATTGGACCTTGACCCTAGCCTTCCTTCTTCTACTGTCCTATTTTTTCTACAATATACATCACATGCTATATAACTGATTCACTTATTATGTTTATTGTCTATGGTCTATCTGCCCTAAATTTTTTCTTCAAGGCAACTATTTTGTTCACTAATGTATCCCTATGTTTAGAACAGTACCTGATATATTATAGACTGTCAATAAATGTTAAATAGATGCTGTAACATGCTAATATTCTCTAATAATTGTAGTGAAATTTTCTTATAATAAAAATGCCATTCCTTTTAGACTAGTTCAACATATCGAAACATTTTTTTGTGTGCCATCATTAAAGTAATAATAATTATGAACATGCATCTCAGTATAGGTATATTCATTTCTAAATAATATAACTGAACACTGTACTGATATAATAAATAAGTAAATTTAAATAAATAATAACAAATAAAAATATGAGGATTATAAAACCAGGAATATATGAATATTGAAAGATAAAATTATTTTATTCTAAAAAAATGTTCTAATACTTTCTCATACTCCAGCTTGTTATCTCTTGCACAGTTTCCCCCATATTACACTGGTAGTGTAGGTGTTCAACAATACAATTTTTGATCACTGATCTATTTTAGATTATGACTCTATTGAAACTATGCAGAGGTGCCAGATAAGAGTTAAAAAAAAATTGGACCAAATATCCACTTAAAAACTCTCCATCTTAGGGGTGCCTGGGTGGCTCAGTTGGTTGGGCGACTGCCTTCGGCTCAGGTCATGGTCCCGGAGTTCCAGGATCGAGTCCCGTATCGGGCTCCCGGCTCCACCGGGAGTCGGCTTCTCCCTCTGACCTTCTTCCCTCTCTTGCTCTCTCTCTCTCTCTCTCAAATGAATAAATAAAATCTTTAAAAAAAAACCCTCTCCATTTTATCATTATATTTGCAAGTAAATGATTGACTGGTTGCCTTGAGGTTGTTGAGTTTTTGGTTAGAACTAAAAAGAAGAACAGAGATACAGCATCGATAAATGTGTGGCCTTTGGAAGCCCTTGGCTGGAATTCACATTTGCATCCCAGAACTCGTTAGCTATATGCTCGTAGACATGTAACTTAATTTCTATATTTGAATCACTTTTTTGTAAATGACCATAACAATAACACCTTGCACATAGTATTACTGGAAAGATTTAAATGAATTTAAGCTCCTTCGCCTGGCACTGAGGAAGCTCTGATCAGTCTTCATACCTTCAGATTCCTCGTTTTTTAATATATATACATAGCATCTACTCATAAGATAGTTATATGCTGACTACAGTCTCTCGTACATATGAACCAAATTGGAAAACTCACTGCAAATATAAAATAGTGAAACAAAAAGGCAGGATAAAGTCTAAAAATGAGAGGGGTTGTATTGCAATGGCTATTTTGCATTTATTTTGTGAAGTAAATATAAAGATAAAATTCAAATTATCATTTGGAAAAAAGAAAATGAACCAACTTAAGGAATTGAAGCACTGCCAGGGTTTGTTGCTGTTTGTTTGTGGCAAAGAGTTTGAACAAGTAATTTGTGAATATTGTGACTATATTATAAGGTAATCAGCTAATTAATAAGGAGTTAGTATACAAAATATATAAAGAACTTGTACAAAATATATAAAGAACTCATACAACTTATACAACAAAATATGTAAAGAGCTTATAACAACTTCTTGTTTTATAGAAAACAAAACAAAACAAAAAAAACAACAATCCAAAACAAACCCAATCCAATTAAAAAATGGTCATAGGGCTTGAATAGACATTTTTCCAAAATAGATATGCATATGGCCAGCAGACACATGATTGTTCAACATCACTCATCATCAGGGGAATGCAAATCAAGACTGCAATGAGATATCACCTCACACAAGTCAGAATGGCTACTATCAAAAGGACAAGAAATAACAAGTTTTTGTGAGGATACAGAGAAAAGGGAACCCTGCTGTACTGTTGGTGGGAATGTAAATTGGTGCGGCCGCTATGGAAAACAGTATGTAATTTTCCTAAAAACTTAAAAATTTACTTGTGGGACATAAGCAATAGCATGGAGGACATTAGGAGACAGAAGGGAAGAATGAAGGCGGGGTGGAAATCAGAGGGAGAGATGAACCATGAGAGACTTTGGACTCCAAGAAACAAACTGAGGGTTTTAGAGGGGAGGGGTGTGGGGAATGGGCGAGCCCGGTCATAGATATTAAGGAGGGCATATATTGCATGGAGAACAGGTGTTATATGTAAACAATGAATCTTGGAACACTGCATCAAAAACTAATGATGTACTGTATGGTGACTAACATGATAAAAACTGAAAAAAAAATACAAATATTATATGATCCAGTAATTCCACTACGGGGTATTTACTCAAAGAAGACAAAAAACACCACTTTGTAAAGATACATGCACGATATGTTTATTGCAGCATTATTTATGATAACCAAGATATGGAAGCAACCCAGGGGCCCATCGATAAATGAATGGATAATGAAGATATGCTGTGTGTATATGTGTGTATGTGTGTGTGCGTGGAATATATATATATATGTATATATATATATATATAGAATTTCACAAACGTAAAAAAAATGAGATCTTGCCATTTGCAACAACATGGACAAACCTAGAGGATATTATGCTGAGCGAAATAGGTTAGACAGCAAAAGTGAGACCATATAATTTAACTTATGTGTGGAATCTAAGAAAACAATAGATGAACAAATAAAAAAACACCCTCTGATACTGAGAAAAAACTGGTGGTTGCCAGACGGGAGGGGAGAGGGGATGGGCAAAACAGGTGAAGGAGATTAAGAGTTGCAAACTTCCAGTTTTAAAATAAATAAGTCACAGAGATGAAAAGTATAGCATAGGGAATATACTCAATAATATTGTAACGTACGGTCAAAAAATAATAAACTCTAAATAATTCTAGAGATTTGTTTCATTAGGGTCTATTTTAAGCAATTAAGAAAAGGTAAAGGGGACAAAAGGACTGTTGATTACTATAACAACTGATCAGATTATTGTTATGTATCACAGAGCCATCATGGCTGAAGAGACCATGTGGTAAAGTGACCCTCAATCTTAATTCAACATCTATGTTTGAGTACTCTAAGGTTGCAAGGGTTAAGGCTCAATTCCTCAGTAGGAATCTAAGCTCTGGAAAAGGAAGACACAAACCTGAAATAAACCTGCTCTCCCAAACACTCAATGCCACTTGGGAAATTGATACAGGGAAATTGCAAGTGGAGGCTGGGTCCATATTGCAACTGTCCTAAATACATTCCCCTTGTTTCATTTTTATTGATTCTAGAATAGAGAAAGGAAACAACATTCTGACAGGTGTTTCATATGAAACACTTGAGATCTTAATATCATAAAACCCAGCTAGCACAGATATCATCATTTTCAATATTTCCCAGAATGTCTTTGGCATAAGTTTCTTCCTCCACAATGTTTTCTGAAATGAGGATTCTGTGGTCAAATAATCCTGGGATAGCACTACATTGCTGTATTTTCTCCTTGGGGGTTTACAGTGCATATTAGCTTATTAAAAGCTCTTGGACCCCAGTTCTGAGGGGAAAAATATTTGATTTTAAAATGTCATATTTCAAAAATTTTTTGAATATAACTATTGTATCCTAAGAGAGTGGACTTAAATATTTTCATCAAACAAAAAAGATAAATACGTGAGGTTATAAAACTAGATGGGGGAAATCCTTCTAGAATATATATTTGTATTTCTCTATTATCTCTCTGTATTTCTATGTATAAAATCATCATGATGGACACCTTAAATATCTTATAATTTTCTTAGTTATATCTCAATAAATAAATAAATAAATTTATTTATGTGGCAAAACATCTTCAACAAACTTAGTGCTTCGTGAAACACACAGATAATTATGATAGTGATAATTACTGCAGGCAGATTTCTAGGCACCATGTCCTTTGTGTATGAAATAACTCAGTTCTCACAGCAATCTGATGATGTGAGAATAATTATTACCATCCCCATTTCCCACCATAGGTAGGAAACTGAGGTTAGGAGGGCTTGAAAACTCACCAAAGGTCATAGCCTAGTGATTCATTATATTGCTTCTCAAATTTGGTAATACTGGTATGTTTAAAGTCTAAGCAAACTGAGACACATAAAAGTATCAATAACATGTTGGCCACATTTATGCTGTTATTTTGAGGCAGAGAAGGGATTACCTGGATACGTTTATTACCAGGTAGCTGCATTTCTGGCAACCTATCATGTTGATTCATTTGTTTTATTTTTTTCCAATTATTTTTCTTCTAAATTACATGATCCTTGCATCACCATGTACACTTCTATCTGCCTTCTAGGAGCACAAGGTTAGAATGTATATTGATAACTATTATGCATTTGGTATTTAATATATTGCATTAAACAATTTATAGGGACACTTTGTAGAGGGCCTTGTAAGTGTTCAAGAAATTTCTGGAGAATCACATCGATTCATACTGTCCAGTGTCCAAGACCTAGTACCCTTCATAATAACATGGTAGATGTACATAGAGAGAGTGATTAAAGCCCATTCGTATTTTTATTACCATAAATATGCATGATAGCCTTTGATAAGCTCTATAATCAACTGAATTTTTAATAACTAAAAGATGTTTATCACTTCCTTTCAAAAGAAAGGTGTTGTAAGGACTTGTGAATTAAAATCTGTAAGCATGTTCACATCCTCATTAGAGAGTGCAACAAGAGTACAAAGCTGTGATCATTTCTCTATGTGTCAAGATAAAATTCAGACAGAGAAATTGTATTGCCTCCTGACAAAGAATGTCTGGAAGAACATCTGTTTCCTGCTGCCCACAGCATCGCTCATCTCTCTCCTTTTCTCTTTCTCTCTCTCTCTCTCTTTTTGTTTGTTTGTTTGTTTGTTCTGCTTGGCCTGGGTATGGCCATGTGCACACATCTCTTGAAAGCAACTTCATATAAGTTGTATAATAAAATGGAACTCTTTCTACTATGGTAAACACTGACTTTTAAAGAATTCATAATTGGTCTCAGATAGTTAAAAGGGGTTTCAGAGAATTCCTGCCTGAATATTATTGCATATTGTGACACTTGTAATTGTACATGGCAATGCAAATTTTAAAGACTTGACAGGCCTCGATGAATTATGTGACATGTATAAATATCCCATACGAGATAGACTTTAAATTGATGGCATCACACCAAGCAGTGAAAGAAAGAACTACCAACACTTATCCTTACAGGCTAATAGCTGCAAATGATTTTATGAATCATTAATTTAGAGATGTGGTCCTACCCATTTTTAAAACCCAATGTGAAATTAACATATTTTGTCTGTGATATGATGTTAGTAGTTTTTGAGAAAAGAGGCCATCTAATCAAGTAAAAATCTCCCAGTTTTGTGCCACAGGATTTTTGACAATGTAATTAATATAGCTGTGACTAATCAGAATTTTTGACTGTTAAAGGACAAAGAATGATTGATTATTAGATCAGTATTGCTTACTGAATGTCCCAAGATGCAGTACTTTTTGGATCATCATACATGAAATATGTAGTTAAATATGTTTAACTATAAAAAAATCTTTTTATGGTGGTTCCTATTTGTGATATTTTATTAAAGCATAGGAATATTGAAATTAAGCAAAACTAGACAACATCCTTTTGGCTAAGGTTAAGTAATTATTTTCCTTTTTTAGTTCAATTATATTGCTTTTCCTTTGGTAGATACAGTTGGGTAAGTGCTTAAAGTGTTTTGTAGTGTTTTCACTGTGCAACTACCATTAAAATAAACATGAGCTGCATGGTTAAATTAGATCACGTTGCTTTGAAAACGTACACCACTATTTTCAGCATATTAACCTGTCACAACCTGATAAAATTGGGCTCACATTCCTAATTTGAGAGTATGTTTGTAATGCATTTACATCCTTTTCATCTAAAGTTGGTACCCAATATAAATGGTAGCATAACATGGTAATGGACTCATCTATAGTACATGATGCCAATGTACATTTTAGAAATATTCCTGAAAAAGTCAAAGTTTAATGCGTCTAGACTGGTGAATAAATTGCAAAATGTGTCCAGTGGTCTTTGCTGTATTTCAGGAAGAAGAATCTGAGCTTGTTTCGCCATTTTCTGCCTTTGTTTAATGTGCACGGCAGCATATCTTTACCTTTCTTTGAGCTTGCGAGGGTGTTTTTGCAATCAGTCCATTGAGTAGCATGCTTACTAATCAATTAACAAATAATTACTAAGCAGGGACTGTGAAGCAAAGCAATGTGCTGGCCTTCTCCCTACACTTCACAGAACTCTCTATTTGACATTCTGATGCTTAGTAAATATTTACAACTTTGCATTTTTCTTTTAAATTGAAGAACAGAATTGCTAACAAGCACACAACAGCCCTAATGCATAATGAGGATATGGAAATAGGTTTAGTCAGACATATCTACCAGAAAACAAAGGTACAATTAAAACCATGGCCTCTGGAGCTAAGTCAAATTTAGCTACAGTTCTAGTTTCGTCACTTAATATTTGGGTGATCTTGGGCTAGATGTTTAACCTTTCTCTACTTAAGTTTCTTCAGTGTGAAATAGGAATAATAGTAGAATTACTACCAAATGGTCTTTTGATGGCGACATGCTTTTATATATTTGACAGAGGTTAAAATGGTTCCTGGCAAAATGGAAGCACAATGAATGTGTTTTTTAAAAGCTTTATTTATTTATTTATTTATTTATTTATTTATTTATTTATTTAAGGGAGAGACAGCGTGCAAAAGCACGAGAGAGGGCAGGGTCAGAGAGAGAAACAGACTCCCTGTTGAGCAGGGAGCCCGATGCCGGACTTGATCTCGGGATTCCAGGATCATGACCTGTGCTGAAGGCAGTAGGTTAGCCAAATGAACCACCCAGGTGCCCCTACAATGAATATGTTTTAACAATTACCACCACAGAGCTGGTTGTGGATACAGACCTTGGCTTCAGTTCTTTTCTCCCATTTATTAGCTTTATGATATTGGGTAAAATACTACAAGGCATCCGGTATGATCCATATTCATCTTATTCTTAGTGTATTGATATTATCATTCTTATTCTTTTCTTATAGTTCTTTGAAGTTTACTGTTTCTTCTACATATTGGTAGAAGTAACTACCTGTTGTTTTGAAGAATAGATGAAAAATATGTGGTAAATCATTTAGGGCTGCATTGGCCTGGTGTAGCTCAATTACACAAGATCAGAGACTAGGATTTCCCCAGGCCACTTTAAGGGCACGTCGTATCAATACCCATATGTAAAGGTGATAATCACACTGTTAAAGCAAGGAATAACACCCGATAGCGAGTCAATATGCCTAAGAGCGCCTTTGGGTCATTATTGCTACCATTTATTTTCACCTTCATTACACAGATGTTCTCTTCATGGAACCATGTTATTGTGTAAAACCCATCTCCGTGAGTCCTTAAAATAATCCATGTCTTTAATGTTAAGTATATTTATTATTATCACTTTATATTTTAAAATTCTTGAAGGTTGTATAGACTAGTAAATATATACAAATACTTGTGTGCATGTCTGTGTGTGTGTGTGTGTGCGTGTGCGTGTGTGTGTGTGTGTGTGTGTGTGTGACTTCTAAATTTTGGGAACGTCTATAATCTAGAATTTCTCATCAATTTAAACTCAACACAAGACTGATTGTTTTAATTACCGATTTAGGGAAACATTGTGTAGTTGACCTTAAACAGTAGGTAATTTTAAGTGAAATTTGAAAAAAATAAATACTACGATTAATAGAAGTAGTATATGTATATAAAGCATAGAATTGGTTCTCATATATGATTGCTCTTAGCTAAGAATTCTACTTTAAATCAGGAAGTTTTTGCTTTAATTTAATGAGGAAAAAAATGAATTCATAATCCACATAAAGTTTCATTACATAGTTAAAAAGAAAAAAATTAATGAAATTAAATAAAAGCATATGACAAACTATTAACTATGTATCCTTTTAATTTTATATGGGTTTATCTTTAAAGCCACGTTAAATCTTTATTTCTTTAACAAAACCAACTACACAGTGCTCCATTCTAACATACAAAGATCATCAAACTTTCACAGAATTATTTTATCAACACCACTCCTAATATGGGAGAAATAATGGGTTCCTTGACAATTACATAAATTATTATATTTATAGAAAAAACTCATATAAACATCCATTCTTTAAAAACTTATTTTCGTATCTCTTCTAAGTCAACTGGAAGACTAAAACTTATAATAATTTTAGAAACATAATTTATTGGATTAAAATACTGTCAGAAGTACAATATCACCATAGCACATGACTCTGGGTCAGATTTTGTCTGATAATTGCAGCTAGGCATCACAAACTTTTAAAATTCTTTTGATTTCAGTACTTCTGTGGTAAGCCTGAGGTCTCTAAGACCACTCAACTGAATGGCCCTGGTCTGGCTCCCTGGCACTGTCCTCTCTACAGAGTAAGGCTATGGGTATCTTCATCTCCAAATCCTTTAGATGAACTCTAAAACGCTTGTACAATTTGACACATTGAATGAAGGGTTACTTATCTTTGCAAGAGAAGAAGCCAATATAGCATGGAGTTGAAGGGTCGGAACCACTTGTGGATCATATTTGTTTCTTCATACAATTCATTAAATAGTAATTTATTTTTTAAAATCCATTATTTCAAAGTATTAAAGGCATTCACTGTTTGAGAGAATTCTTGCAGTGAGTTATTTTTTTTTTATTTTGTTCCACGAATATGTAGGGAAGAAAAGGAATTGCAAATTCAAGAAATATTTTAAAAATTTAAGATATAAATTTAAAAATTTAACTATTACACATGGTTTGAGCTGAAAATTGAGGACTATTGTCATGTCCCTCCTCGTCTTTATTTGTCAGATATTTCAACATTAGATCCTATGCAAATGGGAATAATACAAGTGATGATAAATATTATAATGCGCTATAGTTGTTAAACACTTGTTAGGTCCCAGATTATTTCACCATCTTATCTCATTTAGCTATCACCTTGCAAAGTAAAAAATATTAATTTACTTTATTGATGTGGAAACCGAGACTTGAAGAGGTTAAGTAATGTCCAGGGAGGTCTGGGGACATAGTTATAGATGTAAGTAATTCATTCATTCATTTAGAACTATCTCATTCAACCACTTTTAGATTTTAGAGATTTTCTTTTAAATTGAAGTATAATTGACACACGAGGTCTTGAATTTTGATAGGACATTTCTTTTTTTAATATACCAAAAAATTATTTTAAAGTAATATTCTCTTATAACTCTTTAATGGATCTAAGATCTTTATTATCCTTTGATCTTTCTCTTTTGCACAAAACTGATGCCTTTTAAACCCATACGTTAGGCATTTTATGGTTTCACCAAAAGAAAATACTAGAGTTTCTTTTTAATTTTAATAAATCATCTTTTATGGAATAAAAACATTAAATAATTCTAAGGTTTTGTATTTATAATTACTAAAAAATATGTACCAATAAAAGGTACATAAAAGCCTTAGGATATTATTTCCTTTCCTACAAAATGAAACAACTACATCCTTTTTGATAGGGTTGTCCCTATCAAAATAAGTGAAACTTTGGGAGCATTTATATGTATTATTACCTTTATTGATTATGGCAGGCAGAATAATGGCCTCCCCAAAATGTCCATGTTCTAATAATCTAAAGAGCCTGTGAATGTGCCAGTTAAAAGGCAAAGAGGAACTGAGATTGCAGATGGAATTAAATTTTTCACTCAGCTGACCTTATTTCAGGGAGATTATTCTAGATTATCCAAGTAGGCCCAGCATGATCATAGGGTCTCAAAAACAGAAGAGAGGAAGAAGTCAAATTTGGAGGAAATAAAACAAAGATCAGAGTGCTACTAAGTGAGGACTCAACTTGCCATTCCTGGCTTTGAAGATGGAGAATGGGGCCAGGGGTGAAGGAAAATGGGAAGCCAAGAGATGTTGAAAAAGGCAAGCAAACACATTTTGGACTAGAATCTCCAGAGGAACTAGCTCTGCAGACCAACTTGATTTTGATCAAGTGAGGCCCATGTCAGACTTTTGATCTACTGCAGTGTAAGGAAATAAATTTGTGTTATTTTAAGCTACAATGTGGTAGTTTTTTACAGCAGCAATAGAAAATTAATTCACTCTCATTAGTATACAAACTGTTTTCTATGCTTCTCCCAGTTATAAAATTCCAAGGAATTTCAAACATATGGATTCCTAGAGATTTGGGCTTTCTCTGAGCTGTGTCACTAATTAGCTATGTCATTCTGGCCTATATGACTCTGCCTCAGTGCTGTATATGTATAGAATGCCCTTTCAGCTGCCACTACCACTCAGAAATAAGAGCATGAAAAAGGCAACTTTGAGATGTTTGTAAAGCTTTAGTTCAATCATTGTGCATGGGAGCTAATTATTTTCAGTATGAAGAGTAAGATCACAAATATAAGAAGATCCAAAATGTAAGACTGAAAGAATTACAGAAGCAAGAGATAAAAGTAATATGTTATTCTGGGTTGTGGACAATTAATTGTACTAGGTCATAATGTCCTACTGTAAGGCAATGGAGGGAGGGACGTGTCAAACTTTCCTTGATGGTATCATTAGATTTAGGGTCATTAAAAATATTTTCTTCCCATTTTCTTTTTCTCAGTTTCTGATACTCCCTATTCCCCTATTAGCATGCAAAATATATGATTTATGACATATACGTGTGTATATATGTTACATGTATACTTACATACACACACATAGAATCATACACATACATTTAATATAACATCTAGACACAAAGCATAAAATATTTGTGTGATTCCTTGATTCTACGAGCCCCTTTTTGTAATCCTCTAAGCACAATGGAATTTTATAAATTTGCAAAAGAGGCCATGATTATGTTCATAAAGAGAAAGGATTTATTTCTCTCAATTATGGAATTTTTTTTTAATGAGATGACTCATTCAGGATACACCTCAGGCCGTTCACAAATTAGCCTGTTGTTGTTAGCTGGCCAATATTACATTAACATCTCAACTACCTGGAGGGTACTTAGCAAACAACCATACTCTGGAAAATGGAGGAGAAGATAGAATAGACAAAAATGGTCTATGAACAGGTACACTTATTCATGGGGAAAACCCTCTTCACAAAGATTCATTTAGATTTCCTCTTGTAAAATCTGACTTTAGAAAAATTGGTTATCTTGATACCTTGGTACCTCGATATCTTGATACCTTGACTGGATATCTTGATACCTTGTTATGTGATGACACATAACAAGTCATTGCAATAAATTGTAAAAAATTAGGAGCAGTAAGGATATTGCTAAATGAGTGTACACTGAAAAGTGCACAAAGGTATCGTTGACTGATTGTCAGTAAGACAAGAGAAAGAAAACCAGATAACACAGACCTTAAAACAATAGTAGTGTGGAATAATTAACATTAGGACAAGAATCATGCTGCATTTCAAAATCATTGAAGGCAATGGTCCCAGTGTAAGCGTGGATATTCCAAAGTTAACCTTGAGACATCAAGAAAAAAGTTAAATTATATTTAGTCTCGTTTGTTTCAGAAGGCAAGAAGTATAAATTGATTTTAGAAAGACCTTCACCTATGGTACTGACATTTCTCGTATGTCTGTATGGTGAGCAAAACACTGCCAAAGGCACTTTGCGGATATCATCTCAATGGTAAGAATAAAATAGAATTATAAGACAAAATAAAATGTGCTGAGTTGTTTCTTTTGCCTCTCTGCTCCATGTTTCTCCTCAAAGGTACATTCTCCAAGCTACTTTTCCCCAGCCTCCCAGTAGGCACTGCCAGTTGGAGTCACTGCCAAAAGATTGGAACATGGAAGGAAAAGGAAAATTTTTTTTTTCTTCTCCTGGTAGACCTCCAACAGAAGCAGACAGTGACTAAAGAACAACTAGGTGTATCTGTAGGCGTCAGTGAGGTCCAAGATTGTCTGAGCACACTCAGGGGGTATGCAGGCTCTGAGATTCCTGCTCAGAGGCCACCATGGGTTTCAGAAGTCACAGAACAGTGGAGCTCCTGTTAACTTGAGCAGACCAGCAGCGAACACTGGCTTCTGGTCCAGAAGCGGTAGCAGATTCCTGGTCTTTACGTAACCAGTCCTATTTTACTATTGCTACTCTAGGACCCCTTCATTTCTTCTTTTTACCCTTTTTTAACGCTTTTAAACACCTTTTTAACCAATTCCCTATTAAAACTCTTTCTGCTTGAATTTCTAGCACAGTTTCTGTTTTATGATAGGATACCAATAAGTTAAAAATATGATTTAGAATATAGTTTTTTATTAAAATAAGATGATTTAAATAGAAATAAAATTAAAATATGATTTCTATTATTAAAAAAGTGTAATATGTCCAGGAAAGTCATCTATCCAGCAGAGCTTACCAAGTAAAACTTACAGTTCAATCTTAGCATTGGTACTTCCTGAAATTAAAATAATGGTTTGCAAAATTGTCAGCAAATTTCTTCTTAACAATTAAAACACCTTCGATAGTTTTCTGAGGACTGTAATGCCCTGAGCATTGAATCCAGTTATTTCATAGTATGGCTTTGAGGAAAAAGAAGAAAAAGTAGATACAGGTACAACATCATGCCCAAATCCACTGGTGCCATCAGCAAGTGACAGTGGATAAGTAACTTCCACTCACTTATGTCAACCTTCCACAATGTTCATTCTCCAAGTCAACAACGTGCACATTTTCAGTAAGTGTGGGATCCACAAGCATTATACTACACGGGCCTGCATGGAGTACTCAGATGTTTTGTAATCATGGTGTTTTTTTTTTCTTTTTTTATTTGTTTTTCTCTTCAACAAGCTGAAGTGTTAGATCATAGAAATGTTAAATAAAAATTATTTAAGAAGCCACTATATTCATTTTTGCTAAGAATAGCTTTTTCACTGGTGAGGGAGTGGAGAAAAAGGCTGTTGGGAAAATGATCCATTCTTATTAACAGGGGCAAGGTGAGGCATTAATGTGCTGAATTGATGCTTATATAATTGATTGCCTCTTGGAGGTTTCATCTTTTCCATCTGCACAGACTATAGTTTACATTGAAAATATTCCCTTGAGAAGATTGAAATCATCCATTTTGAAAGGCTAAAATTATTAAAATAATGGCAAAGATATAGACTGTCACTCTTCTATTGCATTTGCAATAGAGAGTTTTTCTTAGTTTTTCTAAAAACCGTCCCTGAAGTTTGGGATCAATAGTATGAAAAACCAAATAATAGGGAGAAAGTGTTGAATGACTAGGGTACAGAGAAAGTATGATGACTTGGAAAGCGACAGGCTTTGTCATCTGTCAACTTGAGTTTGGATTTTCTTTCTGATTCTTCCTACCTATGTGAGTTAGGTCAAGAAATATACATGTTCTATGTCCATTTCCTCAATTCTAAAAGAAGAGCAGAATATTTATGGAGGCAAATGATTAAAGCCAGTGTATACAGACCACTCAACATTGTGTTGTTAACATCATAAATAAGCAGGGTGATTTTGTATTATAAATATAATAGTTATATAGTACATATGTGGATGTGCATATAAATACTTGTGTGTGTGTATGTAGTAGGTTGAAATATTTGAACTTGCTTATATTGAAGTTTTTGACCTACAAAAATATTTATCTTCCATTAAGGAAAATGTAATCTCTTATAAAAAGACTTGCACTAGGGATAGAATTTTTACCAGTTATTGATAATAAACTGGACATTGTTTTTCCTATGTTAAGAGTGGTAACAACATGGGGTGCCTGGGTGACTCAGTTGGTTAAGTGTCTGTCTTTGGCTCAGGTCATGATCCCAGGTTCTGGGATAGAGCTCCTTGTCAGACTGGGCTCCTTGCTCAGCAGGGAGCCTGCCTCTCCCCCTCCCTCTCCCTCTGCCTGCTGCTCCCCCTGCTTAGGCATATGCACTTTCTCTCTCTCTCTCACTCTTTGTGTCAAATAAATAAAATCTTTTTTAAAAAAGTGATAACATAGTGGCTCCAAGTGTGAGTGGTATTAGATGTTTAAGGGTTTTAGAGATTTTTCCATTAAAACACCAGGTAAAGGTCTGGGGTTTTTTTCAATCATGGTTGATTTAGAAATGTTAAAAAATAAATAATTGTTTTACAAATAACATTTAGATAAAGGCAAAAGGTCTAAACACTATGTGAGAATAAAAGATTCCACTTGTAACTAAATATTAAATGGAAGATGAAGTTAACTCCCTTAGAGTACTCAAGCATAGATGAATGAAAGATTTGCATTCTTCATAGTGATGTCATAGAAAATTTAGAACATTGACCCTGAAAACTAAAATCCTAAAATGAAAGATAGGTAGGAACCAAGGTGCCAAATACTCAAAAACCACTAAATCTGCAAGTGTCATCGGAAAGGTAGCTCTGAAAGACCATATTGATTGACTTAGCTTTAAGTAGAGTTGCACTGATTACAGAAAATTGCCACCTATCTTAGTCTTAAATGTACTGTTATTAAATGGATTTTCAGTAAAGTGTTATATTAGTGAGTCCAAAGGAATGACAGCCAATTTAGTACAACAGCCAGTAAGCTACCACACACACACAAACCACTCTTAATTGTAATGTATGTATTTAAAAATCATTGCTTTTTAATTTGTTAGCCTAGTTGTTGTTTTAAGTACACATATATTTTTACTTCATTGTTGGGAATACCGTAGCTCTGCATGTGTGAGACTACAAGGATTGTCTAAGAGTAAAGTTCAGCTTAGTTGATTTAAACACTAAGATAATTACTTTCTTTATGAAGAAAACCTGTCAATTTCAATGTGTTAAAAATAAGGACTGTTGCAGCAAGTAAGAACTGGCAAGTGAAACTTAATGTTTAATTTGAGCAAAGATGACTGCTACAAATTAAATTTTTATTTATTATTTATTTTTAAAGATTTTGTTTATTTGAGAGAGAGATAGAAAGAAAGAGAGAGTACAAGTGGACTGAGGGGTAGAGAGAGAGAGAGAAACAGACTCTCTACTGAGCAGGGAGCTGGATGTGGGGCTTGATCCCAGGGCTTTGGGATCATGGCCTGAGACCAAGGCAGACCCTTAATCAACTGAGCCACCCAGGTGCCCTATAAATTAAAATTTTAAAATCTTGATGAAGAGCTGTTTTAACTCCATTGTACAGAAATACTCCATGTATGATTAATATTTTCATATATTAAATTCTTTGATATTATTTAGGTTACATAAAGTTCACATTCTTTCATAGTGCTTTAACTTCTGGTCAGATTATTGTCTTGAGCCACTTTTTTACAAATATGCTATATCTTTAGTTTAACAGATTATAAACTTTATGCAGCTTTTTAATTGCTGGATAAATTTGTTTCACTTCAGAGAATAAAAGAACGTCTGTTGGCATAGATATTTTAGGATAAAACTTGAAAACGTATTATAATTGAAAACACTTGATAGTCATAGTTTTTTATTATTATTTTAGTTTCTTTCTTTCTTTCTTTCTTTCTTTCTTTCTTTCTTTCAGAGAGAGAGAGAGAGAGAGAGAGACCATGCAGGGGAGGGGCAGAGGAGCTGGGAGGGAGAGAATCCCAAGCAGACTCCATGCTCAGCAGTGGGGAGCCCAATGCAGGGCAGGGCTGGCTCTCAGGACACTGAGATCATGACCTGAGCTGAAATCAAGAGTTGGATGGTTAACCAACTGAACAACTCAGATGCCCTGTATATTCGCAATTTTTAAATAATTATAGAATTTCAGCATGTAAGAGAAAATGTAAGCATCTAAACAGATTTAATTCCGTACATAAATCTAAAGAAGAAAAAATGGGTTATTATCTATAAATTGATTATTACCATGATATATCTGCTAAAAGTAGTATAATTGCAAGATGAAAATCAACTTAAAAGAATCTGAAATACAGAAACTAGCATATATTTATATATCAAAAATAAATTTTCCTCAAAAATATATACCTTAGTGATTTCAGTGTTTAGTTTTGTTTTCTCGTGAATGGTGACACTTGACTTTCTTCTTTCTCTGATATTGAATTATTTCCTGACTCCAGCTTTTGAAGTCATCAGAGGAGAAAACCATGGAGCTCACTAAAATAAAAATATGAGTAAAGTTTCCTTTGTAACAAAAAGAATTACTAAACTAGTATCTATTATGCAAATCGTTACCATTCGTAGTTATTCATTATATGGCCAATGGCAGCAAAGCTGATATAAAATGAAAGAGCCAAGTAATCTGTTGTTTTATTTGTTTTTTACCTGAACGCAGAGAATGTTCAGGAGGGTTTCAGAAAAAAGGGGGGTGTTGCAAAATGCTTAGTTATACTGAAGTGGAGAAGGACTTTTGCTAATCATTATTATGAAAAATTTTCATTTTGAAGAAAATTAGTTGTGAAAAGTAGGGTGAAATTCTTATCAAATAGATTTTTATACATATCCATTCAATGATTCTAATAGAAATATGCATACAATATATAGGCTTTTATTAATATTGTATAATTATAAAGCTGTTATATTAATAATGGAAAGTGAAAATGCCCCAAAGTGGGAGATCAGATTAGAGGGAAATGAGGAGAGTCTCAGAATTTAAAAGAGTTCTTTTGTGATTGAGTAATTTTAAGAGGCAATCTTATGCTAATATAGCTCAGTGAAATTATGATTATAATCAAGGGAAAATGGGCCGCTCTAACCATGGAGCACCAACTGAGGAACACCAGAGCCCATTGCAGATACTATCACATCTATATGAGACTACAAGAGTCTTCCTGGGACATAAGTGAAGGCAATCTTCAAGTAAAGGATCTCTTAAAGCAAGAGATGAAGTGTTTCATCAGGGCGTGTAAGGAATCTGTCGTGAGGGAAACATAACCCAAGGCCAGTTACATACATCGAAAACTAGAATTGCATTGACCATTTCTACGAACTCCAGTATCACAAAGTAATAATGTTAATAAGGATGCTTAATAAATATTATTCATAAATAAATAGATTTTGTTTTTTGTAGTATGTAGATTTTAACATTATAGAAACCAACAGTCTCAAAAAAAAAAAAAAAGAAAAGAAACCAACAATCTCTGCTAAATAGAAGTGCCAGTTACTGCTTTACTCTATTCCATAACCAGAGCCCTCAATGATTTAATAAAGAGAATAAGGGAAACACTCAAGAAACCAAGAATACATTAACAAGCAGAACAACACTTGTTTGATATAGTCTGTTTTATTTTTTAATCACCTTACATTTAAATAATAACAATATTGTTCTTCTTTATAATATTAAGAGTTTGGCAGAGCTAATCTTTCTTCTCGAGTCCTTATTTTGTATAGTTAAATTTCAAGGGCAGAGTTTATAATTTGATTTCCAGAGTGGGATATTGATTCTACACCCTTAAGCTTTTTTTAGATATAGGACTAATTGATCAGTGACATTTAACTGATTTACTCTGGGCTAGATAATCAGCGAAGCAATAAGAAAGTAAAAGGATGAAAACTAAAAGTAATGTCTATTCGTAGACCACTTACATAACATACATATTTGATTAACTATGAAATCTTTTGCATGGAAATAATTTTTTTCCTGTTCAATTAGACAATCTAAAAGAAAATTATTATATTTACTTTGCTTGATAATAATGGTAGGTTTTTATTTTATTTTATTTGCTTATTTTGACGGAGAGATCACAAGTAGGCAGAGAGGCAAGCAAAGAGAGAGGGGGAAGCAGGCTCCCCGCTGAGCAGAGAGCCTGATGCAGGGCTCAGTCTCAGGACCCCGAGATCATGATCTACGCCCAAAGCAGAAGCTTAACCCACTGAGCCACCCAAGCGCCCCATTAATGGTAGTCTTAATCCCACACTAACAGTAAAATAAGAAATCTTATGCATTGATTAAATAAAGTACACAATTCAGAAAGCAGATATATGATAAGTATTATTTTTATCAAAGCTTTATGAAATTATAGGGAAAATAAATCTTATAAAAACATTCATTGGATTTGTGGTGTGTATTAAAACAAAATCCCTGCTGACTGAAGCTTTTCCCAAACCCTAAGCTGTATAGATACAGAGAGGAAAAAGGGAAAAACAAAGGGGGAAATTAAAAAAAAAGGAGGTTAAATCAGCCTTGTACCAGTTTTTTTGCAAGGTTAATTAATTGTTGCTAATTACTACATGCCACAACAAGAGACAAAAGCTTTGTCAAAGATAATGCAACAGGGAAGAATAGGGAGAAAAGAGAAGTGTTTGTAAATCTGAACTTTTAGAAGTTACCCTCTACCTTCTTGTGCTTAAGATGCAAATCAAAGAAACAAACAAATCCCAAAAAAGTAATATTAAAAGAAACACACACCTGAAAAAAAATGCAGTTAAGTAGTTTTTTAGTCAGTCCTTACATACATATCAGCCATTAAAAATTCGACAGTTTACTTGATCAATGTAATAGTCAAGTTCTTTAATTCAGTCTCCTGAATTCATTTTAAGCATAATAGATACAGTTGTAACCTAAATATATTATCACTCAACTCTAATATCTCTTTCACACTGTAGATAAGAGTAATGGTGAAAAATAACATTTATGAAAGCTAATGGTGTGTCTGACATTATTCTAAGAGAGCTTTAACTCATTTAATCTCCTCCAAAACTAATGAAGTAATTAATACTATTATCCCTATTTTACAGGTGAAGAAATAGAAACACAGAAGGGTTAGATAGTGACCCAGGTTCATGAATAACAAATGTAGAGCAGAGATCTGAACCACTATATCCTAACAACTTCACTGCATTCATCTCAAAAACAGAGATTGAAAGAGATCACATGCCTTTATTTTCATGAAGACCAACCATAATTGAAAAACTGTTACTAGTTTTCTAGTTTGGCCAATGTGATCATTCAAGACAATTTTAGAGAATTAGATTCAGAAAGGAACTCACTTTTTGAGTCCACACCTATTTATATATTTGTAACTTAAATGATTTGTTGCTCTGAACAGGGCCAGTGTATGTCTCTATTTAGAAATACCCCAAAGCTGTCACAAGGCAAGGCAACAACTCATGTTTCCATTCCCATGAGAGTCTCATCCCAAAGATTAGATTAGATGTTAAAATTAAAATTTATTAATGTATGTATATTTCTGAGAAAAAATTTAATGGGGAAAATTATAAACTTAAAAAAAGGAGGTAAACCTAAAGAAAAAAATATCCAACCCTGCAGACTGTTAACTATTCTATTCTCTGGTGGATGGAGGAGATTCTTGAAATATATACTTTAGAATAAATGGCAAAATAACAGATGAATATATTTGCAGTGCTTATTTCTCTATGATTAGATAGGTATTTATTAGGTATTGATATAAAAGTGGATATGTAAAGAAAGCAATTTCTAGTTTTAAAAAAATATGGTGAAATACACATAACAAGATCATCTACTTTTAAGTAAATATTCAGTGGCATTAGGTACATTCACATTATACAGCCATTGCCACTATCCTCCACAGATATTTTTCATTAACATCTACTTTTAGAGGTGAAAGACTGTACGAAGAATTTAAGGCTGCAGGTGGTTAGCTCCAAATTATAGATCTAAACATTTATTTTCATTTCCCTAAGGAAGAAGAAACCTGAATTACTTATGTCTACATGTTTTCACTGTTTCCTAATATCTCTGCTATGTGGTCATTTATCCTTTACAAAGAAGAAATTCTACTTAGAGTTTTTCTATTTTCATAATTGTAAAATGCTCCCAGAACTTCATATCAAAGTTATAGTAATTTCAGTTCAGAAGAAGCAATTCTAATTCATTAAGAGTCACAAATCATTTGGGGGATTCATTGAGGTGAAACATTTTCTGTACACAGGAAATTATCATTTTTTACCATGAATCATAATATAATACAAAAGAAAGATCCTTAAAATACTGTGCTTTTTAAAAAGTGTGTTCTATATTTTAGACAGGTCGTACTTGAACACATTAAAGTTGTTGACAGTAATAATGAAATGAGTGATAATGCTAGCATGTAATATAGGTAAATAAGGCAACATACGAGAACCTGAAATTCTTTTTCAATTTTTACCTGTCTGATCTAATTTACCATAAAGAAAGTAAGTTTGAAGA
>CM052810.1:95315196-95391242 GCA_028533885.1 Nasua narica | reverse complement strand
AATAGGCATTCAGCTTTCTAAAGACCTAACAGTGGCAGAGTGGAAAGAGAGGATTAAAAGGCCACTTTGTTGTGGAGTTGTTGTTAATGATTTTTTTCTTGGATATACTCTCATAACCTATCTATTTTAAACCATCATTACAGTACTCATTTGCCAACATAATATAATTACTTGTTCTTTCTTAAGCTGGTCCTTTTGAAATATCTTACTCCTTCAAAACTATCAACATTTAACCTATAAGAGATATTTCCTGGTACACTTAAACCATATTCCTTTTTTATCCTCTTCCAACATTACTTCTATGCCATTGTTGATCTAGATAACTCCTACTAATAATCAAAACTCATTTCAGATGTTTCTTTTTTAGCAGGCCCTTCTTTGCCAGTCTTCCACCTGCCACTTTGGCAGGCTGGACTAAATGGGCGTGTGTATCTTTTTATTGTCACTGTCATATTGTGTATATTTAGTAGCTGTTTTCTTTCTTTTTTTTTTTTTTTTAAAGATTTTACTTATTTATTTGACAGAAAGAGATCACAAGTAGGCAGAGAGGCTGGCAGAGAGGGGAAAGCAGGCTCCCTGCTGAGCAGAGAGCCCAATGCAGGGCTTGATCCCAGGACCCTGAGATCATGAACTGAGCTGAAGGCAGAGGCTTAACCCACTGAGCCACCCAGGCACCCCTAGTAGCTGTTTCTAACTGCCTTCCCCATATCGCATAGTGAATACCAACTAGCATGTTTTAAACTTTTATAATTTGTTTTCACTGTTTTATAATACACTATTTTAAAAAAGAGAAGTCCCTTGGAAGGATTATTTATTTCAATAATTTGTTTATTGAAGTAACTTTGTTACCTTGTGACACTAAGGTACTAATTCTGACAATAGGTAGTGGCTGCCTACAGTATATTGTGTTGTGATAGATTGAGTCAGTACCTGGGGGCTCAGCAGGAGATTGTTACAACCGGTTATGATGTCTGCCATTGAAATGGAAAAGAAGAGAGGTACTTTACCTGTTATCCCTGACCTGATGGAATAGTCAGATTAGGTCATGTATTGGGAATAAAAAGAATAATGATCATGAGTGAAGAATTTATGTTAGAGAACAGGAATCTATAGAACAGAAGAGTTAAACCCAGTGAAGAACCCTGGGCATGCAAGAAATAACAGGAGTGGGGTGTATGTGTGTGTGTATGTGTGTGTGTGTAACAGAACTGGGGAAAAGAAAATAGCAAAATATCTATAGGAAAACTGGCCATTTCCCAATTTTGTCTTCAATTATTTTTCAACCTCTGTCTACTTATTTGTGCTGTATCAGGCCTCTAATACTAACTCACCCAAAAGTGTCTCCCACAATCATCCTGTGATTTAAAAATCCTACATTAGATTGCCACAGAAAACCATTGACTTTTCTATTCCCTATTCTAGTACACAACTTAGTGTTTTCAATTTTTCCCCTCTCAAACTGGCTACTACATTTATTCTTAAATGTGATTGAAATTAGTCATAACATCAGCTCTCTGAACATGTAATCTTGCTAGAATGTGGCAGAAATGCAAATGAAATGTAAAGCTTATTTAGCATAAAAGAAAATGGATGGTCCTTTTCAAATACTGTATTGTTCTAAATAAAAACCTTATTGTTCATCAATCTTCTCAAACTAAATTTTGAAGTCAATCTGTCTTGTGCATAGAATTGGCTTTATTTTCAGGCAAACGAGATTCTGCTATGTGAATAACTAAGGTGAAAACCTGTAAGACAGTGCAGGTTCTGATGATTGTTCAAGCAATTCAATCCAAATTTGGGGTTAAAGTACAAGTGTTTGTTCCCTGAGATTACAAATACATGAATATTTCCTACTGCATTCTTTCTATAAGAAGATCATGATAACAAAGTTGTTCCCATAGACAAAGAAAAATTAGCTGTGATTTTAGTGTTCAAACATAATTAAGAATGGAAATATTTTAAGTGGCCAGTGCTATTTGCACTCGTACAGTTTACATGGTCTGAAGTTACCTGAAGTATTACCTAAAGATTTGCTCTTCAATGGATGGATGGATGGATAGAGAGAAAGAAGGATAGAAGCAAATTCTCATCTCTAATGCTTTGGTTTTATCATGAAGCAGGCAACCTCTATATTATGTGTTTTTTGTGGCTTCATATAGATCTGCATGATAAGTTTTTCAAACTCTACTTTTTGACAATTAAAAAAGTCAACTTCTTTGGTGTCGTCTTCTAAACTAGATCTCCAAAGATTTTGGACCATGGGTTTAGATTTCAGTCAGCCATTAGCCCAGTAGAGTCTTCTGATTAATTTCCAATTGCACACATATGGAGAATTATACTGATTGAAAAATATCTCTAACCCATGGCCCAGGCATTGCTTCCATGGAGGGGTTCTTGGTTAATTAAGGAAAGGCTATCTACTATTTAAAAAGTCAGGAGCTTAATACAAAAAAGTAATTCAGTTGGCCAAGTAACATTCTAACATGAGTATTTCTGGTTGTTGGATCTGTGGGCGGCTCTACTTTGTGCAGTCATTCAAAGACCCAGGAGAATGAAGGTTCTGCCATTTTCAAATATATGAATTCCAGGGTCTCCCTGGTGGAGGAGGGAAACATCCAGTAAACAAGGGAAAGGGGAAAAATCATAAAGGTGCACCCCCATCTTAATCATGTTGACTAAGAAGAGACAGGCATCATTTATGTCTGTATTCTTTTCATGAAAACTCTCATGTGGCTGTGCCTAGATACAAAGGAAACTTGGAAATACAGTCTTTGGCTGACCAGCCACTTCCCAGCATCATGAAAGGAGAATAAAAAGCTTTTACTGACAGCTAGACATTTTTATCACAGTCCCTTATTTGAATAAATCTGTGTGATCTCTTTGGGAAACCAGAATAATATCCTGGCAATACTAGTTACCCAACTAGATTATATATTCAGACATAATTAAATATTACAACAGCATTCTATAAGATTTCCATGCTTCTATACTTGTTCTTTCTACTGTCCATTCACCAAATAGCAATTAGAATGGTATTTGAAAAAATACAGATCAGTTCATTAAATCCCTGTTTTTGATCATCACTGGTCTTCTTGGAGATCGAATAAGATGTAAACTTCTTTTTTTTCATATTTATTTTTATTGTTTTTGTTATTAACATATAATGTATTATTTGCCACAGGATAAATGTCTGTGAATCATCAGGCTTACACATTTCATTGCACTTACCATAGCACATACCCTCCCCAATGTCCATAACCCAGCCAGCTTATCTATACCTCCCCTACCCTCCAGCCACCCTCAGTTTGTTTTGTGAGTTTAGGAGTCTCTTATGGTTTCTCTCCTTCCTGATCTCATCTTGTTTCATTTCCCTCCCCAACCCCCCACGACTCCCCACCTTGCCTCTCAAATTCTTCATATCTGAGAGATCATATGATAATTGTCTTTCTCTGACTGACTTATTTCGCTTAGCCTAATACCCTCTAGAATACCCTCTAGTTCCATCCACATTGTTGCAAATGGCAAGATTTCATTTCTCTTGATGGCTGCATAGTATTCCATTGTATCTATATACCACTTCTTCTTTATCCATTCATCTGTTGATGGACATCTAGGTTCTTTCCATAGTTTGGCTATTGTAGACATTGCTGCTATACACATTCGGGTGCACGTGCCCCTTCGGATCACTGCATTTGTATCTTTAGGGTAAATACCCAATAGTGCGATTGCTGGGTTGTAGGGTAGCTCTATATTCAACTTTTTGAAGATACTCCATACTGTTTTCCAGAGTGGCTGCACCAGCTTGCATGCCCACCAACAGTGTAGGAAGGTTCCTTTTTTCTGCATCCTCACCAACATCCCTCATTTCCTGACTTGTTAATTTTAGCCATTTTGACTGGTGTAAGGTGATATCTCACTGTGGTTTTGATTTGTATTTCTCTGATGCCGAGTGATGTTGAGCACTTTTTCGTGTCTGTTGGCCATTTGGATGTCCTCTTTGCAGATATGTCTGTTCATATCTTCTGCCCATTTCTTGATCAGATTATTTGTTCTTTGGGTGTTGAGTTTGAGAAGTTCTTTATGGATTTTGGATACTAGCCCTTTATCTGATATGCTATTTGTGAATATCTTCTACCATTCTGTCGGCTGTCTTGATTTTGTTGACAGTTTCCTTTGCTATGCAAAAGCTTTTGATCTTGATGAAGTCCCAGTAGTTCATTTTTGCCCTTGCTTCCCTTGCCTTTGGTGATGTTTCTAGGAAGAAGTTGCTGTGGCTGAGGTTGAAGAAGTTGCTGCCTGTGTTCTCCAGGATTTTGATGGATTCCTGTTTCACATTGAGGTCTTTCATCTATTTTGAGTCTATTTTTGTGTGTGGTGTAAGGAAATGGTCCAGTTTCATTTTTCTGCATGTGGCTTTCCAATTTTCCCAACACCATTTGTTGAAGAGACTGTCTTTTTTCCATTGGATATTCTTTCCTATGATGCAAACTTCTAATCAAAGTTATCAGGGAGTATTTATCTGGTCCTGCTTAACTCTCTACTCTGATATCCTGTCGCTATATCCTTGGTTCTCTGTATTTTGGCTACACTTCTTTCTGACTGATGCCCATTTCAGAAAGTATGCACTTACTGTGACTTTTGCTTTAACTGTTCTTTCTGCAGATCATCACATGTTAGAGTTCTCATTCATGTTGCAATTCTAATGTCTGATCCTCAAAGAGGTCCATCCTGACCATGCAAGCTCACTATCAGTCACTTTGTACTATGACCTTGCTTGATTCTTCTCCTTATACCCATCAGTGATACATCAAATCTATAATGAATATTTATATAACTGACTTTGGCTTTAGATGGCCTATTGTGACCTCTCATTTTATGATGAGGAAACTAAGACTCAAATCACTACTGACTTTCTTAAGGTCATATAATAACAGAGCTGAGACCCAGAAGCCATTAAATATTTCCAACATTTACTTTACAAAATAACTTGGAGAATGTAAGATGTAATAACCTTATATTGGCTTGAATGGACTGGCATTTCTTTTTCAAAAGAAGGAAGCTTGCTGCTTGTTAATAGATAATAAATAGGATATACCTTTCAAAGAAATACCAGGTTGAGAGACAAGTGAAATGTAAAAGTGGACAAAATATATAGCTGCACTTTCTAATATAGTAGTCTGTAGCTATAGGAAGCCATTTAAATTTAATTTAAGTTAATTTAAGTAAAATTAACAATTCCTCAGTGATGGTAGCCAGATTTCAATTCTCTGTAGCCACATGTGGCAAATGACTACCATATCAGACAGTTCAGAGAACATTGGAAACATCTAGAAATCTTCATCTGATGGTATTAACATATAGTTTTGTCTTATGCTCCCATCTGGTTTATTTTTCTTGATTTTGAATTCCATAATTCCCTTGTTCTTCCTAATAATTTATTCTTAGAACCAAAGTTCAGTTTTCTCTACTGAATGTCAGAGGCTGACTTTCAACAAAATAGTTGAGGTGAGATGGGAGGGGCATAAATCTCTGTGAAAGATGGTCCTCATAATTTGTTTTAATTTCTATTTTGATGACAGTGATTTTCTTACACTGTAGTAGAAAAAAAATGGGACTGTAAGAATTTAAACTCACATGATTGCACAAACCTTTCCCAGGACATTATATTATAACACTGAGGAGCTGCCCAATAAGGTTGCCCACTGTGAGGTGGGAAGGGATTTTTCATGCTCTTCCCTTTTACCTTTGTTCTACTTGCTGGGTGCCAGGGACCCAATCACTAATCTATTACCTGTTTCCAAGGTGATGAGTATCATCCCTGACCTCTCAAGGGCACTTGCTGGTAGATCAAGGATAAGCACCCCAGCTTCTTTTTCTTAGGCTTTCTAAATGGCGATGCTCCTGTTTAAAGGAATAATTTAGGATAGTCAATGATTTGGACTATTGTTTCAATTATGCAAGGTGGCCTCAAATGTGGTTTTATTATTCTTGAGCAAAATAGATTAATGAGGTCATATGGGAGAGCATAGATGACAGAGTAAAAACCAATTGCAAGAACTGGAAAATTATGTCAGACTTAATATTCTTCTGGTAATGGGCATGATGATCACTGTCATTTTTTAAGTTTGGATGTGCATGGCTTGCACTCCAGATACAATTGTTTCTGATGGAATATATAGTAAATAGTTCTGAGGCAGTTTCTGAACTCTAGCATTTCTATATCAATAGTTAGGCTTTGGTTAAGTATGTTAAGATGATTCAAATCAAAGGTTCCCTGGTATGTCACTCATAAACAATGAATGGTATATTTCCCAACATGTAATTTAAAGTGGAGCATTGGGGCACCTGGGTGTCTCAGTGGGTTAAAGCCTCTGCATTCGGCTCAGGTCATGATCTCAGGGTCCTGGGATAGAGCCCTACATCAGGCTATCTGCTCAGCAGGAAGCCTGCTTCCCCCTCTTTCTCTGCCTGCTTGTGATTTCTCTCTCTGTATCAAATAAATAAATAAAATCTTTAAAAAAATAAAGTGGAACATTGACAAACTCCAGAGGAAATCCTAAGATGGTAAGTAAACTGATAAGGGAATTGAATATGAATATCAGGACAAGTAGAAGGAAACAAGGGTGCTTATCTCAGGTAAGAGAAATCTGAGAAGGGACATAATAAGGATCATGAAAGGTGATTCTACTTAATCTTTATAATTTCAAACATCTAAAATATGATAAATGGATGGAAATCACATGGAGATAGATTTTACATTAATATAAGTGTTCAGTGTTGGTGGGGTCATCTTCCTATGAAACTTGCTTTTGAAGGCTGTTTTCATCTAAGCAGAAGTTATATTCCTACTTATTAGGAAGTTTTGAAGTGTTCATTTTTTGGAAAGTCGTTTTCTTTTAGGAATTCCTACCTCTATACTTTCTTTGAATTGCAAGATACTATGATTAATCAATAATTGTGAGTTGATGAAAAATTTAGGGCAAAATTTAAGGAACTATAAATACTTCAGTGTAATTTATTACTGATACCTAATTTTATCCATTAAAGTACCATTAATATTTCATAGTGGGTAGTCTCAAGAATAACTACTTCATAGAAATAATTGTTTGCCACTTTATGTGACTCTCTTAGACCTTTTTTTTTTTTTTATCATTTCCAGGAATCATAAAGTTTAGTTCATTGGTTTGCTAGAGTATTCTGTTGTTTTACTCTTCATTCGATTAAAAAAAAAATGGCCTTTTATGACTTACCAGGAAAAAAATATTTTGTTCTTCACATTTCCTCTAGTAACAGAAGGAAAGTAGACAGAAAATCACACACGTACATGTGCATTCACACACACTCCCACACCACATATACAAAAGAAGACATGTAAAACAAAATAAGCAATGTATATTTTTGTAACAAATAAGCTAGCTAGATATAAAATAGTCTTACAATCATTCTACCTCTTTAGATTCCACACAAGTTCATCTCATTGGGTAGTTTGAGGTATGTTTTATTGATTGCCTTTATCAAAAGTTTTTAAGTCTTCCAACATCTATGACTAACCTGTCCTATATTTTCATACTTTGAGTAATACTTTCCTTTTAAAAGCACATCAGAAGACAACAATATTTTGAAATCACACATAAAGTGATTTCACCTAATTTAATCTCTGTACTTTTCTTTTATTTGAAGTAATATAAGTTTATATTTTAGACACAGTTAAACTCTTCAAGTTACTCAATCCCATCCATACCTCCTTGTTTGGGAGTTTGATAAAAATGTAAATTTGCAAAGACTTATATTGAGACTTACCAAAAAATACTCTTTTAATGTGAATGAAGTGCATGGATTGCTTGGTTTTCTTTGTACATTCCAACATAATTCACTGAAAATTGACCTGCAAAATCACATTGGATTTTTTTAGTAATTGGCAACAGTCCCTGATGACTCAATTAAATGTAGAAGGTATGGTTTTCAGAAATGTAATTTTAGGGAAGAGATAAAGAGATAAGTTCATTTAAGTACTAATTATAAGTGTAAATTTTTATCTTATTAATATTGAAAAGAATGCACTGAGGTGAGAATAAATAATAGCATAGTAATATACCAAATTTTCATTTAAAAATTTATTTAGTTTTAGAGTTGTTCAAATTACTTTTTCAATATATAAAATATATATTGTATTTCTAATATTAAAATATAGAAAAAGCATAATGTGTGTATAATCCTCTTCCATAATGTATTTTATGATTGATGTTGCAGTAAAATATTAGGAGTAACAAATACTCTAAATTAGGCCTACATGAACTACAGGTGCAATAGAAATAATACATCCTGGTATGTAGAACACTAAGGTTGAAAAGGACTCTTCCTCATTTCACTATATAAAAGATTCTATGATTTGATGCTATGTTGATCATCTTTGCTTCTTGTGCAGCTAACTTATAGTTATTTTTTGAAACCTGTTTAGTTATTAAACCCAAAATGATATTTGGTATTGATTGTTTAACAATGTCCAAAACAGTCAACAAAAAAAGTATCAGAAGGTATGTAAAAGAGCAATAATTAAAAAAAAATATTTCAAAGGTAGGCATTTCAAAAAAATAATATTTCAAAGGTAATTAAACCACTTTCAATATAATGGTTTAATAATATGGGTTATAGAGTTTGATAGACATAAATGAGTATCATAGCTTATTGGATAATTTTAGTATGATAAGAATGTGATTTTAAAGTCAAGTGTGGTTAATTTCTCTCCAAGAGATTAAAAATTAGTTCTTAAGGTTGAATTATTTCTGAATATATCAAATTAATTATATTAAAGAAATAATAAAACTCTTAGACAATTTGTGTAGCTTTTTACCACTAACCCACTTGGTGGCCCTATTTCAACGTCATGGAACATTAAAATAATTAGGTCAAAATATTCCAGTATTCAAATGTTTTGAAAAATAGTATTATCTTTGGGGATTTCATTCACAATGCACAGCTTGCCTTCTTTAAATTGTCTCTCCTCATCTTAGCTGCTGTTCCTTATTTTCAACTGCTGTCACAACGTCTTTATCTTCTCACTTTATGAAATCCCTAAAAATTTCTGCAGAACTAATCCCTAAAGGTTCTTGAGTTTTACTTCCTGCTCTTTCCCACACACTCTTTCCCACCATTAACTATATACTCCTCTCACTGTACATCAATCTTACTCATTGAGATGGCTCTCAGTTCTTCCACTCATCCTTAGATCTGCACAGTAAAGTCCCAGGTACAGAATACTTATTCTATATCTGGTCAGGACACAGAAAATAGCAGTGAATACATACAAATCATTATTTGTTACTTAACACACATGTCCAATATATACCCTTTGTCAAGGGGCGTTGTTCATTCTACTAAGGCAGTCTTCATTGTCCAGACCAGATTCAGAGTGTTTCGAGCCCCACTGGAGCAGAGAGCTCCTTGCAGGTGTTTTATTTATCTTTTGGCCTAGATAAGTTCTTGAGTTTGCAAAAATGTGTGATTTGAAGATTGAGTAAGTGAATGAAAGACTACAGATAAAATTAATACATGTTCCCTTTAAAGGAGGAAAAGAAAAAATCTACAGTAAAGAAATGTATTTAATTTAGTGTTTTCCAACCTTTTTTTTTTAAAGATTTTATTTATTTGTTCGACAGAGAGGAGAGAGATCACAAGTAGGCAGAGAGACAGGCAGAGGGAGAGGGGGAAGCATGCTCCTTGCTGAGCAGAGAGCCCGATGTGCGGCTCGATCCCGGGACTCTGGGATCATGACCTGAGCCGAAGGCAGTCACTTAACCAACTGA
This sequence comes from Nasua narica, assembly GCA_028533885.1. Classification (NCBI taxonomy): domain Eukaryota; kingdom Metazoa; phylum Chordata; class Mammalia; order Carnivora; family Procyonidae; genus Nasua; species Nasua narica. The sequence continues at coordinate 95,381,439 of CM052810.1, read as the reverse complement.
GCCACCCAGGCGCCCGAGAATAAAAATCTTTCAAAAACATTGACCTACAGAAACTAGTTTCCCTGGACTAAGGTCTCAACAGTTGAATGCTTCACAGATTGTCTCATGCTTTCAAGAAGCCTAATAGATACGGCTTCATTTCTTTCATTGCTGAACGCTTAGGATAATCTCAACTCACCACAGTTTAATGCCTGGTCACTCTCAGGCGTCAAACACGAGTGGTGTAGATGAAGAGAAGGAGACAAAATAGCCACCTACTCCACAGCTCTGAAAGTGGGTCAACGAACTGTGTTAATGCATTAGAGCTGCAGTGTCGCCAAGACACTAAAAGGAGAGAAAGGAATAAAAAGAATTGGAGCATGCTATCCTATGGTCTCTCTTCCTTCAGACATTTATGTGGTCTGTTCTGTTGCTTTGCTGAGCCTGGGACCTGCTAAAAATTGAAACGAGCTGCAGAGTTCCAACAGGTAATGGTTATCTTCATTTTTCCATACAGGAAAAGGTGAGTATTACTTACCCAGCAAGCAAGACAAGGGAAATTTTTGAACATTCAGATAAACCTGTGTAAACAAACAAGCAAAAAGCAAAAAGGACCTAAACTCAAAACTCATTCCTTTAAAAAGCACATTAAATTTTACCAGATGTTAATTTCAGAGAAAAATGTCATCTGGGTCAAAAATTTCACAGCAAGTGACCAGTACCGTACATGGCAGTCTGCGTTAGTCAAATTCAATCAGCGATAGAAAACATGACCAGGTATATGCCAAACTTCTCTAATTTAATTCTGGTAGGTGAGCAAGGGTGGCACCTGTGTGGATGCCAAGCACATGATGCAGTGTCACAGTATATTAGCTTGAATCGTGTTATAATGAGATGTGATGAAATATATCACATTAATATAGAATGGAAAAAATAGATATGCAGTGTAACTTTTGATGTTAAGTATGCATAAAGGGGGGAATTAAATTGGAAGTCTGGCCAAACTGTGAAAGCAAGAAATTTGAATTTATTAACAAATCAAATCTTCACTCTAGTAACATTCAGCAGAGCTGCCATCATTAATAGTGAAGGCTTAATATTACTGCCATTTCAAATTGCATTGGTTGGAGAATTGGAACGTTAGTTGCCAGGCCTGGATGTCACTATTTTTCCTTTGAAAATTATTGATATTGGTTCAGGTTTTTTTTATTCACAGAACCAGAAGGCTAGTTTTTCAAGTAAAATATGTTTTAATTTTATTCTTTCTCTATTTTCCATATTATATGTTTCCATTTAAATATATTATCTTGGGGTGCCTGGGTGGCTCAGTGGGTTAAAGCTGCTGCCTTCGGCTCAGGTCATGATCTCAGGGTCCTGGGATCGAGCCCCTTATCGGGCTCTCTGCTCAGCAGGGAGATTGCTTCCCCCTCTCTCTCTGCTTGTATCCCTGGCTACTTGTGATCTCTCTCTCTCTCCGTGTCAAATAAATGAAATCTTAAAATAAATAAATAAACAAACAAACAAATAAATATATTAACTTAATAACGCATAAATATATTAACTTAATAACCCTCAGACCCCAGCCTAGCATCTCTCTCTTACTACAATGCTTATTGTGGTCTTAGCAATCAGAAGCTATAATGTTTAACTTATCATAGGCTCTCTGAAAACCTGAAGGGCTAGAAGCCTATTTTGTGTACTGTCTTTGAAATAGTTTACTAGAAACACTAAATCCTCATGAATTTAACATCCTTAGATTGATTGTTCCTTGATCACGGACCCTAGTTGAAAACAGCATGTAGTAGAAGAGGAATAAACAGGTGGTATTCCCTTTCTGTCTGTCATGGAATTGTGGGTATCTTACTAGTGAAAGGTACTGAATCTGCAACATTATAGAGGGTCTTGTAATCACATCCAAAAAAGGAGTATAGCATTTATCTGTTCTGGGATTAGAGTCCCTTAACCGACTCTTTCTAATTTCAGAAAGAAGTTGCTGAATATACAGTGTAGAGTAGCTTGTTCCAGAGATTTTGTTTAGTAATATATGTTGATTGTCTGTTAGCCAAATTCTTATAAGCAGTAACTGGGGGAATAATCAATTCATATCTCTCAATGAGAGTTTACCTATCAAGGCATATTTGGTACATTCTAGAGAAGGAGTGGAAAGGCAAAGTAGATCACATTTTTGAGAGACGAGAATGGTAAGGTGAGAAGTTTCAGTTTTATCCATTTGCCTTTGGAGTCATTCAAGGCTTCTGTGTAATAGAGTGACATGTAAATAGAGTTTTATGAAGAACAATCTGATAATCTTAAAATATTAGTAGGAGTTAAGTACATGTTTAGAACAAGTGTATCATTGAATGATTTATCAAAATAGTCATCTTTAATTTACAGTGTTTCAGCAATTAAAAACTATATATAGCATTATTCTTTCCATAATCTGGAGAGATTGCTTGAACATTTATATAATACATATTCAACTATCTTCTGATTTTCTGATGACAAGAGTCAGGCTACAATATGAACTCCTCAAAGGAATTGTCAATGTGCTGATCACTTTTGTATCACCAGCGCCTAGCACTGTGCCTGGAATGAAGTAGAGTATTAATAAACACAGGTTAAATGTGAATAAATGAAAAATAAATGAATATAAAAAACTGCTTGGCTTTTCTTTCTAATCTGGTATGTCAGAATGTGTTATGCTTATTTGTTTTACACACACACACACACACACACACACACACATAATATATATGTCTGGACAAAAATAAAGTCCTACATTTTATTCTCAAAGGTACTGCTACTGAATTCCTATCATTCTGAATTATAAATCAATACGTGGTAGTCAAAAACACAGTTTTCTTGAGGCTAAAATTTCCTTATTTTTGACAGTGATGTTGATTTTAATCAATAGAAAGTTAATAAAACATTTTATTAGACTTGCTAGTAGGACTTAAAAGGAAAAAGATATTAAATAAGCACAATATTAGATTAGATTCTATTAACACTGCTCTTTTCATATGTAAATTCCCACTACTGTTAGAAATGAATTTGTTGTTTATTTCAGTGATTTGTAAGTCAATGAAATATATTGATAGAGCACACTGCACAGTAGATACAATATGAAGTTTAAAATAGTATAATTTGAGATGAGAAATATCTTTAGCATGATACATCTGAAATTTGTGAATTATAGAAGTAATCATTTAAATACTGCTTTGATTAAAAAATTCAATTGAATTATTAGTCTATGAGGATTCATCTACCTGGAGGTGGAAAAATAAAGCTTATTAACATTATAAAAGGTATAATTTTTCTCAGATCTCAATGTTGATACTCTAGTAGATTCAAGTTAAATTCAAAAACTAAATTCCTTATAAACTGTAATATTAAAGTAGAAACAAACAAGATACAATTTCCCATTGAAATGTTGAGATATGAATTTCTTAAAATGATAAATCTAGAAACATTTTGTTTCAAGATAACTCTAAATCCACATTTTAAAAGCCAAGCTTTTTCTTGTAAGCTAAATACTTTACAGGTGTGATTAATTTCAGGCACAGTTTTCTGCCCCTGCACTCATTTGCTGGTGGATTTAATTAGTCATTGGTGCCTAACTTGAAGAATATAGAACTTGAAAATAACACCTGGAAATTTCTACGTCATTTGACATAAAATTTCAAGAATCTGTCCTTAGTAAAATACTTAGAAACTTCTCTAATAGATGTTATTTTACAAAAGGGAATGGGAAGTACATATAGTGTTAAAGTACATATAAGTGGTAGTTTGGAAAATGTTTCTACTAAGACAAAGACTATATGATTTCAGTCATAGGTGGAATTTAAGAAACAAAACAGATGAACATATGGGAAATTTAAAGAGAGAGAGAGAGAGAGAGAGAGGGAGAGGCAAACCATAAAATAGACTCTTAACTGTAGAGAACAAATTGAGGATTTCTGGAGAGGAGGTGGGTTGGGCGATGAGCTAAATGGGTGATGGGTATTAAGGAGGACACTTGTCCTGATGCTCACTGGATGTTCTATGTACTGGGTATTGTATGTAAGTGATGAATCACTAAATTCTACTCCTGAAACTAATATTACACTATATGTTAAGCAACTAGAATTTAAATAAAAACTTGCAACATTAAAAAAATAAGAATGGTGTGTATTTGGAAAATGGTCCACATTTTTGTTCCCATGTTTGCAAATATCAGGGGCTATACATGCTCAATGATTAAGTTTAGGCATTAAAACATGAGACACATGTATCCACCAGCTTTATCTTATCATTTTAATAACTGCATCTCAAGTATGGTGATGGTACAGATGTAGAGAAAAAGAGATAAATAATATTTTTAAAGAAAGAAAGAACAGCATTGAGGGTGGAAGAGTGATTGGTGCCTTCATTTTCTAGCCAGGAAAATGAACGACACTGACAGATTGTTAGTTCCCAAAAAAAGAACTGCATGGGGTTCAATACATATAAGAAAGAGTTTGGGGAGAGAAAGAGGAAGTAGAGGCTAAAGAAAGAATAGGAGAAAAGTAAAAATTTATATTTAAGACAATGACTAAGGCTGTGTTATACTATTTTTACTGGTAACCTGATGTTAGGTTCTAACAACATCTTTTACTGATGCCCTATGGGCTTTCTTTGTAATATAAATCATCATACCAACTCATTCACTTATTAATTTTTAATGTTACCATTGACAAAATCCCTCTGGGTGCCTGCACATAATTACCAAAATGGAGTACGATCATAAAATGAATAGAAGCTAAATTCAAAATTAAATAAAAGCAGGTCACCTACACATTAGGAAAGGCCCTGATATTGAACAAGCTTGGCCATTATCAAACTGGAAACAGATGGCCTAAAACAAAGGGTGTATGAAGACAAGGATGTCCTCAGGACAAAGTGACTTTTATTTAGGAGAGAGGGAGCTTTCGTAATATAAGAAACTTTTCATCTGGGTAATCTTATGGGAAATACTATTTTCAAAGATATTTTATTCATTTTAAATTTACCACTGAGCATACCCTTCTAATTTACCCCAAGTTTCATGTGTGAAACATCAGTAAAAACAAGAAAGATATTTGGGATGTTGATGTTGTGACATGTAGTCAGTTTATTGGGCAGCTGTTCATTTTTCTAGAAACTTGCTTTAAATCAGTCCATTCTTAAAATGATTTTGGCACTTTAAAGTTTCTAAATTGTCTGCAGCAATCTAAGGCCATTCTTCCCTGATATTTGCAATGCATTGCCTAGCCAGACACTGGCTTGAGTCAGTCAGATAACTAAATCACAGAGGATTTTTTTCTTTAATTTTTTTTGTTTTATCTTTTAATAATTGGTAGCTTTTGGGTTTTCATTTAGATTCTCAGAAATTTTGACTTTTCTATGAGACTCTATGCTTCTAGCACAAATACTGATATAGACATTTTTACGTAGCATGAATTTCCATAAACTAAGTCATTGTAACATGATTTTTCTTACTCTTTTTTGTTTATAAACATCATCCAAATCTGGAGCTAAATCTTCAAGAGCAGAGGAAGACTGTGGTCTCCAGATAACACAGTAATTTGCCCTTGCTGAAAGGGGCTGACTTCTCTGTTGACTGAGAGCTCTTTGATTTAGTTGCATTTTCTCTCCTTTACCCTTTGGAGATATGAACTATACTGCAGACAAGATTGCAAGAAAATGCTAAAGGTGATAAAGGAAAAGGAGAGGACCTTATCAATGTAGAATGAAGGAGCCTATTCATGGTGTTTGGTAAATTTGATCAGCCTGTTTATTGCTTTGAGCTAGAAATATGTAATGGACTTATAATAATAAATACATTTTTATCAGTAACATTCAGAAAAAATAACTTTCTTGTTATGGATACAAACACTGGTCTCTAGCACCAAACTTACTTTTCACTCATTAAATGTATTGTTTTCATAACTAGACATTAAGTCTCTCCAGAACAGAATGATTACTATAGGCCTCTGGCATAAAGGGCAACATGATGTCTGTTAGAGATAAGTCTGTAGGTGTTCCAGTTCTTCAGTCATCATGTCATTGGGCTTTTGCTTTTCCAAATGTACATGTTGGTATCTCTAGATTATTCAATAAATTATTGATAATAAAACAATGGATATATTAGTAAAGCAAAATGTATTTTTTCATTTTACATTTACTTGTATATTGGTATGTACCATATTCCCTTCGGAATCAATCTGAGAAAAAAAATAACTCTGCAGTTCTGAAGTATAGAGATGCAAATGCTTTCTGCCCTTAAGCGTTTAATAATCTTGGGTGATGAAACTAAAATTCATGAAATGGAGGATAACACAGCACAGTGTACAATGAGTGCTAAATTGAATGATACCGAAAAATTAAAATTGGAAGGAGACCAATGATTGCTGGTAGGGCCACAGAAGGATGGGAGACTCCAATGTGCTATTGATATAGTTAATATTTGAATAGATATGGGAAAAAAGGGGGTATTATTTTAAAAGGGATATGCATGATGTATCTGTGGTTGAGCTGAACCAACCTTTGTCAACTATACATTCTACCAGATTTGTGAAGGCTAAAACCATGAGCAAACTATCTTCCTTACTCTTAGTGAGTTTATAATCTCATGGTGGGAATGCACATACAAAAGTATAGAGTGAGATAGCTGTTATAAGGACATTAAAAAAGATAATATTTTACTGTGCTAAGAAATAAAAAAATTAACAATAATGACTTAATTTTTTTCAAACTGATGAAATTTCAAAGATAAAGTATCTTGAATGAGTAAGAGAGCTCCAAAGGTAAAGATAGGGAGAATTATCTCAGGCAGAAGTGATTGCAGTGAAAGAAGAGACACAAAAGTGTACTGAAAGGGTTATGATAGTGATTGGGACCAGGGAATAACAGCCTCCCATACCTGGAATTTAAAATTCATGAGAGGCTGTAGTGGGGGAGAGAAGCCTGCATCGGAGTAGAGAACAAAGCAAGAAGTTTGTAGATTCCTTAGATACCTTGTGTTATTATCTGGATGTGAACTGGGGTGTGGCCATTATAAGATTTATTATTTTATTTTAGAGTGAGAGAAAGTGAGAGAGAGAAAGAGAGCGGCGGGGGTGGGGGGAAGGCAGAAGGAGAGGGAGAGAGAATCTCAAACAGGTTCTCCGCTGAGCACCGAGCCTGACCTCAGGACCCTGAGATCACAACCTGAACTAAAATCAAGGGTCAGAAGCTTAATCTACTGAGCCACCCCGGTACCCCATGGGAAGTGGCCATTATAATAGATAAGATGGTAGAAGTGCAAGACCCACCGCAAACAAAACCTGGTGACTTGCCACTGGCGATAGAAGACAAGGGGGAGCTGAATATTACCCCATGGTTATGGGAGCTGGTTTGGGTCAGTTGTAAAGCCATGTTCAAGGTGAAGAAGTAAACAAGGGACCGATTTAGTGAAAAAGTAATAAATTTAATTTTGGTCAGTTGGCCAGGGTGTCTTGAAAATAAAAAAAAAATTGTATTTCCATAAGAACTATTTAAAATAACAGAATCCTTCATTATTTTTTTTTCTAAATACCTCAAGGCCACTTAGATTGCAAATGAACACAGAATTAGTAGAGTGATGTGAAATATAAAACAAATGAGAATAGGTAGCCAAGGAGAGATAGTGACCCTACGTAGACTGTAATTTACACAAATTTTAGAAAGAATGAGATGGAGGTATGTAGCCTGCATATCTGTGGGACAGAGAAAGGAACTAAAAAAGAAAACTGACAGTGATAATTCTCGAAGAGTGGGAAATCATGATTGATTGAAACATTGAGGTCCCATTTTTGAGAGCCTATTAATAATTCAGGAGAGATTAAGCAACTCTGGAAGTTGTTCAAGTAATGGTGCTGAAAGGAATATAGGGAATAATTAAGGGAGAATTTGTATAGCATAGCACCAAACTGGAGCAAGATAGCACATGTATAGTGACTAATGTGGGACATATACAGAAAACAGAAAAAGTAAAGGCATTTACATCAAAGTATAGTCTTGAGTTATGTAATCTAATTTCTATGTGACTGTATCATTCACTTTCACTCAGAATATTTCTGTATTTTGGGAACCCACTTTTTATTCATGTGTACTCTGCACCTGGAATAGAAATACATGTCAAGATAAACGAGTCATCTAAAGCAGTCATAAAATCATGTCATAGGGAAATATCTTATTTTACCTTTTATTTTCATGTGGCATAAAGCGTATAGGTTCTGGAAAGGCAACTTGACCAGGATTGGGGATCATGAACAAAAAGAATAAAGAAATTTAGGAACAATATATACAAAAGATTTTTCTTCCTGTTGAATTGGAGCCTGTATTTTCAAAGCAGTGAGATTAAAATTATAAACCACTAAAAGGGTATAGTTAATTTTTCCCAGTGATTCATCATGAAAATTACAAAATACATTTATCATCAAGGAAAAGACATTTGTGTAAAAAATGGACAAAGGCTTTTTACCGGGATGTTGTTAGATCATCTACCAAGTCAAAACAGTTGTACATTTTGTTAATATGTTACTGGAATAAAATAATGCTGCACATTTAGCACTGGATTATGTGGCCTGCTGCCAAAATTTGTAGCTCTGATTACAAGGTGCAAGTTTAAGTAGCTCCTCATTGATTTATGCCTGATGCATTATAATTCACTGACAGGATAAGCAACTAGTTTTGTTAATTAGAGAGTAAAATACACTTTTGTCCTATTTTAGTACTTTTAAGTTTTGAGGCTAAGATAAAAAAAATACATAGTATGATAAAATCCGCCACATTCAAAAATTTATGGCAACTTAAAGTACTGGATAAGGGACCTAGTGTAATTTATTTCATAACTCTGGTTGCTAAACAACCATAATTAAAGGGATGTAAACTTGCTTGTGTGAGTTAACAAAGCTTATAATGAATACTATTTCTATATGTGGCAAATCAGTTTATATTAAATAAATAAATAAATAATATGTACACATCTGTCTTAGCAAGAAGTATTATAAATCACTATAAAATTCTGCTGACACTGCATTTTTAGTTTTATTTTTTATTTAATTTATTTTTTAAAGATTATATTTATTTATTTGAGAGAGAGAGAGAGGGAGAGAGAGCATGAGCAGGGAAGAGAAGGAGAAACAGGCTCCCCACTGAGCAGGGAGCCCAGTGCAGGACTTGATCCCAGGACCCTGGGATTACGATGCCAGCCAAAGGCAGACGCTTAACCAAATGAGCCACCCAGGTGCCCTGACACTGCATTATTAAATAAGTTCTGACTCACTATTTACAATACTTTATGGGGATTTTCATCTCCTATCAATAGTTTAAATACCCCCCTCCAACATGGATATTTTTAATAGTTCTTTTACTATCTTATCTATAATCAACTAAATTATATTTCTCAAAAGATAAATATGGAAATATCTATATATTTAATTAGATTAAAATGGAGAATCTAGCACTTGAATAAGAAACATGTTGAGATATTTTTTTAAATATTACTCATATTCTACATGTCATTCAATAACTCTTAATCATACTCCTAAAATGAATTAAGCAGAACATTTTTTTAGAGATGAAATTTTACATTACCACTGATATTTTTATTTCAGATACTTCCCTCCATTAATCCATGTTATCATGACATTAGAAGATATCCCTATTTTTAATAAGGCTCTTATGATTTACTGAGTTGACCAATAGCAACTAACAGCTTGGCCTTGGGGAATTTGCTTAATGTGTCTGTGGAGAGTTATATCATATACTTTTGTGAGCAGCCATCTATTCTGAGTACCCAGAATGTAGAGAAAAGAAGAAACAGCAAAGGAAAAAACAAGAGCCCCCAAACAGATAATGAGAAAAATGAAATTCATGTGGAACAACTTGGGGCCAATTCCAAGCAGCTTCATATGTTAAGGAGGGATTGAGAATGGGGAATGAGGCAGTTATCTTCCAGGAGCAGGGCAGGACCAATATAGTAGGTGGAAATGGAACAACTGTCCATGGACATTACGGATGTAAGTGGAACTTGCCTGCCCTATGGACACTGATTTAGCGAGAATACGGAGGTTAGCACATTTCTGTCTAAAGGCTAAAACACAAAGAATTTCTCTCTCTGCTTTCTATGTAGTCGAGACCTGGAAGACATAGAAAGTGAATGAATCCAAGAGTTTTGGAAAGAAATGCATTGGAATGACTCTTTCACTGAATGACCGATGGGGTGCTGCTATCTGACAGTGTTACAAAAATGAAGACACTTAACCGACTTAGCCACCCAGGTGCTTAGATAGATCTGAATATATTTTTTGATATAAAATGTTTTTTAATCATTGAAAACTACTTTAGATAGACTCTAAGACCTTCAACCTATTCTATAGAAGACTGTTTCAGAATCCTACTGGTAGGACAAGTACGCTTGAGGTACTTGAGAGGCCTCCTAGGATAGATTCCTGGGTCAGTCAGGGGCAGATAAGTAGGAAAGCTTGTAGATGACTAGGAATTCCTTACAGAGACAACCTCATGATGAAATGCGTCATCAGTAAAAACAAACAAACAAACAAACAACCCTGAATTCTAATGTTGTTTATTTCCATATCACTTTGAATTACATTGAAATCTGCCCTGGCCTACTATATACTCTAGGAGCTGGCCCCCCACTCCTTGCTCCACCTCATTACTTATAACCACCCCCCCCAGCTCTCTGCTCCAGTCACTCTAGCCCTTTGTTCCAGATGTTTGCTCATCTTAGGACTTCACTGATCACTCTATCTAAAAATAGGGCACAACACCCTTCTCCTTTACTCAACCTGATTTTATTCATAGCATTTATAACTTCCTGGTATATTATATGTTGTTTTTCTTGCTATTTCTAGTAGATTGTAAATTCCATGAAAGAAAAATAATTTAGTCCCATTTTATGTCATGTATACTATAGATGCTGAAGTATTCACTGAATGAAATAATGAATAAACACTTCATTCCACTTAACTACTCTTATCCTTCTTTACCTTAAGAAAATATATTAAGTATCCTGATATGAAAAATAGTTGAAACTTGATGAGTAGGAGATATGTGTATAAGTATTGATTTAAAACCAGTCTTGAGTGAGAAAGATGCTACTTAGTAGAATTACCCAGAGTGATTAAATAGTATATTCATTCCTTTGTACTCAATAGTTTAGCACCTAAATATTCCAACATTTAGCTTATAATGTAAAATTTGTCTCACTGTAAAAATAATATCATTTGCAAGTTGGTCAAAGCTTTGCATTTTCTAAAAAAAAAAAAAGAATATTCTTACTTAATCTGATATCTTGTCTTAAAATAAGTAGGTCAGGAGAGCACCCTTACAGTGTTGATTGATTATTCTCAAATAATATTAAAACATACAATTGTAATTGATGTACTTAAGTTTCAACACACCTCCATAAAGATGTAGAAAGTATAAAATATATTGCCTGCATCCCTATTATTCATGGTAAGATAGAGTTCAAATAGGGAGAATTATTCTATCTAAAATTATATTCTATATATATTATTCTCTCTATATATACCTAATATTTGGAAAAGATTAAACAGTCCTTTGATAAATATATAAATGTTATCACATTTCTTTAGCTTGTAATCTACTTTAAATAAAAAAAACTATATTATCCAAGGTCACTTTAGCTTAACATAATTTTCAATGATTAAAAAACATATTTTACATCAAAAAATATACTCATCTTTGTATCACTTCCACAATGACTTACTGGAAAAGCATGACTTATAGGATGCTTTTCTAGATCATGAAAGACATATGGAAAATTAATAAATAATGACCTCTAAAAAATTGTGAAGGAAAGTGTGTCATATTCTCTTCAGCTATCATTGCACAGGAAAGAGCGAGGGATAGATAATAGAGATGCATAAGGTTTCTTATTCCCAAATAACACATAAAACAATCATCTTGACCTATTCTTTTTAGCTTATAGTTCAGGATTGTATGGTGGTAAATTATTAGATACTTTTATAGTTAATCTTTACTCAGCCTTTTGTGTGTGTGTGTGTGTAATCAGGTCTCTTGAAATATAGTTTTTGGACTTTTCAGTTACACTTTTGAGTACTTAATTTTTTTTCTATCCTTCTATATTTTATTTAGGTATAATTCAAGACCTGTTAGCGAATTTGAGATTTAAATTTATGAGCCATGACTACAATCCAATTTTAGAATTTTCCATTACCCCCAAATTGTTCTTCTGCTGATTTGCACTTTTTTTTGCACTTTTTTTCACTGTTTTTTTCTCCCCAAATATGTTTATTTTAATTTTTCAGTGTTACAAGATTGATTGTTCATGCACCACACCCAGTGCTCCATGCAGTACATGCCCTTCTCGATACCCACCACCAGGCTCGCCCACCCTCTCACCCCCTCCCCTCCAAAACCCTCAGTTTGTTGCTCAGAGTCCACAGTCTCTCCTGGTTCATCACCCCCTCCGATTTCCCCCCGTTCACCCTTCCCTTCCTTCTCACGATGCCCTCCATGATTTTCTTTATACTCCACACGTGAGACCGTAAGATAATTGACTCTCTCCGCTTGACTTATTTCACTCCGCATAATCTCTTCTAGTCCTGTCCATGTTGATACAAAAGTTGGATATTCATCCTTTCTGATAGAGGCATAATATTTCATTGTATAGATGTACCACATCTTCCTTATCCATTCATCTGTTGAAGGGCATTTTGGTTCTTTCCACAGTTTGGCTATTGTGGCCATTGCGGCTATGAACATTGGGGTACATGTGGCCCTTCTTTGCTGAGTACTTAATTTTTATTTGGTATTAGGAAAAACACAGTGTAGGCATCCGTATTCACTCTTACAATTCTTCTGTGGACTGTCCTTTGATACTTTATATAATATCATCATTGTTGGCTAAAGACAAACATCCACAATCTAATCCCAAAAGATCTTCAAGGCAATTTGGATCTGTCCAAATGGAGAGCATCATTAGTTTTCTAACTAATTATAAAACTATGGTAGGAGAACTTGAATTAACAAAAACAAACTTATCTTTCTAACCATCAGAGGGAATGTGTTATATCTTTTACATTCCAAATAGAAGATATATGTGTTGAAATGAAACTTTGATTTATTTTTTCCCCACATGTGCTTTTGTGGCCCAAAAATATTTTGGGCCTATGATTATTAGATAATACTATCATCTGTGAGGAGGACCAATGAATAGTGAAAGAAGATGGATATCCTTATTACTTCAGAGTGAACTGTGAATTGTACTCGACAAATGAGCTGTGCTTTTCTATACAGAGAACTATTAGTCTGAACCATATAAAATTGTCATTTTTGTAGGTTGAAAGTTGTATACCAGCAATTTCATACAGTTCAATGAAATAACCTGTTACCTGCTTTTAAGGAAGTTAACTGTCCTCTACTAAAGATCTACAAAATACCAAAGACAATATGAATAGTCTCTATTGAGAAATATAATTAAGGATCTTCGAAATACTAAAGACAATATGAATAGTCTCTGTTTAGAAATCTAATTTAAAGCATCTTGAAAGATACCACATTTTAAGTAGTTTTTCCTACTGTAAATACAATAATAAAGCTGGATCTGGACATAAAAATATTATTTGCTTTACCTTCATGTAACATATGGTGACCTTATCCAAATTAATTAACTTTCAAGGGGGACATTGATGACTTCATCTGCTAAATAACAAGGGAGATACAAATTATTTTTTAAGGCAAGTAAGACAAAGCAAGAAAATATTAGGCTTATTAAAATAAATGTTAGTTACCTGAAAATATTGGTGTTTCTTATATTCTTAGAAATCATACTATTCAAATCTCATGAAGATAAATTAAAAAGAACTGAATAATTTCCAGTTTTTCTCAGTCTTTTCTCCTCACTATTTTCCATTACCATCCCCCATACAATGGAGAGAAGATATCACTCTCAGGTTAAGGGAAAACTCAAAACAAAAACAATCACATGTAGTATGCATCTCACTTTCCTTCTGTTGTAGGAAGCAATTACATGTTTTAATTTAAAAGATGATCAGTGGAGCTATTGGATCAGGTCAATTGAAGACATCTAAAGCCTGTAAGATATACTGAAAATAAATTTGTTTAGAAAAAAAACTCTACCTTATTAGATATTTTAAAATGAAAAACACTATTATGTATAGTCAGAGTTTTGAATCTATTATTTAGCCTTTTGTCCTGATCCCTGTCTTGCAACAGTCAAATGGAAGAAAAATTTAAAAAAAAAAGAAAGAAAAGAAAAGATGGCTTGTTAAAACATGGACTATTTTTTTGTAGATTTAAACAGTGTCAAAGAGCAGGATCCAACACAGTGAGCAAAGAGTTCATATTTACCCAGAAATTCTTTGTTCTAATGACTCATTGAAGAAAGGGATTATAAGTTTAGGATATTCATTTAAATTTAATTTGACCACATTATCTCTTAGTTGGCTCATAATTATCTCTAAGTAATTTTATAAATAATTACTTCAATGCTTCATTTTGCTATACATCATGAAATAACTAAATTAAGAATTTAAATTATGCTGCTTTAGTATTTATAGTTAATCATATTTTCACCTCATGAAAAGCTTTTAATTGGGAATTTGAGCTTAAATTTAATAATAAAAGCTGAACTGATTCGAGTTATTGTTGTAAGAGCCCTTCAGTTTAACTTTTAACTTTTAATTAATATAATATAGTTTTAAGTAGTATCCCTTAAATGATTTTGAGTCCTAGTAAGTTTTTTGTGATTTATCTATGAGCATTTTTTAATTTTATTTTTTAAAAGATTTTATTTATTTATTTGTCAGAGAGAGAGCGAGCGAGCAGAGCAGGGGAATGGCAGGCAGAGGGAGAATCAGGCTCCCTGCTGAGCAAGGAGACTGACATTGGGCCCCATCCCAGGACCCTGGGAACATAACCCGAGCTGAAGGCAGAGGCTTAACAGACTGAGCCACCCAGATGTCCCTATCTATGATCTTTAGATTATTATATTCTTCAGTGCTATTTTTTTTTATTTAATGTATAGAAAGATCATATCTACATATCTACATGCACAGAGAGGAAATTGAAGTGAATTATAGTATTATAATTCCACCTAATATTAGAATTTTACAAATAAATAGGAAGAGAGTTTGAGAATTAAGCATTTCTGGTGTCTTAAAATTTAAGAAGCATTTAGAAGCATTTTAGAAGAGCAAGTAATGGGCAGGTTAGAAAAAAGAAACTTGGAAGAATCCCTCTATGCTCAGAAAAACTGAGAAGCACCAATAATTATACTGTGCAAATTAATGATAATATATTATTTTAAGGATAGCCTTCCTGCAAATTAAAATATATTTGAGCTTCAAAATGAAGTGTGTAGGCATTGCAAAGGAATAAAATGAAATAGAGATCTGTATCCTGTCATGGAATCTGATTATCAGTAGGTCTCTACATTGGTGGCTGGGGCATGAAATTTTGTAGGAATTGGGATAGACTCTTGATTTTATTACTAATCAGCTGCAGGACTTTAGAAAACTCAGTTCATGCCTACCATTTCCCAGTGTCTTCACCATATCCAAATTACATGCTATCTTTCCCACTAAGCATTTTTTAATTTCCACAACTGAACTTTCTCCTATAAAATCCCACGTTTCTGTGAACCCCATTGCACTTGTCTCTTTCAGCTTGTGTTACACTTATTTATACATGTGTCTACATACATATGACTCCTCTGGAAAATGAACTTCTTGGGGGAAGATCTATTTCTTCACATCTTTGTGCTCTCTAAAAGACTTAGCAGTTTCCTCAGAGACTAGTCAATGACTATCTGGTTTAGAAGTAATTTGTTTACTTACTTAAAATGTAGATTCCAGAGATCTACTCTTTAGAACCATGCTATATAATGCAGTGCCTACTAACCACATGGGTCTACTGAGTACTTGGTATATGCTTAGTCTTATTGGTTATACTCTATAGTTGTGAAATACTCACCAGATTTCAAAGACTTAGTACAAAATATGTAAAATTTCTCATTAGTAACATTTACATATTGACTATGTTGTAATGGTAATAATCCATTGAATATACTGGCTTAAAGTTTAAAAAATTAAAATTAATTTCATTTGTTTCTTTTTACTTTCTTTTTTTTTTAAGATTTTATTTATTTATTTGACACAAAGAGAGGAATCACAAGTAGGCAGAGAGGCAGGCCGAGAGGGGGAAGCAGGCTTCCCACTGAGCAGAGAGGCCGATGTGGGTCTCGATTCCAGGACCCTAAGATCCAGGACCCTGAGATCACAACCTGAGCTGAAGACAGAGGCCTTAACCCACTAAGCCACCCAGGCAACCCCTCTTTTTACTTTCTTAATGTGGCTTTCAGAAAATTTAAATTGCCTTTGCGTTTCACATTATATTTCTTTGGACATCACTGTTTTAGATATTTTGATTCAATTAAGTTCTGTGTAGGATAGCAATATATATACATATATTAAAGACCCTCAAGTGATTACCTTGTATATAAAAGTTTGAAAATTACCATGTTGATATGTTTAGTACACATGTAGACCTTCAACAAGTGATGGTGGAGGTTGTGGTATGTCTCATACTCTAATTAGTATGTGATAATATTAGTATGTGAGTAAATTCTATGAATGAGTGAAAGTCCTTGCATTGGGCCGTTCTAGCTTGATATACTTGTAAGGCAAAAAGAAAAGGTTGCCACCCTTCTGAATGACGTACTTAATGAATAACAAAGCTTATTTGAGGTCTTTAGAAACAATTAGCACCTTGTCTGCTATAGTAAACAGGAGCTCTGTTTTCAGTAAATGATGTTTCTTGCCAGGTTCAAATGAGGCTAGTATCCTAGGAAAAGACCAGGCAGGGGAATATAAAACTAGAAAAATTGTGCTTGAAGGCTTGGCTGTTAAAGATAGGTGGTGAGTAAGCCAGATTAATTTACTTATTGATCCATTGTTGTTGTAAATTGAATGAATTTGAATGGATTGTTGGAAGAGCAGAGAATACAGATAAAAGAGACATTACGTTTTTGATTCAAGAAAGATCAAGAATGCATTATTTTGCCTCTGTGGAGGGAGTAATAAAATGGAATATTTAAACAAAAATACCTTTAGAATTAATTTAATGAAAAGCATGGTTTTACTCTAGTCTGAATTTATAAAAGCACAGCTGCAATTCATCCTGCCATTCAGATATAACAGAATGCACAATATTATATAGCAGAATGTCGATAATGATGCTTTTAGGGAAGGAAACACATCTATTTTAAAGCTTTTCACTTTATTCTGATTTTACCCTACAGAAAAAAAAAACCACAAAACTTATGTTCTTGAAAAGCAGCTTGATTAAAAATCACCCACAGGACAGTTAGTTTCTTCCTGAGATCCTGGCTAAAGCACAGTAGATAGATTTTTAAAAATATAAACAACAATATGTATTCATATCAGTTGATTAGTCAAGCCCATCTTTTCTCTTTAAACAATCCCTTTAAGAGAAATAAACTACTTTGCCATCTTTGCAAACAAGAGTGGGTGTTGCACAGCAAAGAACCCTTTAGTGTTTTAGATTCTCGACAAGGCTTACTGGGAATGACTTAATAGCCTTCTGAGAGAACTGAGGTTGCATTTTGTGCCACTGTGAATTTAAATCCAGGTCACAGAGATGTTAAATAGCAAATGACACATTTACTGTGCCACCCAGCTGCCTCCTCTAATGCACCAGGACTGCCTTCTGAACAAATCAGCATGCCAATGCTAGAATGTGTGCAAGTGGTTTTGTTGATCAGAGTAAGGCTAAAAGAAGAAATTCTGCCTACAATTAAAAAGCTACTTAGCTCAATTGCTAATTCACCCCTGAAGTGTCAAATAAATGACTTGCCTCTCTGAAGGAGCTATAACCCTGCACCTCATGAGTGAAAAATTTTCAAGCTGTTGAATGAGTCAGCCTTGAGATTGAAATACTCGTAAAGAATGTTCCCTATGCTAGAAAGCAGAGGTCACAGGCTATCGTCATCAGGCTACTGTAATTAATCTCTTTAAAAGTTATTTTACCCCAAGGAAAACTTGTTAAAACGAATGTTATAATCATGCTTATTTTGTGGTTGTGTATGAGGGATTATCCATGTTGATGAAATCCTCATAGATTACCTCTTTAATCATGCCACGATTTCACAAATGCTTCTTCAGAATATTCTCTCTGGTATATATGCCTCCTGTGAATCAATGCCATATCATTGATTAATTCCAAAGTTAAAATTGAGTGGCAGATAATCTGTGAAGGGCAAGAGCTGGAGGCATTCATTCTTGATATCCTCTGAGAGCCAACATCGTAGGAATCATAGGAAGAGAACACAAAATGTGTCTGTCAAGTGGGAAGAAGACAAAGCACCTACCTGAGGATATTTTTTACTTGTCAGGCCAGCTAATACACCTCAGCTGTGAATGAGATCTCTTGAGTAGGCAGGTATTTAAATCCTAATAAAACTATTCCTTGACATGAGAAAGAGAATAAGCTGGGAAACATCATGCCCAGCATACCCAGAACCCATCCTAACTATTTACTGACCTGTGATTTCTGAGGTTAGGGCCTTGTTTATCAAATTTCCAAATTCTGATATTCAGCTAGATTGGGGAAATGCCAGATCTGTGTCATATGATTGCTGTCCATTCACAAAGACATGAGGTGTCTCGTTTTAACCAAGCCAAGATTTCCTGACCCTGTATGACCAAAGTTATTTTGCAAGGTAAAGTTAAAAAAAAAAAAAAAGACTATCGTGTGAAAAAATATGCATACATTTATTTATACTTAAAACAATCCTCTCTTCAGGTATACTGAGGATTATTATATACAAATTTTTATTCCAAATCAAAGAATATCTTCAAAAATGTCTTCCTGAGGGATCACACTTATTCCCATTAAAAATAGTAGAGGAAAAAAAAATAGTAGAGGAAGAGGGGTGCCTGGGGGAGCGTCGTTAGGTTGAACATCTATCTGACTCTTGGTTTTGGCTCCTGTCATGATCTCAGGGTCCTGGGATCTTACTCCACTTGGAGCCCAATGTTGGGCTCCACACTATGTGGAATCTTTTTGAGCTTCTCTCTCTCCCTCTGCCCCTCTCTCTCTCTCTCAAATAGATAAATCTTTTAAAAAATAGGAGAGGAAGAAATTTTTTTTTCCACTAATATATTCTTTCCTCCATTTCTTCATTATCTTTGAGGGTATTTCAGGATAGTAAAGAACTTACTACATTTTGGGAATTTTCTAAATAGAATCCTGGTATTAATTTTTTATTGAGAACTGGGGAGATGTGGTGGGGGGAATTAATTTTCACTCATTCTTTGTAAAATATTTTTCTGTACTCTATGCCTTCCACGTGCAAAGCATTAAACCAAGTTCTTTGAGGGACATAAGGTTGAATCAGATAATATTATATTTATTCTGCCCACACAGAATTTATAGTTTTTAGGGGAGGTAAACCATATACATAAAGATCTATATTACAACAAAAAGTATAAACCATGAAGGAAAGCCTTATCAATTGGACTACATTAATATGTAAAAATTCTGGGCATCACAAGGTACTGTTATAATACAGTGAAAATATAGGCCACAGAATGTAAGAAAATATTTTCAATGGATACTATTGACATAGTAATAAAATCCAGAATTTGTAAAGGACAGTCAAAAATAAATAAAAATCCAAATGGACACTAGAAAATGAGGTTAAAATATGATCAGGTAATTAATGGAAACTGAATTGCCAATAAAACATGAAAAGTTACTCTAACTCAGTAAACATCAGAGAAATATTAATTGAAACCATGAGCGACAATAAAGATTAGTTCTACCAAAATTAAAAAAATCTGCTAATAGTATTAGAATGTAATGGTATGGGTATTCCTATATGCTTCTGGTAGAAATGTAAACTGGTGTGATCTCTATGGAGAGCAGTTTGGTATTATCAAGAGAAGTTTCCCATTTGACAGATAATTTCAAAAAGAAATTCCATTCCTAAGCTTATGCCTGTATTAATTAGTGTTCTAGATGGAAATTCACTTTCATAAAGAGATCATCTACAAAATTTTGAGCTGGCTTTAGAAAAATCTATGAAGAATTATAGTATCCCAAAACAAAAGTCAGCAGGGAGTCTCCACTAGCTCTGGGGTGGAAGATGCAGAGAGGTTACTAGAACCAGAAGAAAATGTGATGACTGTAAGAGAAAGTTGTGTCGCTGGAGCTGTGGTTCTTAAAGAAGAACCACGAAGGCAGCCAAATGCAGTGACTCAGGTAGGAAGGAGCCTGAGGTATGACTAACCCTGATTCATTCTCTTTTTTCCTCTGATAACACCTGAATGTCTTTCATTGACCCAGCCAACCACAAGTCAGAGTAAGGGAGTCTCTTGGTGAAGTCACTAAATGCCAGACTACCAGGGTACACAGCAGACTGAGGACCAGAGAGGGTGAATGGAAAAATTCAGTATAACTTAGAAACATTCATCCTCCCATTATTAATAAAGGCAAACAATAGAAATAACCCAAGTATTCATAAACATGGCACTATCTCACAAAAAAAATCTGAGGAAAAGGAAGCCAGATGCAGAAAATACATATAGTATATGCCATTTATCATCTAAAACATGTAAAAATATCTTGTGGTAGTTAAAGATACACACAGTAAAAATGTAAAGAAATTCAGGGAAATGATAAATGACAAATTTATGACAGAGCTTACCTAACAGAGTGCAGTATTTGGTACATACTTACACTAAAAAAATATGTATGTGTTGTTTATCTGAAATTCAAATTTAACTGGGTATCCTGTATTTTATAGGGCAACACTAGTCAAGAGGGATATATAGCAGCTTCAGATAACTGCAAGAGTTGCAAATATTTTCTCCTAGCCTGTGGTTAATCTTTTCCAATGTTCTCTGTTATAGTGTCTCTTGATGGACAGAAGTTATATTTCTTTAGTTGGGCAGTGGGAGCACAGGTGTTCATTTTGTTACTCTTTACAGCTTTCAGTATGTCTGAAATATCCCATAAGTAATATTGAAAATTTCTATGCAACAAAATAAGAACTGAAACATGTCATAAGAAAGGTCCTCTGGATAAAGTACTTAAGAAGGTTAGAAAAGATAACTCATATCTAGCTAGGAGCTCACAGAGGCTCAAAACCTTGAGCTATGAATAAGGTAGTGAAAGAAGGTCAGTATATTCTAAGCAAAGGAACTATATGAAGAAAAGCAGGAAGACACGAATGTACAATGTATATTAGGAGAAAATGAAAATAGTAATTATAATCATAATGATTATGTACATACTATGCAATATATGTTTTAAATAGTGTTTCTTGAATTCTATGTGCCAGACATTTTTATTTTTTGTGTGTTTCACTTAATGCTCTCAATAAATCTTTGAGATAAGTACTGTAATTTTCCCACTTTAAAAATGAGCTTTAAAGATAGTAGATAATTTATGTAAGTACACGTAATAGTGTACTTACATAGTAAATGTCAGAGGCAAAGTTTGAACCCCAGTTGTATGGGTTCAATTCATACTTATAACTATACACTTACCCATAATAAATACTACACCGAGTACTATGGTATGCAGTGCATCTGTGCAAGCCATTCTTCTTATTTGATCTTGCAACAATCTTAGGTACAGTTTTATAAGATGAAGCAAAGTAAGTTGTTCAAGAATCACTGGCTACAAAATAGCAGAATTAGCATTTTAAACCAATACTATGAAATTCCAAAACCAGTTAGCCAAGTACGCTGCTCAGTGTGGGTAATACCAGTGGTAAGGCGAAGAGGAGTAATAGAAAATAAATGCCTACAAGTAAGATGCTAGACATGAAATCATGAAATAAAAGTTAGACTTCTGTTCTCAGTAAGTGCTTGTGGCAGAGCCTGTAGAGGTGATCATTGGGAGTTTTTTGGATAGGGAAATTAAATGGCCAGATCTATGATTCAAGATTAATATTAAATTAATATGGATTTAAGTTGACATGTTATTACCATACATTTGGGTCAGTGAGGTTTAATTCACTATGCCCTCAATTCATCCATCGTCCTGCCTGTACACTTACCAGAGTGTTGTACAAAGGTCAAGTACTCAACATTTACATATGACAGGTAATCAATTATTGCATTTTGCATGAATAAGTAAATGAATGAATGGTATGTCTAATCCTAACTAATGATTCAGCCAACATACTATTTTAGGGTTTAGAAGATGTTGGGCTACAGGCTCGAAGTTCAGAAAGTTCTGAACTTGCTTTGTTAGCAAACTGTCTGATTCTAGAATCAGATGACTCCTGAGGTTTCTTGTGATATTATCATTATAATCTCCTTTTGAGATTTCAAAAGGAATATTCATTTCCTGAGTGCCCACAAATTAACATTCCTCCCAAAGCAGACAGTTAAAAAAAATAGGACTTTGGGCTTATAGCTGCTTTAACATAATCGCTACTAGAATAGCAGTAGTGTTTGTTTTCTGTTTGTTGTACTGTTGTTCTCCTGTTTGCAGTAGAAGGGTGCAAGTGATCTGCCTTTTCCCAGTCTAACAGCCTTGCTTTAGTTGAGCTTTAAATACATGTGGATCTGTAGGCAGTTGGTATTCATTTCAGACCAATGCATTGAATTTGAATCCACTCAATAAAAAAAAAGTAATTATATGAATAGGGAAGGAAAATGAATTATTGTTTGTGGTTCTATTCTAAGACAGGATTCCGGGGAAGTATAAGTTTTAGAATGATTGATGACATGTATTTCTTTCCACAGTGTTACCGAATCTGACTCTCATTTAAGTGTTTTTCACACATTCAAAAAGCTTATTCATGAAGAACCATATAATGATATGTACACAGACACACACTCCCAATCACCCTCAACAAAATCTGAAACAAAAATGATACCACCGAAAGTCTCTACTGAATTTCCCCAATACATTCAAAAATTGAATTTCTTAACATGAAATTGTCAACCTCTAGAGTTAATGAATTTATATCATTTAAATATTTCCAATTGAATGGGCTCATCTGAGTACATGGTAAAAAAAAAATCACTTCTTAGCTCAAGTCTCTGAGGACAAGTTGTTCTCTAAGAATGATTCTTTATAGAGAGAATACTTTCATCGAAACTTAAAAACTACCACACATAATCACCTTATTTTTCCAGCAGGAAGGCATATACTGATTAAATTTGAAAGTTATATAGCTCTATGTCCATGATGAGCACGGGTTTAATTGTTTTAATAGTGGTACTTTTTAAGAGTTCTATTTGTGAGTCGCTACTGTTCTTAGGAAACACATTTCAAGAGTTTATATCCAGAACTTCTACTTATCATCTGTCACTTCAAAGTATTTCTCCTACAGCCCCTATCTTGAAATTGATGTCTTTAGTCCCAGGTGATTCCCACACCACAGTTTCAAAAGCAGTTTCTACACTTAAAATTCTAGGGGATGAAAACAAGAAAAACCATGTTCCGCTCTGTACTGTATCAAAACTATACATTAATTTGCAATTCTATCTCAAAGATCTTGTGGCATATTTCTTTAATAAGCATGTTTTCTTCTGTACAATACATGAGTTGTTTCTAATGAAGACTCATCTGGTTTCTAGGTCAGTATACCTATCCCCATGTTTTAAAGATACTTTCACGTTCTGGCTAATAAAAATTTAATGATAGTACAATTGTCTATACATAATGTGAAGTAATGCTAATTTAATTAGCATATTTTTTTTGTTTTTTTACCTCGAGCTGTAATGATAACTTATCCAAATTGTTCAGCAATTATTTGCAAACTCAGGTTTATATCTTCATTTAGTTCAATTCTTAAATATTCTGCTTCACCTATATAAAAACAGAATGATAAGTATCATTTCAGATTTTAAATTTTTTATTTATCATTATGGCAATATGTGATAGGAAAATTATTTTTGGTGCTCAAGTTATTGAGTTAAGTAATATAAAGGAGTAATCATAGGAAAAAAACATCAAGAAAAGAGAAAATACAAAAATCTTATCATTTATGCAGGGATTATCACTAAGGAATGAGAACAAACATTTCAAGAGGTGATGACTTTCTGTCATGGCAATATCTACATTTTAGGCTTTACAGAAATAATCTGTATTCTTATAAGAATATATCTGAAATCTGAAATTCTTATATTTGGCTTTCTGTACCTTCCCTCCCATTTGACCCTTGTTCAACTTAGCCTTCAGACTTTAAGTAGTTTTACGGATGTGGGGAAGGAGACCAGTTTGTTCCCTTGCTTATCAGAGAATTAGGCTTTCCATACATCTCTGCATAATCAAACTCCAAATCTTTGTTGACTATCATTACTTCCTTAAAATTTTTCTTTTCATCTTCTCTTAAAAATACTGGTTCTATTCTAAGACATGTTAAATATTTAGCATAGTATTTTTAAATTCAAAAAGAGACGGAGCAAAGTGAAATAAGGGAATGGAAGAAAATATAGTTCTTGAAAGCTGAGACAGAAAAAGGGTAAAGTTTCTAAGGAAGACTTATATTTAATCTTTATTTTGTTAACCAGAATTCCACCAAGTGCTATATAGATGTTCATCAAAGTGACATTCTCTTTGCTTATTTGAATTTCTGTTATTCAAGTTTGCATTAAAGTCTCTCAAGATGCCTTTGATTTCAGAGGCCATAGGTCACGTAACTGAAGATGTGTTTAATTTTTTTCTCTATTTAAAAAGAAATAACCCATACCTTTCTTAATGAACATAAACTACTCACTTAATTCAGAATTTGTGGCAAATATTCAGTTACCTGACAACCACTTATTTTTAAAAATTCCATGTGAATTTTTAGCAAGTGAAATTGTCTTTAACATCAATCACTACAAAAAATGTCAGCCTAAAAATTGGATGGATTTTCTTGAAACACAATATAGAGATGGAGTTATATTTTAAAATATTTCCAGTTTTGTTTGGAAAATGAGATAAATTGTTTAACATTGACAGCTGTCTGGAAAATATGTTCACCCTATAGAATTAAAAGTAAATATTATAAAATATTTTATTTTATAAATATAGACAAATTGAAAGATTACAATAATACCTAGTCATTACCCAAACTTATAGCCAAATTGATATCTTAGATTTAAAAATGTTAAGTATACATTTTAATCACATAGTTCCTTAACAGAGTCTATTAGTCTTTTTTTAAAAATAATCATATTCTTGTATTTTGCTTAAGAATTTGAATTTGCTCAGTTCTAATCTTCCCGAAATAGTGATTAAGTCACAGGAAGGAGAAATATATTATTTTTTTTACAGGGATTGAAATAAACCTCTCTTCTCCATTAAAATGAAGTTAAAGACATATCTTTATTATGGGTTATGAAAGAGAGTAGAAAATGAGGAGTAGAATATAGAGGGATCTAGTCCTCTATATTTTATGCTTCCATCATAAATCCTGGCAGCATGGCTTTTCCATGGTGTGGATTTGTAAGATATGTCATGTGTTAAAAGATAAACAGATGTATTAAACATTTTTAAGTTTACTTGAGCAAAAATATACTTTTACACATTTATAGGCTAAAGGAAGCAAGAACAAGAAAATTGTCCTAGAGAAAAAAGAGGGTTGTTTGTTGCTAGGTCAGTTCCTTTAGGAGTTGACAAGGTCTATCAAGCTAATCACCTAATTAGTGCTGATCACTGAATGACTGGTTTCAGACTCCATTTTGGGAGGGCTAAAGCTGTAATTGTCAGTGTGGTGATGTAGGGCTTAGCATAAGTGACTCCATTTGAGGCTTGTTTCCTTGTTTTTAACACATTCTTTTAGCAACTTCATTTGAATCAGATGGAGGAGCAGTTTCATTTTTGTTAGCAGCTGATATTCTGAGTAAGTTTTAAATCCGTATCTGTATAATGACTTCACATTTAAATTTGGATAAGTTTCTGAATAACTGAATGAATGGTGCCATAAAATGAATAGGAATTTGGGAGAAGGGGATAGGTAAGAAGAGGTAGGAGGGTTGTGCCTTACATACTTGTAATCAGGTCTGTAACTTTCCTCAAGTGCACTGTGGGTATTTAGACAGTAACACCTATTTCATTAAGGAAACTTTTTTGTAGGTCTTGTATGCAGTGTGCAACAAATCCTGTAGCAGAAATTGTATATTATGAGTGGGAATAGTGATAACATGAGCATTTAATATGTTTATATATATATGTTTTATGTGTTTGTACGTTTAATTTACGTTTGTTTCTTTAATTATCAATATTAAAGTTTAAATCGAATCTTTTAATTTTTTACAATGTAATATGAACAATTTATGTAAATTTTTCTCCTGTCCATCAAATATTTGTAAATATAATCTGGGGTTTTAGTACCTACTATTGTTATCAAATTGTTATTTTTATATTTTCGGTCTTCTCTTTTAAGAATGATTTTAACATAATAAATTTCATTTGACAATTACAATTATAGCTAGTTGTGTACTTAACATTTGGTTAATTGGCTTCAGAACTGCTCCTAACCAGTTCTTCTATTACATGATTTTTCTATTTTTGAACTCTTAATTTTAATTACTCTTTAGCTTGATGAAATTCTTTTTCATATATAATTTTTCAAGAAATGTAAATGAATGACATCCTCTGCAAACTCTTGAAACTCAGAATGTTATTCCACTGATATGAAAAGTATCTGAGTCTGGCATAATGTTATTGGGTCAAAAAACTCTTTTTGTGATATAATGATAACTATCAGATATGTGCCAAGAATTATGCCAATCATTTCTATTTGTTATCTATATTACTTAACAATGTTACAAGAGGGATACTTTTATTATCATTATATATTATTACATAGATGAGAAAACTGAGGCTTAGAGAGGTCAGATGTCTTCATAAAGATCACACATAAATAAATAAATGAGTCAGGTCTTCCAGTGACCAGTTCTTTTTACCTCTTCAAAATTTACAGTTTAGTAAATGTGAGTTTCACTGTTTAGGTGCAGGGAACCCTGAAGCCACCCTCTTATTTATTTGTTTGTTTGTTTATTTACATCTTAATTTAATTTTATTTTTTTCATGTTCCAAGATTCATTGTTTATGCACCACACCCAGTGCTCCATGCAATATGTGCCCTCCTTAATACCCACCACCAGGCTCACCCATCCCCCCACTTCCCTCCCCTCTATAACCCTGTTTGTTTCTCAGAATCCACAGTCTCTCATTTTTTGTCTCCCACTCCGATTTACCCCAATTCACTTTTCCTTTCTTTCTCCTAATGTCCTCCCTGTTATTCCTTACGCTCCATAAGTTAGTGAAACCATATCATAATTGACTTTCTCTGCTTGACTTATTTCACTCATCATAATCTCCTCTAGTCCTGTCTATGTCGATACAAAAATTGGATGTTTATCCTTTCTGATGGCTGAGTAATTTTCCTTTGTATATATGGACCACATCTTCTTTATCCATTTGTCTGTTGTAGGGCATCTTGGCTCTTTCCACAGTTTGGTGATTGTGGACATTGCTGCTATGAACGTTGGGGTATATGGCCCTTCTTTTCACCCTATCTGTATCTTTGGGATAAATACCCAGTAGAGCAATTTCACATTCATAGGGAAGCTCTATTTTTAATTTTTTGAGGAGTCTTCACACTGTTTTCCAAAGTGACTGCACCAACTTGCATTCCCACCAACAGTGCAAGAGGCTTCCCCTTTCTCCACATTCCAACACTTGTTATTTCCTGTCCTGTTGATTTTGGCCATTCTAACTGGTGTAAGGTGGTATCTCGATGTGGTTTTAATTTAATATTCCCTGATCGAAGCCACCCTTTTGAAGCTTTTTTTCTTCTAGCTGACTTTTTTTTCCCCTGCCTACCTAGATATTTGTAATATTTTAGAAATACTAAATACTAAAAAGAGATAATAAATAAGTGTTTTGCCAGATCATTTCTATATGTTGCTCTCTTTTCACTGAATTTTTGCCTGGAACGGGAAGGGACTCTAATGATTATATGAAACTATTTGTTGGATTCCAAAGCATCGTGAACACAAACATATGCTAAAGGAAACTTACTTTCTCCCTCTCAAATAACTCTACTGTTTTAGTATTCTAAACATAGTGTTATGTCTACCATTTAAAACATTTGGGGTTTTGGGCACAGCTCATTCTCCTTTACTTTTTTTTTTTTTAAGAAAGTGTTCCAATATTGGTTTAGTCATCCATTTCCCACTAATCCTGCTGTCTTTCCCCAGACTCTCAATTCCTCTTACCTTATGTGACTCACACCACAAACTTACTTTACAAACCTAGGACAAAAATTCTTTGCTTTAAATTTCAGCTTTACTGTATTACTTATTAACCTGAGAAGTGATTTTTGTTATTGTTTTTTGAGATGTTTCCCAATTTTGATAAGTGAACTTCCCACCTTTATATTTTTTACCATACTATGTATACGGTTCCTTGAGTTGATTTATTTTTTAAAACTCTATTTTAGTCTTAGTTTCATAGTATCAGTAAAATGCAGATTAAAATAAATACATGGTTATGGGTGGAAGGTAATTCTTCATGTACTGTCTAAATGATAATACATAGCTTCAGTTTTTTTTTTCTTTTTAGAGTCACATGGTTTACAAGCCTCTCACTTATTGACTGTCACTTATTTTGTACAGTTCACATTTTTCTAATTTGGGAGCCCCTTCATCCGGTGCTCCCCTTGTCCGCCAAGCTGCAGTTTACTCTTCATGGTAGTCAGTATCCTTGGCAGCAGAGACATCTTCAGTTGTTTTCCTTATTATTTTCTACTTTTTTTCCCCCTGTTACTGCCACTACCTAGAAATTCTTTCTTCTACTTCCCCTTACCTAATTTCATTCATGTGGAATGCTCCATCCCAGGACCCATAGCCTTTTGAAGTATTCTCTGACTCCAGACCATAGGGGCATTTTCACTTTGAATGTGTTACATCTTTTATGAGTTAGGTTTTTTTTTCCCCTAAAATATTGCATTTAAAAATCCGTTTGAGTCCTGCAGTAGCAGAGGAGAGGAGATTGGACTGGGAGTAGAGCTGTAGTGAGGGAAACACTTGGAAGGATAAAGGACAGAGCAGGAGCAGACACGAAGAGCTTTCAGATCCCAGTGCAGATAGAATGCCCATGAAAGGGGAGGGTGAGTAAGTGGCACTGAGCAGGAGGAGGATCGGACTGCAGCGCAGTTGCAAGAAAGTCTCAGTCAGGCCAATGGGCCGGTGCACAGGTACCCTCTACATGCTCATTCACTGAAAAGAAGCTGCCTAGGAATTTCTCTTTCACTGCTTAAAGGCCATGGCAGATCCTGCTGAAAGCAACAACATGAAAAATCTGCTAGTGTCCCATCACCACCTTCTCCCTTAGCAGTGATTCAAATTGACTGTGAATGAAAGAAAACAGACTGAAACAACATTTTGGAATTTATCCATTTCTAAAATATGGTTTATGACTCAACTAGGCCACGTCCTCTAATCTACTATTATAAGATTTATGAGACAGATGAAGTTCATTGATTTCCGTATAAGTTTGGGACAGAGGAGACAGGGAATGGGAAAAGAAGCCTATACTTGAGTTTGAGATGACTTTATAGTAATGAGTAAAACTGGGTAGCCATTATTATTAGGAACTGTTAAAATGAATACAGAGGCAGCATTTTGAATTGGGTTTATACATTTTTATTTCAAGAAATTTCAATTATTTAGACCAGCTAAGGGTATCTAATATTATAAGCTGAACTTAAAATATCAATCAATTGTGATGAGATGATAATGTTCTGTAATAATAATTAATTACAAATGGATAAAAATGATATCATGTCCTAAAAGATGTAAAGTTAGAGTAGGGCTGTTAAAGGTTGACTCTATCATTTGATGGTTAATAAGTCAGTCTGTGTGTATATGATATGTTTTCAGAGAAACTACGTCTCCTGAAACCGTTGGGATTCTGTATGATAAACTGCCACTGAAGTGCATTACCCATGAGGATATTAGTATCTTGCTCTTTAAAATACAGTAGAAAGCAAGGATGATAGCGAATTATGAAAATAGAGACGTTAGCTTTAAGACATAAAGTAAAGCCTAAAGACTGTGGGTAACTATAAGGGAAAATAATATGGGGTTAAGATACAAATTGTTGCCTACTCAAAAGGTGACTTACATTTTGATCTACTGGCAAACAAAATTTGGAATTAAGGACAACAAAAACATGACTGTTACCCAGAATACCTGAAAAGCAAAGATTGGATATAGGAATCAGCTTTACGAAATCCAACAGAAATTGATTGCATGACTTTAAGAAATAATAAAAACATTTTTTAAAGACTTACACTTATCATTTGGTAAGTGACAGAAACCGTGAAAGCAAATAGGGAAAATTTAAATGAGGAAACCTGGTATGTGGCCGTGTTTGTGTGTGTGTGTGTGTGTGTGTTCACTTGTGTGCCTGAGTGTATTAGAGGCAGAAGTAAGGGCAGGGCAGATTTCTCAGAATTCAAAAATAAAAAGATGCTGCTAATCTTCTGTCTGTCATTTCAACTTCCTTCCAAACGTCTACTCATTTTCTCATTCCGCCATCTGGGTCACTCCACTTAACCATGTGGTCACATTGTGGATGGAAGATAATGCCTTAGCTCTGAAGTTTCTGTTTTCTCTGACTGTTCTGTTTTCTGTTTTCTGAAGTTTCTGTTTCTCTGACTGTTCTGTTTTCTCTATACCAGTTCATAACTCTGAGGAAAGAGTATCTAATTTGCCAAGTTTATGTCAGATGTAACATTCTATAGCTTAATAAATCAAGGGTATTCCTTTGCAGTAGCGTGTCAAAGGGGAGAATTTTCTGTAGAGTATTAAGTTACAATAATAGAACCCAACTAAAAGTTGCTCTTCTTGTTAGCATCATCTTCTATGAGAAATTCTAAACAGTGCCAGAGGTAAATACTTCTCCCTGCTGGGGTAGAATTCTCCCAACCTCTAGCCTCCTTGGCATGCCGTTGTCACTGTGACTGGACTTACTGGAAATGGGACAAAGTACCACTATCGTGCTAGGGCAAGAAGACAGAGATGATGTCTGTTAAAGGCTTTTCTATTCTATTTAGAGAAATCTATTAATATTTCAGTTGACAGAATTGTATCTGTCGTTATAGTAAATGAAAAATGGATCAAGAAACGTTGTAACAGATTGTTTCCCCTAGTGGATTTCAATATTATGGAGTTTTAATGAGCAATAACTGAAGGAGTTAGTGCAGGTTGAAGGAATATGTAACAAACTCACAAAATGTTGCTTGGCTAATGGTAAATCATAGTCACTCTTTGGTAATTGAAATATAAAACTATTATTAGGTATGTAAAGAATAGCACTTCAGAAAGCAAACTCTTAAACAGGTCAGAACCCTAATGTGTATTCATTTATTTTACTTAGCAGGGGGCTGAAAGGAGAAATGTAACATTAAAAAGCTTTCAAAACGTGAGCTACAAATTGTAACCATTTTATGAAATTGAAGCCCAATACCCATTGTTAAAACACTTTGGGATCTATACAAATTTTGGAAACTTAAGTATTTGGAATCCACATAATAAAAATATAGGTTAATTAGAGGGTATAGGTCTTAAAAAGTACCTAATTTAAAATGATTGCCTCTAAAACAAGTAAAGGTGATAGATGGGATTCAAATTTAATGTAACCATTTAAGCTTCTGAACTTGTTAAGCTACTTATTTTCATTACAAATCTACAAAACTTTCTATTTTTAGAATCTAATGCGTATGCAAAAAAAATTACACTGAGCCTAGCTTTATTACATGTCATTAGATTCTGGATCTAATTCTAAATACCTTCAAGGGAAAAATTAGATTGTTAAATTCAAATAAAAATAATATATGCTTGATTAAGAAAGTGATTCTAAGATATTTTTGATAGAACTGTACCAAGCCCACCAAATCCCTGAACCTAGTAGTCTGTGTTTCAAAGGCAATCCTCTCATATGGAAAAGCCATGAGTAAGACATCGCCCTGTAATAGGACTGTGCTCTGCCCTTGTGCTTACTGCTCCTAGACTCCAGGAACGCCAGTGCTGCCCACATTGGTTAAAACTTAAAAGTCCCCTAAAAAACTAGTGCTTGGTAAATACAGTAAGCAGGGGCAATGTGTTTGAAACTGCTGCTCAGGGGTGCCTGGGTGGCTCAGCCAGTTAAGTGTCGAACTCTTGATTTCAGCTCAGGTCATCATCTCAGGGTCCTGGGATGGAGCCCTGTGTGGGGTTAGTGCAGTCTGCTTGTCCCACTCCCTCTGCTCCTCTTCCTGCTCATGGGCTCGCTCTCTCTTGCTCTCTCACATAAATACATAAATATATAAAATCTTAAAAGAAAAGAAAAGAAGAGAAACTGCTGCATATGGTGATGAGAATCTGAAATCTTGTTCAGGAAACTTATTGATAAATATAGCTCTTAAATGAATTGGGATTGACTGAATTATAATTTCAGGTTTCTTTCCAAAGAGGCAAGGAAAAGGAAAATATGCCTCAGGGTAGGCTTGCTTTATCTATCTATCTATCTATCTATCTATCTATCTATCTATCTATCATCTATCTATGTATCTATCTGTCTATCATCTATTTATTTAAGATTTTATTTATTTGAGAAAGGTGGCGGGGGAAGAATGAGCAGGAGAAGGGCAGAGGGTGAGGG
This sequence comes from Nasua narica, assembly GCA_028533885.1. Taxonomy (NCBI): domain Eukaryota; kingdom Metazoa; phylum Chordata; class Mammalia; order Carnivora; family Procyonidae; genus Nasua; species Nasua narica. Next base: position 95,348,724 of record CM052810.1, on the reverse strand, counting down.
AGGAGGAGAGGGAGAGACTCTCAAGCAGACTCCATGCTGCCCATGGAGCCCCATGCAGGGCTGTATCTCAGGACTCTGAGATCATAATGTGAGGTGCAAGAGCTGGATGCTCAACCAGCTAGCCACCCAGGTGCCCTGGGGTTGGCTCTTACAAAAGTCTTGTTCTCTTGGCAGCATAGCAGCATGTTTTCAGGGAAATTGAGTCTGCATCAAAGTACTAGAAAGGAAATAAGATTGTTGGCAACCTGGAACTACCCAGTTTTAAAGAGTTAGAGTAAACACACCATTTACCAACAAAAAAGTTGACTTAAAGCTGCTGCTGTCCTTTGTATGCATTTCAGAGAATTGCCTATATAGCTGTTTACTTCACTGAACAGAACATTGCCTAAAGAACCTGTCAATCCTGTTAAAAAAGAAAAAAAAAAAGTGTGGGAAGGCAATGCTGCACATCAAAAACACACCTGTCTGTATTTTGATGGAAGAATTTCAACTTAGATGAACTGGATGTTTATCTAATAGTCAATTAGAAACATCCTTGGAGTGTTTGATAGAATAGGTTACAGTGCTAGGTGCCTGGGCCAGGTAATAGGTAAGGATGGGCAGGGGATTGAACACCGTGCTTTAATTATCTTCACAGTTCTTGTTCAGAAATGAAAATTACAGAATAGTCCATAAAAGTATTAACATTTGGGCACCTGGATGGCTCAGTGGGTTAAGGCCTCTGCCTTCTGCTCAGGTCATGATCTCAGGGTCATGGGATCAAGCCCCGCATCAGGCTCACTGCTCAGCAGAGAGCCTGCTTCCCCCTCTCTCTCTTTCTGCTTGCCTCTCTGCCTACTTGTGATCCCTCTCTCTCTGTCAAATAAATAAAATCTTTTAAAAAAGTATTAACATTCATTAATTAAGCATTATGTAATATTCTATATCCTGAATCCTACTTATTGTCACCATTTTATTGGTAAGGAAATAGATGCAAGTAACTTTTTTAAGGCTGCAGAAGTTATGATTATTTTTAAATGCACAATCGACCTAGAATCTCATAGTTTTAAACACACTAATGGTTACATCTTGCCCTTAAGATACCCTCAAAGGGTGGGTTTCTCTCCTTATCCTTTTGTAACAGCTTCATATGATTTCATGATCTCCCAGGTTTCATGAGATCTAGCCAGATTCCCCTCCTTCTGCCTGGGCCTGGAATACTTCTTCCTGCTGTGCTGTACCCTAGCTAATGCATTCTTTTCTTTAAATTTCAGTTTACTCTCTGTGTTCCCGGGAAGCCAGGGTTCAGGTCAAAGACCTCTGCCTCCAGCTTTCCCAGACATTTCAGCCTCTCCTTTAAGCATCTATTACCACTGATTGACTGTTGTCCCACAGTAGCCCGAGCTCCCTGAGGCCAGTGACTGGGTCTGCATTTGAATTAGCAAGGGCACCATCAAGCATGTCCCATATACACACACGACAAACAATATTTTGGTTACAACTAGGGTCTGTAAACGTGTTTTATAAATTTTACCCGGTGAGGTTTTCGTTCCTATTTTATGATTAAGTTCATCAGACATATCATTTTATAGAAGAATAAGCTTAATTCTTTTTATTTTTACAGAAAATAAAAATTCTGTTTAATTTCCATAGTCCTGAAATAGTGAATCCTTTTATCTGGCTTAACTGGAATAGAAGCTTTACTCTGTCATGCTACTGCTATCTGTTTTTAAACTGTAGCCTTGGTGTTATCATTCTAAATCATGTTTACTGAAATCAGCTATGTAAAAAATGCACCAGGAAATCAGATTTCTATGTGAATTCAGATTATTTCTTTGAAACTCTCACACTGAAATACATTGATTCATGTCAAAATCTATTACTTTGTCACTGGTTAGTAGGGTGACCTTGGGTAAGTAACTTCATCTTCCGGGATGAGGTTTCTGCCTCTGTAACATGAAGGATTGGAAGAGATCATCCCCACAGTCTTTTTCAGTTCTTAAATTCTGTGTCTCTTAGTTCCTCTCTAAGGAATTTTGACTCTGAAAATGGCTGTCATTTCACATCCTATTCTCCTCATCAATGAGAGATTTTCAATTCCCAGTGATGAAATGAATCTGCATACATACTTTTATTATGCTAGAGTAAAAGGATTTAGGGAAAATATATAAATATATATTATATTATATATGTTTTTATTATGTGTCTTGTATATATATTCACTCTCTCCTCCTAAGGAAATGAAATTTAGTTGAATTATGGATAGAAGTCAGCATATGTGTATTCAACGTTTACCCATAGCTCCTTTTCCCCAACAGTCTGGTGTCAATATTTAAAACATAGTAACATATCAGTAAGAAGCCATAGCAACTTCTCTCTAATTTGTGAGGAATACATTATGAGTTGTATGCATAGTTATCAGCATTTCAGCACATTAGATTTCTGCCCCCCTCCTTTAGTGGATGTTTATGAGTCCTTTGGATTTAAACACTCTTATTCATTAGTTAGTGTGACATTGCAGAATTGATTCATGAAAATATTTCTAATTCCTTAAACTATCATATACTTTTATACAGTGGAAGATTCTATAGAGAGTAGTTGAATTTTTAAGTATTCAAGGTGTTTTGGGAAGTAAGTCACTTTTGTGACCTTCCCCCATTTCATCTTCTGTCATTTCTTTTGTTTACATAGATTTTTGCAAATATCTTCTCTCACTCCATGATTTGTCTTTTTACTGCCTTTGTGGTATTGGTGAACAATTCTTGACTGCAATGCAGTTGAATTTATCGAAGATTTGTATTATTGCTAGTATTTTTTGTGCCTTGTTTAAGCAATCCGTTTTTATGCTAAGGATGTACTTGCTGCTTATCTGTAGAGATATAATATATGAATTTTTTGTATACACATTTTTAAACCCAGTCATCTTGGTAAACTATTTTTTTTTAATTCTGAACATTAAGATGTAGTTTCTTTCAGATTTTCTGCCATAATCATGTCAATTGTAAATAATAACAGGCTTGTTTATTCCTTTCCATTCATCTATTCTTAGTTTTCTTTCCTTATGTGATGGGTAAGATATTTTGAATAGAATTTAAATGGACTTGGTATAGAAGTAGAGATCCTGTCTTGTCTCTGATCTTATAGGGAACACTTTTAACAGATTCTTCGTTAACTATGATGGTTATTATAGAAATTTAATTCTATTCCTTCTTTGTTTTTATTAAAATCAAGTATGCATGCTGATTTATATTCAATTTTTTCACTGCATCACCTGAAATGATCATTACTTATCTCCTTTGGCGTGTTAAGGTAGTAAAATACATCAATTTATTTTTTAATGTCAAGCAATCTTGGGAAAAATCAACTTGGTCATAATTTTATACATAAACTAATTTAGTCAGATAATATTTTATTTAGAATTTTTGGATCATTGTACATGAGCCAAGTCACTCTATACCCTGTTTTTTGACTTCAAAATAATGTGAATTCTTCAGTTCTTGGGTTCAATGCTTAAGATTCATATTGTATCAAATTTAAATGTGTTAAAAAATTTAAATGTGTTATTCAAATCATCTGCTGCATCTTTATTGAAATTTTTATCTGCTTCATCTATTAATTATTTTGAGAACTATAGTAAATTATACCAATATAATGATAGATCTTTTACTTTTTGCTTATATTTTCAATTTTAATTTATGTAAGGCTTATATTGATACATTTTGATTATATCTTGCTGGTGAAATTTTAAGCATTTCATAGTTATCAACTAACCTTAATAATAAATTTTTTGAACTTTATGTCTATTTTGTTCAGGATTAGTATAGAAATACTTGTATTGCTTTTATTATCTGCCTAGTATAACCTTTTCTTTTTTTCTTTTTTTTTTTAAAGATTTTATTTTTATTTATTTGACAGATCACAAGTAGGCAGAGAGGCAAGGAGAGAGGGAGGGGGAAGCAGGCTCCCCTCCAAGCAGGGAGCCCAATGCGGGGCTCGATCCCAGGACCCTGAAATCATGACCTGAAATCATGAGCCGAAGGCAGAGGCTTTAACCCACTGAGCCACCCAGGCGCCCCTAGTATACCCTTTTCTATCATTTTCCTTTCAACATTTCTTCATCTTGTTTTTATTTTTTAATTTTAATTTATTTTGGGGGGAGGGGCAGAAGGAGAGGGAGATAATCTTAAGCAGGCTCTGTGCCCAGCATGAAGCCAAATGAGGGGCTCAATCAGACAACCTTGAGATCATGATCTGAGCTGAAATCAAGAATCAGATACTTAACCAACTATGCCACCCGGGAACCCTCATCCCAATGTTTTGGGCACATCTGTTAATAGCATATAGTCACTTTTTTTTTTTTATATAGTCACTTTTTTTAAAGTTCATTTTGATCATTGTTTTCTTCTCACTGGATTCTTTTACCCATTTCTATTTATTTTAAGTATTGAGAAGTTTAGATTTATTCTTCTTTCTTATTTTGTGTACATTGCATTTTAATGTTTATATGCTATACTTTATGCTATTCTATATCTTTTATTAATTAATTTCTATTAGATTGAAAATTATACAATCTCTGTAACTTAAATAGCCATCTTAGAAATTTAAAAATGCCAAGCTAATTTACCAATGTAAAAATTTAATGTATAATTTTAATTTCTTTTTAAGCTAACTTAAAATACTATCAACTCTGTTTTATCTTTTATACTTATTTGTCAAATATTTAAGTTTTATATTATTTTAATAAACTGTACTATATTGCTTGTTTATGTATAAAATTATGTTCAATGCTTATTGGCCATCACTTCATTTTAGTGAAGATATACAGATGTTTGGCTTTCTTTGTCCTAAAATGACTTTGTTTTCTTTTTGTTCATAAAATCTTTTAGAGTGATAGTTATATTTCCCCATATACTGAACTCTACTCTCTTGGTTTTCATTTTTGTTGGAGAGAAATTATTTGTCTTGTCATTTCTTTATAGATGGGATCACAATAGATACATTTTCTTGTGACAGTCTTGACAATACGAGTTGTCTTGAAATAGCAATTACTATTATTTCTTCACTCCCAAACTTGGTGGTTTGGACAGTAAATTCTGTGGTCTTTCTACCTAGTTAATCTGGTTTTTGTTTGTTTGTTTTTTCTCTGATTCCTTAAGGAACATTTTAGATAATTTTATTTGGATGGCTCTATAGTTTCAGTGTAGTATACATAAGTGTGAAATTCTTTATATTTATTTTCTTCCTTTGTTTGGGCTTCCTGATTCTGTATCTGAATATATTTTATCAGTTATGGAAATTTTTCAGCAATTATCTTTCTAAGAATGCTTCTGATCCATTCTGTGTTCTTCTCCTGGTAATTCTAATTAGCCTTTTAATCATCAGTGTAGCCTTTGTTGCTCTTAACATCCTTTCATATTTACCGTCTCGTTCTCTTTCATAGCTATATTTTAATTCTTATAGGTGGATTTTCCAGTTCACTAATTCTCTCATCAGGAGTAATCTTGGGCCATTAGGTTTGACATATTAATATGAAATTTTTCACTTCTAAAAAGTCTATATATTTTTTCAAATATGCTTTATTATTTTATGGTTGATTTTTTAACTCATTTTATTACCTTTTATTTATTTAGGAATGTACAATATTTTTTTAAAATTTTGTATAACATAATTTCACTATTGGAAGTCTATCGTTATAACTCCCATCCTTCTATTTCTTGTTTCTACTTGTTCTTACTTACAGTGGCTTGTTTTGTTGTGAGATTAGTCATTGATTTTTTTTAACACATAAGATCGTATTTCTTATAAATTTGTGTATGGGAATTCTTTGATGTTGAAAGACTGAAGACATTATTTCAGAGAAGATTTCTAGAACCTTCTACCAAGGCGATTATGTCTTAGAAATATTTCAGAATCTTAGCCCGAGTTTTTGTTTGATTGTTTATTTTAATGATCTAATTTTCACTCTGTTAGTAAATACACAAGCTGAAAACCGATGTCAGAGCAGGATAGTTGTTATAACTTTTCAGTGGCAATATTCTCCATCCCCTTGCACCTGGGGTTTATTTTTAGTTAATCTTTTGCTCTCATGATGTAGCCCTTTGGTTTAGTCATTCCACTCAGGGAGTTAAATGGTCTCCTTATGTAGGCCTTTACTTTTATCTCTTGATCTTTAATCCCAGAGTACCTTTAAAACAAAGCCAGCTTCACCTTATTCACCAAATACTCACTTTAAGTGTGCATGAACTAACACTACCTTTAATTCTCTCCTTTCCTTCCTGCATTTCCTTATAGTCTTACCAGCTCTAATTTTTTTCAATTTTCAATTTTTTTCTTTTTAAGTAAGCTTGGTTTTTTATTTTTTTCAAAGCTGAAATGCTGAACTTCTCACAGAAAATTAGGGAAAAAAAATGATTAGGGGCTCCTGGCTGGCTCTGTTGGTAGAGCATGCTGTGCTTGATCTTGGGGTCATGTGTTTAAACCCCATGTTGGGTGTAAGGATTATTAAATAAATAAATAAAGTTTAAGGACATATAGTATGAGAAAAAATGACTATGTTTCCAAAAAAAATATCTAATGATTTTACTTCTTTTAAATTTTTTTTCTAAATATTAATGTGTGTATACTTTCATCTTAGATATAGGCGTTTAGACCTAGTTAAAAAGACAATGAAAAAATTACGTGGGAATCCCCTACAGAATATATTATAGATCATATACTTGAAATGGCAAGCAGATTATTTTGATTTTGAAAAGATACACTGATAAAATTATATTCCTATTGAATATTTTGATAAAATGTTTTTTATACTCTATCATCTTTTAATTCTACTTGTTCTGGAAGAATGGAAACCTAACAGTGAATTAGCTATTACATAAATAACCAGGGAATGAAAGGTCAAGTTTGCTAGCCGTACATTAGAAGTCAAAACAAAAGGAATTGCATTATCATAAATGATTGAAGACCATGGTAATTCAGAAATGAAAAAAAAATCATTTTTGATATAGTTATTTTTCATTTCATATAGATCTGTTAACCAACAGAAATTAATTCATATGTTTGTTAGTTTTGGTAAGGCTGATATATTCTTTTTTAAAATAGAATTTCCTTCAAGAACCTGACCAAAGGTAGCTAAACATTTATGACTGAGATATTAGAGTTATATAAATATTCTAAGATGATCATGAATTAAAAGTCTGTATCAAAGTATATCTGAATTTACATCATTTTTGAGTTTTGTAGTTAATGCTTTGTAACAACCAGTACTTAGAATATAATTTGAAATTTCTTTTTTTCTTATGAAATCTACTTACATAAGCATTATATAGCTTTGCTAAGAAATCTTTTATGTATGAGTCTGAATATATTTTATAGATCTGATAGAAAATGTAAAATTGAGGGCTTACATGGATTAAGGAGGGAGACTCAAATGTTCAGAGGCCCTAAGTCATCATTTTGCTTCCTATGTTAATAAGAGAATATCCTTTGCTTGTATTATGGTGCTTTACAATTGCAAAGTAATGAACAGCATATTCTGTCATTTCTTAAAATGTCCTTTTTCTCAGGCTAAAATACTTCAATACCTTTAATGTTTAAAAACCAGCTATGGCTTTCTTAAAAAGAAACAGTTTTAGTTAGGGAGTTGATGGTCTGATAAACTCATGACATATAAAGTACTACTGAAATACCTACATCTTAGTTTCAGAATTAAATTTAACCCAGATAAAAATTGAAGCTGTCTTTCTATTCAATTTCAGATTTAAGTAAATTATACGAATGTAACTTTCTCTCTTCTCCTAACTATGCTATTCCTAAACCAGTCCCCCTACTTCCTCTTTGGTGGCAGTTATCTTCCTAAGGATAAAACTGGTATTACTTTTCTTCTCAAATTAAGAGAAGAAAAGTAATAGTTAAGTTCCCATTGCTTACAGAAAACAACAACAACAAACAAACGAAAAACAAATACTCTAGATTAGGAAATGATACAATATTTATTTCCAGATTTTGTTGTTCTTCTTGCTTTGTTTTGTTCACATCACTGTCCATCACATACCTTGTACCATTGCCCTACTAATCTTCTCAAAGGTATTTCTCAAAATTTAATTCATTTGAAATCAGAGTGTTTCTGGACAAAACGCATTCCTTTTTGAAATATAATAACATCTGGTATTTTTTCCCTAGCTCTTTATAATGTGCTTATTCACATAATTGTCTAATTCCTTTACCCCTCTCTGCATGCACACCGTTAGATTGTAGACTTATATATCCTGAGATGTATCTTGCTCCTCTTTATATCCTTCCAAGTACCTAGTTCTGCAGTGTGCCCATTGTAGAGTCAATAATAATCATTTCTGCTTGGTACGTAGGAAAATATGCATTAAATTAGCCATAGCAATTATCAGAGTTCTCCAGACTTCTAGGGAAAATATCAGGCATATATATTGCCATCCTCATATACTATAACATATATGTGTTCAGGTGTGTTTGTGTGTAGGGTCATGTAAGGTTCAAGGAGAAGAAGCCGATTTGTTTAACAATGCAGAGGTATGGAAAAACAAGTGGCTTCTATTTGGTAAATCATTTTATCTGTAAAATGAGGGCTTGGCTTAAGAAATCTTCAAAATTTTCCACTTTAAAAAATGTCATGAGCTTAGGGGCCCCTGGGTGGCTCAGTTGGTTAGGCATATGACTCTTGGTTACGACTTAAGGCATAATCGCAGGGTCCTGGGATTGAGCCCCACGTGGGGCTCCCTGCTTACCCGAGACTCATGGTTGTCTCCCTCTCTCTCTCTCTGCCCCTCACCTGCTCATGCTTGCACTCTCCCTCTCTCTCAAATAAATAAATAAATCTTTTTTAAAAATGTCATGAGCTTAAATTCATCACATAAGAAAAAGGAATACCTTTTTCTGAATTGTAGCCAAATTTATCTAAATCCCAAACCAAGGAGATGAGTTAATCATTGACAAAATTAACCACTTTTCCCTTCTGCTGACCCACCATGCTGATTGGTATGCATTTTGGAGGATTGCTGATTTTCTCAAATGACTGATATTTGGACCATCATTACAGAGCATTCTACTGCATAAATCAGTCAAGCAGTTCACTAAATAGTCCCCGTGTGTCTTGGAAGGTGATGTACCTCCGAAGTCCCCAAGGAGTAACTTACTTGGCAGAGTCTTGTCTAATAATTATGGCATTTAGGGCAGATAGATGTGTTCTGTGCTGCAATGAGTCTCCCTTGCTGACTTAAAATGTCAAGTTTTGTTTTTAAAAATGTTAAAATTAAACTAAGGGGAATATGGTCATTATAATGATGCAGCTCAAGTATTTAAAATCATTAATATCTTTTATAGAGGAACTGGTTATAACCATTAGTTAGATTAATATTTAAAAGTCCTAAGATATTAGCATTGGCCAGAATTTCAGTGTTTCACATTCCTAGAGATTTTAAAATCTAAGATGTGAAGGCTTGAATGTGCCAAAATGTGCCACCTGTTTCTGGAAACGACATGGACACTTTGGAAAGCTCTTTTAGACAATGGGTAGAAAAAACAATTATGTCCCCATTTTCTATGGTCAGCTATTTCTGTGAGTTTTGGGCACTTACAGTATTTTCAAAACCATTCCTCTCTGACCTGTTTGTGCTTTATTTAGTATTATTTTTTTTCATCTCTGGTTCGCCATGGCTTGACTGCGAGCTTCAAATAGGTAGATACTATATTTTATTCTCCTCTGAAACCCATATGTTAACGCGGTGCTCAGTTAATGCAAAATCAGTATTTGAGAACTAAGTGAAATGAATGCAATTTCCACTTGCTTGTAATTCACTATAAATTTGTGTTCTAAGAAAAAAATAAAGAAACCAGTGTATACCTAAGATTTCATGATTTTTTTAAAAAGATTTTATTTATTTATTTATTAGGAAAGAGAGAGAGTGAGAGAGAGCATGAGAAGGGAGAAGGTCTGAGTAAGAAGCGGACTCCCCATGGAGCTGGGAGCCCGATGTGGGACTCGATCCCCGGACTCCGGGATCATGACCTGAGCCGAAGGCAGTCTCTCAACCAACTGCGCCACCCAGGCGCCCCAGATTTCATGATTTTTAAAAAAGTGTATTTTATTTATTTATTTGTCAGAGAGAGAGTGAGGACACACAACAGGGGGAGCAACAGGCAGAGGAAGAAGCAGGCTCCCTGCTGAGCAGGGAGCTGGATGTAGGACTTGATCCCAAGACCCTGGGATCATGACCTGAGCTGAAGTCAGACACTTAACTGATTGCTCCACTACCCCCTTTGGGGAGAATCATTGACAACATTCCTCCTCTATGGTGAGCTGAATTTAGTCTTCCTGCCAGGAAGAGGAAGGGGAGAAATACCTGAAAGCCACACTGGAATTTCAGTTTGGCTAATGGCATTAAAGACAAGATGTCTATTATCAAGACCATAGGTTGGGAAGAAGGATGAGGAAAAGCAGAAGTCACAAATATTGGCAGTAAGCAAAAGTCAAAAAAGATTTACAATTTTCCCATCAGACTTTTCAGACAAGTGTTAAAAAGCCTCGTCAGTTGCATTAGCAGATCACCATATGTATTAGTCAGAGATCTTGGTTGCGACAACTAAAAACCACTCCAGTTAATTAAGGCAGAGAAATAATTGTGGAAATGATAGCTCAGAAAACTGACTGGAAGTTTGGAAAAGCAGATTAGAAAGGAACCAATAGAATCATGTCACTGATTAGGATATCTCGACTGGACACTTATTACTAATGAGTAGTGTAACTGATGAATGTCTATGACACAATAAGAAAAGTATGATGAGCAGCAAAATCTGGGAAGGTTTTGCTCTAAAGAATTAAACACTTATTTAAAAGGTGAAGAAATGTCTGGAAACAAAACTCTACGAAGATATGGTTTACATTTTAGAAATTCAAAACTTCTCTCTTTTAAATTTAGACTATGAAATAGAAGAAATGTTTCTGAAGATTATTTTTTAATAGATTCTTGTTCTCAAAATTCAGGACATTTATCGATGGTTCAATAGTAGGTGACTTTTTATAAAAGTTTTTCTTTTTCTTCTTTCTTTTTTTTTCAGTTTTTTTTTGTTTTTTAAATTCCAGTATAGTTTTAACATACAGTGGTATATCAATTTCGGGTATACAACAATCACATACATCACCTGGTGCTCATCACAAGTGCCCTCCTTAGTCCCCATCAACGATTTTACCTATTCTCCACCCACCTGCCCTCTGGTAACCATCAGTTTGTTCTCTGTAGTTAACTCTTGGTTTGTTTCTTTCTCTCTCTTTTTCTTTTGATGGTTTGTTTTGTTTCTTAAATTCCACGTTTGAGTGAAATTACATGGTATTTGTCTTTCTTCAAGTAACTTATTTCGCTTAACATTTAACTCTCTAGCTCTAGCCATGTCCTTATAAATGGCGAGATTTCATTCTTTTTTATGTCTGAATATACAAAGATTTTTCTGTCAAACTGATTTACAACTCAGATAGATTATAGAAATGTCATAATATTCCTTCTAAATTTATTGTGATCTAAAGGCTTGTAAGAATCAATCAATATATATTTATCGAATATGTAGCATGTACTGTATAGTACTTAAGGTACAATAGAGAGCCCTACATCTAAAGAGTTTATAAATTAATCAAAGAGGTAAAAAGTTATAATTCCAAATCAGGAAGTAACAGTGAATTACCAAAAACAAATTAATTTTCTCTTAAATAGAGTCATATTAAAATGTGACCACTCTTCTGGACCTGATATTGCATCATGTGTACATGTATTTCATTACCATCACAGTAAGAAATTTTGAGGTAAAAAATAGTTTATGTTGTTAGGACCATCACTATTTGGACTTAGAAGATTTTTAAAAAAAGATTTTCTTTATTTTAGGAGGAGAGGGGGGAGAGGGAGAATGCACATACTCCCTCCCAAGTGGGGGGAGGAGCAGAGAGAGAGGGAAAGGATCCAGAGCATATTCTGCATGGATTGTAGAGTCAGGCGTGGGGCCCAGTCTCATGACCCCGAAATCACAACCCTGAGGTAACAACCTGAGCCAAAACCAAGAGTCACACTCTGAACTGACTGAGCCACCCAGGCGCCCCAGAACAAGGGAATTTATGATATAACTTAATGCTTAGAAAGATGGATCGTAAGAAATAAGAGGAAATTGTATGTTTAACAGAAATGCATGTTAATTCTTATGCAGGCCCCCCCAGTACTTAGGTATTTTCAATTTTTTTATTAAATAAAGAGCTGTATGTGAATTTTGCTTCAAAATTGAATTCCAGTGAGGGTTATCAAATCAAGCCATAAGACACTGGTTTAAAGATGACATGTGGAAGATTGGGTGCATGTGTGAAAAATGCTGCCCGTTAAGGAACAAAGGTGGTTTGGATTTTTGGTTATTATTTGGTTTGTTTGTTTTCTTCAGAGTTTGCAGGTCTGGAATCTTGCAAAACAGTTCCACTCTGTTGTGTAGTTTGTAGGAATTGTGCTCATGGATACAGTAGCAGAGAAAAAAGTCAGACCTTCTCCCTCAGAAGATCATAATAACCAATATATGCAGATATATAACCAATAACAGGTCATAATAACCAATATATGCACTGAGCAAGTCACAAAACCTAAAACTGTAGAGACATTTGTTAAAGTAACTTCTTCATTTACTTCCATCATGTGGGACCTATAGCTAGCTAAGCTTTCTAATCACAAGATTGGCAGCACTTCTTTGATAATTTTCAGACAATTTCTGTTTATTAACACTCCTCATGCATTTGTTTTCTGCATGTGTTTCAAGATAGCATTCAGTGTAATTGAGAAGAGAGATTATTTCAATGTTGATTATTTTGTATATCAAACTGACATCTGTCATTAAAAAGGAATGAGCAAAATATAGTATATGATGATAATAATTTCCACTTAAATGGCTACTATGCATGAGGCACTCTCATGACTGATTTCCCTGTGTTTTTTTCATAAATCTTCACTACTTTCTTATCAGTTAGAAGCTATTATCCTCCAATCGAGACTCAAAGGTGTTAGGTAATTTGCCAAGGTTACTCTACAAATAAATACAGGGCCAAAATTTATACTCAAGAAGTCCAAAGTCTGTACTCTTTCCACTAGGTTTTGTGGAGGTTACAAATGACCTGATAGATTGCCTTGCCCAGCAGAGCCAGAAATTGCTTCCAGAAGCATGTCTATATTAGCAGCATGAAGTTGATCCCTATGTGATAATTGTGCCATTAATGTAATAGAAATATCGAGCAGCTCAGATTTTTCTGACCCCAGGCTAAAGTGTAAAATGGGAGAAAGGTAATAGTTTCCTGCTGGTTTCAACTGGGGTCATCTCCAGGACATTGTCTAGCCTAGACCTTGAGAATCAGATACAAGACTGTAGCCATCTTGTTTGATCTGTGTGTATGACACATGTGGGTTTATGAATTCCTTTCCCTTTAGCTTCGTTAGTGTTTTATGGAATTCACATGGATTCTTTGTAACTCAATACTTGGTCCAGAGCAACGCTGTATTAGTGGGAGTAGCATGACTTTCATGTGACCTATCAGCCTCTTATTTTATAATTTTATAATCTTACAAGAAAAATACAATCTTCTACTCTAAGAACCAAGTCAACTCTTATCCAGAAGAAAATATATAGTTGTACTTTTTGCAATGTTTTGGAAAATATTTTCTATTAGTCAATCAAGTTTAGTAAAGTATTTGATATTAAATAACACATACCATATAGACATTTTCAAATTAGCATATGAACATAGATAATACCTCCTATTGAGAAGGGAAAAATATCAAATGGTAAAACCTTGATTTATTAATCTAACTAGCACATTTGCCATTGTAATATCTATTCCATGTTGAAAAAGCCTGCTTGTCAGACTTTTCATATGCTGTTTGTATAACTGGTAATTATGAAATCAAGATGAATTATCCTCTATTTTTAAAGGCTATAAAATAGACACCAACCAATTAATATAACTATTCTCTCATTCTCTGAAGAAAAAAGAGAAAAATCAATCTCATTTTAAAGTCATTTATCTATTCCCCTCCTTCCTTTCTACCCATCTCGTAGGACTGTACATTAAAGCTTGTGATTCCACTTGTTACCGTTAAAAGAAGCTTCCTAAACATAAGGTGTCATAGAATTCCCACAAAGCATTCTTTTCCTATGAATAGCTAATCACAAACTTTTCAGCAACCTGAAAGATATTTGGGATATTTCCTTTCTTTAACTTGACACTTTACAGATGAAACACTTCTTTTCCTAAATTGTCTCATGCTAGAAATTAGATCAAAAGAAGGAAATGGCTGTTTAAACACCAAAATGCCTAAACTTTATTTTTTGTTTGCCTTGAGCAAATGACTAACCATGGGTTAGTTCTGGAATTTCAGGTTTGTTTTTTTTAAATCATTGTCTTTTATTAATAAGGAAAATCTTAATCCATGAATACAAATCATTCAACATACTGTATAATTACTCTTTATAGAATTTGTGCTCTTTTTTTTAGTATTTTATTTATTTATTTAGACAGAGAAAGAGAGAGAGCACAAATACACAAGCCGGGGAGCAACAGACAGAGAGGGAGAGGGAGAGGGAGAAGCAAGCTCCCTGCCAAAGCAGGGAGCTCAATATAGGGCTCAATTCCCAGGTTCCTGGGATCATGTCCTGAGCCTAAGGCAGATGCCTAACCCGACTGAACCACCCAGGCACCTCAAATTTGTGCTCTTAAATCACTATCAACTCAGGATTAAATTACCATACAGGGTAACTAAAAATTTGCCTTGGTTGAAAACAATTCAAATTTTATATGCGTATATTTATATGTGTATATGTGTATGTGTATGTATGTTGTTTACATATATATTTTACATATAGTGGCAGTGAACAACAACTCTTTTAGAAATTCATATTAGCAATTTTTCATTAAGACACCTTGCCAATTTTTCTATAGAGACCTTTCCCTCTTCTTGACATTAAAAAACTATTTTATAGCAAATAAAATAAGGTAAATAGATAAAGTGGAGATGATGAGTCATTGTCACTCTTGAGTTATTTTTCCTAACAATTCCCTTCTGTCTTCATTTTTCTGGCTTATCTCCAATTTCTTGACTTCTAAAATGTGTAGAAATCACAATTAGATAAACAATAAAAATAATAGGAATAAGCAAAGAGTAATAGTACTCTTTGATGGAGTAATAATGCTCTTCAACATCGCTAGGGATTCATAGATACTGAGCTTTACTTTCTTTACATATAACATCTCCTTTAGTTCTCACAACTAGAAAAGGTGCAGGTATTATTTTTATCATTCATAATCTGCAGCTGCAGAAACAAGGACAAATGAGAGCACCAGGCTTCACAGCTAAACCTGAGTAACGCTAGAGTTAATTTCTTGACTTGAATGAATGACCATCAATGCTTCTACAAATGTTGATTTAAAGACAGAATTTTTAAATTTTCTAAATGGTCATTTTATTTTAAAGATTTTATTTATTTATTTGAAAGAGAGAGAGAGCAAGAAAGAGTGAATGTGAGCCGGAGGGGTAGAGGGAGGGGAACAAGCAGACCTCCACCTCTATCCCCATGCAGGGAGCCTGATGATGCAGGGCTCAATCCCAGGACCCCGGGATCATGACCTGAGCCCAAGGCAGACACTCAACTGACTGAGCCATCCAGGTTCCATAAATGGTCATTTTATGACATTCAGACAAATATTTAAATATCATCTACATATAAACATATTGAAGACAAGAATGGATACCTGGCACTGAATAGGCAAAGATCAGTCTAAAGGAAAAGGAAAATGAGTGATAGAAAATACTTTTATAGAGCAATATATGATCTTACTTGTTATAGAAAGGTAATTTGATTGCTGTAAACTATATTAAGTAGGGAGTGTCATTTTAACTGAAAAGTAAACAGTTGTGTATATTTTAGCCAGGTGGCTAAAGAAAAAGAGGCAGAATGTGCAAAAGCATAAATCCTTAGGGTAAATGGTGCATGCACATAGAGAATAGGGAATAAGTTTGTTAGTTATGTGGCTTAGGCAGGTAAGTGGGGCTCAGGTGATGATTGCTGTGTTGTGTCCAGTGTATTTATTTCAACATATAGTTCACTTCATATTAATACTGTTAATCTGTGAACAACACTTTTTTATGGTCTAAGATTTTTTTCATTGACAATATTTCATTTACATAGCAATGTGGTCCAATTTCAGAGACTTTAACTCTGTATTCTGACTTTAGACTGCTGGGTTTGGCTTCTGAACACTTTTCTGGATCCTTCTTTAAACTGTAATTCTCTTCATGATTTAAGGGTGAATCAAAGGATTCTTATGACATTCTTTTGGATGTGAGCTGACTTAGAAATTCTTTAGTAGTTTTTATGTTCTTTAAGACTATATTATAAATCCTGAAATGAATCTAAGTAAGAAGTATGTATGTATTTTAGCATTTCAAATCCCCAATTCTAGATTTTTACATTTTTCTGTAATGATTAGGCTTAGGAATTGAGATAGAGTTTTTCTTTCTCATGATTCTTCACTGGTTTTTGAATGGAATATTTGCTCGATGTTGAATTACATTATTTTTTAGAAGTAGGAAATATTTATTATAGTTGGCAAATCCAAATAAATTAAATTATTTTATTTATAATTAGTGAGAGGCTTTAGGTAAAGGGATAAGTTTAAAAATGCAAAGTAAATTTCAAGGCATAGTGGTGATTCTCTATATTTGGATAAACATGTATTTGCAATGCTAAGATATATGGAAGAAAATAATTAAACATAAATCATTACATTGGTGCAAAGGATATCACTCCTTAGAGACTTTATTTTTCAGTATGTGAATATACACACACACACATGCCTACATTTTATTCATAGATATGTATGAACCTTTGATATAAACATAATTTAAAAAATCAGAATCTTCAGATTCTTAAATATCTATTTTCGTAGGCTATATGCTATCTATGCAGCATAATTTAAGTTCTATCTGAAAGCTTTTTTTTTTAAGATTTCTTTATTTGAGAGAAGCACAAAGGGGAGGGGCAGAGGGAGAGAGAGTCTTTTTAAATGTATTTTATTTTATTTTTATTTTTTTATGTTCTGTTATGTTAGCCACCAGACAGTACATCATGACAAGGTAGTAAAGAACACTTAATAGGAAAAGTATAGTCTCTTCAACAAATTGTGCTGGGAAAACAGGATAACCACATGCAGAAAAAGGAAGTTAGACCCTATCTTATACCACTTACAAAAATTAAAATATATTAAAGGCTTAAATGTAATACTAAACCCCATAAAACTCCTAGAAAAAAAAATGTAAAGGAAAAGCTCCTTGATGTTACTCTTCACAATATATTTTTTTTTTTTGCACATGACACCAAAAGCAAAAACAGCAAAGGCAAAAATAAACAAATGGGACTATATCAAACTAAAAAGTTCTGAACAGTAAGAGACAAAATCACCAGAGTAAAGAGGGAATGGGAGAATATATTTGCTAACCATATATCAGATAGTAAGTTAATTTGCAAACTATTTAAGGAACTCACATAATTCAATAGCAAAAAATGAAACAACAAAACCCCAAATCATCTGACTATAAAATGGGTGAGGAATTGAATAGACTGTTTTCCAAAAGGATGTACAAATAGCCAAGAGGTACATGAAAAGATGTTCAACATCACTAATCATCAGAGAGATGCAAATTTAAACTACAATTAGATATCACCTCACACCTGTTAGAATGGCTATTCTCAGAAAGATAATAAGAGGCAACAAGTATTTGGTGAAGATGTGGAGGAAGGGAACTCTTGAGCATTGTTGGTGGGGATGTAAATTGGTACAACCACTGTGGGAAACAGTGTGGAGGTCCCTCAAATAATTAAAAATTGATCTACTATATAATCCATGAATCCCACTTCTGTGTGTATATACATATGGAAGAAATGAAATCACTATCTTGAAGAGGTATTTTCATTCCCTTGTTCATTGCAGCATTATTCACAATAGCCAAGATGTGAAAAGAACCTAAGTGTCCATTGACAGAAAAAAGGATAAAGAAAATATGGAATACAAAATGGAGTATTATTCAACCATAAAAAAAGCAGGGAATCCTGTCATTTGTGGCGACATGGATGAATCTTGAGGGCATTATGCTAAATGAAATAAGTCAGATAGAAAAAGATATACTGTATGATCTTACTTATATGCGGCATCTAAAAATGTTTGACTCCTGGAGTAGAATAATGGTTGCCAGGGGACCAAGGGGGTGGGAGATATATTGATCAAAGGATACAAAATTCCAATTATAAGAGAAATAGGTTCTGAGGTCTGTTATTCAGCATGATGACTCCAATTAACAATGCTATATTCATTACTTGAAAGTTGCTAAGAGATTAAATCTTAAATATTCTCACCACACACACAAAAAATAATGTGAAGTGATGGATGTGTTAACTAATCTTATCATGGTAATCATTTAACGATATACACATATATCAAATTATCACATTGTACACCTTAAGCTTACATAAAGTTATATGTCAATTAGATCTTAACAAAATGAGTTGATGTAGGGAAGTGTAGAACTGCTTTTTAACTTAGTGTCTGTTTATAAGTATTTTACCTAGTTTAGAATAACTTATTGGTCCAATAATTGCTTCAAATGTTGTGGTAAAGTATAGGAAATATATTTTACATATGGTATATTATTATTAAAACTAAAACCAAAAACTTATTTGGCACCAAACATTATATATATTTTAATTCACAAAGTATATGTGAAATGATAGCATTCCAATTTTGAAAAAAGAAAATCTTTAAGTAATTTCATGAATCTCTCTTTGTGTGTGCGTAAATGTATACACACATGTATACACACATATACAAATATATTTATATATCTTGCATATGCATACACTAATAAATATGAGTACTCCAAGATACGAGTGTAGAAGTTTACACTATTTATACAAATACAAAAATATTCACAGAGGGCATTTATTTCAACTTTTTGATTGATTGATTTTTTAAAATTTCATAATGATCATTATTTTTTATTTTTATTTATTTATTTATTTATTTATTTATTTATTTATTTATTAATGATCATTATTTTTAAAGAAGGGAAAGTATTGTTAACACTTATCAGAGTCGATCCTCCTAGGTCTTAAATATAACAAGAATGGTGATACCTAGTTTGGATTTCAGTCTTTGCATGAGATTACAGGGAAATGGATGACAATCTCAATAGAACTGTTCATCATTATACTCCTAACAAACCCTTTTTGAAAGAATAGGGGTGGTGGCTAGGTTTTTCATAGCTAATTCAGTGGTGACTACTTGCAGTCACTGAGGCGTGGGGAAATTTGAAAAGAAGAGGTTAGGTGATAAGAAACAAGTATTGCTGGGCTATTATCTTGACTATTTTCTGTACTCCTAATACATGTCTTTCCCTTTTATAGGAAGGCCAACAGTTAAAGTGGAACAACCGATTCACAAAAATAAACTAATTCACCAATGTAATAGAATAAAATTGATTTGTAAGATAGGAAAACTCTGTGGTTTGTGAAATGGATGTTATTAAACTCCACAGAGTGAATTTTCTAAATGAGTATGCCCTCATAGCAGCTCCCAAATGTTTGAAGGTTATCTGGTTTCCTTTTCTTGCTTTTCTTTGCTCCTGCCTTTCATAACAACCAAAAAAATCACTGAAGACCAAATGCACATATAAATAAGATCAGGATGAGAATAGTTTTTCTTCTCAATAGTGCCAAAAGTTGTTATATGTTTGAATAGATTTAGATATCATAAAACTATGCATATATTTTGTCATAAATATCTTTTTAAAAATTTTATTAAGTAGCACGTGTTCCTTGTAATGTCTCAAGTAAAGCGGAGGTATATAAGGAAATAGTTATAATTTATCCTCTCTCTCTCAGCGTTTCCAACAATATATTAGTGTATAGCCTACCATATCTTTTACTCTGGTCCTGTACTTAGTTCAAAGCTATGGAGTTTCCTTTCTACTTTTTTTTTTTAAAGATTTTATTTATTTATTAGAGAGAGAGAGACTGAGAATGAGAGGGGAGAAGAAGGTCAGAGGGAGAAGCAGACCTCCCGCAGGGCCGGGAGTCCGATATGGGACTCGATCCCGGGACTCCGGGATCATGACCTGAGCCGAAGGCAGTTGCTTAACCAACTGAGCCACCCAGGCGCCCTCCTTTCTACTTTCAAAAAAGGAATCATAATGGAATTATACTTTATATGATTTTCCCTTAATGTTTTCATAAATAAAGTGACATGGACATCCCTTCATAATAATTCATATATACTATAGAATATTTATTATTTCTAATACTTAGGTAGAATCATGATTTTATTCAATTATTCATCTATTAATGCACATAGTGGTTGTTTCTATTTTCTTCCTACTTTGAACAATGCTGCACCAAATATTTTTCTACTAAAGACATATTTTCAGGTGCACTAAATTTAAGATGCTAGCTATGCAATATTTTATCCAAACACCATAGTTTTTATTGACTGATTGATTGGCTAAGCAAATGAATTATGAATTATGAATAATAATGAATCAATAGTAATTAATTCATTATTGGATTAATGAATCAATAATATCACGAATGATAATTAATGTATGTTAATTGTGAATAATTAACATAAATGAATTATGTTATTGTGATAGAAGGGAGAAGAGTAAATGTGGATGACTAGAAACTTTTCAGCCTCATAAAACTGTAGAGGCAGATAGTGGTTAATATACTAACGGGAACAGTCATTATTTTAATCAGGTTTCTGACTAGTTTACTGGCCATTGTGACTATTGTTCAGGAGAGAAATTCTGAAGAGCTAATGGAAGTTTTAACGAGAAGTAAAGACTAGTATCTAAAAGGAAAAGATGCCTTATCTTGTACTAAGCCCTACATCATTTTAAGAATTATGTTCCAGAAAAACTAATGTCCACATTTTATTGAAAAATATAAAATTTTCTTTACAGTGACTCACTGTGAGTATAATAAGCATGAAAATAAATATAAATAAATAATCATATAAATAAAGCGAAGGCAAAGATTTGTAGTTCTCTGAAAACACACCGCATCTTTGTTTCAAGAGATTTCCTAATTTCCAATAGTCTCCTTTGGATTTAGAAAGATGATAATGTGTGTTGACCTTTAGCGACTGAACCTCATCACTTTTGTACATTTTGAGTTCTAGTGCCAGCAATTGAGTTATTCAAGCTCTTTAGTTCATGGCATGTTATCATCATTATTTAATTCAAGATTTCTCTTAGTTTTAATTTTTCTCTTTCAACTCCATTTATTAATTCCTTTATCTCTCTTCATCATAAAGCTATATATGGATATTGTGTACATTAGATTTTAGTATAATATACAAATCATTATTTGTAATGAATAGTGCATGTGCACATGAATATGTGCACTTTTTTCACCTGAGCATAACTTTATTCATATAAAGATATCGATTTTCTACATCTTTATCCTTTCCTATAATCTTATCTGACACTTCAGCTCTGCAGTTCATCCTTTGCCTGTGTCTGTGTTATCAGTCAGGCTATTTAACACATTTGATTTTCAGTATTTTCATACCCAGTATTTCTAATTGGTTTTTCTTTATGAATACTGGCCACAACTTTTTGTTGCCAATGCCTTCCTTTATCTTTTTGAGGGTCTATACTATTCTTACTTAGCATTTTAAAAAGATCTTTAAACTATTAATTTTGATGTGACCATTATAGGTGTTCTAGTCTTTTATCTTTCTTTTATTAGCACTGCCCTACTCAGATATTATTTTGTGATCTCATATTCTTAGGAATTTAATGTGAGCCTAGGGATGATGGACAGAAGCCCAGGCTTGAAATCTTATTGGTAAATTTAGGAGGGAAGGGTGGTTGATTTTAAGCAATATATTTATTTGGTTTTATAATCATTCACCATTAGCATTCAGTTCTCACTGTTAGCATTAGTCCTACTCTTATTGGAAACTCCCTTTACCTCAATCTCTGCCATTTCCCTTTGTAAGTGGGGTTTTCTTTGGTTGTAATTAACAAAGTTTGTCTTCTGCTAGGGTGGGGAGGAAGAAACCCTAGGGGCCAGTTTCTGTACCAACTGTTAAGTATTCCCTATAAGAGGGTATTTGCAGTCTCCATAATTTTAGTCGGCTGACAGTGCCAACCTAGCTAGGCTATTTTTCAGCCTCATGATCTAAGGGGACTGGCAAGGATACTCATACAGATTTTTAGATTGAGGAAAAAAAATATATGTGTTCATTTTTGTTTTTCCATCCACAAGGATTTTTTTCTGTGTTTAACTGTCATTTTCTGCGTCCCCAAAACTCAGCCAGGGCCTGGTAACCTTCTCTGAGTTTCTTACAGTATTTATGGAAGTTTCTGAGCTCCATCATTCTCCTTCAGGCTTGTGGATTATTAGGTGATTAATCCACAGCCTATTTTAGTTGCCATTTTATCTGGAAGATCTCCCCTTTTGCTGTGATGATGTTGATCTTTACTAATAAACTCAACTCTGTATTTCCTAAACACTAACAAATGTACAACATGGCTTGTTTGCTCGGTGCAGTTAACTTCATTGTATTAGTACCTACTTTACCGTTGGCATAATGCATGATGGTTAGTGCAATTATACGTAAGATGTCCCAGCTTTCACCCTCCCAGGACACAAACACTGCAGGTGAATGTTCAGTCTTTGGCATCAGTCTGAGAGGGATTTTGACAAAGAAAAACATATGCAGAGATGACAACCGGAATGATAAAATGCATACAACTCTTACATATATGAAAGAGTTGAAATAATTATTGTTGTTATGAAACTAAAGCTCATAGGAGATAGGATAGTTGTGTTTTGAAATATATGAAGGCCCATCACATAAGAAGGAAAGACATTTCAGAGGACAATTCAGTATAAAGGTAACGGCCATAAGAATGCTGATAATTGTTCAATGGATTTATGTTATGGTACAGGCTTCTCAGGTTTTGAGAAATTTGGTGCCTGATTAAGGGGAAAGATCAGACCACGAGGTGGCAGTAGCACATACAATCTTTGACAGTGTGTGTGATGGTAAGTCCCTAACAGCATGAGACTGACTGTCCAGAGACTGAAGACCTTAAGTCTTATTCTCTCCACCTTGGAATTTCGAGAGAGTAGGGGATCAGAATCAAAGAGGGTGCTTATGTGTCCAGGTGATGGTACTCAGCAGCGAAGTGGGGGAGTTTCTGGGTCATGAAGCTCCAAAGGATAACAACAGTTTGGAAACTTTATAGTGTCTGGCTTATCTTATCTATGGCTGGCAGATGTTGGATGTAGTTTCACAGGGTATGCAAAGTAGACCAACTCTAAATGTCTAGGAATCTTCTTTTTTTTATTTTAAAACAAATGGTTCTGTTAAGAAGAAGAAGAAGAAGAGGAAGAAGAGGAGGAGGAAGGCGAGGAAGAGGGGGAGAAGAAGGGGGAGGAGGAGGGGGAAGAAGGAAAGGAAAGGAAAAGGAAAAGGAAAAGGAAAAGGAAAAGGAAAGGAAGAAGAAAAGAGTTTGGCACCCATGGGCTTTTGAGCTGAAGAGTCTCAGCCTACTTGGGAGAAATAAACAACCAAGGGACCAATATACAGAGGCCATTTGGCTATATCTATGAATCACTAAAGAAATATAGTTTCAGTCCACAATTACAGCTAGAGTTTCTCCAAAATGGAATGACCTACTTTGGAGGTATTGCAGAAGAGGTGAAATCAAGATTGGATTAAATGTAGCATAAAATCTGTTTCGGGTCACCCTTGTGACCATATTTAACACATGGGGTAGCATATGTATCTAAACTCACCAAGCTATTCTCATGAATCATAAAACATAAACATGATTTCATCACTAGAACATTTTTATCACAAAAAGATCCACTTAATACTGTCTTTTGAGTCAACCATTTAGCAATTTGAATTCTATGCAGATATAGGTATGTGTTTGAGTGTGTAATAAATTTTATCAAATTGTTAATGTTCAACTATTTTGACCAATTTATTGGTACATTTTTGAAATTTGAAATTCACCTTGTTTGGTAAAGTATGGAAACACATTTCTTTAACATATAATGTTTATTTAATAGTGCTTTTCCATGTTTCACATATATTATGCTATGGATCCTGACAAAATGACTCTGGAAGTCTCCTAGTTTTCTTTTAAAAAATAATATAAAAATTACATGTAGGTCTATTAGCTTATCTTCCCTAGGCGCACTTAGGATTAAAATTATACTGAAAATGCAGGGTGTTTTATTTCTCACTTAGTGACCCCAAAATATAACACATAAGTGTATGAACATGTAAAGTATATGATTATATTTTCAATCATGTCACTTCTTATCCATATTGCAAGGCAATTCCAGTGTTGTTTTTTGGCAATTGTAATGCAATATAATGAATAGCCCATAATATCCGACCTTACCAAAGTTTGTCAAACTTTAGTAACACTGAAAAATATGTGTTATAACACATTACAAAAAAGTATCTGAGATTTCAGGAATACTAGTAGCAACAAACTGCATATCTTAGTAGTTCTCATCTTGGTTATGAAAGATTTAGTCTTACCCATGAATTTGACATAAACATTGTATAGCAGGGTGAATTATTGTAATGGCTGTCAATTTGGCAGTGCATTAACTAATAATATCTTCTTTCACTTTACCCCACTACATATTTGAAGTCACATGGGTTGTTTCTTGGTAGGTAGATTATGACAATCTTGTAATCTGTTGCTAGAAGCCTAAATTATAAAAAGTGTCACAGTTGATATTTAGGAATAGATACTGTCTTTAAAAATATACATAGTTTAAAAAAAAATACACATAGTTTTGACTCAGTCATTCCATTATTAGGAATTATGTTGGAGGATATAATTAGAAATTTACACATAGATTTATGTAACTAGGTATTTAAACTTTTTATACAAATATTTTTTTAAGTCACAAGTGAATAAAGGCAAAAGAGTGCATATCCTTTCACATCTTTCAGTCCCTGTCATATTAGCCAGTTTTAGTATGAGCACAGCACTTTTATAAGCCAAGGTTCTCTTATTTATGTGTTTTTCTCTTTGCTGTTTCTTCAATTACAGTGTAAGATCTGTGAGAAAAGGGATCTTATCTATTTCTTGTTGTAGCCTCAATGCCCAGAATAAAGATTGCCCCTTAGTAAAACAGTCAATGGATTTCATCATTTATTTAATAAAGACACTAATATGTAGATATTTCATGAGGTTGTAAATGAGTATTTAATAACATGAGAAAGCCCTGCAATGACAGGTAAAGAGATAAGGTATAAATAGGATGTGCTGTGGTATCAAATTTGAAATTTTATTTTGCAAATATTTTATAAATATCAGCAATAATTACTCCTGAAGATTTTGATTTTTCCCCTTTCCATGTTTCCATAATGTCTAGATTTGCTGCAGTATATTTTATTACTTTTATGAAAGAAAGAAAGGGAT
This sequence comes from Nasua narica, assembly GCA_028533885.1. NCBI lineage: Eukaryota > Metazoa > Chordata > Mammalia > Carnivora > Procyonidae > Nasua > Nasua narica. The sequence goes on along the minus strand of CM052810.1, from coordinate 95,323,192 downwards.
TAAAATTCAAGTTACAATTTTCAAGCTTTTCTTCTATTCCTTTCTCATTTAAACTCTCCATTTTAGCCACTTAGGCCTTTAATGGGCCTCCAAGGAAGAAGTCAAAGTAGTGGGCTTTAATTAGGGATCAGGAAAATCTAGAGCTTACCTGGAAAGGCCAGGCTTGGGGGAGGCCTTGGTGAAGACAAGCCATTTATGGATCCAAGAGGCCAGCAGAGAAAGGAAAACACTGGCTTTCCTGGGGCTAAACTGGAAATAGGATGTGAGTGAAACTAATGAGAACTCAACATATATTTTCTCCCACCAGGGCTGTTATTTGAACTCATGACAGTACATAATTCAATATAAGTCCATTATATGATTCAATTGTTTATTGATCCCTAACTCTGGGCAAGACACTGTCATACGCCCTAGGAATGGCAAGATAAAGAGGAGAGAATTCGGTCCTAAAAGATCAGGGTCTGGTTGGGAGGAACAGGACAACTCACAGGTTGGGCTGAGTGAGAGAACATGCATGTGTATGCTAAATAGCATCTGTCAAGGGAAGGTATAAATTTAGAAAGTTCTGAGGAAGTATCTGATGACTCTGGTGACTTTTAAAAGTTGTTTTCACAATCAGATTTAAAATTGAGTGGGTATTAGAGTCTCTAAGTATCAATATGCCAAATCAAAACATGAGTGCTTGAAACGCAATGCCATCACTGAGAATTGGGTTTTGTGAGAAATTTGAACTTTACATTTAAAACAAGTTACTTGGCATGCATCAATTTGTTAAAATTCATTTTAATATTGCTCTGGAAATAATTACTTAGGGTTTATTAAAATGCTGTAAGTGGAACAGATACACAGTAAGGCAGTTGAGCTAATTTCATGTACAAAGTTTTGTGCTAACCGTACTATGTATTTGATTGTATTGACTCAGAAACACGTCTTTTGCACCACCCCTGTTGAATTGCATACATCCTCTATAAATACAATCTGTTTTGAAGGTGTAAGGCTTTTAGTTATTTTCTGAAGTTTGCCAAAGGGGCATGTGCATCTGCCAAAATGAAAAACATGGGACAATTTTTGTGCCTCTAGGTGGCTCTAAAATGGCATGCCACCATCTGCTACTGGGCATGTTCTAACGATAAACATTTAAAGTGCTGTGTCTAGTTTTACAAGATTGCGAGGATTCTGAATCGTCATCTACTTTGGAGCCATAAAGGCAGTCAGTTAAAACACACATATACACAGACATATATATATACACATACAAAGCATGCAAAATGAAGCTTTTGCACCAATTGCTTTACTTATGAAACTGAAGTAGGAAATTATTTTGCCTTAATACATTACTGTACGTCTGTGATGGCAAAATCAGAATCAATATGCTATCAACAAGAAGATGAATAAAATAGGATGTATACCAGCATCTTCTCAGGTAGATAATTTTTATTTAGTCTCTTATTGAGAGATACTAAAATGTGCAGTTTCAAAATTTATAAAAATTGAGGTAAGAAACTTTTGTCTGACTGTGTGCTGATTCAGATTTCTATACTCATACACAAGCTAAATCAAAACTTTTTTTGAAAAAAAGTGTCAATATTTGAAACACAATTTACATTAGAAAAGTATTTTGTTTCATTGTATAAATAATCCAATCCAATGCGTTGCATATATGAACAAGAAGAACTAAATGCTTTCTTATCAGGGATGTTCTGTGACTTCAGTGTCTATATATTTCTGGGTTTTGCTTCTAAATAAGAACATGTGGTGCTTTTTTAAAAATTGAAATGTAACTGATGTACACTATCCTCTTGGTTTCAGATATGCATCGTCCTGATATTTTTGCATTATGAAATGATCCCCATGATAAGTCTAATTTCCATCTGTCACCATACAAAGTTATTACAGCATTACTGAGTGTATTCCCCATGCTGTGTATTATATCCTCATAGCTTACTTATTTTATAACTGGAAATCTGTATCTCTTAGTTCCCTTCACCTATTTTGCTTGCCCCCAAACTCCCCACTGTAGTAACCAATAGTCTGTTTCTTGTATAGAGGAGTCTGTTTCTGTTTTGTTTTGTTTGTTCATTTTTTTTTAGATTCCACATATAAGTGAAATAATATGGTATTTGTTTTTCTTTGTTCCACTTATTTCACTTAGCATAAAACCCTCTAGTTCTGTCCATGTTGTCACAAATGGCAAGATTCTTTGTTTTTTTTATAGCTAAGTAATATCCCATTGCCTATATATACCACATCTTCCTTATCCACTCATCTATTGTTGGACACAGATTGCTTCTATATCTTGGGTATTGTGAATAATACTGCAGTGAACATAAAGATGTATCTCTTAAAATTGGTGTTTTCATTTTCTTCAGAAAGAAATAATGTCCAGAAATGGAACTGCTTTATGTAAGGTAGTTCTTTTTTTTTTAACTTTATAAGGAACCTTCATACTATTTCCATAGTGGCTGCACCAATTTAGATTCCCACCAACAGTACAGCAGGGTTCCCTTTTCCCCATATCCTTGCCAACACTTATTATTATTTTTTTAAATCTTTTTGATAATAGCTTATAGGATTGGTGTGGGGTGATATCTCATTGTGGTTTTCATTTGCATTTCCTCAATGATTAATGATGTTAAGCAACTTTTCATGTGCCTGTTGGCCCTCTGTATATCTTTGGAAAAAATGCATATTAAAGTTCTTTTCTCATTTTTTACTTGATTGTTTATTTTTTATATCAAGTTATATAACTCGATATAAAACTCTATATATTTTGGATATTAATCTTTTATTGGATATATGATTTGCAAATATCTTCTTCCATTCAATAGGTTGCCTTTTTATTTTGTCTGAGTTTCCTTTCCTTTGCAAAAGCTTTTTAGTTTGATCTAGTCTCATTTGTTTATTTTAGCTTTTGTTTCTGTTGCTTGAGGAGACTGGTCCAAAAATTATTGCTTAGACTAATATCCAAAATCTTACTGTCCATGTTTCCTTCTTAGAGTTTTATGTGTTTATGTCCTAAATTCTAGTCTTTAATCTATTTTGAATTCATTTTTATATAAGATATAAGATAGTTGTCCAGTTCCATTTCTTTTTTTCCCCCTCCTTCCCTCCTCCTCTCTCTCTTTCTTTCATTTATTCTTTCTTTCCATTCCCTTTTTCCCATTTTCTTCCCTTTCCTTTTTTCTTTCCCTTCCCTTCCCTTCCCTTCCCTTCCCTTCCCTTTCCTTCCCTTCCCTTCCCTTCCCTCTTCTCTTCTCTTCTCTTCTCTTCTCTTCTCTTCTCTTCTCTTCTCTTTTCTCTTCTCTTCTCTTCTCTTTTTTCTTTCTTTTCTTTCATGTGGGTGTCCAGTTTTCCGAACTCCACTGATTGAAAAGACTGTCTTTTCCCCATTGTATATGCTTGCTTCCTTTACCATGGATTAATTGACCATATATGTGTTGGTTTACTCTGGGCTCTCTATTCTATTTCATTGATCTCTGTGCCTATTTTTTGTGCCAAAACCATACTATTTGGATTACTACAGCTTTGTAGTATAGTTTGAAATCAAGGACCATACCTTTAGCTTTGTTCTTCTTTCTCAAGATTGCTTTGGCTATTTGGGATATTTTGTGATTCCATATAAACTTTAGGATTCTTTGTTCTAGTTCTATGATATATATCATTTGTATTTTGATGGGGATTTCATTAATCCTGTAGATTGCTTTGGTAGTAGTATGAATATATATATATTTTAAAGATTTTATTTATTTATTTGAGAGACAGAGAAAGTGAGAGAGAGCATGAGAGGAGAGAAGGTTAGAGGAAGAAGCAGACTCCCCGTGGAGCTGGGAGCCCAATGTGGGACTCCATCCTGGAACTCAAGGATCATGACCTGAGCTGAAGGCAGTTGCTCAACCGACTGAGCCACCTAGGTGCCCAGTAGTATGAATATTTTAACTATTAATTTTTCCAATCCAGAAGCACAGTGTGTCTTTTTATTTATTTATCTTCAGTTTCTTTCATAATGTCTTATAAGTGAAAGAATACAGGTCTTTCACCTCCTCAGTTAAATTTATTCGTAGACGTTTAATTCTTTTTGTGCAATTGTAATTTTATGCAATCTTATAATTTGTTAGGTTTATAGAAATACTACCAATTTCTGTATGTTAGTTTTGTATTCTGCAAATTCACTCAATTCATTTATTAGTTCTAAGAGGTATATAGTTAAATCTACAGTTTTCTATATACAGTATCAAGTCATGTGTGAAGAGTGACAGTTTTTCTTTTTTTCCAATTTGGATGCATTTTATTTCTTTTTCTTGCCTAAATTCCTTTGACTAGGACTTGAATAACATGCTGAATAAAAGTGGTGAGCATGGACATCCTTGTCTTGTTCCTGTTCTTAGAAAAAAACTTTCAGCGATTCAATGTTGAGTATGATATTATGATGTTAGCTGTAGCTTTTTCATATATGGTCTATTACATTGAGGTACTTTAGTGCTATATACATTTTGTCAAGAATTTTTATCATAAGCGGAAGTTGGATTTTGTCAAATGCTTTTCTTCATTTATTGAGCTGATCATGATTTTTATTTTTCATTTTGTTTATGTAGTGTATGATACTGATTGATTGCAAATGTTGAGCCATCCCTGCATCCCTGTAGTAAATCTCATTTGTTCATGTTCCATGATCCTTCTTATGCATTGTTGAATTTGATTTGCTAATGCCTTTTGATACTTTTTGCTTGTGTGTTTATCAGGGGCTGTAATTTTCGTTTCTGTGTGTGTGTGTGTGTGTGTGTGTGTGGTGTCTTTGTCTAGTTTAGTTGTCATGGTAATCCTGGACTCATAAAATGAATTTGGAAGCATTCCTTCGCTTTCAGTTTTTTGGAATAATTTGAGAAGGATAGGTTCTAAATCATCTTTAAATGTTTGATACGGTTTACCTGTGAATCCATCTGGTCCTAGGCTTTTGTTTTCGTGGCAGATATAAATTACGTATCCAATTTCATTACTTATAATCATTTTATTCAGATTGTCTATTTCTTTCTGATTTAGTCTTAGAAGGTTATATGTTTTTAGCAACTTATCTGTTTCTCCTAGGTTTTCCAACTGGTGGGCATGGAGTTCTTCATGTTCATAGTAGTCTCTTATTCTTGGTATTTCTATGGTGTCATTTTCTGTTCTTTCATTTCTGATTTTACTCTTTGAGTGCTGCTGCTGCTGCTGCTGCTTCTGCTGCTGCTCCTTCTTCTTCCTTCTTTTTCTGAGTCTGGCTAGAGGTTTATCAGTTTTGTTTATCTTTTCTAAGAATAAGCTTTTAGTTTTATCAATCCATTGTTTTTCAGTGTCTATTTCATTTATTTCTGTTCTTTATTATTATGATCTTTATTATTTCTCTTCTACTAACTTTGGGTTTTTTGTTGTTGTTCTTTTTCTAGTTCCTTTAGGTGTAAAGTTAGATTGTTTATTTGGGATATTTGCTGTTTCTTGAGGTAGGCCTGTATTGTATGAATTTTCCTTTTAGAACCACTTTGGTTGCATTCCATGGATGAAGAAAAGTTCTGTTTCCATTTCAATTTGTGTCTATGTATATTTTAAATTTTAATTTTCTTTTTGATTTCTTTATTAATGCTTTGGTTGTTTGGTATCATGTTGTTTAGCCTCCATGAGTTTATGCTTTTTTCCAGTTTTCTTCTTGAAATTGATTGCACATTCCTTATCATTGTGGTCAGAAAAGATACTTGATATAATTTCCATCTTTTTAAATTTATTTAGATATCTTTTGTAGCCTAACATATAATCTATCCTGGAGAATATTCCATGTGTACTTGAAAAGAATGTGTACTCTGCAGTTTTAGATGAATTGTTTTGTATTATAACTATTAAGTCTATCAAGTCTAGTAAGGCAAATGTTTTCTTATTGATTAAGGCAAATGTTTTCTTATTGATTTTCTGTCTAGATGATTTATCCATTGATGTAAGTGGGGGTATTAAGGTCCTCTTTATTATTTTATTGTGTCATTTTCTCCCTTTATGTCTATTAATATTTGCTTTATATATTTATTTATTTTTAAGATTTTTATTTATTTATTTGAGAGAGAGCAAGAATGAGAGAGAGAGAGAGTGAGAAAACAAGCTGTAAGAGGGGCAGGGGGAGAAGCAGACTACCCACTTTGCAGGGAGCCTGATGCAGGGCTTGATACTAGGACCCTGGGATTATGACCTGAGCCAAAGGCAGACATTTAGCTGACTGAGCTACTGGGACACCCCATGCTTTATATATTTAGGTACTCCTGTGTTGGGTGCATAGATATTTACAAATATTATATCCTCTTGTTGGATTGACTCCTTTATCACTATGCAATGTCCTTTTTTGTCTTTTGTTACAGTCTCTAATTTAAAGTTTGTTTTGTCTGATAGGAGTATTTCTTCTCAGCTTTGTTTTCATTTACTATTTGCATAGAATTTCTTTTCCCTTCACCTTCTGTTTCTTTGTCTTTAGATTTGAGTAAGTCTTATAGGCAGAATATGCATGAGTCTTTTGTTTTTGTGTTTGTTTTTTAAGATTTTATTTTATTTATTTTAACAGAGAGAGAACACAGCAGGCAGAGAGGCAGGCAGAGGCAGAGAGAGGAGCAGGCTCCCCGCCGAGCAAGGAGCCCGATGCGGGACTCGATCCCCAGACGCCGGGATCATGACCCGAGCCGAAGGCAGCTGCTTAACCAACTGAGCCACCCAGGCATCCCTTGTTTTTGTTTTTATCTATTCATCCACCATGTGTCTTTTGATTAGAGCTTAGTCCATTTATATTTAAAGTAATTGATAGGCACTTTTGTTAATTGTTTTTGGTTGTTTTTATAGTTTTTTGTTTCTTCTTTTTTCTCTTGGTCTTTTCCCTTGTGGTTTGATTTTTTTTTTTTTTTTTTTTTAGTATTCTTCAATTCCTTTCTCTTTATTTTTTATGTATCAACTGTAGGTTTTTGATTTGCGATTACCACGAGGGGTGTGTGTATGAGTATGTGTGTGTGTTACAAGTTGACAGTTGCTTAAATTTGAATGCATTCTATAAGCAATATCTTTTTTACTGCTTCCCCATCAGGTTTCATGTTTTTGATGTCATATTTTGCATCTTTTTATTTTGTGCATTCCTTCACTACTTACTGTATTTATTATATGTATTTATTATTTGTCTTTTAACCTTCATATTACCTTTTTAAGTGGCTGGATCCATTGCTTGCCCATATGTTTGCCTTTTACCAGTGAGATTTTTTTTCTTTCATATATTTTCTTGTTTCTAGTTATGGGCTTTTCTTTTTCACTTAAAGAAGATCTTTTAATATTTCTTATAAGTTTGGTTCTGTGGTGATGAACTCGGTTAGTTTTGCTTGTCTGGAAATCTCTATCTCTGCTTCAATTCTGAATGAAAATCTTGCTGGTAGAGTATTCTTGGTTTTCCCCTTTTCAGCACTTTAAATATATTCTGCTACTTTCTTCTGGCCTGCAATGTTTCTGTTGAAAATGAGCTGGTAGTTTTTTGGTAGTTCCCTTGTGTATGCCTATTCATTTTTCTTCTGCTGCCTTTAAGAATCTTTATCATTAACTTTTGCCATTTTAACTGTAATATGTTTTGGTGTAGATCTCTTTCGATTCATCTTGTTTGAAACTGTTTTTGCTTCTTGGACCTGGCTGTATGTTCTTTTCCTCATGTTAGGGAAGTTTTTAGTTATTATTTCTTCAAATAAGTTTTCTGCCCCTTTCTGGGTCTCTTCTCATTCTGGGACCCCTATATTTTGCATGATAGCATGCTTAATGGCCCAAAAGTCCCTTAAGCTATCCTCATTTTTTTTTTAAATTTTTTTTAATTTTTTTATTATTAACATATAATGTATTATTTACCCCAGGGTACAGGTCTGTGAATCATCAGGCTTACACATTTCACAGCATTTGCCATAGCACATACCCTCCCCAATGTCCATATCCCTATCCACCCCCCTACCTCCCAGCAACCCTTAGT
>CM052810.1:95280033-95314696 GCA_028533885.1 Nasua narica | reverse complement strand
TGCTGAGTGATGTTGAGCATTTTTTCATGTGTCTGTTGGCCATTTGGATATCCTCTTTACTGAAATGTCTGTTCATATCTTCTGCCCATTTCTTGATTGGATTATTTGTTCTTTGAGTGTTGAGTTTGAGAAGTTCTTTTTTAAAAATTCTTTTTTTTCTTTTACTGTTCTGATTACGTGATTAGGTGTTATACACTTTTCTGTCTTCCAGATTGCTGATACATTTTTCTATATCATCTAATCTGCTGTTGATTCCTTCTAGTGCATTTTTCATTGCAATTATTATATTCTTCATCTCTGATGGGTTATTTCTTATATTTTCTAACTCTTTGTTGAAGTTCTCACTGTTTCTGCATTCTTCTTCCAAATTTTCTGAATATCTTTATGATCATTCCTTTGAACTCTTTATTAATTAGGTTACTTATTTCCATTTTATTAGGGTTTTCTTCTGGCATTTTACTTTGTTCTTTAATTTATTCATTTGTCCTCTTGTATTTATTTCTATGAATTAAGTGGAACAGCTGCCTCCACTAGTCTTGAGAGAGTGACCTTGAGTAGGAGCATCCCCTGTGTAGACTGCATGTGTCTGGCAGCTTTGGCAGGTCAACTTGAGTAGGAACAGGCTAAAGGATTTTTGGAGCACACTGTGCCAGGGCCACCTTGTTGGGACAGCTGGAGCTGTAACAGATATGCATTAGGGAGTTCTGGGGAACATTGCACCTGGAATGCCTAGCAGGATGGCTGAGTTGGTAGCTCTTAGAACACACCATGTTGGGGCAGCCTTCTCAGGACGACTGGAGTTGATGCAAGCATGTGTAGGAAGGTCCAGAGCATGCTCTGCTGGGGCCTTCCTGCAAGGATAGCTGGAATTGATGTGTTCCAGAGGCCTGGGACACATTGAGGCCACCCTAGCAGGCTAGCTAGAGTGCCTGTACTGTACTACCCTCTGTGCTATCAAGATAGAGGGATTGTAAAAAATACTACTTGTTGATACCTCTGACTCTAGTGAGAATTCCGACAGTTCCCTCTCCACTTGGCGGATGTTCTAGGGTTAATAGATTATCTTCACTTGCTGTCTGGTTGCCCTTAAAGCCACTGTTTCTTTGCTTTGCCCCAGAGTGGGCGAGTCTACGTGTTGCCTTCTCAGTGATATTCCTCGCTACTGCATCAGAGATGAGGTTTCCATTGTTACTGTGTCATTGTCTCTCCTACCCTTCCCTGTATGGTCGTTATACATTTGTTGTGTTGAAGCTATTCAATCAGCCTTCAGTTCTTCAGAAGGAATTGCTGCCCTCTTTATAGTTTAAATTTGATGTGCATATAGAAGGAATTGACTTCAGGGTCTTCCTATGCTGCCATCTTGAAACTAATAACACTTTTGATTCTGCAATAGCAGTAATGATAGTGTTTGGGCTTGACATTCAGGCACTTTGACTTCAGAGTCCATAGTTTTTATCACTGCAGATTATTACTTCTTTGTAATATTAACACTAACCTTTTTTAACTTAGATCTCTGAAATTATCACAAACTCTCTGAGAGTTCATTTTTTTGAGGACTATTTTTATGAAGTTTTGTCTTAGAATACAGACTTAAAAGGACAGTGTCACAAATTGAACACACCCAGGTGATATTACCAAACACCAAGACTCAACAAATGGTAATTGTTATTTTGATGTAACAGCCCACATGAATTTTGTCTGGTTTGATACATTAAATAATGTAATCATATATTATAAGATGCAATTTCTTTAAATGTTTCCATGAACACATCTGTTATGGAAACTTTATCATTTTATAATGTATTTTTATATACCATTAATTTAACTTTTTGGTTTTCTTTCTATAGTAAGTGACCAATTGGCCCACTAGTGTTTATTGAATATTTATTTGTGCATTATTTAATACTTTAGAAAAATAAAAAATGCTCAAAGCTTGTTAAAAGGAAAGAAAATAAGAAAAATCTCTCTTGACTGGAAGATCTTTACAGCATAATGTCATTTGGTAATAAGTCAATTAATAAATTTTAAGTAATCATTGTTTTATTTATACTTTTATTTTTCCCTCAAAAATTTCTAGAGCCCATGTCCTGTTCTTATTTCATTGTGTTTGATGTTTTTCTTTTATAACCAGGTAAAGAGTAAAAACTGATTAACTTTAAAGCCATGACTCTGCAGTGGGAGTAGGTGCCATTACTAATTGACATTTTAGGGTGGTCTGGTGTTAAGAGCTTTATATATGCAGCATCTCATTTAGCTCTCCCACAATCCTATGAGCTCAGGAATTGTATAATACTGGCATAATAAGTGAGGAAACTGAGCCTTCGAGCAAATAACACAGCTAGGATATGAGAAAGTAGAACGTCAAAGTCAGGTTTGTCTGATCTGGAACCAGCGCTTTGCCTAATTTGCATATTTGTGCCATGAGACTTAAGGACCATCATTGCAGCTTCCCACATTCATAAGTGATTTGGTAGAAAGCAGAAGAGATTTTTTGAAGGGTTGCAGCCTCCCAGCTTTCAAAAGTGGCTACTTTATGCTTTATCAATTCAATGTAATTCATATTCAAAATAATCATATGCATTCAATATAATCATATCTGAAAATGTATTCATAACTAATAATATTATCACCCTACTTTTCACTATTTACATAACTGGAAAATGTATATCATTACCATTTCTAATATTCTAATTTTTATCTTTTTAGTAAAAGAATTTTGAAAGCATTTTATGGTACGAAGAAAGAAGGAAACTGGATATAGCTATTATTTTCTAAACAGAAATCTATTTGATTATCTGGTGGGTATTTACTACTTGATTTTATTGAATGCATAGATTTTTCAATACAGAGATGTAATTATGCACTATTTATCTTTTACCTGAAAATTTGTATTAGATAGTGGTTTAGTTGGAAGCTTGGCATGTCTAATTACTGCTCTTTTATTTGGATACATGTCTCCTTCAAATAAGTCCATTTCTCTAACTTCCCTCCCTGCTTCCATCTCTTACTTTCTTTCCCTTCTTCCTTGTCTGGTTCTTTTAGTGATGATATTGATGATATATAAACACAGAGACACATACACACACATCGTACCCAAATAGATCCTTTTTCCTAGCTTATAGATGCTTATATGATTGAGAATCCTTTGAATTTCACATGAAACCATTCTATTTACTCTCACGCTGATCTTGTTTCCCCCTCTATCCTACTTTTTTCTCATCCTTCACTAGATTTGTTGTTGTTGTTGATCACTATCTGCATTCACTTTCAAATATCTTTAACTCTCTCTCCAATCTCCCCATCTATTATAACCTTCACCTGACAATTGCCTTAAATTTTGCCTGCATCAAGCAGCTGATAATTACTTGAAAAAAATGTATGCAACTTTGTTGACTGGGCTCATTTCATATTTATGGCCACAGATAGCAAATGGATACTGCCAGGTACTCAACCATCTTCTCTTAATAAGTTTATCTATGCACTTTTTAAGCTAACTCTGCCATGTCTTCTCTGCCTTCCTACATCATCTACACTCACCTACTCAGTCTGTCCGTTCATTACTATTAAAGAATATGCCCTTGTGGGCAACACTAATATCTTGTATCTTATTTTCTTTCTCTCTTATTTTGTCTCTTAAAGGTTGTATTCCAGTAATTATCCTCTTTATTTTCTAACTATCAATTTCTAACTCTCTGTGGGATTCTTTGTTTTAGCATACAGACTTCCTATAGACCATCATAAAGAAAAACACCTCTTCTTTTATGTCATAGCTCTCATTTCTCTGCTTTCATACTTAGTTATATTATTTTAAAGATTTTTGTTTATTTATTTGTCAGAGAGAGAGAGAGAGAGTACATAAGAAGAAGAGGAAGAATTCTGCAGGCTCCCTGCTGAGCAAGGAGCCCAATGTGGGACTCCATCCCAGGACCTTGGGATCATGACCTGAGCTGAAGGCAGACATGTAACCGACTGAGCCACCCAGGCGTCCCCTTAGTTGTATTTCTAAAAAAAAGTCTATACTCAATGGATTTTCTTTCTCACTTCCTATTATCTCCTTAATTCACTCTAATAGGGTGCTAGCTTTCACAACGTAACTGAAAAGTCTGTTAATAAAAACGCCCAGGAGTTTTTCTAAGTTGGTGGTCAGGTCTTTACCCTTGTCCTAGTAGACATTTTAGCAGCAATAAAATCAGATAACATTTCCCCCTTTCTTGAAATGTTTTTTTTCTAATCCCTATGACATGCATGACACTAATTTTGTTTTGTGTTTAACTCTTTGGTAGTTCTCTTTTTAGTTTTTCTAATTTTTTCTAGATTACTTTGACCTACAATATTTCTATTTGTTCAAGTAACCCAGGCTTCCCTTCGCCCAGTCATGTTCTCTCTTGCTTCATTCCTTCCATAAATGATAGCGTTAGTCCACAGCTCTATATGTCCTACATTGATGATTCTGATATTTATATAGCAAAGCTGGACCTTATCCCTTAGAGTCAGACTCAATATCCATTGCTTCAATGAGGTCTCCACTTATAAGAAGAATAAACTTCCAAACCTAACAGAACTCCAAAAGAATATAGATACCCAAAACCCAAATATTATCTCTTCCACAAGTGCTTCTCATTTTAGGAATTGGAGCAACTGTCCTCCAACTCTGCAGGATAAGACTGAATGTACATCCTTGATTCTTCCCTTCCCTATTTCTCCACAGCCTTGCTATCAGTAAGTGCTGTTGGCTGTAATATTTGAAATGCATCCTTGATCTTACCACTTCTCATCATGTCTGCTGCTACTATTATAGACCAATCTACCGTGGTCTTGTCTGGATTGCATACCTGCTATTCCTGCTTTCTTTCTTGACTCCCTACAACTCATCATCATACTGCTTTCACTGATCATTTTAAAAGATAAATGAAATAAGTTTATCTGCTTAAATCTTCCCCATTGTGTTTTATTTCACTTAGAATGAGATGTGAGGTTGCACTTGTCTTTGCCTCTTGACTCCAATATCATATTCTTCCACTATCCTCTTTATTCTCAAGCATTTATTAATTCCTGAGGCTCCTGCCACTGATCTTTTTCTGCTCAGCATATTCATTCTTCAGATATGTTCATGCCTGTTTCTCTCCATCTTCAGACAAAACTCAAATGTTGCCTTCTAATCACCTCCAAATAAGTAGATGGTCTGCCAGTTACCTCTACCGAATTTCTTGTTTCATCAATAACACCATTTAGTAATTAAAATTATTTACTTATTCTATTTCCTGTGTGTTTCTGGATCTTCACCTAAAAATTCTGTACACTCATTTCTGTTTAGCTCTGCTTCAGTGTGTGGTATGCTGCATAGAACTGCTCAGTGTTTACTGGGAGTTCTCCATATTAACTTCCATAGTAAATGCTCAATAAATTAAATTATTTGACTGACTATAGTGAAGTGAATTCTTACTCCTGTAATTTTTTAATTAAAAATTCCACATTTGCTCACAATCTGCCAGATGATATTAATTGCCTTTTCTTGCCAGTACTTATCTAATTTTCCTTATGCTAAAGAGGGCTCTAATAATTTGCTTTTGTGAGTATTTTATTCATAGAGTACCAGGTTAGTGACAAAATTGGATGTTTTAAAATAGTAGGATTTCATAAGAAAGAGACATGGCTATAGTTAGATATAGATCTAAGAGCTGGAAGTCCAGAATCCAATACAAACTTAACAATGGCTTGTTTTATGGTAGCGAGAAGTTACTTTACCTTCCTGAACTGTTTCTCCTCTAATCTATAATATAGATTCAGTATCACCCTGTTCCTGACCTCACAGAAAGGGATGTTTGAGGATTAATTAAAGAGTGTCTATAAGATTCTTTGATTTTACTTTGAAATGTGTCATTAAAGTAGCAAAAAATAATTTGCACGTAACTTATAATTAGAAACATTTCCCTATCTTACTGCTAGTTTGCACTGTCATTATTGAAGACTAATAAACACCATTGGTATACCAAGGATAGGGAAGTAGAAGCAATCACCACTGGGTGCAGGCAATAAGGGAAGGCATGGTCTTATAGAGAATTTAAAATAGAATAAAATTGTCCAAAAGTTAGTCTTTTTTATTATCAATTTGTACTATCAATTCTGAATAATGGCTGTGAGAGAGTATTTTTCCCCGAATTTTTTTTTATTTAATAAACAATTAGCACAGGAACTGAAGTTTTAATAACATAAACTTAAGCTTCACATTAGCCTATCTTATGCCGATACTTTTACAAATATTGTAATCTTTATGCAAGTGAATAAGGAAAATTCCCACTTATGAAGTGAGACACAGCTACACCTATTCATTTTGGAATAAGTTCATCAGCTCAGAATCAATCTAGCTCCCTTCAGGGGCAATTTGGATGTGCTGCATGGGGTTACACATTCTTACATTTAAACAATAGATTTGAAATAAGCAATAGTAGCACAGAGTTGTCAATATGAAGTAAAATAATTTGAGTTTCTTCAATTCTACTCGTCTCTGTGGCCTCTTAAAGTTTTTTGTTTGTTTGTTTAAAATTTTTCAACTCTGAAGACAATTGGAAGTTAGAACTAGATAGATTTTGAAGAAACAAATCATAAATTCTGAAATTTATTATAAAATGGATTTTTACTAATGTGTGCCGAAGTTATGTTTGTGTTTAGGAGTTATTCTGTGTGTTGCTTCAGGCGAAAGAAATTTTTAGTAGTTAAAAGTGATAAAAATGTATGAGTAAAGGTAGATTGGCAATTCTAGTCATCTGCTATTGAACATAGATATGCAGAGTTATTGGCAAATTGGCAATTTGGCAAAATTGGCAATTTTTCAGAAGTAAGACTAGAACTGAGAAAGTGTAATGCTATTATTACCTACTATAGTAGAACAATATATATTCATTTCCCTGTTTGAAAGTTCGGGAGTTTGGGGCGCCTGGGTGGCTCAGTGGGTTAAGGCCTCTGCCTTTGGCTCAGGTCATGATCTCAGGGTCCTGGGATCTAGCCCCGCACCGGGCTCTCTGCTCGACAGGAAGCCTGCTTCCCCCTCTCTCTCTGCCTGCCTCTGCCTACTTGTGACTCTCTCTCTCTCTCTCTCTCTCTGTCAAATGAATGAATGGAATATTAAAAAAAAAGGAAGTGTGGGAGTCTAATTAAAATACATTAAATTATTTTTCTGCACTGTAATATTTATTTTTTTGTAATATTTATTTTTAATTGTTAGGATTATTTCATTTTATGAAATGTTCATTAGGAGAACATTGTTACTCTTTGACATTATTATTTATTTAATCTCATGATTATTACTAAAAGTGATTTTGTTATATAGAGAAAAAATATTAAAATAATCCACTTGAAGCATCTGACATTTTAGATGGCACACACACACACGCACACACATATTTATACATTTTATTTACTATTATTCTTTCTCTTTGAAGTTCTCCCAATTGCATATACATTTGTGTTCTTGCTAATCATCAGTTTTTATTTTTCAAATCTAGAGAAAAAAATGAAATCTTTCAAATCACTATGATTATTATCTTACACTTATATTTAGAATAAACACATATCAGTAAAACTGAGGTCTAGTTCCATTTTTCCTTCGCCTTATGAATTTAAAAACTAAAAAAAAACTAAAACTAAAAAAACTAAAAACTAAAAAAAAAACCAAAACTAATCTTAGACATCAAAATTAAATGACCTCATTAATTTCTTATATCCTAAGTTACTTCCCTTATTTATAATAGTGGTGGATCTTTTGAGGGGTTGAAATCACGTGGCTTGGTCTGAACTGGTTATTTTTATGTTCTGAAATTTGCCATACCGGTCAGTATGATTTAAATATGTATAAAGAAGTACCATTCAAATTGTCATTTTAGAATATATATTATAAACAAAAATAAATAATAAAAACAATATAAACAAATGCTCTAGGTACTAGATATCATCCATGATAAATTGTCATGCTTTCCAATACCATTACCTAAAATTATCCTTCAATGAACATTGTTATCTATTTGCTCAATTAGATGACACCATCTGATTTTGCAACGTATTATAAAACTTGATTTTCCTTTTCCCATCCTACTCTTCTAAGGAAAATCTTTTCTTTCAAATGGTTTGTCTTCTCTATCCCTGCCCACCACTTGGGTGGGGAGGAGTTTAGTTGTCTCTCTAATGCTTTGTTTTGGCTTGTATCAATGTGTTGGAAAAGTCTGTTATGCATTCATCTGCTGCATGAGAGAAGAAAAAGAAGGAAGGGAGGAAGGAAGGAAAGGAGCGAGGGAGAAAGAAAGAAAAGAAAGGAAAAGAAAGAAAGAAAGAAAGAAAGAAAGAAAGAAAGAAAGAAAGAAAGAAAGAAAGAAAAAAGAAGGAAAGAGAAAAAAGAGAAAGAAAGAAAGAAAAAGAAAGAAAGGGGGGGAAGAAGAACAAAAAGAAAAAGAAAGAGAAAGAGGGAGGGAGGAAGAAGAAAGAAAAGAAAGAAAGAAAAAGAAAGAAAGAAAGAAAGAAAGAAAGAAAGAAAGAAAGAAAAGAAAAAAAAGAAAAGGAAAGGAAAAAGAAAGAGGGCTACATGGGTGGCTCAACTGCTTAAGTGTCTTAAGGGTTTTGGGATCAAACCCCTGTCCATTAGGAAGGAAGGCAGGGAGGGAGAGAAAGAGAGAGAAAGAAGAAAGAGAGAAAAAGAGAGAATAAAAGAAAAAAAAGGAAGGAAGGAAGGGAGGAAGGGAGGGAGGGGAGGAGGGAGGGAAGGAGGGAGGGAAGGAGGGAGGGAAGGAGGGAGGGAAGAAGGGAGGGAAAGAGAAAGAGGAAGAGAAAGGGAAAGGAGGGGAGAAGAGGAGAGGAGAGGAGAAGAGAGGAGAGGGGGACACCTGTGTGGCTCAACTGATTAAGTACCTTAAGAGTTCTGGGATCAAGCCCCTGTCCTTTGAGGTCCCTGCTCAGCATGGAGTCTGATTCTCCCACTCCCTCTCCCTCCCCGCCCTGCTCTTTGTGTTGCTTTCTCTTTCTCTCAAAAAAATAATAAAATCGAAGGAAGGAAGGAAGGAAGGAAAGGAAGGAAGGAAGGAAGGAAGGAAGGAAGGAAGGAAGGAAGGAAGGAAGGAAGGAAGGAAGAAAAGGGAGAGAGAGAAAGGAAGGAAGAGCAGAACTCCTTGGTGCATTCACACTATGAGTAAGTTACATAGAAAGAGTTTAGTATCTGTGTACTGGATGGATGCATATAGCCTAGAAAATGTATTCACAGATCAGTTATATTAGCTGCCTTGCTCACTCCTTTCCTGACTTATCACAGCACCTTCTCAATGTGTAATCTAGAATGAATACCTGAAGCCAAAGAAGGCTGTCAAAAGCATGTCTCTGCAATTCCATTCACTTCTTTCCCATCTCTGTGTACCTTAAAGAAAAGTAAGGTTTTGGATTTGGGAGGTTCCCATCAAAAAACAGATGGAATACTCAAAATCAGATAATTTGAAAAGATTATTTATGAAGGGATTACTGACAAAGGAATTATTTTAAAATGTAAAATTTTAATGTAACAAAATAAATTTTGGTTATACTTAAACTAGAAATATTATAATAGCTTAAATTTACTTTTTAAATATGTTTATATGTAGAATATATAAAATCAATAACCTTTAATTTGCAAAAGAGTTTTGCTTTTAGGAAATGATTTAGCAAAGTTCCCTTTAAAGAAGTGGAAATGGTCATTTCTGAACTTCCCAGGTTTAGAATGATGAGAAAATGAAATAATGAATGTGTGAAATTGCTTTGAAACTATAAGGATTTATATTGAAGATGAGGATGATAATGTGTTATACAATTACTGCTATTTTAAAGGTAAGGATTTATTTAAAAAAATATTAGTTCACACAGCACTTTTGAGGAACATACATTGTGTAACTGAAAGGATATAAGATTGCTAATTTTCATCTACCAAAAATAAATCAAACATTTTTAGAAGTCAGGTTATGTTGGGATAGCTAATATCACTTTTTCAAGGAATACTTTCATTATCTTGGTTCAATAATTATATCCTTTGTCCCCCATTATTCCGTTTATTGGCTTGTGGAGAGTACATGCAGCATAATGGTTACTTTTTCTTCACAAAAATTTGAAGCGCCAGTTTATCAGTGCCTATGATTCTCCAAATCAGTTGGGGTTGAACTAAATCAGTCAAACACCATGTAAGTCACAAAAAAGTATTCTGGCCCTTGGAGACAGCAAACTAGATGCCACACAAATTGCCCCATGTGATTCAGTGGAGCGTGCTCATCTGCTTAAGTATTATCACGGAGACATCCCAGGATGTACTTTGTACCTCTCCGCCCAGTAAGACATTTTGACTGTAGAGTCGGTACAGTGCTGCTCAGGCAGGGGGTAGGGATTTCACTTAAAATGCGGGGAGTTGTCAGTGGAAACTCAGGGGGTGGCCAGATACCAACAGTGTATCAGGGCAGAGCTGAAGTGTTCTTGGAAATGAAATCCACGTCTGAGGTGCGGTGTCATATTTTGATATTATTCTCTATTTTTATTATCAAGAAGGAGCTCTTCCCTTCTGTTCCGTTTTACTTCTGATTTTCCAAAAACAAAAACAAAAGAATTTGAGAACAAACAAGGGGGAAAAATAAACTTAATGAAGCCTAGGTCTACAAAGCAGATGATTTGCCTTTATTTTTCAGAAGTACAGAGAGAAATCCAGTTTATACTAGTAAAAGAGTGTTGTAATTGAAAATGTTTCAAACACTAGCTCTCGCCTGAGTCCCAGAAGCACAGAGTGTTTATAGAGAACACTGCATGCTCGACTCTCATTTATAAACTTGGCAATTTCTTCTAACAGAAAAGTAGGCAAAGAGGCAGGTGTATGATTCCGATTGCTTGGAGTTTATTTAAATAGTCTATTTACTTTTCTGTTGAATGTAATAAAAGATATTTACCACAGCATATGCCACATGACAGGACACTTTTGATGTCTCAGAAATTGTTATGTTTTAGGGAAAGACAGACTTTGGGAACTAAATTTTCATTAAATCTGTGATTTAACTAGCAGGTTTCGTCAGCGTACAAGCAGTCTCAATTAAAGCTAGATGAAAGCATTTTATTAGCTTGTCTCTTTAGATTTCAAAAAAAAAATGGTATCTCTGC
Organism: Nasua narica; assembly: GCA_028533885.1. Lineage (NCBI taxonomy): Eukaryota > Metazoa > Chordata > Mammalia > Carnivora > Procyonidae > Nasua > Nasua narica. The sequence goes on along the minus strand of CM052810.1, from coordinate 95,303,554 downwards.
ACCACCGCCCTCCATATATTCGAATTAAATAATTTCAGTTTCAACTTAGCATCAATATTTTTGAGAAGGTGATTCTTTTGAGTAATTCATTCAGCTCTCATAAATCACGAGTACACACATTTTAGTGATAGAGGACAGTTTGGCTAACACATTTCTGGGCTGAAGGCTGTGGTCTGATAATAATGCAGTTGGACAGTGGGCTTCAACCATTATTTGAATAGACTACACTAAGGCAATAAATTACTTTCATTTTGAAATGACAGGGTCGCGCATCTTCCACGCTGTGCCTCACCTGGTTGTTGTTATCACAAACCCCTTTATTCTCTAGCAAATTATGGCAAATGGAAAGGGCTTTATAGTGATGACTTTCAGGTAATATTTCCTGATAATAAGGATGTAACACTTGCTGCCACAACAAATGTATTTCCTGCTGGTATTTTTTATGTGATGTTGCCTGCCGTTTTGCTCATTGGCCTTAGATGCAGGAGGCTTTCCTACATGGTCTGACAAGTGGACAAAGATAATATATCCTGTGAAGCACTTTTAATGTGAAGAATACATCATCTATCATATGTGGACTTTAATTGGTTTCATTCTCATTTTCTTCTTCCTGGTGTAATTAATCTTCTGCAATTAAGAATGTGTCAGATTGATCATTGACTTTTAAGCTTGGGAATTTACCACCTTAAAACAACATTAAATATGATATTCTAGCCTAGGAGTCAAAGACCTGACTTCAGTGAGTTCTAGCCAAACTCTAGCCAAAATCTCAGAAAGGAAGGAATCTGACTTGTGTCATAGGGAAAGGAAAGAGAAAAATCCAACAAATGAAGTTAATAGCTTAACCCCAAATGCCTGTATCCAATGAATGTGTTTGTTTATTCGGTTGATTTGAAATTGGAGAGATTGTGAGATGTTTGGGTCCGATAACAAGGCCATTTGAATCAGATGTCATCTATGAAATCCCAGCTTATCCCTGTGGTTGTAGTTAGATGTGTTTATGTACATACATATCCGTGTGTGTGCGCATGTGCATGTGTGATCTTTTTGGTGTGCACAGCTAAAGGAGAAATATGAAAGCTTGGGGGCGAGTTTTGAAATGCGCTGGTCTGTTCTGGACATCTTGGTGAATGTTAGACAAGCTAAGCTCAAGTATCATATTTGTCAAATAAATCTGGATATTTTAAACAAATGGTGAGTTTCTTTATATGCACATTTTCACCTCAAAAAAAAAAAATCAGTTAGGGGACGCCTGGGTGGCTCAGTTGGTTAAGCAGCTGCCTTCGGCTCAGGTCATGATCCCAGGGTCCTGGGATCGAGTCCCACATCGGGCTCCTTGCTCCGCAGGGAGCCTGCTTCTCTCTCTGCCTCTGCCTGCCACTCTGACTGCTTGTGCTCTCTCTCCCTCTCTCTCTCTGACAAAGAAATAAATAAAATCTTCAGAAAACAAACAAACATCAGTTAGACTTCCTGATGGGTCTTCAACACGTGTGCAATTTCTGATGTGGCACAGGAAAAATTAAAGTGGAGAAGAGAGAGAGATCTTTCTGTGTTAGTGTAGAGGTAGCATTAGAAAAAGCAGTTGAACTCCTTATCAGCTTTTGAAGAGTATTCTGCTCACATTTTGTTCTAACTATCTCGTGTAGTGCCAAAATTACATATTGTTGGCTTGGTCTAACTAGATGATGTAGTATCAGCCACATGTAATATCCTCCATGCTGATTTTTACAAGAGTAATCAATTGACAAGCCTAGACATCCCAACAATTGAGTGCTAGCCTTAGCTACTTGTTCATTTTATTTTGTCTCATTCTCCCTTAAAACTTTTTTTTCTTTTCATATTTCCTTTGTTTTATCTTAGCATGTTCTTCCTGAATGACCTTTTGAGTTTGTCTTTGTTTGATGAGACGAGACAGCTACTTATACTTACTGGTTTGGATTTTTACTGACCTAAAGCCAGAGAACAGAGATTATATTTTAAGATCTATTCTTTCTTAAATCTTTATTTGATTTTAGAATAAGGAGTATGCAACCTAATCGTGTGTAATTTATGGATTGACTTGAAAGGAAATCAGGCAGTGAGATAGCATGTGGCGGGGGCCTGTACAGGTATCAACTAGGAAAGGTTGATTAGAAAGGACTCGGGTTTTGCAGATATAGCAACTTGCTAAGGGACAGAGTCCAGCATTTTGATTATGCCCTGGTCCATTCCTGAGACACCAGATGTGCATCAAATCAATTGCAATGATCTACTTTTAGAGTTGGAATGCATTTTCCCACACAAATAATGTTTTACATCAGAGTTTTAAAAACTGGCCCAGGTATTGGGAGTTCAACAATTTACCATGCTAATTTTTATTTTTTGCTCCTATATCAATAATAATCTAAAAATATTGTAATGAAATATGGCCACCCAATTCCAGTGCCTGCACTTCTGTTTGCATTTGTGATGATTTAGGTACCATATATCTTAAATATCTTGGGCTTATTATGTTCCATCCACATCCAATAAAGGCCAAACAATTTTAAAATATTCTGTATCAGTAAAGGTTTATAATGGAAAAGATAAGATGGTAGGAATATTGCTGTTTATATACACACGTACACATGTAGTATAGTATTATGACATATAGTATCATCTGCATGTGAGAGGGGCATAATAGTTTCAGGTAAGCAGCATCATTTACCACATTAGTTAAAGTTAATTTGAATTTTGTTGTCATTGTTTCATTTTTACTTAATTTGAAATTTTAAATATTTTGAGAACTATACTATGTTGAGATTAGACCTGGTTTTAAATTTATATATGGTTAAGTACAATGTGATTAAGAATTTTTTTCAGTCCTAGGAGTTTGAGTTTTCTTTTCTTTAAACATTTTCATATATTACTCAGATTTTAGAAATACTGTTCTTAGATAATATGTAGAGTTAGATACTTTAAATATTTTTTGGCATCAGCAGGCACTTAAGGGTTATATGTATGCTTTATTTTTATTTTTTTTAAAGATTTTATTTATTTATTTGACAGAGAGAAAGAGATCACAAGTACACAGAGGGGCAGGCAGAGAGAGAGAGGGGGAAGCAGCCTCCCTGCTGAGCAGAAAGCCAGGACTCAATCCCAGGACCCTGAGCCTATGGCAGAGGCTTTAACCCCCTGAGCCACCCAGGCGCCCCTGTATGTATGCTTTAAACACCATTTGGGACACTATTCTGCCAGAAAGTAATGTTTAAACTTTTGTACATTTCTGTTTGGCTTTAGCCAGTTTGAACTACTTAAAAAATAAAAATTCAAAAAAAAAAAAGAGGAGTGGTTTGTCTCAGTGAGACCCTCTAATTAGAAAAAAAGAAAGAAAGAAAGGAAAGGAAAGAAAAGAAAAAAGAAAAGAAAAAAGGAAAGGAAAAAAGAAAAGAAAAAAAGGAAAGGAAAGGGAATAAAAGAAAAGAAAAAAGGAAAGGAAAGAAGAAAAGAAAGAAAAAGAAAAGAAAAGAAAACACAAAGTCCCTAATCAAAAAGCCCAAATAGGAGGCGGCAGGCTCCTGACAGAGCAGTGGGGGGAAAAATAAAGCCTTCTTGGCTTAAAAGTGTAAACTGACTCATGATGAGAACACTAACTTGATTGGGAAGATAGTAAACAGTACTTTATTGGAATATAATGGAGGAGCCATTTGCACTAGCTAACTTTTTTTTTTTCCTTCAATCCTCACCAACATTGGTCTGCTATTCTGGCCCCCACTGTGTAACTCACAGTAATTTTTTCCATATGCTAAAAAGAAACTAACAAATCAAACAAAAAGACCATATCATTTACCAGATATATTTGTTTGCAAGTTTATTGTCTTTCTCTCCCTAGTTGATCATACATTTTCAATAATGGCCAGATTTTTGTGTCCATGGCTGTAATCTCATGACCACTGATAGGGTATTTGCTGCCTCACAGCTAGGTCATGGGAGCCAGCTACATTACGGACTCAGCCTTTGCCAAAAGCTCACACTAATTCCAACTCCTATCCAACCAGAATATTTTTATTACCAAATAGTGTGCAAAAATTTCTTTTTTTTTTTTTTGCTAAAAGTTAAATTTCAGTTCATTTTGTTTTGTTTATTTTTAATGATTCTTGTCTATATGTGTTTACTCAAATTAGAAGAGTCAAAATATTATGTACTGGTTAGATATTTTATATGGGGGACATAGGTCTTTATAAAGTGTCTGATTCTTGCCAACTTTGACCATCTAGGTTAAGTATAAATCAGTTCTGTTTAGAGTATCTTCTTGTTTGTGTTTTCCTAATGGTTATCAACAGTATTGTCATCAGGATTTTATCATTTCCTAAGTGCTATGTCTGTATAGCTATTAGTGCACTACTATGAGGTGGTCTTGGTAAAATCCAACTCACAGCTCATTTGTGACAAATAATACAGCATATACTTGAAAAACAATAGCAAGATGTCTTAGTGTTGGGTCTTCCTGAAGCATGCTCTAACAAAAGGATTTAAGTTTAAGTAGTTTATTTGCGAGTTGATTCCAGAAATTAGGGCTAACCCAATGGAAATTTTGAAATAGTAAATCATCAATAAAGCTCACATTACGAAGTGGGCTATCACTGTGGGGGACTGGAGCTTACTCTCAAAAACAAATTCTGAGAAAGTGTAATAAAAGTTGCTTCAGAATTATCCCACTCATGGGAAAAGGGGGCTGAGGTGTTTTGTGCACAGACTTTTGTCAGCCCACAGTTGGGGGCTGTTAGGGGAAGGTGTTAATTTCCTGGCACCTCCAGATTTCCTGGGTGGCAGAATAACACTGTGGTTCCAGAAAACAAGCCCGTTGAGACAGAGATGCAGATACCTAACAACTGGAAGTTGGGAGCACACCGAGTGGAGCACTGATGGTGATTACAATGCTTGATGTCTGGGATATAATAAGTGTTAATTACAATTAATTCATCGTTATTAGTTATATGCCCTAGTAGCAAGTTTCTCAATTATTGTCAAGTGATTTCCCAGGAAGAAAAGGGAAAAAGAGAAAAAAAGAAAAGAGAAAGAAGGGAGGGGGTGAGGAAGGATGGAAAGAAGGAAGGAAGGGAGAGAAGGAGGGAGGAGAGGGGAATGAACGAATAAACAAACTCAATTTTTCATAATTTAGGTAGTATTTTAAGACGTGGATAAAATTTTTATACATATTTTAATGTAATTATTTGGGAAATACAAGTGCATACCCCAACATCTGTTAATAAACTGTTTACATGAATGTGGCCTTTTGATTAAATCACATGGCTTCTTAATCATGAGACAGTTTATTTCTGAGTTTTTTTGGCATAATTTACAAAGACAATGATACAAGGTATTCAAGTTCCAATGCAAAAGTTTTCATAAAGGTCTAATTACAAGTGCTGAAGGGATGAAATAGAACCGAAGCATCCACTCACTGAATGTTACTTCTTGAGAAGAGAGGTCTATGAAAAGCAAAAAAAAAAAAAAAAAATTAAGAATCTGTGTTTCCCTCTTTTCCCTTTAATTATTATACAGATGAACAAGCTGTTTTGGCTCTTGGCACGTAAGTCATTATTTATTTTCATTGCTACTTCTTGGTTCATTCCAAATAAACAGAGAATACCAAATAGATTTTAAATGATTGCATTTATTTTGAAACCCACACACATGGTAAACAGAGTGGTTATATGGTATATCCAACTACTTCAGAAGGATTTTTGTCCCTTGGAAAACCTACAAGCAAATACTCCATGGCTGACCTGCTTCTTGGCTTCTTATCACTTTATCCACTTTGCCATGACTGCTAAAAAAGTGGCTTTTTAGTGTAGGCTTTTTGTATTTCTCAAAAGTGTGACATGTTTATAAAAAGTTTGGTTTACAAATTAGAAAATGAGAAGCAAGCATATCAAAACCACTGTTCCAAACTGACACCTTAGAAGTATAATAGATAACACAGTTTGACTTAAACATTTAAAAAATATTTTTGGATTTTCTTATTTAAGAATTACTGAAAATGAATCAGCAGGTTTAAATAAAATCAGTTGGAAAATGAAATCAAAGATCTATATTGAGATTTCAATCCAAAGAAGCATTTTCAAAAATGAAATTATGACAGCTATATAGGTTAAGATTAAAATGTCTCCACCAATTACTAAAGCAAATGAACCAAAAAAAAAAAAACCCACAAAAACAAATGATAGTTCATATTTATCTGATAAAGAGCAGGCTCAGATTTTAATGCCAAATTTCTCAAGCTTGCATGTAAATTTCTCATACATGTAACTTCACATAATACTTATATAACTATAAAATTCTTGGTATTATTAAACTTTTTAGTAACTGGGAATAGAGAATGCCAAACATAAATCAAGAGAAAGACTGCTCATTATTTTCAGCTCTATAATCTTCTTCCAGTCATTTTTTCTCTCTCAAATTGTTTACTCATCTGTATAATAGGCATCATAGCAGCTTCCCTCCAGGACAAATATGAATAGTGAATAAGTTAATGAGTATAAGGATGAATTACAAACCTTAAAATGTATAAACATGTAGAAAATATTATTATTATTATTATTGAATTCCCATTTTAATAGTTACTCCTGTATAGGAATTAGGCTTGGAGTCTCAGTGCATTATTTTGTATTTTTGTGAGAAAGAGGTCAAAGTGCATATCATATAGTCATATATAATTACTTTCATAATATAGATCTCATTTCTTCGTATTAAATGTTAGAGATCTATGGTTTATATTATTTTATTTTTTTAGACTTCCACTTAACATGAATAAGAAAGTCTTTATTCATTGATTTTTATTGTCTTATTTCACTCGTATAATTGATTAAGTTAAATCATCACTTTGATTTCTTGGATAAAATGTTGGAACCTAAACATACATTTAATATAATTTTTAATATATTTAGCTTCTATTATTAAAAAACCTTTCTCAGTGTATACATATTTTTTCTTTACTTTTCCATCATATTTTATATCTGATCCTTTGTTCTTTGTTTAGTTATAAGAAAATGTACATATATGAACTACATTTGATAGAGATCTTAGCCAGTTAGTAACCTTTTTGTTTGATGACTTCTAGATATCTCAGCTTAGCAAGTAGCTTTCCCAGATAAATAATTTTTAGTGAATGTTACCATTTTTTCAGAGTGATGTACTTGGTGGAGATGCATGAATTTGTTTTGTTTTGTTTTGTTTTAAAGTTCCAACCTTTTGCAAAACAGAGTGAACCCAAGGTCACATTGCAAATACTGAAACTAATTGTCAACCAGCAGTAATAACAACCAATATAAAAACAATTTTGATGGGAACTTTCAATAATTTGCTTCTCCCATTTGACATCTAAGTTATCACCTACCATCACCTGCTATACATTTCTCACTTCAGTGTTATTGGTCTATGTTTTCACAACAGATAATTTGTATGTTATTGCATATGTTCACACAATTTTTGCCTTCAGTGCCCTTTTGGGTATGAAGTATCACTTTTGCTTCAAATCTCAACCTAAAAGCTTATACGTCAGAATCTTTCTTAAATAAGCCTACTCTTCAACATTACAAACCCTGTAGTCTTCTTTTACTGTTTATCTTTATCTGTATGCTCATTCTCACTAAATATAAGTATACCTTTGTGTGGTAGAGATCACATTTTATAATTATTTTTATTATTAGCAATATTTTACAAAGAATTATCACTCTACATATTTTTGAGTAAACTTTTTTTACTGAAAGTTTTAGAAATATTTTAGAAGGTGTACATAATGCATAGCTCAAGAAAATTTTCTCAAAGATGAACACACCCATGTGACTAACACCCGGTTCAAGAAATAGAACACTATTAGTAAACCACATCTTATTTCTGATTCAGTTATGTTTTATAAGAAAAAAGAAGCCTATACTTCAGTCATATATATATGTATGCATATATATCAGAAAGCAAATATTGTACATTTTATACTATGACATCGAATTATTTATCGTTAATTCCTTTTTTCCTTGATCAAACATATATGGGATACATGCTTTTAGGCAATGAAGATTTTGAAAGAAAGGACAGTCTCTGGGTCACCATTTATGAGATCTATGATGAAGAGTAAATGATTCTGTCCTTCTTTACTTGCAAATATATTCAGATATGCCACTAAGAGTGATAATCTTCAGTAAAGTCTATGTCTTTGTTCTTGACACTAATCTCATGATGTGTATAGAATAACACAGGAAAAATATCAAGGAAGCATTATGAAGTGAAAAGTAATAAGCTGAAATTTTCTGCTGGACCCATTCAAGGCTTTTTACCCAGATGTTTGTTGATTCGAAGGAATAGTTATATTCATTTCTGTACCTACAGAGACAGGAAGAAATTTTTTGCAAAATATTGATAGTTTAAGTTCATAGAATGCTTTGGAGTTTCCACTAAGTAATATTAACATTGACATTACATTGTTATATTTCATAGTAGAACATCCGGAAATCAATAAATGTTTGTGGAGTTTTGGCAAAGAATACAGATAAAAGAAAATATTTTAAGATTTTATTTATTTGAGAAAGAGATAATGAGCAAAGGGGAGGGGCAGAGGGAAAAGCAGACTCCCCCCTGAGCAGGGACCCTGATGCAGGACTTGTTCCCAGGACCCTGAGATCATGAGCAGAGCTGAAGGCAGATGCTTAACTGACTGAAGCCACCCTGACACTCCAAAAGGCATTATTTTAAATCATCTTAATATTCTAGGAAAAGTAAACATAAAATTTTAACTGGTTTTATTATTTTATTGGATTTGGGGTGTGTATATGTCACCTTTGCTTAAGGACATAGTATAAGATGTAGGCCTGTGTAGGAAGATGCCCTCATCACATATGAATGATGAACAATAATCTGGTTTAGGGGCAGTGATGTTGACATATAGCATCTGTAAATCATTAGATAAAAAGCATTTTTTTCTGGGGCGCCTGGGTGGCTCAGTTGGTTAGGCAACTGCCTTCAGCTCAGGATGATCCCGGAGTCCCGGATCGAGTCCCACATCGAGTCCTGCATCAGGCTCTCTGCTCCATGGGGAGTCTGCTTCTCCCTATGACCTTCTCACCTTTCATGCTCTCTCTCTCACTCTCTCTCTCTCTCAGATAAATAAATAAAATTTTTTTTAAAAAAAGCATTTTTTTCTTCTGTGGCCTTTCATTTAATGAACATTTTTTTCTTGTACAATCAGCTGCTTTAAATGTTTTCAATGAAATAGTTGACCTTGAGGAGTTAATTTCTCTTTGAATACTTTTCTTTTCTCTATGTTTCTTCTAATTCATTTCCACTCAGCACTCCTTGGCCATTATGCCTTCTGTTTTTTTATCCGGTGAATGTTATTTAAAAAAAAAATGAAAGAAAGAAAGAAAGAAAGAAAGAAAGAAAGAAAGAAAGAAAGAAAGAAAGAAAGAAAGAAAGAAGAGAAGAGAAAAATGTTTCTGTGAATATTTTATGCATGGCATATTGTAAAGTGTAGAAGGTTATTTCTCAAGAGAGGTAATCTTTGTGAAAAAAAAAAAAAAACCAAAGATTATTATCTTTTAAAATGGCTGCCTAGTCCCTAGCTTTTTAAGCTTGATTTAAGAATATGTACAGGATTACATGGCTGCTTGCAGTGGAATCATACAGCCATCATTTTGTAAAGGTGTGTAAATAGTGATTTTCATTGGTAAATAAATCATGAGTGGGTTCAAAGAAAACTTAGTGCAGTATTCCATGGATGGATTCCCATATGTTTCATAAATATCCTGTGAAATACAGGCAACATATAAGATTATGATAAGATTAGATACTGATATGGCTGATATGATATTTGTTGTATTTATCAATGTATTAATACATAATGTGTTTGGCATTAGCAATCTGTGCTGGTAGAACCACAGAAATGATTGATCATCTGTGCTGTGGTGTTCTCTTGTACATATTCATGAGAATGATTTACAGTTGAGCTGCAGTTCATGACCCATGAGATAAGCCACTGGGTAAAAACATCATACCTTGTATTATTTGTCAACTTCTGTTGGCTGTAATATGCACTCATAAATGGAAACATGTAATTAGTTGATAGGAAATTTTTTGTTAGTAGGATCCAGTGAAAATGATTTGATTTGATTTATTTATTGAGCATCTACTTTGACAACCACTGTGCTAAGTCTTCAGAGTGCAGCATAACAATACGGACATGGCCACTGACTTGTAGGAGCTCACAGAGCAGTGGAGTAATTTTATGAGAAAAAAGCTATTGAAATATTGTTGTAAGTGCAATGAATTCCATGTAAACACTGAACTATAGAATGTTTTCAAAGGAAATTCATATCTAAAGTTAGAGACAAATGATGATTTCCAGTTAGTTAGCCAGGGTAAGAGGATGGAGATGCCTAGAGACAGATGGGTGGGAATGGGGAACTGGCAAGAGTAATGGGCCAGGGGAGGCAGCTTGTGCAAATATCAGTAGGAAGGTGAAATAATGCCATCCTCACATGACAGAGAAATGGCATATCCTATCTTATTTGGTGATGGAGATGTGCAACTAACTAAAGACTGCATGTTGGGCTAATGAGATAAAACAAAGTTTGCTACAGAAATTACCAGATTTCTGACTACAAGGCCAATTTTTAGAGTTCTGTTTTATGTTTCTTTACTTTTTCAGGGATTCACACAGTATTCTGCTTTCATGTTTTATGATTTACAGATTGTTTACTCTTTTATTATTAGACTAGAATATTTTAAATTTGCTTTGCCTTCCTTATACCACAATGACAAATAGTTACTGATCATGGGAATAATAATGATTATGAAAGTGTGATCGTCTCTAAGTCCTGAAGATATAAAGATAGTAGACATGATCTATGCTCTTCACTAACTTGTAACCTATACGATACACAGAGGTCTAATTTGCCCTATCCTTTACTACTCTCAATCATTTCCAGACATATTATTGTAGGTATATCTACGTATAGGTATGTAGTAGGTATATAGTATAGGTATATAGTAGGTATACCTACTATATCCTTGTTCTAACTCCAGAGTCTCATGTTTACATCTTCAAAACTTTGCCATTCTTTTATGACCATTCTGTATTAAAAAAATACATAAAGTCAGAAGGAGAAACATAAGGAACTGACAAATAGTTTGAGTGATGACATTCATTGACATAATTACAGGATTGCATTTTAAAAATAGCATTCTTTTCTTTAAGATTTTATTTATTTATTTGACAGAGAAAGAGATCACAAGTAGGCAGAGAGGCAGGCAGAGAGAGAGGGGGAAGCAGACTCCCTGCCGAGCAGATAGCCTGATGCGGGGCTCGATCCCAGGACCCTGAGATCATGACCTGAGCCGAAGGCAGAGGCTTTAACCCACTGAGCCACTCAGGTGCCCCCAAAATAGCATTCTTATTACTACAATGTCTTCTTATATATTTTGGGAATAATATTTATTTCGCCTGAGGTAAATTTTACTATTGGTTTATCTCTCTCTTCCTCTTTCATGCTACAGGTTTTCTTCACATGTTTGGTAATCCTTGCTCCTACGTTATTACAAATGGAGGAACACAAATTGCATGGGAATTGTGATGCTTATGAGCACAGTGTACAGATTGGAAAGCTTTGACAGGAAATTGAGCGTTGTGCAATAGTCTGGAAATACTATATTGACAGAGGCTCTATTCTGGGGTGCCCCAAACTAATTGGTTTCCCTAGTTCTTTCCAGATTTTGTAATTATTAAAAATTTCTGAATTTTTTTTTCAGGTTAAATGTTTTACTTTTTTTTTTCCCTGAAGAAAAATCTCTAGCTCTCTGGAAGTAAATAGCTTTGGATATATTCAATAGGCACAAGTAGAATTGGGGATGAAATATCCAACCTTTAAAGCATTACACTGCTTTTTTTGCTTCATTTTTTACTCTTGTCCTCCATCCTACTTTGTACTTCCTAATCCAAAATTCCTATCATTGTTTTGTCTCAGCAAACACCCTGTGTTCTGGTCCCTTCATGTAGCCTTTGGTCTCAACTCTCCACTTTGCTTCCTCTCTCCATATTCTTCAGTCTCCTTTCTGTCTTCCAAAATTTTGTGAAATTTTGTCTGCTGATAGTTTTTCACCTGCCTTCCTCTTTTGCAAAAGTTTTTGGTCCTCCTGAATTCTCATTTAAGATCGTAGCATCTCAGAAACAGAGCCACAGAAAGTGAATTTAGCCCTGGTAAAAATGTCTGCCCCAGAAAGGCAGATGGCCTAAAAATTACTGCACAGTCTTTGTGCTAATATGCTGCTTAATTGGGCCCCAGGCTTCTTCCGGACTGCAGGACCTCAGAATTTTCTCCCAACTTATGTCTGCCTCTTTAGCCTTTCAGGGATGAAGTAGGAGATGGTTTCTCAGATTGCCGTATTGAATCAGAAGCTGGCATAGAGTTGGGAAGCATTATACAGAAGAATGCACTGCATATAATTTTGAAATAACAATACTGTTTTTTTTTAAGGTAGTGTAAGCCATAGTCTGTTCTTCCTGTGGAAGCTCTGTACCTGTGGAGGAGAACAAATCAGATGAGGATTTTGGTCAGTTATTAGGCAGAGTCCGTACAATTTCTAGGGGAATTCTCCCCACCTGAGTGGAAGTAGGACATTGTAAGTTTAAAAGAAAAATCACTTATTTCAGTATAAATTAAATTCCCTATTCATGATACTGCCAAAATCTTTAAAATCTGATGATACAGACATAGGAGAGTGATAAGAGGAAACATGTCTTCAGTTTTTAACAGGTGACTGAAAAATCAAACATAAGTCCTTTCATAGTTTTTGTTTGTTTTTTTCATTTTGAAAAGATAATATTCACATAAAAAATACAAAATTTGTGCTCTTGGTAGCTTCAACCGATTCCCATGGCAAATATATCTGACTGTGAATATGACTTTGTGGTAAGGGGTGATGATCGATATGCTTGGACAAGAATATTTAGTCAAATTATTTAACTATGGGGAAAGCTGCCACTTAGCTTTTCTTTGTGGAAGGGCATCTCATTTAGAACTCCAGATAGATTGCACATCCAAATGTAAGTATATGTTCCAGTCCTGAACAGAATTCTCTTTTAACCAGTATCCTGCCTTTGATTTAGTTGCCTCATATGCATGTATTCTTGGCAACAGACTCATTTTTTAAAATAGTAAACTTAATAATAATAATAATATCCTGAGTGTAGTAAAGGATGGAGACAGTACTGGCAAGTACTCTGGCAAAGCCCTGAGATATAGGAGTTGCACCTGCTAACAAAGTGAGTTGTGCAGATCATGACATTACCAAATATGGATAACTTTTCCTTTTTATTCAAAACAGAGGTACAATTTTACACAGACAAGAGCCTGTGCCTTCCCCCCTTGCGTGCAATAAGTAATAGTGATTCAGCAATATAGGCCAACCTCTGCAAGGTAAAAGGGTATAGATTATGAATATTGGCACTAATAAATTGAATAATTTAAAGTTGAAGTCAGAACATATGGAAAGTGATGAAAGCAAAAGCATGGCATACATAGAAATTAGATAGAAGTTGGAGGTAGGGCCACCTGGGTGGTACAGTCACTTAAGTCTCGGACTCTTTTTTTTTTTTAAGATTTTATTTATTTATTTGACAGAGAGAGAGAGAGATTACAACTAGTTAGAAAGGCAGGCAGAAAGAGAGGGTGAAGCAGGCTCCCTGCTGAGCAGAGAGCCTGATGCGGGGCTCAATCCTACGACCCTGAGATCATGACTTGAGCAGAAGGCAGAGCTTTAACCCACTGAGCCTTCCAGGTGCCCCAATCTCAGACTCTTGATTTCAGTTTGGCAGTCACAAGATTGAGTCCTGCACAGGGCTCTGTGCTCAGAGCAGAGTCTGATGAAAACTCTCTCTGGGGGCGCCTGGGTGGCTCAGTCAGTTGGGTGTCTGGCTCTTGATTTCAGCTCAGCTCATGGTCACAGGGGATTGAGCCCTGTCTTGGGGCTCCTGGCATGATAGGGATCTGCTTGAGATTCTTTCTCTCTCCTTGTTCCTCTGTCCTTCCCTCTCCTCCTTCTGCTCACGCTCTCTCTATCTCTCTCTCAAACAAATCTTTAAAAAAAAGTTAGAAGGAAAATCTCACAGGAGTATGCATTTTTAGCTATGTTTATTAAATGAAGAAATCTTAATGATAATTTGACTTATTTTATTTGATTTTTGAAAAGATTATTAATTTATTTGAGAGAGAGGGAGAGAGAGAGAGAGAGAGAACAAGTAGGGGAAGGAGCAGAAGAAGATGGAGAAACAGGCTCCCTGCTCAGCAGTCTCATGGACTCCATTCCCAGGGCCCTGGGATCATGACCCGAGCCAAAGGCAGATGCTTAACCGACTGAGCCACCCAGATACCCCTAATTTGACTTATTTTAAAAGTTTTTATTTCATTGTGGTCAGATGCATATGTGTATTAGATATATTGGAAGTTACTGGTTCTGGGCTTGAATTCCAAGGACAGCATATTTGAATAGCAGGAGATTTTTATTACAAAGTAGCATTACACTAATGCACTCAGCTGACAAAGTGCATGGAATAAGGCCTTATTAGATGTAAGTTATTTATGAAGATCACTGTTACCTATTGCACATGATTAAAAGAAACTGATCCCCTTTAGTCAGGTCAAAAGCAATTTAACTCATCCATTTGCAGTGGGGGATCTCAGAAAATCATGTCATGAGTATAATTCTTAAAATATGTAAACTTATTTTATATGCCATTAATATGTTTATTTGCTTTCTTTTTTTGGAGAAAATGTAAGGTAGATGTCCTTTCCAAGGTGAAAAATACTAATAATATTTTTAATAAAGATATAGCCCACCTAATCATTAGTCATGATAGTAGGAATGTTTACACAATATCTTGTGCTTAGGCAATTATGATTACCAGCTATGTCATATCTCAGTGACCTCCTAAATATATGGCTTGATGTCCCTAAATAAATTCTTCAGAGGGTTTGTAGAAATTTTCTTTACACTTTTAATTGGGACAAAGCTTCTTCAACGTATTTATCTTCTTCTGTTACATTAACTTATCCCCTATTGCTTGATTTTCAGAAATATAGTGCTGGTGACAGCACTTAGATGACCTATATTCATCAATAGGGGTTTCTTGGAGTAGGTACTCTTCTTTACTAGACACAGAACATATGATCATATCCTCACTTTGTTTTACCATAAGCTTTCAATTCTTACTTTGATTTATATTGGTCCTAAATTCTTTCATCTGGACAAAGGAATCTACAATTTGAGAAAATAGAAGAGATGGAGATAATTTTCTCCTGTCCCTCGGTCTTCTAATTCAATCTCAAATTAAAGGTAACCCACTGTGCCTATATGTCCTCAACTGGTCATATACTTGCCACTTGATTCTAGTGAGACTTGATGGTCCTAGTGAGCCTTGATGGTCCACACTACAGGATTCACCTATAGATACCGGTCAACATTCATTGGTAGTAACTGTTTTATGAAAATTGGAACACCCAAATCTTAACACTTCTCTGTCATCTGTTCCATTCGTAGCATTTTCTTCAAAAGAAGCTACTATCAGTAACTTAAAGAGTGAGAACAAGGAGCTTACATTATTTCTTCTGTTTTTACATTCTCTATATCAATTATATACTCCTCTCTCTATTTAAATAATTCTTAGTTTCAGCTCAACACTCTGTTAGCCATGCCCTAATGCCAATAGCAATTCCATCATTGGTAGCCCATCTCTGGTAAGAGAATGAGCCTGTCATTCTTTATGATTCTGTACTATAATTTTCTGTTATCTCTTGTCTATTCATATTGTATAAGAAATTCCAATAATAAAAAAATGAACCAGGATGCTATTATTGTCAATTTAAAAGCAATATTCTGATATACTTCATAAAATTATATTTCATAAGCACATTAACAATTCAAATATTTAATATGAAACTTTAATATCAATTCATAAGCATATAACAATTTGAATATTTAATATGAAATCTGGATATTAACCTGAGATGATAATGAGTTACCTACTGCTGCATAACACATTGACCTTGTAAAATTTATCAGCTGCGTCCTCTGAGCCAATGAATCAATCCAGATACATTTTCAAGTAATTTTTTTTTCTGATGCATCACTTTTCAACTGATTTCCTATTTACCAAGGTGGTTGGACCTCAAATATGATGTACTTTCTCTTGCAAATTAAAATACTTTATGGAGCACGGAACTGGGAGTGGGTTTAGGGGCAGTAATCTTCACAGAGTCAAAGAAATTTGGGGAAAATTACCCATATTCCATATTTTCCCATTCATAGTACCTTCAAGTTATGACATTCCAAACAGATGATAAATATACTCAGGCATTATCAGCTGCTGCCATTTTCATGAGTCGGTTTAAACAATTAGTCTGATAACAAGTCTACGAAGTACAGGAGACATCTTCTAAAATAATGTACAGCAAGTTGGTAAGAAAGGATAAAAGGAAAAGAAAAATAATGTGGGAAGACAGTCACAATATTACTGAAGCAAATAATTTTGTTTGGGATATAACTTTCTAATATGTCTTATCATACATTCTTTAGATTTTTGGTGTTTCTTAGCTCTAGTTCCATTGTCATGAAATACAATTATTTTGCCCCTTGACCATATTAATTGGACATTTTTTAAGAAGTAATGTTCAGATAGGACTCTTACTTCAAATGCTAAACGTAAACAACTAAACGTAAGATTGAATTGTGAAAAGCAGTTTGGTTGTTGATTACAAGTGGTCAATTTTCTTCCTGTTACATGTTCATATAGACAAGGTAAATTTCAACTTAAGTTTAATAATAAAATACTTTTTTTATTGGTGTTGATATTTTGTTAGTTTTCATTTTCATCAATTGTGAGTAACTATGGGTTTAGAGAATTGATATTAAAATAATTCAATTCAATAAAATTCATCATCATCATCATTTTTAATATTTAACCTCTTCCTAGAATCATTCAAATATACTCTCTCATGGGAAAAATTAAGTATTTCCTTTGAAAATTTCCTTTGAAAAAGTTTGATATAATTTTGAATTACAAATTATAATTTGAATTACTATTAATTCTTTTAGCACTACCAAACTAGTGAAATTACATCTTTACTTTAAACCCTTTATTTTCTGCCCACCTAATTAAAAGATATCAAGTAGACTTTTCCAATGCCTCTTTTAGTTCCCTTTTTGTTTTCTTGTAGTGCTGTTGTATACACAAAGAGCATTTGAGCAAATAATTGCATCCCGTTGACCTCTAAATATGTCTTTCTGAAAATCATACGAAAAATAGTTCTCCCTGTTTGCCTGTTCACTTTGAGACTGACTAGGGTGGTTTTTTAACACTTAGTGGCACTATTAAACTTTGCAAATATAATTTATTATTTATTTGTTATTTTAAAAATTTACTATTTTTTATTTTAATTCCAGTATTGTTAACATACAGTGTTATATTGGTTTCTGGTGTACAATATAGTGAGTCAACATTCTAGACATCATTACTCAGTGCTCATCATGATAAATGTACTCTTAATCCTCTTCACCTATTTTACCCATCTCCTCCATGCACCTCTTCTCTGATATACTTTAATAGAGTACTCTCTATTAAAATTGTTATTTTTTCAACAAGAACATTTTTTACTTGAAGCATACTTCAGAATACATGGTTCTAAAAGATATGTATAAAACATTCCATCCAAGAAAAATAGAATACACCTTTTCTTTAAGTATAGATAGAAGAATCCCCTGGTTAAATCATATAAAAAGAGACATAACAAATATTACAAAGATAAAAAGACTGAAATCGTACCAAGTATATTTTCCAACCACAATGCTATAAAACTGAAGTGGGACAAAGCTGGAAAATCTACATTGCAAATATTAAATATTGAATATGTAAATATTAAACAACATACTACTGCACAAGCAATTAGCCAAAGAAGAAATCAAATGGCAAATCAAAATATGTTTCAAATAAAAAGAAAAAAAAATAATAATCCAAAACCTGTGGGATGAAGCAAAAGTAGGTATAGCATAAAATTTATGCTATAAATGCTTGTATCAAGAAAAGAAAGTTCAAAAAACAACTTAGCATTATTCCACAAGGAACTAGAAAAAGTAGAAACTTAGCTGAAATTTAGTAGAGGAAGAAAATAACAAAGGAAAATCAGAAATAAATAAGGTAGGGACCAGAATAAACTATTATATAACATTGAAAGTAATGACCAGTTTTTCCAAAAAAATAAACAAAATTGTTAATGCTTTAACTACATTGATTAAGGAAGAAAGAGAGGACTCAAAAACCAAAATGAGAAATGGGAAAAAAAAAGAACAGTACAACAGATAACCACATAATGTGATAGCAGATTAGTATAAATAAATATATATTAACAAATCTGATAACTAAGAAAAAATATAAACCCAGATAATTCCTAAAAACCTTTTAAGTTACCTTGATTGAATCATAAATCTTGAATTCAAGAAATAGGAAATCTTCTTAGATCAATAACAAGAATGAAAATTGAATTAGGAATCAAAAATTTTCCCTGCACAGAAAAGCCCAAGACCCCATGGTTTCATTTATTTACTATTTACTATTTTATTTTCTATTAATTTGACTCATACACGGGGAGGTGGGCCATTACCGATTTTGGAAGAATGTCACCTTTTGTCCAACTAATTTAACCATAAGTAAGCTGAGTTTTCATAGTTTTGTACCTGAGACAAGATGACCCTAATCAGATATTAAATTACCAAAATGAACATTTCTCACCTTTGTAACTCATACTTTTAATGCTCATTTGCCTGATCATCTGGTTGACTCTGATGCCGAGACAAAAAGCATTATATGCTTGATACCTATGCTGCATTCGATAAATCAGCCTACTCAGAGGTATTGCTTATTAACAGAAACTACTTCAGAGCCAGGTTAGGGACAATGATCACAAGCATTTTACTCAATCAACTTATTCTTTGGCAGCCAATGGAACTTGATGCGTATTGTGTATTTAGATTTTTTTTTTTTTTTTTTTTTTTTTTTATTAGAGAGAGAGACTGAGAATGAGAGGAGAGAAGGTCAGAGGGAGAAGCAGACCTCCCGCAGAGCCGGGAGTCCGATATGGGACTCGATCCCGGGACTCCGGGATCATGACCTGAGCCGAAGGCAGTCGCTCAACCAACTGAGCCACCCAGGCGCCCCGCGTATTGTGTATTTAATACTACCATAAATTATTTTGGTATTACAAAACTTAGATTCTAATATTTTTCTGTGAAGGTGATCTTAAATCTGAGCTTCTGGTACTCCAAAACTAGAAAAGCTATTGTCTGACACACGTCTTGTTGTCTTTGGGCTGCAAACAATCTATTAGCAGAGTAAAGCTTCATGGCCTTGTGACCAATGCAGCCACATAAGATCCTGTTTTCTGAAGGACCCCAATCTTGGGTATGATACTCTGTTGTCACAATCTTGAAATATTTAATGATTTTATACATGAATTTGTGTTTGGTAAGCGAACTGCTGTAAGATTATAGAATCTGTACTTCTGATCACATGCACGATAATACCTCCTACTAGTTGCCTGCTTTCCACTCTCTGGCATCCTGGACCACTTGGAGTTCCCCTCTCACTTTTGTCCCGTGATCCATTCTGCTCTCCCCCTCTAAACCCAGTGGAGGCATGGGTATAGGCAGATATAGAGAGGGTTAGAAGGATGGTTGCCCCATGGGTATAGGCAGATATAGAGTATGGTATAGGCAGATATAGATATGGGTATAGGCATGGGTATAGGCAGATATAGATATGGGTATAGGCATGGTATAGGCATGGGAATAGGCATGGTATAGGCATGGCATGGGTATAGGCAGATATAGAGAGGGTTAGAAGATGGTTGCCTCATCCTCCTGGGGGCAAAACAAGGCAGCAGACATCCTTGCCCCATGCTGTTAGCAATATGGCACATATGGTGGATGACTAAGTGAGGACTTTTTACTCAATGCTGTACCAAGCATGTCCCAGTACAGAGGTTTCAGTCCCTTAGGTGTCATCTGTCTCCATGGGATGTGGTAGGGTACAACTGAGAGAAAATTGACTTCTTTGTCCCAAGCCAGGTTCCTGAATCATTTATTTTGCATTGGATTTGTAAATTCTATAGCCGGCAATATTCATGACTTACGTTGCCTGATTATTGTAATGTAGCTTGAGCAATTAAAAAATCTGTTGGAATAATCATCTGAAATATTTTCCTAGAGTTCTCCATATATATATTTTATTCTTTAAAAAATTAACCTTGTATAATATTAACTTTGTGTCTTAGTTGGTAGGCTAATTCCTATGTGATTTGACTTTCTAATAATTCACCATTAACTAACTTTGTAATCAATTATATATTTAAAGTATATTTTTAGTAGAACAGACAATAAAGTTTATATGAGGGATACAAAGTAATTAATGTGTTTATTTCACTCAATGATACATTAAAAAATTTTTACATGCCATTAAGTATAGATCTACATCATTCTTTGTTTTTAATCAAAGAATATCTGCACGTGTTAAAAAATGAATAGCTTAGATTTAAAATGAAAAACAAGATTTTTTTTTCATAACCACCATGCCCTCTTCCCAGAGGCAAACACTCACAATCATTTCTTATCTCGATTTTTCTGGTAGTTAATATTATGACCCCAAATAATGTTCCTATTCAGGTTGCCCTTGGGTTGAATCCCTATCTAAAACATGAAGCTATAGCCCTCTTACCCCACTTCTTTTCTTTTATCATCATCACAAGTTTTTTGAGAGTAAAATTGTTATTTTAATTCTTCTATAAGTTACCTTAAAACTTTTTTTTAAGTTTTTATTTTAGTCCCCCAGTATTCATCATGATAAGTGCACTCCTTAATTCCCCATCACCTGTTTTTAACCCACCCTCCCCACCTCCCCTCTTGTAATCATCAGTTTGTTCTTTATAGTGAAGAGACTGGTTATTGGTTTGCCTCTTTCTTTATTTTTCTCCCATTGCTCATTTGTTTTGTTTCTTAAATTCTGCGTATGAGTGAAGTCCTACGGTATTTATCTTCCTCTGACTTATTTTGCTCAGCATAATGCTCTAGCTCCATCCATGTCATTGCAGATGACAAGATTTCATTTTTGTGGCTCAGTAATATTTCATTTTCTATACATACCACATCTTCTTTATAGACTCATTTATAAGGATGGAAGTTTGGGCTACTTCCATGTCTCGACTATTATCGATAATGCTGCTATAAACATAAGGGGGTGTTTATATCTTTTCAATTTAGTGTTTTTGTTTTCTTTGGCTAAATACCCAGTCATGTAATTACTGAATCATAGGTTAGACCTATTTTTAACTTTTTTTTTCTTGCAAGAGAGAGATCATGTATGTGCTAGTTGTCAGGGGAGGGGCAGACAGAGAAAGAGAATCTGAAGCTGACTCTGTGCTGAGTGCAGAGCCCAATGGAGGGCTCAATCTCATGGCTCTGATCATGACCTGAGCCAAAGCCAAAATCAAAAAGTGGATGCTTAACTGATTGAGCCACCCAGGTGCCCCTGGATTATTTTATTTTTGGGTGTCGAGCTTTATAAGTTCTTTATGTGTTTTGGATACTAACCCTTTATGGGATTTGTCATTTGCAAATATCTTTTCCCATTTAGTAGATTCCATTTTAGTTTTGTTGATTGTTTCATTTGCTGTGCAGAAGCTTTTTATTTTGATGAAGTCCCAATAGTTTATTTTTGCTTTTGTTTCCCTTGCCTCAGAAGAAATATCTAGAAAAAAGTTGTTACGCCAGTGTCAGAGAAATTACTGATGTGCTCTTCTCTAGGATTTTTATAGTTTCAGGCCTCGCGTTAGGCCTTTAATCTTTTTTTTAAGATTTTATTTCTTTACTTATTTATTATTTGAGAAAGAGTGAGCAAGAGCACTGGGAGAGAGGGAGAAGCAGACTCCCCATCAAGCAGAGAGCCCGACGTGGGGCTTGATCCCAAGACCTGTGACCATGACTCGAGTGAAATGCAGACACTTAACTGACTGAGTCACCCAGGTGCCTCAGTCTGTAATCTATTTTGAATTCATTTTTGAATTTTGTGTGTGCTTTAAAAAAGTCGTCCAATTTCATTCTTTTGTATGTTGCTGTCCAGTTTTTTCAACACTGAAGAGACTATCTTTTTCCTATTGGATATTCTTTCCTACTTTGTTGAAAATTAATTGACCATATTTCTGGATTTTCCATCCTTTTCCATTGATCTATGTGTCTAAGGACTTTTAATAAAATATTGAACCTATATTTGTTTTTTCTGTCATAAGATAGTCATATCTCTACCTCCCTTCCCCTTTTTCCTTGTGCTTTTATTAATACCTTTACTTTTATACTATCAAAGAGGATACTTATTTTATTTTGAAAGCCATAATTAATTTCTCTGCTTTGTTGTTATATTGGCATCCATTAAATATTTGTATCTTGTTTTATAGATGAAAACATTGTCAATTTAAACCTTAATGCCATGCTGAGATTTTTTTTCCTCTCCATATTCATCGTCATAACCACCATATCCCTCAAAGAAACAGTCCAGTGTGGAAATTTAATTTCTTTATGTTTTTAAAGTGTTAGTTGTGGGGTGCCTTGGTAACTCAGTGGGTTAAGTGTCTGACTTTTGATTTTGACTCAGGTCATGTTCTCAGCGTGGTGAGATAGAGCCCTGTATGGGGCTCAGTGCTGGGCATGGAGCCTGCTGCGCATGGATACTCCCTTTGCCCCTCCGCCACACTCTCTTAAAAAAAAAAAAAAAAGTGTCAGTAGCTCAAAAATTATATTTTGTTTCAGTTTGTTCAGTCTACCATATTAAGTCAAAAGGAGAACAAGCTATCTTCATAATTTTTGTTTTGTATTTCATACAAGACATGGTGGATGCACCATGATATAATCACCTTAAATGTATACCTTTATGGATGAATTGATGATCGAGATTATCTATATAAGAAATCCCTAAGGCTCTTACTGTTGTCATACTCTGTGAACATTTAATTTATTTATGGATTTGCCAAATTTTTAGCAAAAAATGCCATAACAATTTATGCTTGGATTAGTAGTATATGAAAATAACTATTTCTTCAAAGCCCCACCATTGAAACCTAATAATATTGAAACCTAATATACTCTTAAAACTTAATAAACTTTTTAAGTTTTCTATTTTGGATGGGCTCTCTTCTAATTAAAAAAACAACAACACAACAACAACAAAAAACCTCACTGTCTGCTTTAACTCTTTTTTTTTTTTAAGATTTTATTTATTTATTTGACAGAGAGAGAGATCACAAGTAGGCAGAGAGGCAGGCAGAGACAGAGAGGGGGAAGCAGGCTCCCCACTGAGCAGAGAGCCTGATGTGGGGCTTGATCCCAGGACCCTAAGATCATGACCTGAGCCGAAGGCAGAGGCTTAACCCACTGAGCCACCCAGGCACTCCTGTCTGTTTTAATTCTAATTATTCTG
>CM052810.1:95142683-95279933 GCA_028533885.1 Nasua narica | reverse complement strand
TTTTTTTTTTTTAAAGATTTTATTTATTCATTTAACAGAGAGAGAACACAAGCAGGCAGAGAGGCAGGCAGAAGCAGAGAGAGGAGCAGGCTCCCTGCGGAGCAAGGAGCCCGATGCGGGACTCGATCCCAAGACGCCGGGATCATGACCTGAGCCAAAGGCAGTTGCCCAACCAACTGCGCCACCCAGGCGTCCCTAATTATTCTGTTTTTTATTAAGATTGATGATGTTTTCATACTATCATTTAATCTTTTGTTATTTACACATTTATTTGTTATAGGATAATATGCAACATAATCATATTTATATAAATATATAGTTTTATTCACTTGATAGTTCACTTTATTTCACAACTTTATGCTTTTCAATATTATTGGGTATATTTTCTTTGCATAAAGCTGTTGAGGCTTTGATGACACAAAAATTACTGAACAGAAATTGAGGTGAGAATCCAGAGTTCAGAACATGGAGACTTTCCTCAATGCACCAAAAGTGAAGTGGAGAATATGGACAAGTTTGCAGTTTTAGTAATTGGAATTTGAGGGAATTTTTAGTCTAAGTCTATTTTTTTCAATGAAGCATAAAATGGAGTCATCAACTGAAGGAGGGGAAAGTGTAGGATATTTAAGGAAATAGAGGAAGCTAATAAATGTAGTTTCTTAAAAGATATATGTCTATACATCTCTATCTCTATCTATCTATCTCTCTCTCTCTATCATCTATCCATCTATCTAATCAAGAGAGATGTCAACACAGAAACATGCAAAATGAGTGTCACCAAGCTATTAAAGGTAATAGCTTTTGGGGGGACGTCTGGGTGGCTCAGTTGGTTGAGTGTTTGACTCTTGGTTTCAGCTTATGATCTCATGGGTCCTGCAATAGAGTCCCTCATCTGACTGTGTTCAGTGGGGAGTCTGCTTGGGCGTTCTCTCCCTCTTCTATCTCCTGCTGTCACTCATGCTCTCGCTCTCTCTCTAAAATCAATCGATTTTTTTTTTTTTAAGATAGTACTGTAGGAATTAGAAAGCAGAATGGGGCAGAAATAGACTGAGACCACTTAGATTTGAATTTTTAATATAATAGCCATTACTCATATATTGCCTTTATGATAAAAAGAAAAAATATATAAAACTTAATAATCTTTTTAAATTTTTGTTTTAGCCAATTTGAGCTATGTTATAGTTCCAGAGTTATCAGATAAGGTTTTATATTTATAAAATATATTTTTTAAAATAATAACTTTAAGTTGCTTATTTTATGTTTGCAATCATAATTATGAAACAGTTGGTCTATTAACAAGGACAATTGACAAAGTAGGTTTTCTTTTCTTGTTGTTATTGTTTAACCCACATTTCTCTCTCTTTCTCTCTCTTTTTTCAATTTTGGAAAACTATTTAAAAGAACACTAAATTACTAAATGCAGTTTTCACATCCTTATTGTGTATAGGGATGAAAAACAGTCATCATTCAAATGAATTTTTCTTCTCAAATAATGATAACATCTATTGAAACTTTCTGTGTTGAAGATCTTGGGTAGGAGAATGGAAATCACTTAAATTTTACATGCTTTATGCAGAGTTTCCAACAAAGATATTCATTTTTATTTGAAGTTGTAAAAAAAAACAAAACTGATTTTGTTTAAAAGTCTATCTTAGGACATAGAAATTGGTTATTTATGCATGTAAATTTTCATATATCTGAATAATATCTCTGTTATGGGCTAAAACAAAAAAAAAATCAACATTTAATGAATTTTTTGTAAAATATGATGTCTGGGTCCTTACAAAGTAAAGACTGCTAAAAATAAATATTCCTAAACTTATGCATATAAATAAATATAATCCTTTGACTTATTATAATAATATTGAAAGAGATGGATATATTTTTAGAAATCTCATTTTATAATTTACTTTTGAAATAATTCAGAAACAAAAAATTATCTTAGTTATTGCATGGTATAAATACTCCCCTTCGCAAAAATAAGGTTTCCAAAAAGGAGTGGCAGTGATGATAGTGGACTTGGAGGGTTTTTTGTTTGTTTGTTTGTTTGTTTTCATTTACTTTAGGACACATTAATACTATTAGTGTGGAGAAGATTGGAGGAAGGGAATGATAAGTCTCCTTCTGTGCCATAAACCTTAAAGAACAGTTCCAAAAAGACTTTAAGAGAGAATAATATGCACATGTTTAATGCAGTTTGACTTACCAATACTTAAAATTAGTACTTATAAACAGTTGTTCTATTTTTATTTAAACCATTCATTCATTTGTGATTTACAACTTTACTATTTTCATAAACTATTTTTAAGTAGTAGTTTATTTTTCATAAACTACTAATTTTTTAAAAAGAAATTAAAAAAAGAAATTATTTACTCTTAACATATAGCTTTATCAAAACCGCAACACAGAAAATATTTCTTTCTTTTGAAATATGTTAAACAGGTAAAGCCCTTTGTTTTCTTCCCCCTTCCTGTGTTTCTTCTTCTTCTGTCTATACATCTCTCTCTATATCTATCTATCATTTATCTATCTAATTTAGGGTGGTTCTGTTAAAAGTTACCCCTATTAACTTTTCTTTCTTTACAAATTTCATCAATTGCTCTAGGGCTTCTTTGATAATACCTTAGAATCTGCTCACTGTTTGAGAGAAGAAACGCCCATTAAGGTTATGTTTACCCAGAAATAGCCTGTTTGAATTTCTTTATATCTCAGCTCTCTGGTGTCTTCTTAACCCACTCAATGGCTATGGTGAGGAGTCTTCCTGGTAGTGGTATTGGGTTCTATAGCTCTTGCGTAGAGGAACATTCTAAAGAATGTATGAAAAATGGGGGTCTGGGTGGCTCAGTGGGTTAAAGCCTCTACCTTCAGCTCAGGTCATGATCTCAGGGTTGGGATTGAGCCCCCCATTGGGCTCTCTACTCAGCAGGGAGTCTGCTTCCCCCTCTCTCTTTGCCTACCCCTCTGCCTGCTTGTGATCTCTCTGTCAAATAAGTAAATAAAATCTTTTAAAAAAATGTGATAAAAAAAACTCTCACTTTGATTTTTTAAGAAGTAGATTTGTAAAGATTTTGAGGAGGGTGATTTGTTTTATTTTATTTTATTTTAGTCTTCACCAGTGTTCCAAAACTGAGTTGTTTGCTAGATAATTTATTTTTAAGAATGCAAACATTTGAAGGAATGAATGTCAAAATAGTTCTGACATATGCCAGGGATATGGGCCACTTCTCTCTTTTTTTTTTCTTAGTTAAAAATATGTCTAAAGAAATTCCATTATAAGCCCAGGTACGTGACTCCAATTTAAATATATATACATATATATATCATTTTCAGACGTAACTTGTTAACTGCATTTTCTGTATTTCTCTTGCCTTAACCTGTGCCTTTTATGGACAATTCCAAATGCATTTTTCACTGGGAACACCAAGTTTGCCCCCAAATCAGAAAAAGCTTCCCATTCAACACCCCAGCCCTCTACCCTGCTAAATACCAAATGTATCAGTCTGAGTATCATTAACTGCTATAAAAAAACATAACCCTCAATTTCAGGGGATTTAAAAATTAGAAGTTTGTGACAATAAAATGTGGGTGTTCTTGGCCAGTTGATCTGTATCCCCTACATAGAGATTCAGGGAACCTATATACACGTTCATTCTTATAGTTTGGACTCTCTTGTCAAAGCTTCTTGTATTTAGTCTAAATATGAGAGAACAATGGAAAAGGCACATTATCTTTTTAATTAATTTGAACTATAAGTGAGTGATACATATCACTTCCACTCAGAATCCCATTGCAAAAACTAGTCAAATGGCCCTACCTAGATGCAGCTATGATTCAGAAATGAAATTCCTTTCCTGGACTGTGGTTTTTCAGAACACTTCCACCCAATGGCTGGGAACAGAAACAGTGGAAAGTTAATTATCTTTGCTATCCCGGAACAAAAGCATATGCACTTTATTTCTTAATCACCAAAGTTTGGAAATTTCTTCATAGTTTAAAAAAATGGTGTTTCACTTTCTACACACACACACACATATAATTAATTTTTAGTGCCTGTTTGGTGCCAAGACAAAGAAAATGTAAATAATTAACCTTTAGGGGCGCCTGGGTGGTTCAGTGGGTTACAGCCTCTGCCTTCAGCTCAGGTCATGATCTCAGGGTCCTGGGATTGATTCCCAGAATCAGGCTCTCTGCTCAGCAGGGAGCCTGCTTCCCCATCTCTCTCTCTGCCTGCCTCTCTGCCTACTTGTGATGGCTCTCTCTCTGTGTGTCAAATAAATAAAATCTTTTAAAAAAATTAATTTTTAAAGTCAAGAAAATAATATGGATAATTGGAAATAATATAAAATAAAGGCAAAATTTCTATTTAGAGTCCAACATTTCTAACTACATCAGAGTTTAAAGAATTGGGGTTTTCAGGAAATTGTCATATTAGATTCTCTAAAAATAAGTTGTTCCTGGTCGGTGAAATAGAAAGCTTTATGGCCTTATATTATTCACACATCTTTCCAAAAGAAGTTAAATAAATACATACTTCCTAGTTTTCATGAATAAGTAAGTAGCCTGCGTCTCCATAAAGACTCAAATATAGACCACCCTTGTTAACATATTCTCTCTATATTAATGGGTAATTGTTTTTCATTCTCTGAGGGGAAATGCTAATGGATAGGATTTAATCATAATTTTATCAAATTGAGTAATTTTCAAAATATTATTAATTGATGTAGTGAGTGCATTGCTTAAGACCTTACAGGGATCTTTCCTGTCCCTAACTTTTAGAGATACTAGAGATGTATGTCATACAGGATAAATTTGTAATAATAGAAGACAAATATGAAGTATTAAATTAATTAAAATTAATGTAATTTTATGCATATTCTCAAATAAACATTTCACAAGAAAAAGAGAAAATCGTCTAGGCTTATATATTAACACTGACAACAAGTCTGCATGTGATATGGAAGATAAATTTTGTCAAAAAACATATGACAAATATTAAGATTTGAAGATTTTTCTACTGCGTGTAACAGCGATGTGTAGCAGAGGCAGCACTTTACATCTTCCCTCTTAGGTTCCCCAACTAGAATTTGAGAATTAAATTAAATTGACATAAAACAGATTAACAGGAGAAAAGCATACAGATTTATTTAATATAAATTTTATATGATATAGAAGCTTAAATAAGAAAATGACTACAAAAATGCTTTTACACTTAGGTTGAAAAAAACAGGGGCAGTTGTGGAAAAGTAAGTAAAATATATAAGACTAAAGGAAAATATAATTAATGTAACTGGCTCTATTTGTGCAGAATTCTTTTGGTCTGGACTCTCTGTCTCTGATGATAAGAATGTTTCTTCCCTTCTGGTAGAGAAAGGGCATCTTTCACATATGAGTTTAGTATTCTGCTTTTAGAAAGAAAAAAACAGGTCAGAATGCCCTTCTTGTACCTGCTGTTTTTTAAGTGTCAGTAGCTCAAAATAACCCTTATAGCAGAGTGACATATTTTAGAGTGGCATATTCTTCAGATGGTATTTTTCATACTTTAGAAGTTTAAATTTGCAATGTCTTTACTAGGATGTCAATATACAATATCTACTATTATAATATCTATGTACAAGTTTATATAAGTTCCATTTGCCTTTAAAAGAAAAAAATATACTGGCAAGTTTATAAAGTTATTAGTGTCTTCATATTAAATGTCAAGTAATCCATTGAATATTAGGCTCCTCATTGTTAGGTAAAAGTGTATTTTTAGTCTCATAGGAAATTTTCAGTAGGAATTAAAGATTACATTTTATTTTCTTATTTTTAAGTTGGACTTTGTTTATTGCTAGTCACATCACGACTATGAATTGTAGTTTCTTTCTTTCTTTTTTTTAAGAGATTTTATTTATTTATTTTTTCCAGAGAGATCGAGAGAGAGACAGAGAGAGCACAAGCAGGGAAGGGAGAGAGGCAGAGGGAGAGGGAGAGGCAGGCTCCCCTGCTGAGCAAGGTGCCTCATGTGGGACTCGATCCCAGGATCCTGAGATCATGACCTGAGCTGAAGGCAGACGCTTAACCGACTGAGGCACCCAGGCATCCCTAATTGTAGTTTCTATCATTTAAAATTATGGAACAGTTCTAAGATGCTTTTTCTTTTTTTAAACAAAGTTTGCTAAAATGACTCAATTAGTGATTCTTAAAAGATTTGTTTGCCTTTTTCGAAATCAATATTGGTGGATTTTTCTTGAGGGGGCAGAGGAGGGATTGGTTTTATAAAATAAGTTTCATTTTTTAAATTTTTTTGGAAAACAGTAGCTAATATAGTAATATTTGAGTAGAGCTAATGAAATGTAAGTTTAAAGTTGTCATGGAGTCTTATTTGATTTGACATTTGACTAAACTTCAAAAAAAGAATTTTTTTTTGAAAATACTATCTAAGCAGAACCATATTTTTTATGATGATAGTGGCTTATCAATTTGTGATGTATAAGGAAAAAATGTCAATGTAAAATAAAAATTTAAGGTTACTTTAAATATTGTAAAACTTATGAGATATCCATGTATTTATTCTACAATGAATATATGCTAACTGGAAAGTCAATTAAAATTAGAATTGAGATTCAGCGATTGGATAAACAGATGATTTATATTTACATGGTTAAACTATGAAAAGAAGATGTTAGGTGGTACTTCATTTTTTTTTACCATATTGAATTTTAAAAACAGTCTTGAATTTTAAGATAAATGTGTTTTATATATTTCTTTTGTTTTCATCTTTCAAATCTGCAGAAAAATTAAAACAATAGTAGCAATACCTTTATCTGAATTCACCAATTCTCATCAGTCACATTTGTTTTTTCTTTTTTTCATCTATATTACATTAAAAAAAAGGAAGTTGCAGATTCTGAAACTAAGACATTCTCTTATGTAATACCACTGTCACAACCAAGAAGTTCAACATTGATAAAATAATCTTACCTAATAAATACTCTATATTCAAATGTCCCTGATTTCCTAGTTGTCCTTGAGTTTTCTGTGGCTTTTTTTCTAAGATTCAATCAAGGATCACAAAGTTGCACATAGTTGTTATATCTATTTAAATCTAGAACAGCAACCCCAAACCTACTTTTTCTTTTCTTTCATGACATTCATTATTTTTTTAAACATTATTTATTTGAGAGAGAGAGAGTGAGAGAGACCATGAGAGGGAAGAGGGTCAGAGAGAGAAACACACTCCCCGCTGAGCAGGGAGCCTGATGTGGGACTCAGTTCTGGGACTCCAGGATCATGACCTCAGCCGGAGGCACTCACTCAACCAATTGAGCCACCCAGGTGCCCTCTTTCATGACATTGATGATTTTTAAATATCTAGGCCAGATGTCTTACATAATGTCCCACAATCTGGAGTCTTCTGATTGATTCATCATACTTAGATATTGGTCTAACATTTTTGCCAAAAATGCAATATACATGATATTACGTAGCATCATGAAACATATTTATAATTCTGGGTTTGATACTTGCACAACCTCTCCATTATAAGGTTGCCATTTTTTGTTTGCTATTATTAATGATATGCAGGCTAACACCTTGAAACTGGGTGAATAACCCGTTTTCCATCAGCATTTGAACCAACGATTTTAGATTCATTGATGATCCTTGTTCGAATAGATGATTATTTTGATGGTGGCAGCATGCTCATATTCTCAGTCTATCATTCTTTTTACGTTTATTTGCTTGTATAATTATGTAAATAATAGCTCTTCCTCCCATCTGCACCTTTTAGAGTGTCTCTAGAGACTTAGGGATTTTAAAAAATATAATAGTCAATTCATCCAAAATTTAAATTGTGATATGTACTGATAGTAGAATGCTATACAACAATCAGAATAAATAATTTCCAATGCATAACAATATGGGTTGGTCTCACAAAAATAAGTCTGACAAAAAAGAGTATATTCCTTATGATTCCCTAAGTTAAAAAACACACAAAAAATATCCATGCTGTTAGAAGTCAGGAGGGGTGGCTTTTGATGATGTATGCATGTGGCTTCTAATGTTTTAATAATGTTCTATTTCTTGATTTGGGTCTGGTTAAATGAGTGTGTTCTCACAATGAAAATTCACCAAATAATGCCCTTATTTTTAAGTTTGTATTTTTCTGTTTGTATGTTATACATCGATATAAAATCAGAAAAAACTTGATCCAAATTTGCTCAATTGGGCAAAGCTAGCTCCTTTGTTTTTCTGACATGTTCCCACTATTCGTTAAGAAGTTCTTTGATTTTCTGACCCTAGAATATATATTCCATTTTCAGTTTGTATTTCTGTCTAAAGAAACCTGATTCTTTTTAGAAGCCAAGAACTGGGCACTAAGTATGTTTATTGCTAAGAGTGTCATTACTTTTAGAATCTTTTAAGGCTGGAGAGAGCCAACACACACACACACACACACACACACACACTGTATTTGTGGGATTTTTTCCCCCTAATTATGAGGTCATATTCATACCTCCAATTCAAGTTCTTCTCCAGGGTTTTTCTCAACTTTCTTGATTTGTACTTGCCTTTCCCACAGTGATAACTCTGATTTCCAAGAATATCAATGTTTTCTTATGAAGCCTTTCCTACAATACACACACAATAATTTTAGAATTATTCTAACTATACAACTATCAGAAACAAGCCTGCAAAGGAAAGTTCAAAGTTGAAAGCAATAATCAGTGATGTCATGCCAATTTACCTTTTTCTCTCTTTGTTGTTATTTTAGTTGAAATGTTTCTATTTTTTCAGGGCATATAATAATTATATATTATTCTTTCACCTTGTTCCCACCTATATTTTGATCGTAAATCTGAAATTAGCACAATAAATTCTCACTGTTTGTCCTTTGCCAGGTTCTTCCCAGTTGTCTTTGGAATATATGAAATAAGTTTTCTAGTAGACTCCTCAGGAAGTACTTGACTCCAGCATTCCCTGAATTCTTGAACTTTTAAACATGTTTTCGGGTAGCCC
This sequence comes from Nasua narica, assembly GCA_028533885.1. NCBI lineage: Eukaryota > Metazoa > Chordata > Mammalia > Carnivora > Procyonidae > Nasua > Nasua narica. The sequence continues at coordinate 95,270,936 of CM052810.1, read as the reverse complement.
ATGAAACTTGAAGGAAACATTGGCTGCATAATAGGGCATTGAACTGTTCTTTCCTTAAATTTTAAAAAGGTGTTAATCCGGTGTTAATCTTACCTTGTATGTTGCTATAGAGAAATAATGCCTCATGATTTTCATCTCTTTAGAAGTGATTTGCTTGTTTTACTGAATAGCCCAGATTTCTTTTCTGTATTTTTATAATCTAATTCTATTAGAATATGTCTCAGAGTTAGACTTTCTGGATCAATTTTTCTAGTAATATTTAGGATACTTAAAGTGCTACATTAGAGCTTTTTGCATTTCCAGAAGAAAAGTTTTTAGATTATGATTTTAAATATTAGTTCTCTGTTTTTTATTTTCTTCAAGGAAATCAATTATACATATATTGAATCATTTAAATCTTTTATATCTATCATTGTCTGTCTAATCATTCTCAGCTGTTACTAAGTGTTCTTTATTATAGCTTAGTCAAATATACCTATTTTGGAAACCTTGGACTCAGTCTTCATTTCTGAGATACTTTTTCACTGTCTTACCTAATTTCAGTCAACTCATATATATTATGACTTCCTTTTTTTTTTTTTTCTTTTTTTTAAGAGAGAGAGAGAGAGTGCAAGGAGGGATGGGGGGAGGGGCAGAAAGAGAAAGAGAATCTTAAGCAGGCTCCGCTACACAGGCCTCAATCTCAGACCCTGAGATCATGATGTGAGCTGAAATGAAGAAATGGCTCAAAAGACTGAGCCATTCAGGTGCCCCACGACTTCCTTTTTAAAATCCAGTTTAGTTCTGATATTTTGGATTTCAGATTCAAGATAATAAACATACATACATATGTGAATATTTATTCTTTCTTTTCCAGATGTTCAGGGAGACTTCATAAAAATTCTTAAGTTACCTCTCTTTCTCCTGGGGGGATGCTTACAAGACTGACAGTCCCAGATCACCTCTTGTGCTGTGTCCTTTAAAGCCCTGTCTTTCTGTTCCAGAATTAGCTAATGTTGTCATCCATCAAATTTCTGACTTGGTCTTAGGAATTCTGAGAATCTCTGTTTGTCAGAATGAGTCTGAGTTCCAACTGTTAGGTTTGTTTCCCTCTCTTTTTTCCCCCTACTCTGTTTTAGCATATACTTGAGCTGAGTGTTCTTATTAGGGTATTTTCCCCTTGCTTGAATATCATTTGAAGTGTTTGGTATTTTTAATCTCCCACTTATACCCAACTGTGGGTGAAGGGTAGTTTTCTTTTCCCTTCTCATGTATATGACTTTGGCGTATGAGTGGAAATCTATTCAAATATACATGGCCTCTGTTATCCTATATAGAGTAAACACTTTTTAATATTGAAATTATAGATTCATGTATTTTCAGTTATGATGTTTTTGTATGCAAGCTGTGTTGCATTATGTATAGTCTTGCATGATTTAACATTCAAAGAACATGTACTAAAAACCCATTATGTGCCAAACACATGGATTGTTTCGTTTAACTGGCATCTTTAAAGCTTTTTCATGGGTATAATTCTTTAGCTTAGAACCAAGGCATAAAGTTATTATTCTCGTTTGTTGGTAGACCATTTGTATATTCATAAAGTGTTTTGAAATAACTTTATCCCTTCCCACAATAACCACTATTAGAAAATAGTCTTTACCTATTTGATTAAAAAAAATTCCTATTTTTTTTACATTGAGTAATGTTCACTTAGTAAATTAAAACATGTAAAAAATTGGATTAAAAAATAATCCCAATTATAAACTGAGCAAGGGTGGAAATGTAGAAAAAAGGAAAAGTTCAGAGAAAATATACTTTAAGGCTCTAAATGCCAAACATTCTTCACGTTAATAAGGGTGACCAGCACATGGGACAGAGGTAAACCATGCAAGATTCTGAGTGCTCAGTAAACCTCAGAAGAGGTTAGTACAGGGAGGGCCACATGACGATAGGTTTTAAATCATTAGAGGAATAAAGCTGGCTAGAAATATTTTATTCAAGTTTTAAAATCCAGAATGATCAGTGTTTATCTATTAGTTAATGAAGGATGAGTTTGCCTACCATGAATGATGAGTTTTGTGAGGATGTTAGAAAATAAGGCTATAAAGGTGGCATTAGTATACTGACAACCTTCAAAGTGAAAATAAGATAAAATTAATACAGTGAAAATAGAAAATATTTGGTTCTTAATCTGAAGAATGTTATGATGAAAGCAGTTCATTAAGAAGTGAAGATATTTTGGGGATGCCTGAGTGCCTCAGTGTCTTAAAGCCTCTGCCTTCAGCTCAGGTCATGATCTCAGGGTCCTGGGATTGAGCTCTACATTGGGCTCTCTGCTCAGCAGGGAGCCTGCTTCCTCCCACCCCCGCCTGCCTCTCTGCCTACTTGTGATCTCTCTCTCTGTCAAATAAATAAATAAAATCTTAAAAAAAATTATTTAAAGAAGTGAAAATATTTTATTTTATTCTATTTTAAAGATTTCATTTATTTATTTGAGAGAGAGAGAGAGAGAGGAGCAGAGGGAGAGGGAGAAGCAGACTTTGTGGAGCCCAACAAAGGGCTCGATGCCAGGGCCCTGAGATCACAACCTGAGCTGAAGCCAAGAGTCGGTTGTTGAACTGAATGAGCCACCCAGGTGCCTGTGGCATGAAAATATTTTATATCAGCCACTCTTTAATATGAAATCTGTCATGAAAGTTTTTCAGAAGAGATACATCCGCCCCCCCCATGTCTTCTGTAGCAGAGAAAAGAAAAGTTTGGACTTGAACTTATTCCTGTGCGGGGGCAGCAATTTCATTTTCTATTCTTGAGAGAAAATGCTAATGTAAGCTAGTAAGAGTGACACCTCTATTTTACATTTATATATATAACTATAAGTTGATTTATATTTAAAAACAGACCAAAGGCAATACTCCCATATTGCCTTCAGGTATGAATATCTTTCGTAAATATATATTTATGTTTGTTTGCATCTAAAATATTTATAAATGTTGGTCCCTCTTTCCAAGTAATAATTCCTGCTGACCCTATTCCAGTGAACTTATTGCCACCCACCCCAGGGTGGATTGCTATTATGGAGGATAGCATCAATGGTGAGATTCCAGGATTGAGAGTGGCAGCTAGAAGTTAATGCATTTATTTGGATGGGACATCAGAATAGAGAAATGGCATTATTAGTTGAGAGGAAGAATGAAAATGGCATTTTGAAAGAAAAACTGACAAAATTAAGAGAGACTGGCTATGAGCAAGGAGGGACAATAACTAAAGCTGTATTCCGAACTTTAAATTATTACTGTGACTTTGAACTCTAAAGAACTTAAAAGAGTATGATTACACATTTGTTTATGCCTTCTTTATTCAACAATTGTTAGTGAATGGCTAATATAGAGCAGTAACTGTTCTAAACATGAGAATTTGATGATTAACATAGCAGAAAAAAATCCACGATCTCTCATTTGAACACTTACAGTTGTTATTAACTGTAATTTCTACAGTTATAGTTAATAAAAGAAAAAATGATATTGTGCTAAACTCTTCTTTCAGCTCTTTGATTAAAATGCATTTAAGTGAAAAGAGGAACTTTTTGTGTGTGTGATAAAACTTTGTATAACTAATATACTTTGGTTGAGAATTGAGAAATTTATCTAATACCTATTTTGTGCCTGGAATTCTACCTGATGCGTCATGTATACACATTATCTCATTTAGTCATTATAACGTTGTTATAATGTTCAAATTATTTCAGCCTCTCAAAGTGATAAAAAATGAGCCTTAGGATAAAGAGTAGCTTGCTGAAGGCACATACCATAAGTCACCTGGGCAGCTTTCTTTATTTGATTATATGCATTTGAAAATCTTAAGAAAAAGGTTAATCTGGTTTTCTTTTCCGTTAATAGTATAATTTTGGGTTAGTATACCTTTTCTTTTCTTTAAATTTTTTTAAAGTAAGCTCTACAACCAACATGGGGCTTGAACTCATGACCCGAAGATTAAGGGTCACATGCTCTACCGATTGAGTTAGTCAGGTGCTCCTGAAATATATTTGTTCTTTGAAATTTGAGAATGTTAGAATCCTTATTCTGAACTTAAATATTATACATAAGAATAGACAAAGACAGTACAGAACTGCACTGTTCAATGTGATATCCACTGGCTACACGTGGTTACCTAAATTTAAAACAGTTAAAATTAAAAATTCAGATAGCAGGATCAAAGTGGCAGAATAGGGGCTCCTGACTTTCCCTCCAACCACAGACACACCAAATATATGGCTTCACATGGATCAATTCCCTCTAAGAGAAATCTAGAAATTAGTTGAGTGATTCCTACAGAGTAAGTTACTGAGAATACTCATATAGAAATGCGTAGAAAAAGTGGAGATGAACTTGTACTACAAATGCCACCTTTCAGCATAGTGCCTTATAATTTGGAGGGAACCCCAAACTCCCAGTTTCTCCTTGAGAAGTGAATGGTTTGAACCACATTTCTACCACCTGAACTGTTTGGCTTGCACTGAGTGATTGGCTCCTAAATTAACTAGTTCAGAGAATCATTAGGGCTCAGCATTCATGAGTCCCCCAGATCACATAATTAAACAAAGAGACAGTTTTTAAGAGGTACATGAGCACCTCCCAGGAGTATCCTCCCTACCCCTCAGGCTTGGCACAAAGGGAGCAGGGAAACTCAAGGTTTCTAGTTTCTCCCTGGAAGGAATTTGATTGCCTATTTTATCAGGTGCTGCCTTGGGATTAGACTTTTGATCAACCTGCATGTAGGAGTTGGCTAGATCCTTCCAGGAGACTAAAGAGGCTTGTGGGCACTTCCCTGGTTTTCTCTCTATAGCTTGCTCCAAAATTAAAATCAAATCTCCAGCTTCTCTCTCGAAGGAGCTTGTCCACATACCTAGCACCCTTATTTTATGGCTGCCACCTGAGGGATGGGCTCCCAAATCACTGAGCTCAGAGAGCCAACAGGCTCAAAATTTATCAGTCTAACAGAACTGCATTAAACAATATCAAGTTTTTAAGTGGGTATATGAGCACTTTCCATCGCTGTCCTCCTAATCTTAGCACAGAGGAAGCAGAAAAAAAATGAAGGCTTCAGATTTCTTCCTGCAGGGTTTGACTGCATACTGCTACCAGAGGGTGAGGTTTCTTTTTACTCTTCCAGGAACCTAAATGGGCACGTGGGAACTGCTGTACCTTCTCCCTCTAGCTTACCCCAGGGATAAAGCAAGTCTCTAGCTTCTCCTTGAAAGGACTTTGTTCACACATCTAGTGTCCAAGCTTCTATGGCTTCCACTGGCTGGAATTGGATCCTAAATCACTAACTTTAGGAACTAATAAGGTTCAGTACAAGCACTCCCAGTGTCTATTCATGCTGGCTCAGTGCAGAGTATACAGGCAAAAACATTCCCCTCCCAGTTGCTACTTGATAAAGGCTACACTGCCTATCACATCTTGACTTTCTCAGCTGCTGAACATTGGATTTCAATTAGCTTGACAGGGGAACTGACAAGGCAGGCAATTAGTCCTTTGGGAACTTGAATATGCATGTGGGCATTTCCCCCCACCCCCCACTTTAAGGCAAAGATGGGACTTGGCACCCCAGAATCTCCTAGGAGCCACTAAGAAAACAAAACAACAACAACAAAAACCCAGCTGTTTGGAAAAGGAACAACAAAATAAAACAAAACTTGAGTGGCACCCAGAAAGAATCTCAGGCCAGGCTGATTAGCAAAGTTCATCGCATACCAAAGCCCATATTAAGACTAGGGAAGGTGGTTGTTTTATCAAACTTAAAGAAACCAACACAAAGACTCAAGGAAAATGAATATATAGAATATGTTTCAAACAAAACAACATAATAAATCTTCAGAAGTCAGCACTAATGGTGGTAAGTGATTTGCCCAACAGAGAATTCATAGTAGTGTTCATAAAGACGCCCACTGAGGTCAGGAGAGCAACATATAAACCAATAAGAGAAAGTATTTTTAAATTACCAAAGAAATCATAGAGGTGAAGAGGACAATAGCTGAATTGAAAAATTCAGTAGAGGGGTCAACATCAGATTAGATCAGGCAGAAGAAAGGAACAGCAAATTAAAAGACATATTAGTGGACATCATCCAATGAGAGGAGCAAAAGGAGAAAAAAAATGAAAAATTGAGGAAAGTCCTGGTAATGGTAAATATATATACCAAAATCAGAATAATATTGTAATGGTGGTATGTAAATTACTTCTAACTATATTATAAAGGGTAAAAGACAAAAATATTAGAAGTGACTATAAATACAATAATTTGTTAATGGGTACACAATGTAAAAATATGTAAATGTGACATCAAATCATAAAATGTAGTGAGATAAAAGTGTGGAACTTTTATATGCACTCAGTTGTTACCAGCTTAAAATAACTGCTGCAGCTATAAAATGTTTCATGTAAGCCTCAGGTAACTACAAAGCAAAAAATTATAGTAGATTCACAAAAGAAAAAAAGAAAGGACATAAAGCAGAAATCATTAAATCACAAAAGAAGACAGAAATGGAGAAAGAAAGGAACAAAGAATCTACCAAACACCCAGAAAACAACACAATGGCAGCAGGAAGCCCTTGCTTATAAATAATAACTGTTTTTTTATAGATAATCACTTTAAATGTAGGTGCACTAAGTGCAGTAAATTCTCCAATCAAAAGATATAGAGTGGCTAAATAGATGAAAGAGAAAGAGAAGGAAGAGAGGAAAGACAGAGGGAACAGGGGGGAGGAGAGAAAGAGAGATGCTTTTTACAGGATACTCATTTCAGTTTCAAGGACATATATAAAAGTGAAGGGATGGAAAAAAAAATACTCTATGAAAATGAAAAACAAAAGAAAGCAGGGGTAGCTATACTAAACACCAGACAAAATAGACAACTGATGTATAAGGTTACAAGACTGAATCATTAAGAAATAGAAAATCTGAACAGACCAATGAGTAATCAGACTAAATCAGTGATCTACAATTTCCTAACAAAAAAATATAAAAGACCATATGAATTTATGAAACATTTAAAGAATTTAAATTCTACCGAACATTTAAGGAAGAATTAATATCAATTCTTCACAAACTCTTCCAAAAAGTTGAAAAGGAAGGAATACTATCAAACTTATTTTATGAGTTTACTATTTCCCTGATACCAAAGCAAGATATAGACACTGAAAGAAAAAAAACAAAAACGAAACAAAACCCAGAAACTATAGGCCAATATCCCTGTTGAACCTAGATGCAAAACTTCTCAAAAAAATACCAGAAAACTAATTTGAAAGTACATTAAAAGTAATATGAAAGTTCAGACACCATGATCAAGTAGGATTTATTCCTGTGATGAAAGGATTGTTCAACATACAACAAAATGTTTTATACCCCATTAACAAAATGAGGACAAAAGTCATGTGATCATCCAGATTAAAAACATATTGTTATATCAATAGGTGCAGAAAAAAATTAACAAAATACAACATCTATTTGTGATAACTCTCAACAGTGTGGGTTTACAGGAAACATACTTCAACATAATAAAGGCCATATATGAAAAACTTAAAGCTAATATCATACTCAAGGATTAAAAACTGAAAGCTTTTCTTCTGAGATCAGGACAAAGATGTCCACTTATGTCATTTTTATTCAATAAAGTCCTGGAAGTCCCAGCTGCAGCAATCAGGCAATAAAAAATAAAGGCATCTAAATTGATAAAGAAGAAGTACTCTCTGTATATGCATATGACATGATACCATATCTAGAAAACCCTAAAAATATTAAATTATTAAAATTAATTATTAAAATTAATAAATGGATTCAGTAAAGTTACAGAATACAAAATTAATATAACAGAAATCTGTTGTGTTTCTATATACTAATAAGTGAGTAGCAGAAAGAGGAATAAAGAAAATAATCCCAATATTATCATGTCAAAAAGACTAAAATACCTGGGAATAAATTTAAACAAGGAGGTGAAACACCTATACTCTAAAAACTATGACACTTTTGAAAGACATAGAAACAATACAGACAAATGCAACAATATATCTTGTTCATGGATTGGAAGAAACTCTTTGACATTGATTTTTTTGGATATGACACCAAAGGACAGGCAGCAAAAACAAAGAAACAAACAAACAAAAAACCCCAAAATCCAAAAGAGGGAGCAAACCAAACAAAAAAAAAATGGCACACAATCAAACTAAAAAGTTCTGCGCAGCATGAAAACAATCAACAAAATGAAAAGGCAGTCTACTGAATGGGAGAAAATGTTTGCCAAACAAATTTCCAATAAGGGGTTACAATCCAAAATACATAAGGATCTCTTACAGCACAATAGCTATGAATGAAATAACCTGATGAAAAAATGAGCAAGGATGTTAACAGACATTTTTCCGAAGAGGTTGTATAAATGATCAATGGGTATATGAAAGATGCTCCAGATCACTAATCATCAAAGACATGCAAATCAAAGCCACAATGAAGTATCACTTTACACATGTTAGGATATCTGTTTTAAAAAAGATAAGAGATAACAGTTTTTGATTAGGATATGGAAAAAAAGTACACTTGTGCACTGTTAGTAGAGCCATTATGAAAACAATATGGAGGTTCCTCAAAAAATTACAAATAAAACTAATATTTGGTGCAACAGTTCTGCTTCTAGGTATATATTCAAAGTAAATTAAATCACTATCTTGAAAAGATAATCTGTACTCCCATATTCATTGCAGCGCTATTCACAATAGCAAAGACATGGAAACAACCTCAGTGTCCATTGTTAGAAAAATGGAAAAAGATAATGTGGCATATACAAATGGAATATTATTCAGGCATAAAAAAGGGAAGTCCTGCCATTTGTGGCTGCGTTGATGGACCCTGAAGGCATTGTACTAAATAAAATAGATCAGATAAACACTGTATGGCATTACTTATATGTGGAATGTAAACAACAACAAAAAGTAGAAAACAGTATGGAGGTTCCTCAAAAAATTAAAAATTGAAATACCATATGATCCAATGATTTGGTTACTGGTTCTTTACCCAAAGAAAATGAAAACACTAATTTGAAAAAATATATGCATCCCTGTGTTTATTGCAACATTATTGACAATAGCTATTGATTGATGAATAAAGAAGATCTATATATACAATGGAATACTACTCAGCCATAAAATGGTTGAGATCTTAGCAATTTATAACAATATTGATGGACTAGAAGGTATTATATTAAGTGAAATAAGTCAGACTGAGAAAGACAAATACCATATGATTTCACTCATATGTAGAATCTGAAAAACAACAAATTAATAAACAGACAAGAAGCAGATTCAGACCTATAAATACTGAGAACAAGCTGGTGGTTGCCAAAAGGAGAGTGATAGGACAATGGGCAAAATGGGTGAAGGGGAATGGGAGATACAAGATTCCAGTAATGGGATGAGTAAGTCATGGGAATAAAAGGTACAGTGTAGGGAAAATATTTAATGATATTGTAATAGCATTGTATGGGGAGAGATGATAGTTACACTTGTGATTAGCATAGCATAATGTGTGAAGATGTCAAATCACTATGTCGTACACCTGAAACTAATGTACCAGTTTGTGTAAACTACACTTAAGTAAAGAAATAAAAAATAAAGTACCACAGGGAATAAAAAAGTGGTTGCCAAGGAGTAGGACACAGGGGAAATGGAGAGCTATTGGCTGAATGGTACAGACTTTCAGTTATAAGATGAATATTTTCTTTGGAATCAATGCACAGTATGATGACTCTAGTTAACAACACTGTATTTTATACTTGAAATTTGCTAAGTGATTAGCTCTAAAGTGTTCTCATGATGCACACACAGGAGAGGTAACTATATGAGGTGATGGATGTGTTAATTAACTTGATTGTAGTATTCGTTTTACATTGTGTACATAAATCAAATACTAATATTGTATCCATTAAATATATTGCAATTTCATTTGTCAATTAAACCTCAATAAAGCTGAGAAATAATTCAGTTTCTCAGTTGCACTAGTCAAATTTCAGCTGATCAATACTACACAAGACCGGTGGCTATTGTAGATAAGAGTGCAGAAAGAGATCATTTTCATAATCACAGAAAGTTTTATTGAGCAGTGCTGGCATAGATAATTGGATAAAATAACAGGTATCGTCCAAACACTGAATAATTTTTGTCTCATCTATATTTGACTAACTCTTCAACCAAACTTAATTTTTTATTTCTTGCCTCCTTCAAGAGGAGTATAACAAAATCTACTTGATGGATATTGTCATATCAATTAAGGTTACATGTTTATTAGATAGGTTTCTCATTCAAAGCTTTTAGTAAGTTTCAGTTATCTCTAAGTAAAGATTTCTGTCTATTGGTGATTACTTTGAATGATAGGCCTCAAGCTATCAGTCAGTAAAAGATGTTACCTATGTTGACATTTTCTCCTTATATACCCCTAAAGGTAGATGCTAAATTCATCAACTTACAGATGTTTTGCATTTGAGCATTATGTAATCCTTACTAATTACTTTAGGAAAGGTGAAAGTACATGTTATAAATCCTTAGTTAGCGTGACTTGACCAATCCAGTTTTAATTTAGCTGTATCATATTTCCTAAGTCTTTCATTAAATAATAGATAAAGATCAAATCAGTATTTTTTCCCCACCATTAGTCTGTTTATCAGCAATATCCAATGGCCTCATCCTTACCCCCAACATTGTGAATAAATCATTAAGTTTCTGTTGTCTAGTATTTTATTGTGCAAAAATGACAGGGGACATTTTACCAAATTTTGAACAGCTGGAACTGAGGTACAACAAGAGGCCCACATGAATACTAATTTTGGAGCAGCATGCCATATGAATTTTGATGCTTTGAAAAGAGAAAACAAATAACAGTTTCAAATTTGAAATTTAAATCAAAAGTCACAAGGGCAGATGGTTGAAATTGCCAAAAAAAAAAAAAAAAAAGGATTGGTCGTTGGACTGCTGCTCACCTGGGCAACTCTTTGTCACAGGTTCCTGAGTAAGTATCACTAGATACTGGGTCATTTAATAATGTTCAGAGATTTCCCTAGCCAGACTTATACCACAGTTACCCAAACTTCTTCCCCTGGCCATAGAATAGAGAAAGAAATGGGATATTTAAATTGTAGTATTTGGTTGAAGACATTTCTAAAACTACTCCTCAAAGATTTGGCCGTCAGAATAGATTTGGCGGGAGGTGAGTCACTGGTCTGGGGAGGACCATATTAAGTGACTGCCTACTTGGAGATGATGGGAAGACATCTGTGGGTTAATGTTTCAACTGTTTCCAAAATCGGCTGCTGTTTATTTCATTGGCAAGCACTGGGGTGTCCAAATAAGCCTTGCTTTCTTACTCTCCACCCAGAGAATTAAACCTCAATTTGTGAGACTTGTCTTAATCTTCTCTTTAAGTCATCTAATAAATTGGCACATGCAGATGGAGCCAAGTTAGGTTCTGGAACTGACATAAATGGAATATACCATGCTGCTGCACGTGTCTGTCTGGAAAGTGAGAAAAATATTGTACCTAGAAAAAGGCTGAGTGTTCTACCATGGTATTTTTATATCAGTCATATGACAAGATGACTTAGAGGGAATGTGTCCTAAATCTCACTGGAAGTATAATGCTGATAAAAATGTAAATGCTGACACTTGACAACTGAATGGTAAATGACTGGATAATCTTATTTCCCTCTGGTCTCCTCTGCTTTGTAAGCTCTCAAAAAGTGAGTGATACTGACAGATTCAGGAAGCCTAAGCTTTAAATGTAAGTTCATGGCATATTTATTTGAAAACATACAGTGCAGTGGAAATAGTCATTTCTCTAGATACTATCTTCTTTTCCATGAAATAAAATAGGATTAGGAAAATTATTATTTTTTTTTTAGGAAAATTAATTTTGTTGCAGTGTAGTAAAAGGTAGATTTTTAAAACTGGAAGTAACTCTTGAGAGCATCCTGTATGTACACATCATTTTGGAACATATAACCAAGATTCAAAGAAATTTAGTAAATTGCATGATATATTAATTAAATAGGAGACAATATTTCTGGGACTGGGTGTTAAAACTTTGTGGTTGCCAGATGCTTTTCATTAGACTTAGTTTCTTCTATTTTTGAAATATTCCTAAATTATTTCCTGTAAGAATATTTCATTTCCTTAAATTTTATGTAACATTTATCTTCATTGACTAGTGGATATGTAAGGACTACTTTTATTGATCTAAAGGAATGAATGGAAGTTGGGATCCATGAAAAAACAATTTCAAGCCACACCCATCCACTCTACAAATACCCTATAGCAAGAATTGAGTGGTCATACCTCCCTCTTTCCTTTCTCCTCTCCCTTCCCGTCTCTCTTTTCATGTCTTTTTAATTTCCTTTCTTTCCTATTCCTCTCTCTTACCTCTTTCCCAATTACTAAATACCAACCAGCATTGTGTTAGGTCCTAAAATATGAAGAAGTCAGGACATATTCCCTTTCCTGTAGAATTAACAGTCTCCTGGAAGTTCTACTGACAAAATAACTGTGGATTGGATCATACTAATATTGTAGTATCTATTTATTATTATTTTTATTCATTATTTACATTTTTATTTGTTTCAGCTTTACTGAGATATAACTGACATTTAAAATTATAAGATTTGAAGTATATATCATGACAATTTGATATGAATATATGTTGTGAGAGGATTTGCCCCTCTAATTAGCATATCCTTCACCTTACTTTTATTTATTTATTTATTTATTTAGGTGAAAACATTTAAGTTCTACTCTCTTAAGAAATTTCAAGTATACAGGGGCACCTGGGTGGCTTAGTCAGTTAAGCGTCGAACTCTTGGTTTCTGCTCAAGTCATTATCTCATGAATCCTGAGATAGAGGCCCGCATGGAGCTCCGCTCTCAGGGGGGAGTCTGCTTAAAGATTCTGTCCCTCTGCGCCTTCCCCTATTCATGCTCTATCTCAAATAAATGAATAAATCTTAAAAAAATAAATTTCAAGTATATAATATGGTGTTATCAACTATAGCTACCATGCTATACATTACATCCTCAGATCTGAAATTTTGTACTGTTATACCAGCCTCTTCCTATTCCCCACCCACCACCCCCTCATCCCTGGTCATGACTACTTTTCTACTTTTTGTTTCTATGGATACCAGGCAATGTTTATCTTCCCCTGTCTAGCTTACATCACTTATCAGAATGCCCTCAAGTTCCATCCATGTTGTCACAAATGGCAGGATTTCCTTCTCTTTCATGGCTGAATAATACTCCATTGTGTATACATATTACATCTTCTTAATCTTCTTCACCCATTATTCCATTGATGGCCACTTAGGTTTTTCCATTTTAAAGCTCAAGCACTGAAATTACTGTCCTGTTATTTTCTTTCTTGAACATGGTATCTCTTTTCTGCATATCAGTGTTATTACATGTAAATGAATATGAAGACTGTGACCCATTCCCATTGCTACTGATTGATACATCTTAGAACATATGATTTTGGTAGTTTTTATTTCTATATTTAGTTGTTCTCAGTGAGTAGTTTAAATATCATTTTTTTAAAGATTTTATTTATTTATTTGAGAGACAGAGAAAGTGAGAGAACATGAGAGGAGAGAAGGTCAGAGGAAGAAGCAGACTCCCCATGGAGCCGGGAGCCTGATGTGGGACCTGATCCCGGAACTCAAGGATCATGACCTGAGCCGAAGGCAGCTGCTCAACGAACTGAGCCACCCAGGCCCCTAAATGTCATTTTTGTGTATTTGACCATATTAATTAGAAAATAGTCAAGCAGTTATAGACACTAGGGAGCCATTAACAATGCAGAAACAGGGAAGAAAGCTTTTTTTTTTTCCCTTCTTTCTCCATTTTTGCATTTTACTCTGCAGAGACTTAGGGAATGGAAGCACAATATTCTACCTAATTGCTGAGGAAAGGAATTTTTAGTCATACATCAGAGTAAACATTTTGAAATTTTTGACAGAGCTGTCTCTGTGGATAAAAACGTGGCCTGTGGCCCACTTCCCAGGTTTTCAATACAATCCTTAGTGACACATTTATGCACCTATCTCTCTTCTCCAACCCTGCTCAGTGGAATGGAATAAGGAATCATTCTTCACTCATAAATGCTGGATCCAAAATGGGAAAATGTTAAATTTACATTCACTGTGCCAGAAGACTTGAGTTCAGTCAACTCCAGAAGAACAACACATTTATTGGATGACAACTTAGTTTAGAGAAAAACTGAATTCTGAGATCTGACTTTACAACCTGGCTCTACCATTTTCTCTCAGTTTACCTTGGGTAAACTCATTTAACCTCTCTGAGTGTCTGGTCATCAACTGAAAAGTGGAAATAAGGTCTTTCTCACAGGATAAGTTTGAGATTTTCTTTTAAAGATTTTATTTATTTGAGGGAGAGAGAGGCAGGAGTTGGGGGAGAGGGAAGTGAGACAGGAGATTCACCACTGAGTAGGGAGCCTGATATGGGCTTGATTCCAGGACTCTGAGATCATGACCTGGGCTGAAGGCAGATGCTTAACCGACTGAGTCACACAGACACTCCAGGATAGGTCTGGGATTAAATGGAAGAGTTTGTGTAAAATTCTTAACATGACACTTACTAGGTATTCAACAAGCTAGTTCCCTTAACACTCTCTTTCCCTCTCCTTCTTAGAATTGAACTTCTGCCTTGACGATACAACCTTGATAAGCCCTAATGAATCCTTTCATAAATCCCTTGGAAAAGCATAGTTCTGGTTGTAATTAATCACAAAATAGAGTGGCCAAGGAGAAGAAACATAATCATAGTGCCGAAGGAAACAAATACAGAATCAGACAAAAAGGATTCAAGATCTCCGGCACAGGAAAGATAGTACCTCTTTTCCTAGTGCTTTCTCAGTCTGATGGAAAAGTAGTGTTTCATATGTAAAATGGAGATGTCTGCATTAGTTTAATGGTCTAGATTTTCATTAGCAAAACAAAGATGTCCTATAAATAAATTCACTGTCAACATAAATAAACTGTTCTGTCATGTGCTGTATTAATGGTACACCACCGTATTCCTACTCCTCTCTCTCTCTCTATAATATATATATATATATATGATCATATATATATGATGATTTTAACACAAAACGAATCAGGTTGGGTAGAAGGAAGACTGTATCCTTATTTTAATAATGTCCGAACAGTGTTGTAGAGTGCATATTGCAGACTCCTTTCTAGCTCGTTCATGGCCTTGTCTCAAATCTCTAAGGAATTAACTGAGACACCAGTGTAAATTTGGTGTTGTGATAATTATGAACATGTTTTATCAAAGCAGACATATTTTATAATAAACAAGATACACATTTCTAATCCTAGGAAATTAAAAGTAGTTTCTATTGTCCCATGAACTTGAGGATTTAATTATTAGTTTTAATCTCAAAAGCCTGCCTTAAATGAATTAAAATGCAATTTGGTTCTTCAGCACAGTCTTGCTAACCTCTTTAATCATTTACAATAATTACATGACTCATCATTCATACTTGGGACTGGTAAAATTTTTATTAAGCTTGATTGCTTACCCCAAACTTATTTTTGTTGTTGTTGTAGTTACTGCTTATCCAGAGCATCCAAATTCCATAACTTAAGAGTTTTTTGCTTCTTACTGACACTGAAGTTCCCTCCTGTTGGCAACTCTTTTCATGTGGAAATGCTGAAAGTTTCCTAGGCTATGAGTATATGTTTACATTCAATTACATTCAATTGGCACTTTAGATTAAGGCAGTGTATTGTTTTGGACTTTTCTGATAGCGATGGTCTTCCTCTATTATAAGTTCATTAGTTTTAGGAAGAACCACAAGTGCCATCACACCAGCACTTGTGTAGTGTAGTGTGAGGGGAAGAAAATGAATTCTGAAGTCTGATAGTTTATGTTTAATTGATAGCTCAACAAGGAGTGCCACTTGTTAATACTTCTGGAGACTACTTTGGTTACTTCTCTAAGACTCAGTTTCATCATCCATTAAATGGGGGAAAGTGGTGCTAGGCATACTGTTTATATGATGATTTGGTGGTATAATAGACTCCATAATAAAAATTATTTGAGCTCCCATCACAAAAATAAGCAGTACAGTTTATCTGCACTATAAGAGGCACTAGGCTATTGGAAGACATAAATGACAAATGAATGTTAAAGCTAAAACTAGATTCAGCTCATGTGCCCTCTTCTCAGCAAGATCTTCCCTGAGCTCCCTAACTACAGTAGCCCCTTAGACATTCTCTTTACCAGTCTTCATTTTTGTGTTATCACTTATAACCATCAGGAATTATGTCACATATGTCAAAATTATTATAATTGTTTCCCCACAAGGATATATCTCCTTGGGGCACCTCAGTGGCTCAGCTGGTTAAACGTCCTACTCTTGGTTTTGGCTCAGGTCATGATCTCAGGGTCCTGGGATCCAGCCCTGTGTAGGGCTCTGCACTTAGCTGGGAGTCTGCTTGGGGATTCTCTCCCTACCCCTCTGCCCCTCCCCCAGCTCATGCTCTCCTTCTCTCTCTATCTCTCAAATAAATAAATCTTAAAAAAAAAAAGAATATAAACTCCTCGAGGGAGGAGTTTGTCCACCACTATGCTCAGTGGCTTCTGCTGCTGAGTATATCGTAGGGGCTCAATAAATGTTTGCTGAATGAATGAATTCATATCTAAATATCTAACTGATACAAAGCATTTTGTTTGGTGTTACAGGAGTTTAAATACAAATATTTAATCTAAATATGTAAATAAACTAGAGCTAAAAGTAGCTTCTAATCCAGTTGGCGGGATAGGATAAGTGAAACAAATAAAATATAAAGAAAAATAATGTATGTATAACTCACCACTATACTTAAGGGTCAAAGATTGACAGAGCTTAAAACAAAAGAGAGAGCACAGGGATAGGAAGGCGTATTCAGTCATCACAGACCACGTACTACAATTTATTGTGGTGATGGTGAGAGATATCAGGGTACTATTGCAGGAGCGTAGGCTTGTGTTTCTCTAACATCACTGTGTAGACTATCAGGGGGGTAGTGGATATAGTTTCTAAGAGAATGCTTCAAAGTGTGTTTTCAAATACTGTAATCATTTATACATAAGTTGATAATTGATTTACAAAAATAAAAACTGTTGTTGTGGTTAAAAAAAAAAAGTGTGTTTTCATTTCTATTGTAATCTCAAAATTAACATGTCTATTCCAAGCTATCAGTTTGGCTATGTATAACCCACATATTTTTACGTGATTTCAGTGGCTGAAATTTTATTTGTATTTAGGTAACATACGCATCTAACTCTAATAACTTAATGTTGTAGATGAATGAGTAAACTACAACAGTGGTGCTAATGAATAAATAATGCATATTAACCAAATGAAATTTCTGATGTTTCTATAGAGAAATAAGAGAAATACAAGGTGGAGTAGGCTTATAAATTCAGCAGAATTCATAATATGGCAGCTAATTCATATTTTCATTTCTAGATGAGAATGTTTGTTTTTAACAGTGTATTATCATTTTTTTGTGTGTATATATGTATATATATTTGTGTAATATATAGTTCTCCACAGAGATATTTTATATCTAGATTTCTATGTATTTAAGTTACGATTAAGTTACAATATGAAAACATAATTTAGGTCAACACTAAGTATCTATAATTTTGTTTTTATATTAAACAGTTGTGTACAGGGGTGCCTGGGTGGCTCAGTCATCAAGCGTCTGCCTTTGGCTCAGGTCATGATCCCAGGGTCCTGGAATCGAGCCCTGCATTGGCCTCCCTGCTCGGCGGAAAGCCTGCTTCTCCCTCTCCCCCCAACTGTGTTCCCTCTCTCACTGTCTCTCTCATTCTGTCAAATAAATAAATAAAATCTTTAAAAATATAAGATAAAAAATTGTATACATTCATAACATTTGAGAAATAATTGTAGGCAACTCTAGTTTTGTCCTTCCTTACTTTCTTCTGCAATAATTTTTGAGTATCTATATGTCGATGGTGAAAACTCTTGTTAGTGGCAGTTAGAAAAGGGATGGTGAAAAAGAGATAGACATTGGGGAGGGCTTGGTTGCTTGTCTTGGAAGTGGTTTCCAGTTCTAGAGACTATAGGATGATCAGACCATTAGCCAAAATATAGAAATGCCACATTGGAGGAATTAAACTAACTAGTTCTGCTTGGTGCATGCTAAGTGTGAGGCACTAATAGACTTCAAGATGGAATTTTATAGGTCTAGGACTCAAAAAACAGAAATCAGTATTTAAGAAGAAAGGTTTCGGGGACATTTGCGAGAGAAGGCAGTTGAGGTCATGACAATAGATAAACTTGTCAAAGAGAGGCAATGGCAAAGCTTTGATGAAAATTGCATTTAGGGATATGGATGAGAAAAAAAGAAATCAGATTACCAACATTTCTTCTTCAGGAATTTTATCCATTGTAAGAATATTTTTAAAAGTTATTTTTAAAATTTACTATACACAATTTTATTCTTTTGAAATATAAAACCAAGCCTGTTTATGTACAGGAAAGCAGGGAGAAGAATTGTATTATATGGGAAATGGCATTTGAAATGGTAAAATAATGTAGTAAAAGAAAGAGAAACAGAGAACATACGAAGGACATACTTAACATATAGACTGGTCCTATGTCAGCCTTTACTTTCCTTGAAGATTTTTGTTTGTTTGTTTGTTTGTAGAGTGTAAAAAATATTTTTCTTAAAAAAATATTTATCTTATTAGGTTGCTGTGAAGATCAAGTGTGATGATCCATATCAAAATGTCTGGGAAACCATGATTACTTTAGAAATGTTTTAAAAATTTTCTCTAGGTAAGCTTTTTAAAAGTGATATATTATCATGCATTTTTTTAGTGTTTCATTATTTTTATTTATATTTCTGTTTTTACCACCCAATTATTTTTCAACATTTAATATTCATAAATGTTAGGAATATTCTGTATCATCTGCTTTTTATTATATAGATTGCACAATGTGAATTACACAGCATGATGAAGCCATTAACTTCATTAAACTAGAAAAGTGGCTCAGGTTTGAAATATAGATGATTTGCAACTGGTAAGAGGAAGAATAGTAAAGGTAAATTGCTTCTCCTTGCCATCTTTAAAGATCTAACTCAGACTTTCTAGGAAGCTTAAAGAACTAAATAATTTAATTAGTTTGAATTTTTATAGCCAAGATGAATAATTTTATCAATATGGTAGGATTATGTAAGAATTTGACATGTACTGGATATAAGTATAAAAGTACAATGAATATAGCCTTACTGGAAAAACAGCTAACTTTGGGACAGTGGTAAAAATTGGTACACAATTATAGGAACATGTATCTTATTTTTAGAAGATCATGTAAATTTCTTTTTGAGTTTTATAACTTTCTACTCCCATCCTAAAAGCCACATGTAGATTTGTCACTAAAATTCTCAGCAAGCATCAGTATAAAAGATAAATTGAATAATGAACTAAAATACAGGAATACAGCATTATTCTAGACTCAGAGTACTGTTTTCAAGATGTGTGATATATGAATAAAACTATTTGTTTGTTTTTTAGAAACCAAACATATAAATAAGAAACACAAGCCTATTCGGCATTTAGCTATAAATTCTAACATTGTGAAGCATTATGTTCTTATTCTAAAGTGAAAAGGATGCTTAAGTACTGCACATTGCAAGTGAGAGAAATGTACAAAAAAAAGAATATCACACAAACACATGCCAACTTCCCTTTTCCCCATCATATTTTAGAAGTAATATTTGTACTGAAAATATATCCTTTAAAGTCTTCCACTGGGAGTTCCATCCCTCCAACCCTCTACACAATTTATAAACTAACTTGGCATTATTTGAGTACAAAATTTTGCAATTCCATTTCTGTTCTATTTTTCATGATTAAGAGAAAACCAAAAGCTAATTCTGTGTCCTGTGTTCTGGAATGCTAAGGCTATGGCACAATGTCTTCAGTCACCTCCCACAATATTTTCAAGAGGTTGAGATATGAGGAGGAAGAGAGTGATGCTGAGGTCATTAGTTCTTCTCTGACTCCAGGAAGTAGTGCAACATATTCCAAAGAATTACAGTGAACAACAATGACAAAATGGAAGGCAACACAACACTATAGATATTAGGAATATTTCAAAAGAAAACAAATATTTAAAAAGAAAACAAATATCTGAGGAGAAAAAAGACATTTATTTCAGGAAGATTTCATTTTTTTTAACTTTTATAGTAAGCTCAAGGTGATAGAAGAGTTTATAAAGCAAAAAAGAAAAACTTAAATGTAGCAAATGGATGAAGTTAACCCTAGAAAGGGGAAAAGAGAAAATAATCTTTTTTTTTTTTTTTTTAAAGAGAAAATAATCTTAAGTAACTGGTTGCTCTGTTAGAAATCATTCCAGGGGATTTTTTTCTGATGTTCTCTCTTCCTCTGCCTCCACTTAATCTGTCTATCCTCTTTCTGCCTCTGACCACCACTCTTTGGTTGTTCTTCATCACCCTCCTGCCTTATTGTTTTGATAGTAATAATTGTCTCCATTTCTTCTTGTTTGTCATCCTGAGAAAATTTCACAATCCATTATAGCATCAGATTTCTCATTCATAAAGGTAAATCATAAACTACAGCATAGATTTGTTGGTATCAGAATGCAAAACACACAGTACAGAGCCTGATATATTTATGGTACATGCTTTGTTATATGTTGAAAATTGGTTGTGTATTTACCATTATTATTAACATTGGTATTATTATTGGACAGTGCACCAAGCCAACATCCAAATTAAATTTAATAGCAATACTCCTTACCAGTAAGTTCTCTGAGGAAGAAAAGGAAATGAATAATTTATCCTTAAGTTTCTATCTTTGGCTGTATCTGCTTCACTATTTGTATTTGACTATTATCTCTATTTCCATTGATCTTTATGTAACTGAATTGGTGTCAGCATGAATTCACTCATTCAACTACCATTTATTAAGTCACTTTGTCAGATAGGGTATTAATCATTGAAGATGCGAATGAGAAGTGGTTTGTAACCTTAGGGTGTTTATAATATAGAAAGGAGAAATAGATTTATACATGAGTAGATGATATAAATTATGAAAGTTTGTAAAATGAAAATCCACAGAAATTATAGTATGGACAAATCAACAAACAATTATCAATTTTACATGAGAGTAAAAATAAATGGCAATTTGGAAAGCTACCCAAAGAATCTGTGTAACTAAAACTTGGGCAATCAAAATATGATGCACATTTTTTCCTGATTATCCTAAATTCAAGATAATATGAAATGATAAAAGTATGGCCAAAATTAGAGGAAAGGTTTGAATTAAGTTCTTTGAATCATTTCTAACTAAATTTTACAATTAGATGTCAAAATGAAGCCTTGCCCCCAAAATTCAACCAATATTTATTTTATTTTATTTTACTTTATTTTATTTGTTTGGGCTAGATATTGTGGGAATACAAATACAGAAAAGTAGTCTGGATTTTTATTCCAGGGTCTCAAGTATAACATGGAAGATCTATGTACAATAATTTAATTTTATATTTAATAACACAGATGGTACAAAATGGGAAGTGGTCTTTTTCCCTCTGGGGCAGGGAAAAGGGTTAAGTAACACTTAAGGTAGGCTTTACATGTATACAGAAGCAGGGGAAGGGTACTCTCCTGGAAAAGGGTGCAGAGAAGACCGGTGCCATATAAGAGAGGAGATGTGCCAGCAGAGAGGTTTGTTAGTTTGTGAAGGCCTTGCATAATGTCAAGTACCTTGATTCACTTGGTAGGAAAGGAGGTTTAATTGCAAGATTGTTTTTGTTGTATTTTGTTTTTAAAGTCTGGTATTGATTTGCATTTTCTAAAATGGGGAGAGAAGAGCATGGAGGAAAGAAAACTAGTTAGAAATCCACTGCAGTATTTGAACTGAATAACAATGAAGGCTTGAGATAATATTGTGAGATGGAAGGAAAAAAAAATAACTGGATATGGAAGCTGAGAAAGAAGAAATAATGAAGGTTGGCTTTCATATTTCTAATATGTGATCAGGCAGGGACTACTGCAAGAAGAAGCAATTTACAACAGAAAAATTGCTGTAGTTGAATGGCTATGACCCTGCAGTAGGTGATTTACATACAACTCGCAGGGTATCATACTCAAGCCACTCAGCAAATTTAAACAGCATTGATTAAAAACAAACAAACAAACAAACAGAACAACAACAAAGTATGACAGGTTTTGCAAGAACTAACTAGAGATCATTGAAGTGAGGAGGAGTGATATCGGATATTCAGCATGAACTCAAGGTATACCCAAGTCTGCATTATGGGTGTTACCGTGAAAGAAGTCAAATCCATTTAGTAAGAATTATTTAGTAAGGATTATTCTAATTTGCATCATCTTGCCCTTTTTTGCCAAGTTTTGTATACTCTGGGTTTTCACATTTAAAAATTATTGGAAAAGAAATTTAAACTCTTTAAAGAATAGTGACAAAAATAAACACTGAGTACCTTTGTTCAGTGAGGAAAGGGCTAAGGAATTTGTGTTCAGCTTTGAGAAGTAGCAGCTGGAGAGTGATCTATTTATTGCTTTCAAACACTTTGATGGTTGCTGGGTGAAATATGTTTAATGGTGGTTCTCCATGTCTGAGGAAGCACAAATACAAAAGAATAAATGGGCTTCCTACTGTCTAGAATAGTTTAACAAACTCTAGCCTTAATGCTGGATCAGATGATACTTTTGAGATTCCTTCCAGCAATAGTTTGAAACTCAGACTATAGAATCGCTAGAATAAAATTATTTCATTTCTGAGCAGCAATTTGTGCACTTTATATAAATGGAAGATTTTTGGATAGGCTATGCTTTTCTTGTGCCAATATCTAAGAAGCTTTGGTATATATTTGTAAACACACCAAATGTAATTCAAGAAGGTTGCATAAAATGAAAAACATTTTTCACTACGAGACATTTTTTATATATGGTATCTGCTTCTACAGACTTTAAGTATATTCATTCTTGGACGAGAAAAGAAAGCACTTAAGGTAATTGTTATTGCATCCATATAGCACTTCACTTCAGACACCTGGGTATTTCATGCTATTGCTATTGGTGTCTTGTTTTGTTTTAAACTGATATTAATTTATGTTATAAAGTATGACTATTAGTAGTAGTTTTTGCTTCCAAGATCAATTAACACAGGAAGATCCTTTATCTGGCCAGTTGTCATGAATGAAAATTCTTTCCATATTTTCTTTAGTTATCAGCTCAACAAGGACTTATGGAGTAGCTATTCTATGCCAAGAACTGATATTACAAATGAATACAGCTTTAAACCCAGACATCAGTTATATGGGTATAGGAAGAGGGGGGAATCACCTGTTTCTTGATATCCATGTAATTTTTGTCTTAACCTACTCAATATTGTGGTGAACATAAGTCCCAAACTTATAACAATCACTGCCAGACCCAAGGAGAATAGGAGTGGTGGCGTAGGTTTGTCCTTGGAGTGTTCCTTTAGTTCCAAATCACAAAACATCCCAAGGGAGAAGGAGTGAGGAGGGATATATATGCACACACACACACACACACACACATACAATCATACAAACATATTAGGCTGGTGAATAGAACAGAGCCACACACTTGATTTGGATGTATTTTGGTCTGTTACTAACTCCCAAAATCTTAAAGAAAGAAAAACACATACAAACAAAAATAAAATATAAACACAATGAAGGGATGGAATATGACTGTAAAGATGAAAATTTAAAAAGATTTTAAAAAGAACTGATAAGAAATTGGTTGAAAAAAGAAAGAAAAAAATTAAAAAAAAAAGGGGAGAGAATATGATTAGGCGGGAGACTAGAACAAAGCCATACGCTAGATTTAGGGCATATTTTCATCTGTTAGAAGAAGCTGTATCCCAAAATTTTAAAGAAAGGAAAACTTATATGTATACAAAAAATAAGATTAAATACATGAAGGGATAGAATATTACTATAAAAATGAAAATTAAAAACCATTTTTAAAAAGGTATTGATAACATAAAATTTTGGCTAAAATAGGAAAGAGGAAAAATTTAAAGAAAATACAAAGAAAAACATAACAAAAATTAAAAAAAAATTAACTTTGAAAGACTAAAGAATCGTGGGGGAAAAAAAGCCATGAATTCTATATGCTATATTCCCTAGTGCTGGTGTTTTGCAGTTCTCATTGATTAGTGAACTTGGTGTTGGCTGGATGATCTTGCTGATCTTCTGGGGGCAGGACCTGTTGCAGTGATTATCAAGTGTCTTTGCCCTCGGAATTGCACCACCCTTGGGAATTGTGCCACCCTTGCCAGGGGCTGGGCTAAGTAATCAGCTTGAGTTCGCTCTCGGCAGCTTTTGTTCCCTGAATGCTTTCCGTACAGCTTTGGAGGAGGAGAATGAAGATGGCGGCCTCCCAATCTCCACCTGGTAGGAGCCGAGAGCTCAGGATCTCTGTCTTCAGTGAGCTCTCAGAGAAAAGAAGTCAATCACTCCTGTCTCCCTGGTATCTGCCGCACTCCGAGCTCACCTGTTCTGGGACTGAGCGTTTCTATCTCTGGTGCACGTCCCTGTTTGGAGTCTCCAAACCCAGCAGATTCCTGCAGCATGCTCCTACACCACGCTGCTTCTCCCGGTGGAGGAAGGAGGGGGCAGTTCTCCCCGGATCTGCCACCTGTGGGGTCCCTGCTCGAAGAGTATTGGCCGGTTGGATCATGGTTTATGGCACCCCGAGCTGAGAGCCTATTCCTCGGCTCCATTTTAACAGCTGGCTTCTCCGCTCCGATACCTGGGAGGTCTGCCGCACTCAGGCACCCCAGGTCTTTCTGTGACCTGGAGGGTCCTGATACCATATTGTCCCAGCAAGAGCTCCACCCCTCACTTAGGTCCTGGAGCAAGTCCCTCCAAGGAGCAGACTTCTGAAAGTTCTGATTCTGTGCTCAGCTGCTCTCTCACTTGCCGGTAGCCAGCTGATGGAGGCTCCCTCCTCCCACGGTCTATCTTCCCTGAATGTCCCCTCGGAATCACTTCTCTGCTCGTCCTAACTTCCAGTAAGTGGTTGCTTTTCTGTTCATAGGATTGCTACTAAACTTCTCTGATCTCTTTGAGTTTGTAGGTGTTCAGAATGGTTTGGTATCTATCTAGCTGAATTCCTGTGACCAAATGAAATTTAGGTTTCCTATGCCTCCGCCGTCTTGCTCCTCCCTTCAAATTTCAAATTCTTATTGAATTGCTGTGCTTGAATGATCTTTGCAAGCTTTGAGTGGCTGCCTCATATTTAGGAGCAAATCTCTATGTTTACATAAAGCTGTCAGGGGATTTGGTTACCCCCTACTTTCTCCCTGATACCTTCACTCTTGTCTTCGCGATAAGAAAACAAAAACTTAGGTCATTTTTTTCTTCCTCTGTAGAATTGGAATTTGTACTTCATTTGCTGTACTATTTATTACATTGCATGTTTATATAAATTTATGCATTTCCTTCTTGAGGAGGTCTGTCTTCCCTAGAAATTAAAAGTTTAGGCCCAATTTTTTCAAGCTCTTTTTTTGTCTATAGGTCAAAAAAATCCAAGGCATATTTCAATAAAGATAAAAACAGGTATAGATAATATGTTTTAAAACTGCTATCAGGAGGAGAATTGGTCCATATTAACATTGTTTACAATTCCTTTTATTTACTTACAGTTCATTTCTAGGTTTCTTTTTTCCCAGCTTTTTTCACTGTTGGATATTTCTGCTTTCAACTTCCTGCTTATGATATGGTGGTATCCATATTGTTAGAAACTAAGGATAAAGAGAATGTTTTAGTTAACATTTCAAATGATGGACAACGGATTAGTTTATCTTTCCTGCAAATTGAACTTCAACAGATGTGTTATGCAGGTGTAGATAATCAACACTTTATGATATGCCTGCTTTTAATTTTCATCTAATGCCTTGATTGCTTACGAGTTAGTCATGTGTGATGTTAGAAAAATTTTGAAATGCCACCTAATCAGTGGTTAATTAAGAATAAATCATCACATTTTAAAGAGATGGTAAAATACCCTTTTCTGATGAAATGGCAATTGCTTTTTTTTTTTTGCTTTTGTTATAAAATTGAGCCCCGAGATTTGAGTGATTAGAGATTATCAGTCACTATTAGAACAATGTTCAGATTTAACATTTTCCTCCTGCTTGTGAGAGAGAGGAAACTTGTTGATGCATTTCAAAAATACAAGAACTTCCTTGATATTTATATGATAAATATCAGTCATGATTGATATTTGGAAATTAGTTCACAGAAGGATTTACACAAATGTAACATAATTGCATTTCTTTTTGTACCAATTGATTTTATTGCTATGTTTTATGGTTTGTTGCATACTTTGCAGGATAATGAATTTCATTTCTTGAATTATCCTGTAAATAACCTGGAAATTTTTAAGTTAGGATTATCACATTAGCTGTTTTAACTCTTGCTAACATGTACCATTCCATGCACTTAAGAATCTGTCTCAAGCCAGACTAGATATGACATTTTATTTATATATATATATTTTTTTTTCCTTCAAAATGTTTTCCCAGAGATGTTCTTTTCTACTGTGTTCTGTATTAAACTTGTGTATTACATGACTAGAGATGTCATTACATATTAGCTTCCTCATTAATTTTTACCAGTTCATTTGACAAGGGCATAACTCCAATTGATTTTTTTAAATATGGCAAAAACTTCAGCCTAAATATGAAGCCTATTGGCACTCTTAACTGTGGTGAGTTCATACTGTGTAGTTTGTGTTGATAATTAGCTTTAAGGCAATTTTTTTTTTCTTTTTCTTTTTTGGCCTTGATAACTATACTGAGATTTTGCAATGTACATATAAATGTTAAATTTTTGACTAATAGTAAAGAAAGTAATGCTTTTCTTTGTGAAGTACTTGAAAATGTATAAAACATTTATCTGTATAACTTGACAAAACACTAACCTAAACAGAATAGGCACAATTGAAATTCAGCATTGAGGGGCACCTGGGTGGCTCAGTGGGTTAAGCCTCTGCCTTTGGCTCAGGTCGTGATCACAGGGTCATAGGATTGAGCCCCACATCAGGAAGCCTGCTTTCCCCTCTCTTTCTGCCTGCCTCTCTGCCTACTTGTGATCTCTCTCTCTCTTTGTCAAATAAATAAATAAAATCTTAAAAAAAAAATTCAGCATTGACAATTGATGTGTGTTTCATTATCTTTTCTATGGCATGGTCCTTCATATTGTCATGTCTTTCTAAGTGGTGATGACAGTCAGATTTTCAAAATCACACTATTTGCAAGGTATTTACAATCCAGGCATCTCAGGTATTGCAAGATATGATTCCTCCTCAACATTAGTCCTTAATACTAGGATTTGAAGAAATGAAACAATGTCATAGCATGTATATATTTTAAATCTACTAGTTTATTTTTTTTATTTTAATTACTCTGGATTGGTAGCTCACAACCATCAGAAATATCAATATCAAAACTATAAAAAAGCATGTATATTTAATGCATATTTTTCTATGGTAAACAGCATACAGCTATTGCTTTTCTTTTTTTCACTATGCATTCTGTAAGAGAACATCTCTGTACTAACTCAACTGGAATTAAAATAATAAGCATATACTTTTATTAAACAATTATTAAATATATATTCCTCACTATACGGCAATGATGTATTCATCAGTTACTATATCCTCAGTTTTTTTTTAAATTACATATACGACTTTCTTTTTTTGTAAAAAAAATTAAAAAATAGTATCTTCCAGTTTTTCTTTAATATTTTAATCTTCATATTCTTTAAAAAAATATATGACCCATTTATAATTTTTTTGGTGTAGCTCAGCTTTATTTATTTTTTTAAAATTAGCTGGGTAGGAGAACCAACATTCTCTGTGGAATAATTTTTTTTTTAAGATTTTATTTATGTATTTGTCAGGGAGAGAGACAACGAGAAAGGGAACACAAGCAGGGGGAGTGGGAGAGGGAGAAGCAGGCTTCCCACTGAGCAGGGAGCCCAACACAGGGCTTGATTCCAGGACTCTGGGATCATGACCTGAGCCAAAGGCAGACACTTAATGCCTGAGTCACCCAGGCACCCCATCTATGGAATAATTTTTATTTTCCTAAATGACCTAAAATACCTCCTTTATTATATATTAAATTTCCATATTTTTTGAGCATCTTCTTTCTATTCCACTGACTGATTTGCCTTTTTCTTCACTGTTAAAATTATTGTATTTTACTATTTTTGAAAATTATTATATCTTTTAATAACTCATATTATCAGGCACTCACTACATTACTATTTTTATTGCAAAATGATCTTAACTATTCTTACCTATTTGCCTGATTTGTATCAATACATGTTTTAAAATTACTATGTGTGTATATGTGTATATGTATATATAATTTTTACTATTAAAATTAATATAAAATTTAAAAATCCCCCTAACTATCAAGTAAATGTTGAATATATATTTGAAGAACATTCGTTTCAAGAATGCCAAGTCAGTAACTTCCCAGGCCTTGGGATGTAAACATAGGTATTTTATAATTAACAAAAGGTTAAATTTGTAATGTTACATGAATCCATCTAATAAAAAAATCATGGTCTTTATTAGATTCTGAAGCTGAATTCAGTGTGAATCAATGCATATTGGCACACTGTGTCTTTATTTATCATAATTACCTTTTCTGGCACTCCAATTTAAAAGGTTAATTTATCAATTTTTGTCTGGTTCAGGGGAGGTGAAAATGAGAATTTTGAGGGCATCTCACTTCATAGAATTGTGGCTAATCCTTCAAGTGTGTTGGGGTTTTAGGGCCATTTGTTTTAAAAGTGAACTTTGTATGCTATATCAAATTCAGAAAACCTACCCAAGATACCAATGCTACTCTCTTAGGGAGAATTGCTTATTAGGAAATTCTAAAATATTTGAGAGACCATTTATAGGAACATGTGACTTTCCATATAGGTATGCCTATCTAGCAATAGCTGGACTGACCCTGCTCATGTGTTCAAAAGTAGGTAAATACAAATTAGTTATTGGAACGTCATTGGAAAACTAAAACAATAACAGACTAGTGTCCAATTTGGACCTGTTATACTGCCTTTAAAAATATCTAAGTAAGGTACTCAAATGCCCATCTGATGTTTTCACTGCTTTACCTAGTTTGCATATTTCCTGGGGGATCTAATTTTATTCACGCATCACTAATGCATTGCATTTCAAGCTGTGTTTTCATTTCTCAAACTGGCAAATTTTCACACAGTTATCTAATTTTTTTTTATTTAGAGTAATAGTTATAGAATAAAGCCTAATGTGAAAATTCCTGAACAGATGTAATTTAATTATGTGGCAGGGTAGAAAATAGCATTTGTGAAAGACCTGCAAACTATATTTGGGAAAAGGAGGAGACTGTGTTGTACATACCTGGACGAGGTGATATCACTAAGATGACCAATCTTTTCATTCCTGCCGAATGTAATATTATAAATTTATTTTTCATACATTCCTTTGGGAGCAGAACTTTCATATTTTTTTAATCTCTTAAACATTTGCAAAGTGAATATATGTTAGTGACTTTCATGCTTTTTTATCCACCTATGTGAAGTCTGAAAACAACTTAGAACAAGAGAGTTCAAGTCAAACCTGTTAATCAAAATTCATTTGTTGAGGGCTTCTAGATTCTTTCTACTAACCTCTTGCTCCTTGCAAAGGAATTTTATTGTAAGTAGTTAATATTTTATGGGAATGCTGTCAGCTTCTCACAGAGCCCAAAGGAGTTATATATTTTTCTGACATATGATCATAATTCCCATCAGTATGTTTAATGTCAGCATTGGTAGGATTCCTTTGATTTTTACGGAGAAAAAAAAAAGAAAGAAAGAATTCCAAACTCGTCAAGTAAGAATAACTATACATGCTTCAGGAAATTCTTATTACTCTGCGTGAATGCTTCAGGACCAGAAGGACAGAAAGGCAATGGATATCTCTTAGTGGTTTGCTGGTTAATCTATTTTTCCTCTGCCTATTAAACTGTTCCTAAATTGAGGATTTTGAAGATTTTGAAGATTACTTTTGCATACATTTACATACATAATTTATTATAGGGCAAAACATACACACATACATATTCATGTGTGTATATTATACCCATATATATAATATACAAAAGTATAGTGTATTATCTGAAATTTGATTATGAGTTAAAAGTAAATGGGGGTTTTAGTTAAAAAAACAAATTGACAAGATAGCATTAAAAAGACTGTACAAATCTAAAATATTTAAGATTGTAGATGATGGAGGTTTCTATAGTTATTCTATTAAAAATAAAATCTCTCCAGAACACTATTCACATCACAAAGCACAAAACCAAAGAAGAATGTTGTGATATATTTTTCACTCTGACTGGCTTTAAATCAACCAGGCTCTAATAAGTTTGTTTTGCTAAGTACCATTCCTTTCTTATTCTTTTTTATCCAGAACCATAAAAAGAAGCATGAAAATGACCTATAGACAGTATCTATTAACTCTAGTTCTACTTGGAACCTTTTATTTATTTTGTTTTAATTTCTTACGGTCATATATAGCACAAGCCATAACTTGGGCCCAGCAATTTTATTGTTCCATGTAAAATCCCATTTCCTTTTTTGTCATTTGATAACATGTTTCATAATGAGTATTGTGAGATGTTTTAAATTATGAACATGTATTTCCTTAGAAAGGTATTATGAGGTAGTAGGGATGAAATTTAAAACAAAAAAAAAAAACCAACTAGCACTAGTTTATTTTTTAAATATATTTTTTAAAAGATT
Organism: Nasua narica; assembly: GCA_028533885.1. Lineage (NCBI taxonomy): Eukaryota > Metazoa > Chordata > Mammalia > Carnivora > Procyonidae > Nasua > Nasua narica. Next base: position 95,240,026 of record CM052810.1, on the reverse strand, counting down.
TATTTATTTGAGAAAGAGAAAGAAAGAAAGCAGGAGCATGTGCAGGGGTGAGGGGCTGAGGGAGAGGGGGAGAGAGAGAATACTTAAGCAGATGCCTCACTGAGTCTGGTACCTGAAGCAGAGCTCAATTCCAGGCCCCTGAGATGATGACCTGAGCTGAAACCAAGAGTCAGCCACTTAACTGAGCCCCCCCGAGGTACCCCTTAAGATTTTATTTTTAAGTACTCTCTACACCCAATGTAGGACTCAAACTTAAACAACTCCAAGATCAAGAGTTGCATGCTCTACTGACTGAACCAGTCAGGTGCCCCTGGAACTAGTTTCTAATTAAACAAAAAACAAAAAAACCCTCAGAACTTAGGAATAGTATACTTCTTGGGCATGTTTAAGATCTGTTAAGCCAAAGCTAAAACCATAATTAAGATGTAAAAAAGCTAGTAATAATTTGATTATGATCAATGAAGGAAAAAACCTACTATCACAATTAATATTATGACAAAGCAACAAGACATGGAATGATTAAGAGACAAAATTCTCATTATTTGTAGACAATGTGATTATACACGAAATAAACCCAAGAGAGTTCACTGAAAAACTTCTAGAATTAATGAGGAAGTTTAGTTAAGTGTTAAATACAAGACATCGTAAGCCTGAGTAATTAAAACAGTTGATAGTAGCACAAAAGTGGACAGTTAGATCAGTAGACTAGACCCCATAATCATGTTTTGGTATGCTAATTTCTTTATTACTGTGCATTAAAAATTAATACAAGTAAAATGAGGAACACAAAAGTATTTTAATTATTCTTCTGTAGGATCTTTGCCATACAAAACTTCTTTTATTATAGTACTTAGTCAATCAAATTTACTGAGCACTTTCTATGTGCCAGGTACTCCTCTAGGCATTTAGAAGTCATCAGTAAAAAACAAACAAACAAATACAATTGGCAAAAGAACGTGTCCTTGTAGATTTTACCGTCTACTCATGCAAAATCCTTTAGTATTAAATTTTGTTTTATTGTTTCCTCTTGTTTTTTTTTTTTTTATCCAAATCACGTTGGTTTCCCTGCATGGATGTCCATTCTCATTTCTACACTATATATTCTCATCATATGCCATGAGTTGTTAATATGTTTGAATGTATAGTCTTAAAACTATATAGTGTTCATGTGGTGCATTTGTTTTTTATTGTACCCAAATGGTTTCTCAGAGAAAGAAAATTAACTTAGAAGTTTAATATTTTTAAAAACTTAATATTTTTATTCTGCATTTTATTTTTAAGATCTGTCTTTTGGGTGTGTTTTTCCTGGATAATATTCCATTTTATGCCTAAGCATATACCACCTATAATTTATAGATATCTCTAGTGATGAACACCAAAGTTGGATCCAACACATTCTGCAAAACATTTGTTATCATGAATTATGAATAACTTTATATATGGCATGGTCCGGCAGTCTAGTCTGTTAGGTTCACCTGAGACATCTGTTGTTTATGTCTGTGTCCCAGAATAATATTTAATCTTCTCTCTTTACTTTCTTCTAATGTCCTTCTCCAAAACACCTGTCTGGTTTGGTATACTGGTGTTAGAGTCGCTTAGTATGGGATATATGTGAAAAAAATCATTATTCAGAATAGCTTTACCAGTTTATTTTCCATCTAGTTTATCTTGGGTTTCTGTTTTTCTAGTCCTCACAAATAATTGGTGTTTCTTTGTCATTTACTTTAGATAGTCAGAAATATTGCATTGGAGTTGTAAGTTGCAATTTGTTTTGTCTTACTAGTGAGATATATCATCTCTCTCTATTTTTCTTTACCCATTTTAGCTTCTCCTTTTACGAACCGGTCATTCATATATTTTGCTCCTTTCATATTGACATAGTCTTTATTTTGCTAATTTGGAGGGTTTTGTATATATTATAAATATAAATCATTCCCTTTTTTAGATTTAAAATGTTACAAAAATAGCTTTTTCAGTTTGTTCCTGGAGGCTTCACATTAAAATCCATAATTGCACTCGGATATGCAAATTACTTCCTTTTATTGACATAAAGGCATTGCCATGTTATCAGCTGTAGTAACTTCATATTTAAGTGAGGATTTGGAGCTTCTTCTTGTACATGGTGTTAGATAGAGAATTTTCTCCATGTAGTGAATCATTTTTTTCCCAACATCTTTTACTAATTTATTATTTACAAAATAAGCCATTCTGGTTTTAATGTCATCTCTACATCAAATTGCCTTATGCATACAAATGTTTCAGGGCTCTCTATTCTTTTCTATTCTTGTATTGTATGGTTTTTGGCATCTATCCTACAGTCTTTTAAATATATTGACATAGCGATATAATATCTGATAGGGAAAAGTTGATAGTTTTTGTCATTTTCAAAAGTAGTTTTGCTATCTATAAATCTGTTTGCGTCCATAATTTTTGTTGTTTGTTTTTGTTAAAACAGTTACCAAGGTCCAAAAAAATTTGCCGGAAATTTGAATAGACTTGGATTTGTAAATTGGTTTGATGAGAGTTTACTTTTTCATAGTATTTAGTTATATCATTCATAAAACATGTATCTTTCTAGTTACTCAGCACTATTTCAAAGTTTATTTATGATGGCTTTGTTCATGTATTGTTAGGTTAATTCCTAGATAGTATATTATATTTTATGATAAATAAAATCTTATTTTCTTTTAACTGTTGTAATTGGTTTCAGCTGTGATTTTTCTTTATAATCTTAAAAAATTGTGGAGTTCTCTTATTAATTCTAATAGTTCTTAAAAATGTATTCCCTTTGATTTTTTTAATATAAGTGACCATATAATTTGCAAAAAATAAAACAAAACACAACCACAAACTGTCATACTTCTTTCTGTCTCATGTCTATATCGCTTCTTTCCTTTTGTGTCTCATTAAGTTAGCTAGAACCTTGGATAGCACATGGACATTAATGGTGATTGGAAGCATCTTCATAGTATCTCAACCTTTAAGAAATTCTTCGACTATAGCATTTGTGATAAAACTTTATAAGTAACATTTTCTAGTGAAGATAAATTCTATGTTTAGATTTCAAGTTTTTTTTCATATTGTACACTATTGACTACTTTTTATGCCATTCTAAGTGATAATGTAATTGTGTTATTCTTTAGTTCATTAATATAAATGCCTTAATGGATTTTCTGAAATTAAATAACTCTTAAGTAAGTTGTACCTAATTATCTGTAATACACTGTTGGATTAGTTTAATTATTATTACATTTAGAATCTTTATAGTTCTTTTCATAAGTGAAATATACCAATAATTTACTTTTCTTGTATTGTCTTTACCTGATTTGATTCAGGTAAGATAACCTCCTTCTATTCTTTCTTTTTCTTTTTTTTTTTTAAAGAAATTTATTTAATTTAGGGATAACCTATTCCAAAAAATGCTGGTAAAAATAGAAATTTTATTAGAAATCTGGGGTAGAGCCTTGATTGTCATTTCAAATTATTTTGTGATTTATAGTTTATTTGCATTATCTCTTCTTTTATAATTTATCACATATTTTCCTACAAAATTATTGATTGTAGCTAGGTTTTTAAATGTAACACATAGTTTGCTTTATACTTTCATACATATATTTTATTTTCATAAAGTAAGTTTTTGCACCATCTACAGCTATTTCTTATTTTCTTTCTGTATTTTTTGGCCTACTTGTCTCCTTTTCTCTTTTTTTTTCTTTCTTTTCAGTTTTGCCAGGAAATTCTCTCTGCTGGGTCTGTGTTTTTGTTAATTATTTCTATTAATTTTTGCTATTTATTAATTTTTACTTTTATTGTTTTTTCTATTGTTTACATCATTATCTTTTTTCTATTTTTATTTTTATCTTTAATTTTTATTTATTTATTTATTTTTTTTTTGAGGGAGAGAGAGTGAGACAGAACATGCATGTGAGCAGGGGGCTCAGTCTCGTCTCATGACCCCTGAGATCATGACATGAGCCAAAATCAGGAGTCACATGCTTAAATGACTGAGCCACGTAGGCCTCGTACTCTTCTTTTTAATCTCTTTTTGATAGCTTCTAGGTAAAATCCCTGACCTGTTACATCAGCCCATTATTTTTTCTTCAGGTTAATCCGTCCTGCTATTCAACCTATACATTGATTTTTTTATTTCATTGGTTAAATTTATAAATTTACCCTCTCTACTTCTAAAAAATGACTTTTTATATTTGTTTTATATTTTCCAAACCTCCTGTATCTTTGTGAGGTTATTTATAATGTTTGTTTTATTTTCTTATTATTTTTGCTACCTTAGTTCTATTTCCAGTATAAGTTACAGTCGCTGTCTTTCACTTAGTGTTTGCATTTTTCTGATATGCTGATTTTGCTTGTGAAGTCTCAGCTTTGACTAGAAATATCTACCTTCATGAAGGCAGAAAAGACTAGTGTCTCTTTTGATTTTATCTCCTCCACATGGCTCTACGGGGGAATGTGGCCATAGAGGAAGGTGGCCTAAAGTATGACAATCTGCCCTCAACCACTTTCTATTAGTCTCTCTCTATCGGTTCTACAGTTTTATAGCAGTATTTTCATAGAATTTTATATACCTGAAGACAAGCAGAACTATCATCTTATAGAAAGGTGTACAGTGTGGGACCCCTGGGTGGCTCAGTTGGTTACGCATCTGCCTTTGGTTCAGATCATGAACCCAAGGCCCTGGGATCAAGCCCCATGTCAGACTTCCTATTCAGTGGAGAGTCAACTTCTCCCTCTCAGTCTGTCCCTCCTCCCTCCTCGTGCTCTCCCTTTTCTTTCTCTCTCTCAAACAAATAAATAAAAAAATCTTAAAAAGAAAAGGTGTACAACAAAATGCATTTGTTTAAACAAACTGGAAGCTTCTTTGACATTTCCAAAGATCATCACATTTTTCATTCCTTCTCTCAAACATACCTCCATTGAGTTTTGCATTCTTATTTAACTTTAATCCTATTTGCTTTCAGTTTTTAAGCCATATAATTGGTTTATTAAAATTACTGAAGGGATCTTATAAGGAAAAAGAATTTGATATTACATTGATAAATGCAGTCATGTCTTTTTATCTAAAAAAGAACTCTGAAGATGAAAGATTACTAAAATACCCATTAGTGAGTTTTATCACTTTTTCTGGAAATGACTGTAACAGTGCTGAATTATTTACAGGAAATTTTTGCCATAAATTAGTTAAGGTTACCTAATTGTGAAGCTGATGAAAGACAAAATATTTAAATGGAGTGAGAGAGGTTAATTTCTTGACAAGAGAAAAATTCAAGATGTTGAGATAGTGCCAAATAGTTATAAGGCAAACATGGGGAAATTCTGGAAATTCCAACCTCATTGGAACAAGAATCCATTTTTCTATATCATCACAGAATCTAAATGTTTTTAGATTAAGGTATCTTTGGTATATGATTAAAGGTATCTAACAAGCAAATCATTAAATTCTGATCATCATTTAGCACCTTAAACAATCATGGAGTTTCCAATTTATTAAATTATTTCTTGATTTTATAACTTTATAGCAGTTTAACACAATGAGAATATTCTCCAAAGACATTTTAACTGATAAAGTTGGACATAAAATGTTCTAGTACAGAGGTTTTGGTGTAGAAAAGCCAAATGACTGTACCCTAAAACTACTAGAACTAATTCAGGAATTCAGTAAAGTGTCAGGATATAAAAATCAATGCACAGAAATCAGTTGCCTTTACATATATGCATATATATGTGTGTATACACACACACACACACACACACACACACACACACACACACATATATATATATATATATATATAATGGAAAATTATGAAGCCATCAAAAAAACTCCCCAAATCTTGCCATTTTCAATGATGTGAATGGAGCTAGAGGCTATTATGCTAAGGGAAATAAGTCAGGCAGAGAAAGATAATTATCATATGATCTTCCTAATATGAGGAATTTGAGAAACAAGACAGAGGATCCGAGGGGAAGGGAGGGAAAAATGAAACAAGATGAATCCAGAGAGAGAGAGAAATCATAAGAGACTCTTAATCTCAGGAAATAGAGGGTTGCTGAGGTGGAGTGGATAGGGTGGCTTGGTGATGGACATTGGGGAGGGTATGTGCCATGGTGAGCGCTGTGAATTGTGTAAGAATGATGAGTCACAGACCTGTACCCCTGAAACAAATAATACATTATATGTTAATTAAATATGTTAATTAAAAAAGAGCTTTGGTGTATGTGAGTCTTCTTTTTGTCATATCCATATCATATCCATTGTAACTTAGTCGGCTAGATTAAGACTGTTTTTAAATTGGACATAAATAAGTGTGTTCATTCACTTATTTGTCTGAAAAAATGTTTATTGCACACCTACCATGCACATATCAGATGCTGTTGTAAGTGCTGCGTTATTGTAATTGCAATGAGAGAGACTTATCGCTTTCATGAGACTTGAGGTTAGTAAGACAGATAAGTCATTCAACAGTTATTTATACCCAAGGTCATTGATTTATTTTTATTATTTTTTTAAAGATTTTATTTATTTATTTGACAGAGAGAGATCACAAGTACGCAGAGAGGCAGGCAGAGAGAGAGAGGGGGAAGCAGGCTCTCCGCCGAGCAGAGAGCTCTATGCAGGGCTCTGTCCCAGGACCCTGAGATCATGACCTGAGCCCAAGGCAGAGGCTTAACCCACTGAGCCACCCAGGCGCCCCATATACCCAAGGTTATTTAATTTTGGTTTTGATAGTAGCAAAAATGGAAAGATTTTAGAGTCCTATGAAAGCATATGAGAATGGAGGTGGGGAGAGATTAACTCTGAATGAGCAGGGGATACTTTCCTGAAAGAGTAAAATGTGAACTTGGATCTTAAAGATGAGTGGCATATAGCCAGGAATTAGGTGAGGGGAGAGAGGGAAGGAGAATTTTTAGTTTCTTGACTGCCTTTATCCATACTCCCTCCTGATTCTTAAGAGTGAGGTCAAATCTAATGGAAGCTATTAGCTTTTCTTTCTGGTTTCAGTTTTTCATTGCTCAGAAGTGCCTGGGAAGGGAGGATGTGATTAAATAGGATCTAAGGCAATCTGCAATGAAGGAGTGAATGAAAGCCTTAGGATCCCCATTTGTATTGGTAGATTTAAATTGTCATCCCTGCTGGCTGATGTTATTGTTCCCTGGGTAAAGCATTTGCTGAGTAAATGAGGTGAAGAGCATACACCATTGCCTGTGGCCTCTCTACCCATACCAACTGCCTCAGCATGGAAGCCAGTGATTAAAAGGATAAGGAAATTTGCAGCTTCAGACCCTGAGAAGGCTCAGTGCAATAACTTGCAGAATGATGGAATGTACCTTGCCTTCTTGTTAAACTGTTATATTGGGGAATAATATCTGGTTCAGGCTGTTTCTATATTATCTCTGAAATGCATTCTAATTTAAAATTATTTAAAGAATCATAATCCCTAGAGAACACATTTTACCAATTGCATTTTCGAGACTGGCCTAGCTGTTTATATGTAGGTTATTTTTAATCATTTAAGCAAAAGTTTTTGCAATCAAGTAGAACATAGATGAGCTGTGACCTCATGAGGCATATTATATTTTTACTCAGGGCACAACTTTGTGATCGTGCATTCAATTAAAATACAGACATTAGCCTTGGTATTATCTTGTATACAATCTGCTTAACAATTTCTAGGAGCTTCACTGGAATTATAGAGTGACCTCCCTAAATGAATGAAATTCGGAACAGCATCATTCTTTAACACTGATGGAGCATATAAAACCAACTCCTATTTTACTAATGTAATATATGCCTTCTTCATTTTAGAGCATTTTATGTATGGATATTATTGCTAAAGCTTTGCCACAAAGATCAGTGTCAGAGATATTTCAACTTAGATTTCCAAAAGCAGCCAAAATAGTTTGTCCAAAACATTCATTAAACAAACAGAAAAAGAACAGAAAAAAACCCTACTCATTAAAGTGCTAGTTTTTTCATGAGATTTCTCACTATATATTCAAGTAGACAAAAAACATTAGAAGAGTTGTGGGACTAATTATCCCCTTTATTTTAATAATGAATAAGTATTTTAATAGTTTTTGCTATATAAACATTTTTAATAATTGTTACTATTTGTTTTTAAATGATTTGCATTTGATATGAAATATTTCTGGGATTTCATTTGCGGTATTTATTGTAACCCTCTAGCAAAATGTGATCCATATAATTGATCAGAATTAGTTGTGCACCCAGAGTTTCCTAAATGTATTTGGTAGATCTTTAAAATAAGATGTATTGAGCTAAATGGCCAACATTTTTTGGTAAAATATTTGAACTTTAATAACTATTCTTCTCAGAGTTTTCATCCATCCATCCAATTATCCAAGAATGAAGAGTGTCTCTTACAGGGCATAAAAACTCATTCTGGGATTTTTTTTTTAACCAGTGCTGGAAAGGCATATATGTGAAGATTATTATAATTCTTAATGCCTTTCATTTAGATACATTTCATTAGCTTAGGATTGCAAGTAAACAATTGATCTGTACTTTATATTAGGGTAAATCCATTGTGACTTCTTTTTTAGTGAATTAGACTAATTAGCAAGTAGGATTAAGCAGTGTAATTATTTTTCATTAGTTTATATCTATAGGGTTTCATTCAGGTTCACTTCCCTTTCAGCAGAATGTAAGATGGATTTTCTTTTCCTTCATGGGCCTTACTAAAGTTGAAATACAATCTTTGGTACCGCAAGTGTCTAAAAATAGTCACAGAAAGGAATAAACAAAATTATTATCAATTTCAAGGAAAAAAACAAAACACTACTTAGGGCTGTTATAGAATCCGGGTGGGTGGATGTATAGGCCTCGTTTATCTGTTTATCATGGCCAGCCACAAAAGAAAATTCCCATGGGAATCTAAAGTTTGTGTTTTGTTTTATAATCTAAACTGATTTGGAATGACCTCTGGCATAAATCCCTCTTGTCTCAGCATTTGGGCTACATTTATAATATTTAAGCATGCTTAATGGTGCATGTATGAGTACATATGAAAATTAAGTCACTTGGAGACTTTTAATTCTGGCTTGATATAAGTAATATATAAGCCATGATCTATTTTTCCTATCTGACTGACATTCCCATTATGAAAAGATAATGGGTAGCAGTAATACTTCACCCTTTGTTTCTCTTACAGTCTTTTCTCCCTTATTATTAAATAGTTCAGAGACTTAGGACATATAATTTGGACCTCTCTTAAATCCAATAAGAACAGCATGAAGTCCTCTTCAAGACATAAAACTTACTTGTGGCAGCATAATTCATTCTGTATCTACCAATATAGACACGTTAAAGAGAAACAGAACGATCAAAGTCCTTCCTTTAACTAAATTCAGGAATCCCAGCTCTTTTTTTTTTCTTTTAAAGATTTTATTTATTTATTTGACAGAGAGAGATCATAAGTAGGCAGAGAGGGAGGCAGGGGGTTGGGGGAATCAGGCTCCCTGCTGAGCGGAGAGCCCGATGTTGGGCTCTATCCCAGGACCCCAGAGATCATGACCTGAGTCAAAGGCAGAGGCTTTAACCCACTGAGCCACCCAGGCGTCCCAGGAATCTTAGCTCTTATGGCTCAATACCTCCCCTAAACACACTACCAGTCAAGTTACTCAGCTTCTACTTTTCTGAAGCAGCATCATAAAATCCCTAACAGAGAATGGAGGGCACAAATGCTAATCTGAATTTCAAGTTTAAAAATCAATTTTCCCTGTTCTATAAAATTAAAAAAAAAAGAAGCTTCCAATTAAAAATCCCATTCTATATGCTGTTGAAGTGTTTGTGATCCAGCTCAAACATAAAACATTTAGTGTCCTAGGAAGTGGCCTGAATAAATTCATTTTGCTTTGAAAAAATACCTTCTCTACTGAGAGAGCACATAATGAAATTCATCCTGAAAGGTTACAATTTGTATATCAGTGCTCAATGATCAAGTCATTGAGGCATGCTGAAGCATTCAGCCAAAATACAGAGAAATGTCCTCTACACAAGGATCATTGAGTATGTACATGGAAAGTCAAATGTCCAAATATGTTGACTACCAAGGGGAGATATATTTAATAATGTGCTTATCATTTATTTCCCTAATTTTCCTCCCAAATGCCAAAAGAAATGCAGGGTATCATAGTTCAGCAGAGTGATGGAAGGGAGGAAGCCAATACTAAATTAATAGCTGAGAGAAGGACAAAATAGGACAGGGAGCATTTGGCAAATAACATCAACCACGACTTCTGTCAATTCTGTGTTATGTCCCTTGTACAACATGATGACTGCTACTAACACTGATGTATGATATATAGGAAACTTGTTAAGAGAGAAAATCCTAGGGACGCCTGGGCAGCACAGTCTGTTGAGCCTCCAACTCTTGATTTCGGCTCAGGTCATGATCTCGATTGTGACTTAGAGTTGTGATCTCAGGGTTGTGAGATTGAGCCCTTTGTGGGGTTCTGGGCTCAGCAGGGTATTTGCTTGGGATTCTCTTTCCCTGTCTCTCTGCCCCTCACCCCCACACATGTGCTCTCTCTTCTCTCACTAAAATAAATAATCTTTAAAAAAAAGAGTAAATCTTAAAAGTTTTCATCATAATAACTTTTTCTTTTTTTTCCTAATTACATGGGAAAATGGTTTTTAGCTGAACCTATTGTGATCATTACACATTTCAATCACACCATTATGCTGTATGCTTTAAACATATACAGTGATATATGTTAATTATTTCTTAATAAAACTATAAAGAAAAAGTATTCTCCAAGTTAAATGCATTGTCGTGTAGACCAAGGGTCATTCATTGTCTTTTTTGGTACATTCGTTGGCATTACATTTTATTCCTACTTCCAAATGTAACAATTTGATTTGTTCATTGTTGGGTCACTGTATCCACCAGAATGTGATATAGCTTAGGTTGTAGATTATTATAACTTTGTATTGCTGTATCCTCCACGTCTATCCTAGGATCTACTACATAATAGGTGCCTAATAGATGTGCTTAGTAAATAAAAACAATGAGATATGGGAGGTTGTAAATTAAAGTCACACTCTTTGTTTTCCTAAACCCATGAGGATCTACTTGGGTAACATTTACTTTGAACTACCCCCCTACTCTGTGCTCTGTGCTTCAGTTTTCTTTGACTATATGCCATGAATTTTTAATCATATCAATCACATAAACATTGTAGACATGTGATGTATGATAATTTCTTAGTTGCATTTTGATTGAAGAACATTAAGATTTAATGTGTTGGCGAGTTTTAAGAGTTTGATACTACAAAAAAGAAACATTCTTGGTTCATCCATCTAGGCCTTTATTTATTCATTGATTTACTCATTCAAACAGCATTCATTGACTTCCACTTACTATGTACAAAACATGGAACTAGATTCCCAGCTACATAGATGAAAACAAAATGTGTTTCTAAAGAACTTTCAGAGTACCAGGCTCATCTGATCTATACTTGCAAATGCTACATTATTATTGAATATAATATGTAATGTAAAGATTGAAATACAAAGATACATAAATGTAAAGATAATAAACCAGTGCTTCTAGCCTTCCTAAGGTTAAGAATGCCTTTAAGATTATGATGAAAGTTAAGGTTTTCTCATCATAATTGCATTATTATATACACATTAAAAATTATGTTTTGTTTCAAAGGGCTTACAGAAAAAAGAAAATCTACTTATAGGTTTAAGATTAAGAAAAATCCAAAACTATGTATCTTAAAGATTTTTTTAAATGTAGTCAGAAAACAAAAAGTATTTTTTCTTAGTGCATCACTGCTAATTTCAATGCTCTCCCATTAAACAGCAATTTCTATCCATTTACCTTTAAAGATTCTCTCCTGCCCATTTTTTTACTACTCTTAGAAAAACATCGCTTGTACTAATTTTGCCTGACAGTGTATTTCCTTATGATATTCTCCAAAGTTCCAGTCATTCTAACCTTGGTTGTGTTTGTCAACCCTGCATCACTAATGTTGTGAGTAATGTTAACCTCAGGTAAAATTCCATTTCTTGACCTAAAATAAGGAGTTAGTTGCTGAAAACTCAAGTATTATATATTGCCTTTTTTGGTATTTAATTTAGATAAATAATAATTTATGGAAAATCACTAAGCACAAATATATTCTTCAATGTCCAAATCAGACAAAATTACTTTGTTCTATAATACAAATACATAGCATATCTGTATTATGAATTCTGAAAATTATTTACAAATAAGATAAAAAAACCTTTTCTACTATTGGATTCATAGATTTCTAATAAATTTCACCAAACAGCTGAAATATTTTTCTTATAGGACATATTTTGATCTTCAGGTATTCATGTTCAGCACACATAGCATAGCAATTAAGATAGCAGCATGAAGAAATACTGTTAGGTGTTAGTGTCATGTGTGACAGTAATATAAAATTAATTGATATATGAGTTACAAAATTATACTGCAGGTTATTGCTTGAGGGCCTTATGGTGATCCCAGCTTCCATCAGGTGACAGTTTTAATATCTGCCAGTTGATGCTCATTTTATATGTAGCAGCTGCTTGATTCTTTATGCTTAGAGGAAGGATTTCAAAAAATAAAACCAGGAAGTATTTGGAAGAAAGGAGAAAAAAGTATTACAGTCAGAGGATATAAACTTATTTATCAAAATTTATTTATCATGTATATAATTTCCATTTCACATGTTCTCATCTATTTAGATGATTGAAAAACTAAATACTTATAATTATAAAAATTAACAGTAGTTTTAATAGTTTTAAACATGAATTTCTAATGCCACATTCAATCATCCTGATAAATAGTAAATTTAATCAATATAACTTTTGGAATAATAGCTGTAATATTTTGACTTATCCTTCTACAGTCATTTTGATTCAAGATGCTTTCAGGCTTAAGATATTCTACTTTCCCAATGGGTAAATTACTACAGAGGGTTTTTTTTCCCAAACATACAACATTTATTAGGCAAATGCCTCAGCAGGTGTGTAAGATTTGTTCCCTTTTATTGTATGTATTTTGAATAATTCCGTGTTAAAAAAAATTACCAATTCTTTTGATTCTCTACCATATAACGAACAATTGCATCTCTTACTAAAATACATTTATGATTTCTTACTCTAATTGGAATCATGTAGATAATAGTTTGTCAACTAACAAATGATCACATGTTCGTGTATGTGTGTATATACATATGTATGCATGTGTGTGTATATATAGTTATTGTCAAATTGCTTTAAACTTGCACTATTTATACACACATAAATCCATACCCACCATTTTGTAGTTATATAATAAATTTTGTTTTTGAATGAGTGCACCTCAATATCCCTTTAATACTGTGCTAAATTTGCTATTTATTTATTTATATTCTTATTTTTTATATTTTTAAAGTGGGATGGGGGTTAGATGAGCAGAGGGAGAGGGAGAGAGAGAATCTTTAGAAGGCTCCATGCTAGGCATGGAGCCTGATGCAGGGCTCAATTTCACGGCTCTTAGATCATGACCTGAACTGAAATCAAGAGTTACATGCTTAATGGACTGAGACACCCTAGTGCACCTAAATTTGTGTTTTAAAAAATCAGGTTCTTTAAATAATATATGTTAGCAAAAGAAGAAATAAATAGAAGGGTTAGTTATAGAACTGAAGAGACTTTAATCCCCATATCATAAGTCTTCTGTTCTACTCCTTCACTTATCCAAGGACTTTACTTACGTATGCTTTTTTCTTGTTTTATAGGCAGTTTTTAAAACTTATATATTAAGTGCCATCCTCACTCCCCTTTGGAAAGTCTTTCTTTTTTTTTAAATTTTATTTACTTATTTGACATAGAGAGAGAGAGACAGAGAGAGATCACAAGTAGGCAGAGAGGCAGGCAGAGAGAGAGGGGGAAGCAGGCTCCCCACTGAGTAGAGAGCCCGATGCAGGGCTCCATCCCAGGACCCTGGGATCATGACCCCAGCTGAAGGCAGAGGCTTTAACCCACTAAGCCACCCAGACGCCCCTGGAAAGTCTTTCATATGGTAAAGTATCTTTTATTTGGGTGAAGGATTTCTATGAAAATCCATGGGAATTTTATGCATGGATATTTGATAAAATCTTTTTCTGGATTAGAGTTTGGAGACAGATTATATAAACAATTTAGATTCTATTGATATACCAATAATAAGCCTGTTCTGTGTTTACTCCATGACTGACTCACACAAGCATTTCCATCAAGGACTTAGGAAATAATGATTGATTTAGATCATAGAGACTATCTAACTTAGAGAAATTAGTAACTTTGTGTCCTGCCAGTTCAGCGTATGTATAATATTGTTCTAAAATTCATATTTTCTGCTCCCATTTAACGTCTACACTGCTTAGAGCCATCGCATAGATAATCAAGTAAAGAGTATTTCTATAACCTGATGAGAGCGATAGTGTAACAACATGGTGCCATGGTTTCATTCAGAGGAGTAACCAGACTAATTTTCAAAAAAGTATTGAAAAATAATTTTAATCTGTACTGGATCCTTTGAAAATGGGTTGAAGAGAATTCATTACCCCAACAGAACAAGTAGTATTAAATGTCATCCTTTTCTCCAACAATTTCCACTAAGTGGCAGTTACTCAAACCTTTTCTATTTCTCTTCCCATTTTTCCTACTACCAATTTTGTTTTTGTTTTTTTTCCCTCTTTCATTCACCTTCTGAATCCTTTTTGCCCGTCATCTAGTCACTTTCTAGAGTAAACCAATTGTGCTATTTTTGGTTCTTCAGTTTAGCGCATCTAGCCATTTCCATGATGGGCAGAAAAGATAGGAAGAGAGCATGACAGACACCCAAGACAGATAGGAGTTGGACAAATGGGAATAGAGAAGTGAAGCATCAATGAACGTTGAATAGAGATAAAATAATATTTTTACCAGTAAAATGAACACTGTCAAAAAACATCTGCAAAGACCTTATAGCTACTCCTTATGTATCAGCCGCTATATTTTACATACATTCTGTAGCTTACTTGATTTTTCCAATAGATAGCATTCCTATAATTCCTAATAATGGGAAAGCAACTTAAGATAACTTAAAGATACAAAAGAAGTAAATGTAGGGACTAAATCTAAACCCCCCACCTGACAGCACATGCTCTATGCCAAGCAAAGTCAACTGATGATATGAGTGTTCTTCCATGGATGATATGAAACATAATATATTAACTATTAGAATAATTTGTTCTATGAAAAACAACACTTAATGATTCCCTGAACCATGTAAAAAGAAGAGGAAATAATGAGGAGGAAATGAAGATTTTGGTAGGAGTCAGCCCAGCAAGGTAATAATATAATTCAAACTATGGGTCAAAGTTGTTAGAGTTTACCAAACTGTCTCTGAGAAAGATTAATTTGACTGTGTGAACAAATGCTATTTCTGGAAATCTTGTTTCTATCTAACTCCATCATTCCTATTAACTCCATCATTTTCTTCCCCTGTAAAATTATCATGATCTTACTCTATAACATAGCTATTAATCTTTAACATCGTTGGCATTTCTTCAATCTGTGGCCTTTTTCTGTTTATCTAATGTGAAAAATAATAAACATGACAAATAAACAAACTTCTAACCTCAACTCTAACTTTCTTATTCACCTGTAGTTTTTACCTTTATTCTGGAAATATCATTCTACAGTTTCTTACTATCTTAACCTCCTCAGGCTATTGTAACTATTTGTCATACAGACACCATAAACCTCAATGGTGGCTGAATCTTCTCACTTTTGTCCTGGAATCACATTTTTTAACTGCTTTTGGAAACCATTCCCCAAATCTTACATTATTCCTTTCAACCCTAATGCTCAAAGCAGAACTCGTTATCTTTCCCACTGATTTTTTTCCCCCTACCTAATTTAATGTGTATCCACTCAGGAAAGCACTTGTACCAGATACACCTCAATTTCCTGCAGTGTTTTCATACTGATCCATCTGGTGCCATCCATTTTACTGTAGAAATGGCCACTTTGTTTCTTTTTCTCCTCTCTTTTCATTGTCTGAATTTAGACCCTCTTTGTTATATGGCTGAGAAGATATTATATAGATACTTTCTTAATTAGTTTGCCTATACAAGATTTTCTGTCTCTGAGTCATTATCTGAACTGCTGACTGAGGTCTCCTTCTGCAGCATAGAGATGCTTCTTCTTTAAAATATTGTTTGAAATCTTCTCTAAAATATTCAGTATCTTCCACCTATTGATAAAATAGAGTTCAGAACATTTGAGCACATTAACCACAGTCTTTCAAGACATACTTGCACCACCATTGTCCAACCACATTTTTAAAGTCCCTACCAGGCACCCTATAATCAAGTAGCTCTGGACTACTTGGTTGGATGGATTGTGCGGGTTTTATCTATGTGCCTTTTATTTAAATTATTTATTCTTCCTGAAATGCCCTTTATTTTTCTAATCCTCTCCAAGTGGTAAATGCCACTTTTTCCATTATTCTTTTCTATGCGTGGGAAATCTGTATCTGTCCTTCAAGTCCAGCTCAAAGGGTTTTTCTTTCATATCCCATTCTGCTTTTCTCTACCCTTGAAGAAAGGGAAGGGTACCTTCCTCTGTATCTTCTTAGCCCTTGTACATATTTCTTTTAAAATAACCATTCATTTATTTTCAAGTAATATTGAATGAGTGTTATGTGCTAGGAGCTAGTGTATCTAGAAGATATGACAGTGTCATTTCTAGTCTAGTGATTTGCTCTTGGAAACTTGCACTGTCATTTTTTATTTATGCTTAATATTTTTGCTAAATTATTAATGCCCTGAGGTTTATCAGGTTTGTATGAATATAGGGAAGTATTTGACTCCAAAAAAAGTTAGACAAAATTTTAGCAATTAATGAATGTGGTATTTCTTTCACTGTCACTGTTTTACTCTGAAATATTTTGATGAGGTTTTTCCTATAATATTCATATTTCATTAAACTTTCTTTTTCAAAAGGTCCCAAGATATATTCATAGTCCCACCATTTTCTGCATTGAGACAAAGAACAAACTTAAAGCTAGTAACATACTGTTAGGCAGACAAACATATTTTTTTTCCTCCTAAGTTTAAGTTCCAGGGATAGTGTCTGATCTGATATTTGTTATACTTCATCAAAAATTAAATACTTTTAGAAAGGAAGATATTTATATATTTAATGTTGCAGGATTAAATACAGAGGAAGAAATTACATATATATTAAATTATTATTATTTCATTTACTTAGTAGAACTACCTTATTTGATTTAACTGGAACAGCATAGGGAATAGTAATAATCAAGAAACTTATTCTTGATCCTGTATTTTTTTTTAAGATTTTAATTATTTATTTGACAGAGAGAGAGAGAGCACAAGCAGGGGGAGCAGCAGAGGGAGAGGCAAAAGCAGGCTTCCTGCTGAGCAGGGAGCTGGACTTAGGGCTGGATCCCTGGACCTTGGGATCGTGACTTGAACCAAAGGCATATGTCTAACCCACTGAGCACCCAGGCATCCCTTGATCCTGTACTTTTAGGTGTTTTAGTATGTAAATTTTGCTTTTTCTTCAAAACATTCTGTTTTCTTTTTAGGGAGAGAATTATTTCCCATTTTAAAAGACATGATTGAAATTCAAAATAATATCTGTAGTAAAATTAAATATACAGAATTTGTGGGAGAATGTTGACATAATGTAAAAAAAATGCAATATTTTTTTCTCTAAGTTGTAAAATGAAAGGCATTTTTAAAAAATACCTGGTTTAAATAATTTTATAAGACACATAGGAAAAGTCTTAATTGAATGAATAATTGGTACTTTGTGTCCGCAATCTTAACTATGTACATGTTATTTGGTTTCATGGAGCCAGGACAAAAAACAAGTCTTCACAGCTGAAATATGACTTATATCTTTATTATTATTTAGAGCCAGTTTATTTTTTTTAATTTTTTTTTAAGATTTTTTTATTTATTCATTTAACAGAGAGAGAACACAAGCAGGCAGAGAGGCAGGCAGAGGCAGAGAGGGGAGCAGGCTCCCTGCGGAGCAAGGAGCCCGATGCGGGACTCGATCCCAAGACGCTGGGACCATGACCTGAGCCAAAGGCAGTCGCCCAACCAACTGAGCCACCCAGGCGTCCCTAGAGCCAGTTTATTTTTGAAAATTACATTGAGGATTCTTTTTTACAACATTTCAGTGCCTCTATGACTATGATTCTGCCAGGGATTCTAATGGTTACAGAATGATTCAACTGTTTGATTGCGTTGTCAAAATAGTCAACGTAGTAATTCCAATTTAACCGAACAGCACAACCTTTTCAAGCTCAAAGACAATTTAGACCAAAGAAAGTAAGTATTTTTGTGAATGACTATATTGCAGTCCACTTATCTTGATTTATATACCACAGTTTTTATTTGCCTATTCATTCCTTTTTTTTTTCTTTTTTCTTTTTTTTTTTAAAGATTTTATTTATTTATTTATTTGAGAGAGAGAGAGAGAGAGAGAGAGAGAGAGAGAGAGAGAGGAAGCATGAGAGGGAGAGGTCAGATGGAGAAGCAGACTCCCCGCTGAGGGGGGAGCCCGATGCGGGACTCGATCCAGGGACTCCAGGATCATGACCTGAGCCGAAGGCAGTTGCTTAACAACTAAGCCACCCAGGTGCCCCGCATTCCTTATCTAAGTTACTTGTTTTGTTCACTTAACAAATTGTGTGTGTGTGTGTGAATAATTATTGCCCACCAAGTGTGACAATTTTTGTGGCAATTTTAGCTGTCAGAATTTGATTTGAAAGAAAACTATAATTGTGAAAATGGATCAGTTCTTAAGGAAGAGAAATAAATCAGAGAAAAAGGATTTTATTTTTTTAATTTTAGTGATAGTCACTCTAATAACACTCTCAACAGAGGTTGTTATTCCTTGTAAAAATAATGTGGATAAGCAAATCCTAGTCAAGAACAGAAGAGCACATGAGAATGAGAAAAGAATGGTATAGGGTAAGCATAGAATAGGGCTTTACAACTGGTCAAGATGCCAGCCCCATCAAAGTGCCCATTGGCCAAATATTTCCAGTGTAGAATGTCATTGAACCAAGGGGAAAAAAATGAGAAGAGTTAGGATTCCTTGTATAGTGTTTTGACAAATGAAATCATTGATACTGTTTTCAGCTAACCAAAGTTAATATACTTTAAAGGAATGCAGAAATAAAATCTAATTTTTTTAAAGATTTTATTTATTTATTTGAGAGGCAGAGAAAGTGAGAGAGAGCATGAAAGGAGAGAAGGTTAGAGGAAGAAGCAGACTCCCGTAGAGCTGGGAGCCCAATGTGGGACTCGATCCCGGAACTCAAGGATCATGACCTGAACCAAAGGCAGTTGCTCAACCAACTGAGCCACCCAGGCGCCCTAAAAATCTAAATTTTTTATGGTAAATAATAATAGTTTTCATTTTTGAGAGCCACTTACTGTGTTAATGAGGAATATATAATATTATATAATTTTCACAATGCAACCCTGAAATGTATGCTATTATTCCTGTTTTATACATGTGAGAATTGATTTATAGAAAACTTAAATAACTTTACTGAAGCCATAAAAATTCCCCAATATGTCTGATCCCAAATAGTTTTCATTATTTTAGTTTTTTTTATTCCAATAAATTCCTATGGAGTTTATATACTTGACAGAGAATGATGAATAAGACATAATTCCTACCTTCACTTAGCTTTATAGTCTGGGGAGAAAGAGAACTGAGCAAGGTATCAGAGTAAACTGATTAGCATCATCAGAGTAGAGACACAGAGAGATGTTGCAAAGCACAGTTGTCAGCTGTCTGGGAAGATCTGAGTTTTAAACTGAAATATTAGGTAGATCTGATATAAGAAATGGGTGAGGGGAGAAGAGTAGTCTAAGCAGAAGGTACAGAATCTGTCAAAGAATGGAGGCAAGGAAATACATGTTATAGTGAAGGACCAAAAATAAGTCAGTTTGGGCTGGATTCCTGAGCTTGCAGGGGGAGAAGGTGAATTGTGAACAAGGGTTCAATCCTAGAGATGTTTGTATATACTCTGTTCACTGCGATTGGACATTTTATGGTAATTCTAGGTTTTTGAGGAAGTAACGATTTAAAAGTTTTAGATCTATGTTCTATAAATGGATCACACTCTGGAAAATGAATTGGAGAGGAACAAAATTTAATGCAGAAGGAGGCTGCCTATGGGGCTCCAGGGAAGAAATGCTTATGGCTTGCACTGGAAATTCCAGTGAAAATGAAAGAAGAGATGACATTCTTGTGTTACATGGGAAGTAGAAAATAAAATTTCCATGATTCAGTGAGTCATCTGATGTGCGAGTTGATTGAGAAGCAGAGGTTTACAAACAGCCCCATGCCTTTGGCTACAAATAATGATAGAACGTAGGTTAAATTTTAACTTTTAATAATATATTTCTTGTTCAATCTCCGTACAACCAAACCAAGTGGAGATATATGTAGTTAAAACTGTGAAAATGAAGTTTGAGCAATGCGTTAACTGTGGTACTTATTACTGAGAAAGGTGAGAATAGAGATGAGAGCGAATCAGGTATTGCAGTGACTGAGTATTTTTGGAGTCTGATTTCAGGGAATCAAGTGCATATTATATTTAATTTGTGTTTAGTGAGATAATTTATGTGAGTCACAGTCACTACTAAGGATAGTTATTTGTAACCACTGTAGTGTACGTTTGGTTTCTACTCATTGTGTTGATATACGCAACCTCATGATAATATAAGTGCAGGGCTAAGGGTCATGTCACAGTATGAGTATGTTCAATGACATTTGAAGAATATAGGTGGTGAAAACAAGAAACTAGTCTTTGGAAAGTTATTACAAATCTTGAAGATCATATATAAAAGAAATGTATAAAGAGAGGACCCCAGATTTGAGAAACCCCCACTTTCTCTGGCATTTTCAATAAGAAGTCATGAAACTTAAAGAAATTTCTCTAAGATAATGATACAAAATTTGTATCAAACATTCAAGAGAAAAGACTGGATTAACATTTTATTCTCCCTGTAGAAAATATGATTATACAGATGCTTAAAGTATCTAGCTAAACAAATAAAAGGAAAAGGTATTATAGAGCTCTTAGTCAGTTAATTAATAAAAACGTTGTTAGTTTTAGAGCTGACTGATATCTTGTAAAGATGTAAATTTTTAAAAAATATGATATAATTTCATATTTTAAATATCTATTTTCATATCGTATTTTGCATTTGTAATTTTGTATTCTTTTCTCTAAAGAACGTCCACCAAACATTAATAACCATAACCATTTGGATACGCCTCTGGTGGGAGCTGATGACAAAATGCCATCTGTAAAGGAATAAGTGCAAGGAGAGTAAAAGGCAAAAGGCTGACATTTTCCTCAATAGCACAACTGGACGTATGAGACCATGTTGAGATTGCACATTAACAAGAGATCCAGTTATTCCAAATTGGGGATATAGTTACTCACTGTAAGATATGTGTTGGGTTGCTCAGATTATGATGAAGAAGAGAAATCCTTGAAATTATAGGTCTTACTTACATAAAGATATGATTCAATACTAACAAGGAAGCATAGACACTCTGGGTTAGAGGTTCTCAAACTTCAGTGTGCCTAAGGAATACCTAAAGAACTTTATAAAATTCTTAATTTTGGACTCTACCTCCAGATTTTCTAACCAGGAACTAGGAGTTGCTTTTGTTTAATCTACACTTCAAATGACTTTGTTTTTTTAAATTTAAATTCAGTTTAGTTAACATAGAGTATATTATTAGTTTTAGGGATAGAATTTAGTGATTCATCATTTGCATATCACACCTAGGGCTCATTACATCAAGTGCCCTCCTTAATGCTCTTCACCCATTTACCCCTTTCCCCCACCTACCTCCCTTCCAGTAACCCTCAGTTTGTTTCCTGTGGTTAAAAGTTTCTTAGGGTTTGCCTCCCTCTCTGTTTTTATCTTATTTATTTTTCCTTCCTTTCCCCTATGTTCATCTGTTTTGTTTCTCAAGTTCCACATATGAGTGAAATCATATGGTATTTGTCTTTCTCTAACTGACTTTTGCTTAGCGTTCTAACCTCTGGTTGCATCCATGTCATTGCAAATGTCAAGATCTCATATATATTCCATTGCGTGTGTGTGTGTGCATGTGTGTGTATGTGTGTGGATAGATAGATAGATAGATATAGATATAGATATACTACATCTTTTCTATCCATTCATCTGTTGATGGACCTCTGGGCTTTCTCCATATTTTGGCTATTGTGGACATTGCTGCTATAAACATTGGGGTGCATGTACCACCTCAAATCACTATTTTTGTATCTCTGGATAAATACCTAGTAGTGCAATTGTGCGGTCATAGGATAGTTTTATTTTTAACATTTTGAGGAAGCTTCATACGGTTTTCCAGAGTGGCAGCACCAGTTGACTTTAACACAGACATCCCCCAAACAACTTTGTTGACTATTGATCTTGAGGCAGTATGGGTTTCCATGATTCACGTGGTTTGGGGTATCTCTTCTTAAAATTACCCCCCTACACTTTTGAGTGACTGAAGTAGATTTAGATTGCTAATCAGGAAATGTTCTCAGAAAAGAAAAAAATCCCTGAAATATAATACAATATTATAATAAATAATACATATAATAATAGGAATATAATGGGATTATCTATGTATAAATAAGTGGATTTTTTAATGCCAAGATGAATGCTTTTGGCTTCAGAAGGCTCAGAAAATAGTTTTGGTGCTAAAAAAGGAAAAAAAATTAAGTCACATACAAATCGCTGTCCAATTTCAATGATTTAATACATTTATTGGATTTTTTTAATGCTTTCAAGAAGTCACCTCAGGATGCATCTTCTTATTCTCAAAAACTAATTTTTGAGAATATGTCTGTAACAAATATCTTAAAATTGAGTTAAGAACCTTTGACATATTATTTTTAAACCAACTCTACTGAGACATAATTTTTATAGTCAGATTATTCTCACTATAAAAAATAGTGCCTATTTTTAATCTTTGAATATGCAAATTAATTTTAGAAATGAACAAAAATAACAGTAACATTGAGAGATAAAGTAGGTAGAAGTCAGTGGCTCAAAAACAAGATAAGGATAGTATATAATAAAGTTAATATATTTAAACAAGGTGAATCTAGCAAATTTTTCAAGTGAATTTTAAAAGAAAGGAGAGTTGAACCTTTAAGATTAATCCAGTGTTAATGTCTATAGAGCACAATACTTAGATAGAAGAGCTCTAGGAGGATTTTAAAGTTGCTCTTAGCTGAAACTTGTTTTCTAGAAAAGGATTTCAGGACGAAGGCCCTGGAGTCATTTGCTCAGGAAAATGCATCAAGATGCATCCGGAACCCAGGGTTAGGACTTCTCACCTGTACAGCCTTTCATTTCGGTTTCAGTTACACCATCCTTTTCTGGGATGGATATATTAAACTCTTGATGTTTAGGTTTATATCAGTGTGAGAATTCACTGAAGTTGCATTTTTAATCCCTGTTTGAAATAATGAATCATTTTAGCAGGTGTTATCTACACTTAAATTATATATTAAATTATAGATTGTCCCACCAAAGGAGCTGTGTCAGACATTGGGTGGGAGTAAGGTAAGAGAAACACATCTAGCTGTATGTGTCATGAAAAGTAGCACCAATAAACAAATATTTTTAAAGAGAACATAAAATACTTTGTGTACTGTTAGTATTTATAAGAACCTTATCATGTGGCCTGATTGGGTGATATGCCAAGAGGAAGAGTGATACTTTGTCTGTTCTAGGGTATAGATATGATCTAGTAGATTCAATTAACTTTTTAATCTCTCAAATACGAAAGATGGGAGGTAGAGAGGTTAGAAGTTGAAAACAACAGCGAGGAAAATAATGCAGGCTACCAGTCCTCTAGAAGTGACTTCTATTACTAAAATCAGTATTTTTACTTTATTTTCTTCTCTGAGCACTCAGACTGGGTTTGGGGAAATTTCCAAGGTTGTACAATTTTCATGAGCAAGGAGCACTTACAGTTTATTATACAAGTTAGGCATATAATAAATAAGAGTGAAGTAAAATGTGGATTTTGGTTCAGATTTTTGACTTTTAGTCTTTTTTGCTGACATTTACTGCAATACTTTGCCACCATTATTGGTAAAATCCTTTTGTATATTATCAGTGATATTTAGTATATTCTGGCTGTCCATGAAGGAATTGAAATTTCTTTTCTTTAATTTTTTTCAATTTTTAAATTTTTAACCTGATTAAAGCACTGCTACCATTTATCTATTGATAAAGAAATGTTTTTCTTTCCTGTGTTTTTCCTCTAATTTTTTTAAATAATTCTTTTACTATAATTTTGTTGTTGTGATTCTTTTAATTGAGGTAAAATTTACACAACATACAATTATCCTTATAAAGTAATACAACTCAGTGGCATTTATTGTATTCATAATGATAGTATCCACTACCTCTAATTTCAAAACTTTGTCATAACCCCAGAAAAATAAGCCATTGTCCATTCTATAATCACTCCCATTTCCCCTCTTTTACTATAATTTATTAAAACATTTATTGAAGAATGTCTAAGACACATAATGATATTTACATAATTGCATTCATAGTTCAAATCAAAGAAACAATAAATATTCTTGGAAAACAAGATCATGAATGTATGTAGTGAAAAATAATTAATAAGTAGATAATTAAAAATCTAATGAGATATGGTGTTAATATACCTACTTTTAAACTGTAATAATTGAAATCCATTTAGTCTTCTTTGAATGAAGAACATAGTTAGGGAACTAAAATATTTAACAAATATAAGATGCCAGGTTCTTGTATATATTAAGTCTTTATTATCCAAATGTTAACTTGTTTTTAAGTCTAGTTAGTTTTTTTTTTAATACATTTTAAAGTAGCTTAAACATTTCAGTAGTTTAGAGAAGTTAATTAATCATGGGGAAGATATCAATTTTAATTGTATAGAGGTCAGGACTTATTCATAGGTAATATCAAACATCAGAATCCTTAAAATTTGCTTTTTTCTCATGTTTCCTTATACTTCTACCTTCTCATTCATTGCTAAGAATCTCTCAAAAAGATATATATTATGGGTATTACACATTGAGATTTTGTTTCATGAGCATATTTGTAGCACTTGCTGTCCAGTCTTCTATAGAATACAGGTATTTGTTAATCATCTAGATTGATCTTTGACAAGAACCCAACGGAATTTTAAAATATACTTATCTACTCCTCAAGGAGAAGAAAATTCAATCCATGAGTAATATACAGATTTGTCTTATTTTAGGGGAAAGAACTTTACAGACATACTACAGAGATATTGTGGGTTCAGTTTCAGACCACCACAATAAAGCAAGTATCACAATAAAGCAAGCCAAATAAATTTTTTGGTTTCCTGGTACATAAAAATGTTATGTTTCCATTATATTGTAGTCTGTTAAGTGTGTCATAGCACATCTGAAGAAACAATGTACATATCTTAATTAAATAATACTTTATGGCTACAAAATGTTATCCATCATCTGAGATTTCAGTGAGTTATAATCTTTTTGCTGGTCGAGGGTCTTGCCTCAATGTTGATGTCTGCTAACTGATGGGGGTGGTGGTTGCTGAAGGTTGCGTTGACTGTGGCCATTTCTTGAGATAAGACAACCGTGAAGTTTGCCACCTCCATCAATTCTTCCTTTCATGAATAATTACTCTGTAGCATGCAATACTGTTTGATAACATTTTATCCATAGAACTTCTTTCAAAATTGGAGTCGATCCTCTCCAAAGCCTGCTGCTTTATCAACTAAGTTTAGTAATGCTCTAAATCTTTGTTGTGAAAGAGTCTTCACAGCATCTTCACCAGGAGTAGATTTCCTCTCAAGGAACCACTTTCTTCACTTACTCATAAGAAGAACATCCTCATCTATTAAAATATCACCATGAGATTGCAGCAATTCAGCCATATCTTCAGGCTCTACTTCTAATTCTAGTTCTCTTGCTGTTTCTATCACATCTGCGGTTACTTCCTCCACTGAAGTCTTGAACCCCTCAAAGTCATCCAGGAGGGTTGGAATCAACTTCTTCCAAACTCCTCTTAATGTTAATATATTGACTTCTTCCTATGAATCACAAATGTTATTAATGTCATCTAGAAGGGTGAGTCCTTTCCAGAAGGATTTTGATTGACTTTGCCCAAATCTATCAGAGGAATTACTATCAGAGGAATGTATGGCAGCTAAAGTTTTTTGGAATGTATTTCTTAAATAATAAGACTTGAATGCCAGAATTACTCCTTTATCCATGGGCTGCAGAATGGGTGTTGGATTAGCTAGTGTGAAACATTAAAGTCATTGTACATCTCCACCAGAGCTTTTTGATGTCCCAAGTACATTGTTAATGAGCAGTAATATTTTTTTTAATATTTAATTAATTTATTTATTTGACAGAGAGAGTCACAAGTAGCCAGAGGCAGGCAGAGAGAGAGGGGGAAGCAGGCTCCCTGCCAAGCAGAAAGCCCGATGTGGGGCTCGATCCCAGGACCCTGAGATCATGACCTGAGCCGAAGGCAGAGGCTTTAACCCGCTGAGCCACCCAGGTGCCCCATGAGCAGTAATATTTTGAAAGGAATCTTTTTTTTTTCTCCTGAGTAATAGGTCTCAACAGTAGGCTTAAAATACTCAGTAAACCATATTGTAAATGGATGTATTGTCATCTAGGCTTTGTTGTTCCGTTTGTAGAGCACAGACAGAGTAGATTTAGCATAATTTTTAAAGGCCTAGGAATTTTTGGAATGCTAGATGAATAGGCTTGAACTTCAAGTCATCGGCTACATTAGCCCCTAGCAAGACAGCTTGTCTTTTGAAGCTTTGAAGACAGTTGTTGACTTCTCTTTTCTAGCTACAAAAATTCTAGATGGCATTTTTTTCCAATAAAGGGCTGCTTTGTCTACACAAAATATCGGTTTTTTAATGTAGCCCCCTTCATTGATAGTCTTAGCTAGATCTTGTGGAGAACTTGCAACAGCTTCTACTTTAGCACTTGCTACTTCGCCTTGCACTTTGTTGTTATAAAGATGGCTTTTTTCCCTCAAACCTCATGAACCAACCTCTGCTAGCTTCAGACTTTTCTTCAGCTTCCTTGCCTCTCTCAGCCTTTGAGCCTTGCTCTAGATTAGGCTTGTGCTTTAAGGGAATGTTGTGACTGATTTGATCTTCTCTCCAGACTATAAAACCTTTTCCATATCAGCAATAAGGCTGTTTACTTTTTTTGGTCACATTTGTGTGTTCACTAGTGTAACACTTTTAATCTCTTTCAAGAACTTTTCCTTTGCATTCACAACTTGACCGTTTGGTGCAAGAGGCCTAGATTTTGGTTTCTCTTAGCTTTCAACATGCCTTACTCACTAAGCTTTTTCATTTCTAGCTTTTGATTTAAAGTGAAAGACATGTTGCTCTTCCTTTCACTTGAACACTTAGAGGCCATTCCAGGGCTATTAACTGGCCTAATTTTAATCTTCTTGTCACTCAGGGAATAAGGAGGCTCAAAGAGAGGGAGGGGTGTGGGGGGAATGTGTGACTGGTAGTCAGAACACATACATTTATATTAAGTTCACTGTCTTATATGGGTGTGGCTTGGACACCCCAAGACAATTACAATACTATCTTTAGGTATCACTGAGCACAGATCAATCAGCATGACACATATAGTAATAATAAAAAAGTTTGAAATGTTCTGAGTATTACAAAGATGTGACACAGAGACACATAGTGAACAAGGGTTGTTGGAAAATTGGTGTTGATAGTTTTGCTTGACACAGAATAGTCACAAATATTCAGTTTGTAAAAAAGCACAATATCTGCAAAGCACAATAAAGCAGAGTGTAATAAAACAAGATATATCTGTAATTGTCCTTTATGATAGTAAAATGATTTTAGGAGTGATATTCATGACTTAGCAAGGTCTGAGGGAAAAGAGCTGAAAATATGTGAATTAGAAGATTGTGGATCGAGGTCCTACAACTTAAAAGATTGAAGTGGCTAGATTTTTTGGACTTAGAGGGACATAGAAAGTTGAAGTTCATATATAAAATGTATTTTTAACCAGTGCTTACTCTGTGGGTGTATTGTTAAAGAAAGTATAATGGATATTAAAATGAATTTTAGCTTTAGAATATGCCAAGATTTGCTGTGGTTTCTCTGAATTAGATTACGCCTTAAATATATTAATTATGGTGCAGTAGAAATTTGAAGGTATCAAATGAAAGAAATGCTCTTTAATTCCCTATCAAAGTTAATAATCAAAATCTAAATATTGGCTATATAATCTTCCATCCTCCATTGACGGTGATTGTCTTTCATCATCAGGTATCATTTCTCCTTTGTGACTGCAGGCACGTGATGGTAAAAATGCTCCCTAAGGCTTTATATTGGCCTATTATGAATGCTGGCCAAGCAGAACTAGGGCTGAGCTCCCCAAAAATGAGGAGGTGTTTTGAATTCTCCCACCTACTTAAAAAGTATTTTATAGGACAGAGGATATTTCCATTGTAAAATTTAAAAATTTAAAGTTTTTGGAATAATCCTATTAGTGTTTTCCTTGGGAAGTAAAGTGGCACACCATTTCCTTAAAGCTGGCCAACCAAACATCAAAATGGCAAGTGAAGAGTGTTATTCAGCAAAGTGATTATTCAACAAAGGAACTTTAAACTACAGGACTGCATAGATAGTTCACTCTCCCTCATGGCAGCCCTTGAGCTATCTTTCTGGGAAGGATACTGCATCTTAGAATACACCTCAAGAATGAGGTTACAACTCACTTAAAACTCAACTTTCCTGAAAAACAAAAGATCGTTTATATGGCAGGCACTAATATGTCCTGGCTTCGTGGAATTTTTCCAAGTTCTGTCATCCTTGGGTCTAATAAAGATTAACAAGCTTCTGAAAATGGTCAAAACACATGAAGAAAATATTTGAAGTCAAAAGAAATAGAAATATTACAATTATACAATCTCTTGTGCTGACACTAAAAAAACAATAACAAGTGTAAGTTAGGGTGTGGGACAAAAGTAAGGCTGGGGTGTAAATTTTGGCACTATATTTGGAAGGCAATTTGCCTAAGTGCATCACAAAATCAGTTCTTTTGTGAAGAACTAAACATCTAAACTAAAACTAAACATCTAAAAATCAGTTCTTTTGTGAAATCTCACTTTTACTCATTAAGTTTCTTTCCTGCTTCTCCTCCTCTTCCTCCTTCTTTTAAGTAAGACAAGTAACCAGAAATTATCTGCAGAATTGTTTATTGCAATTTTTAATTTTACCTATTACCTATTTTTGGATCTTAAGGTAGTTCCTGATCTTTAAAACTTTAAAAAGTATGGAAAATTCATCTAATAAATGGTCTACCATGACCTTATTAAATTAATCATATAGAATTAGAATTACCATTTCGAAAATTTATCACAAAATATTTTCTAGTTAAAACAAAAAAGTAATGTATAGAGCAATATTGTGAATACTTTAAAAAAATCCAACAATTTATATGTACTTTTTTCTAGATAGAAAAATCTACAGGGATATTTAAAAATGTAGTAGAAGTTATTGTCTAAGAGTGGTGAACAGAAGATTTGACTCTTGTCCCTTTTGATTATCTTCTACTTTCTTATATTTTAAATATAACTTGTGCAATTTTAACCTCACCAAAACTTGAATAGAAAATAATAACAGTCTAATACATAGTCACATAACATGATTTAATATATGTTTTGTTAAAGTACACTGTTTCTCAATAATTCCTTAATTGTGGGGGGAAAAATAGTGAAATCATTGGCATAATGTGAGAAAATGTGTGCATTTATATCTCTTCCTGAAAACATTATGAGGCTTGATTTATATTCCTTTAGGCCCCCATGGCTACCTTTTCTAATTTCCTATTAACATTAAAATGTTACATTAGACCTTTTCTTTTGATAGAGTAATAATTACTTTCATGAGGATTCATTTAAATTCTCATGACATGTGTCTTCTGCAGAGAAGTACTTAATTATCTCTGTTACTTATAGTTATGTTTAGGAAACCCGTTGAACTTTTATTCATATTTCACAATTATCCAAATAACATAAGCCTGCCTAGCTGGGACCTCTGTCCTCTATCACATTAACTAATAAAAATGCTCTTCCCATTTGATAGTTTGGAGTTTAGATGTATGTCTACAAAAGGGTAACCATTCTATGAAAACCATTATCTCACCATTTTTTAATTTTCCCCCTAGAGGACTGTCTTACATTTTAGTATTTGTTTGATCATGGAGATAAAATAGAAGGAGTTGGAAAGTTCATTTATTCTATGCCTTTGATTTTGGAGGATACTAAAGAAGGAAATTCTTGACAATATCATAAAGGGTATGTGCCTATGGTACTTCCAACCTTCTTTGTTCTTAATATTTGATCTTTTTAATCTGTGGTACATCTTCATTATTGCCTCCATCTCCATAATGCCTTCCTTTTATTTTTTATTCGCAAAACTGTAAATAAATGATAAAGTTTCAATTCTTCTAGGGAGAGTTGCTGCCTTTATAGATGTGTGACTTAAACACATGGAATTTTAGAAATCAGCCAGAAATTGGGAAAGATTTGAGAAGAAGGAAGTATTGGGACCTATTTTGGAAGTGTAATTGTTTTTGCAAAGTCTCAATAGTTTAAAAGAGGTTGAATGCAAACTGTTTCTATGATTTCTAGGTAGGTTTTTAATGCAAACATCTGTAGTGCCTGCACATATATGTGTGGGATGTTTTGGTGTGTTACAGGGACTGAGGCACTGGTGGCATTTTAATCTCTAGAAATCAGTGGTCCTAACTGTATTCCCAAAGCAAAAATTGTTGCTCTCAAAATGCCAATAATCTCCAAATTGTGAAAACTCCTTTGGTGGTTATGAGAGCAGCTTTGTGTCAATCAGATGAGTGTTCGTGTCTTTGTCATGCTACTTCCTAGTTTGATGATATTAAGAAAATCTTTCAACTTTCTAAACAGTCACATATCTGATTTGTCAAATGCAAATAGCAGATTTTTGAGGATTAAGTGAAATATACAAATTGTTTAATTTAGCATGTGGCTAAAAATAAATTCAATAACTATTTGATGTATTATTTTATTATCTCCCACGCAACTTAAAATAACAAAAAAATAAGTCTTACTGCATGAAGATCATATTAAAATATTGACTATTCAAGCCAAACAGTATGAAGATCTGACCTATTTTCCAGCCTTTATTTTAAAAAGATTTTATTTATTTATTTATTTGACAGAGAGAGAGAGAGAGAGATCACAAGTAGGCAGAGAGGCAGGCAAAGAGAGGGGGAAACAGGCTCCCCACTGAGCAGAAAGTCTGATGTGGGGCTTGATCCCAGGATCCTGAGATCATGACCTGAGCCAAAGGCATAGGCTTTAACCCACTCAGCCACCCAGGCACCCCTTTCCAGCCTATCTTCGACACATAAACTAAACTTCAGCCATAGAAATCACTTGGTGTTCCAGTAATATGCCATGTTTTCCCTATGTGATCATCTCTCTTTTGTTTGGAATGCCATCCCCTACCTCATCAGCTTTTTATATTAAAATAATTTTAAAAAATATTCTTTTGGGGGGAAGCTTCCCTTGTACCTGTATCAGTTTCTTCTGATTGATAGTGAAATTAGTCAACATACCACAGCCAAATAATGAGGATATTTGTTGCATAACGTGACAAAAGGTGTAGAGATTAGTGGGATGGGGTACAGAAGCACCTTAGGGTAGCCCAACAGAATTTTCTAAAACTCAGTGATGAATGTCTTTCCATCTTGCCATCCTCACTGTGTTGGGTTTGTCCTCAGGCTTATTCATCCTTGGACTCTGATTATGGCTGAGGCCTTGGATTTCAAATGCTCACAACATAAAGCAATGTAGGAGAGCTCCTCTTCTCAAGCCTTTTTTTTAATAGAGAGAAAACTGTTTCCTGGGAAGAATCTTAGCAGACCCTCTATCCAGTTGTCATTGATTAACATTGGGACACATGTCCATGCTCAGCTACAAAAACCACCACTGGGAAAGCAAGCTAGTGGCCTTCCCTGCCTCTATGGTGGGATGTGGGGTTTTTCAAAAGTGGCAAAAATATCTGTTGGGTAGGTAACTGAAAGTGTTTTCTGTATGCCTTCTCTGCATCTCAGAGCTCTCCCACACTCTCAGCTGTCCATAGCACAAGGTCCCCCATTTGCTGTGCTCTTTTAATACCCAGACACACCTATATTAACACCTACTTCACATTATTGTAAATATTTCTATTTTTGCTTACACCTCAGCAACTTGGGTAGAAATGCTGCTGTCGCCTTCACCGTTATATTCTCAGGGCCTATTCAGCTCGCCATAAATGAGGACTAATTAAAGGAGTAAGTTTTAAAGTCTTTCAAAATAGGAAACAAGAAATTATGATTG
The DNA here is from genome assembly GCA_028533885.1 of Nasua narica. Taxonomy (NCBI): domain Eukaryota; kingdom Metazoa; phylum Chordata; class Mammalia; order Carnivora; family Procyonidae; genus Nasua; species Nasua narica. Next base: position 95,207,500 of record CM052810.1, on the reverse strand, counting down.
AGAAATAGCTTTTAAAATCAAAATTGAAACCTAAGATAAGTAAAATGTTAGTCTTTGAAGAGCCCTTAATGGTTAAAACACAGCATAACAGAGAGGAGATATTGCATCATCCCGGAAAGAGCCAAAGCCTAACCATCTGCTTCGTATCTCACTAAGCCTAGAGATGAGAAAAAAGATGTGAATTTTGGTACCCCCTGGGAGATTGGAAGAGGATCATACAGGATTTAGAGAATAGAACTTGCAAAGAAATGTCAATAATTTAGGCTTTTTCTTTTACATTTACAAAGGAGACCTGTCAAAATTTTCCCCTTCCTTAACAATGTAGTATATGAAATAATTCTATGGACTCATTTCAGAGGGCTTTTGAGAAAGGACAGGTAAAAAAAAAAAAGAAATAGAACGTTTCTACTGAAATTTCAGAAAAGGACACAGAACTACAAAGCTTTAGTACAATGATAATAAAAACTCGAGTCAACCATGTTGAATGTATCAGTTTTATTCCACTGAAAACTACATCATTTGTCTCAGGCTAAATAAAAGACAGGGTTTTTACTTTGGTACTTTTTGTTTTTTCTTGATTAAAAAAAGGCAGTTCTAAACAGGTCCATGCTGAGTGTGTTACAATTTTCCATATCACTGCCTACGGAAAAAAACCAACCAACCAACCAACAAGAAGGCTGACAATGTTTAAGTGATCAAGGAGGGAAAATAACAACAAAAACAACTTTCTCCCTGAAAATTAAATGTCAAATTGGATTTGAAATGTTTAAAAAGATACTTTTCATTTGTTCTTTATGATAGAAATGATAAATGAGCAAAGATTTTTTCCGGGGATAATGTACTTCTTAAACTTTTCAATTTTGTCCTGGTTTTATATAAGGTGTTTTGTAAGTACGAATTGCCATTTGCAGGACCAAAACTTCTTTGTGTTTAATAAGATATAGGGTGACAGCAAATTTGGTAGCCAATGGAAAACATAAAATATATAATTAGTTATAATTTTCTCATCATAGAAATATATCACAGTTTTGCACCTTTTCGTCTCATGAGAATAGAAACATGTATACACACACACACACTCACTTCATGTACTTCCCAGAGGTGTCATTTATTTGAGCATTTACAATGTATTGTTCTTAAAATCTTGTCATGTGCTTCTAGTTATTATTGCTGGCCTTAGTCCTGTGCAGATGTGTTTTGACTGTCATTTGACATCAAGGAGAAGAAGAGGTATTTTATTTAAGCAGGTAGTGTTGAAACTAACAGAAAGCAACTTACGAGAAAAGGACTTTTAAAGTCATGGTAAAGTACCTAACAGCTTGCCTGTCTCCTGTTTACCAGTCAGACTTTTAAAAAGTGATGCTTGGGCTGTGAGATGCAACTGGGGTGTGGTATTAGTTTCCTATTGCTGTTGTAACAAATTATCACAAACTTAATGGGTTAAAGCTAAACAATTTTGTTACCTTTCAGTTCTGAAGGTTAAAAGCCTAAGTAACGTCCATAGGACTGAGTTCTTTGGGGGGCTCCAGGTAAGAATCCATTTTCTTTGCTTTCTCAGCTTCTAGAGGCTGCCCACATTACTTGGCACCTGGCCCCTGTGTCACTTTGCTCCGACCTCTGCTTCCGTTTTCACACCTCTCCTCTCTGATTTCCCTCTTGTAAGAACTCATAACATTGGGCTCACCCGGGTAATTTGGGCTAGTCTTTCCACCTCATGAGTCTTAGCTTAATCACATCTGCCCAGTCCCTTTTACTGTGTAAAGTGACATATTCTCAGTTCTTGGAATTAGGATATGGACATCTTTGGGGTACCATTATTCAGCCCACCAAAGGACTCTTATTCAGGCATTTGGTTAAGCCCTCTTAATTAGTCTTAGTGTTGGGGATAATGGAGTTCTGCTGGAGTGGTATGCTAATTTTAAAATATGACAATATCTATATATACTGTATAAGGGTATGTGCACATATGTCTGTAGTTAGAGTAATTAAGTTTCTAAATTACCAATAATGACTCAGCAGGCCAATGGAAATTATTAATTAAAAATCATGTTATCATTGAAATGTGCATACTCTTATCAAAAATTCAAAAAAAAAAGTAAAAAACTAATGAATTACTGAAGTGGTGATTAGCAAAAGTCTATTGTGTGCACACCAAAAAGATAATTTGCAAATGGAGAGTTCTCAAACCAATACATGGAATGAGGCTTAGAGGTATGTTGTTATAAAGCAGCTTATATAGTGTAGAAGCCGTGACTATTTGTCACAGTGATTGGTTACAATGTTAGAATTTTCTTACATGGAAGAGAATTGGTTAGTGGTTGCCTCATATCCATTTTGGGGAACAATTTAAGTTTCACTTAAATTTTCAAAGGCATAAGCAAGAAGTGACCCAGGTCAAGTTAGCCTCGTTTGTCTTGCCAAATAATCTAAATTAAGCTTTGCTTGTGTGACTAAAGCAGTTTGTTCAGTGAATTTTCAAGGCTGGTCTCTGTTTGTGTTTGATGCTAAAACTATTCATTACTAATTGCCCCTTTAATACAAGCTTGGGCAGATTTTTAGGGATGGATTTAACAAAGATAAGTGATACTATGAATTATAGTCTCATAATGTATAATATGGTTTATTTTTAGTCATTTTGTGGAGGAGATCTAATTCTTTGATAAAATGAAACTGCAGGGTTTGACCAAGTTTTGACCCACCTTTCCTCATACCAACCTTCTTAATATAATCCAAATATATTTTCCTATTTCTATTAAATATAGACTTAAAATGCTGAGTTACATTTTATCTTACACTTAAAATGATGATATTTCTAAAGGAATGATCTTAAAAAAAAACACTATCATTAACATATTTGGCTGTTAGCATTGCATAACCAGCTATTGTAAAAGTGTAATTTTCAGTATAATCTTTAAGAGACTCTGGAGGATAACATTGAATTTCTCTCATTTGATTTTTAGTTTTCATGGATGCTTTAATTTTATATGGTATTATCTTTAGTATTCAGGTTATTTTCTTTTAACCATGGGAGAACTTAGTTCTATTTATTTATTTGTCTGCTTGTTTATTTATAGATTTTATTTATTTATTTGACAGAAAAAGACACAGTGAGAGAGGGAATACAAGCAGGGAGAGTGGGAGAGAGAGAAGCAGGCTTCCCACCGAGCAAGGAGCCCAATGTGGGGCTTGATATCAGGACTCTGGGATCATGACCTGAGCCAAAGGTAGAAGCTTAAGGACTGAGCCACCCTGGTGCTCCCTTAGTTTTATTTTTGGTGATTAACTAAATAAAGCTATTTATCTTTCTGATAATAAAATATAAAACACTGGTATTGCTTTGGTTTTTCTCCCCTCCCCATCCAAAAATAACATATAATTGTTTTTGGAAAACTTGAGTTTTTTTTTCCATTGAAATCACCTTGTTAGGGCAAATATGAAGTCCTAAGATGGAACCTTCTGCCCTCCATAAGCTCATCACCAGTGACTACAATACACAGATTAAAATACAGTAGGAGCTCTTTGGTCATTTGGGTGGAATGTTCCACTTTTAAGATATGTGCTCCCCAAGTGAGCACTGGGTGGAATGCTCTAGAACTGGTGATGGAGGAAGAAAAAGTCTGCTGGGGAAGTTTTGATTAAAGGAATTAAAATGTCCTTGGACTTTCAAGAAAGTCTAGAATTTTTTTGTGAGGGAAAGGGCATTCGAAGCAAAGCAATAAAACAATAAAGACACATAAAATTCTATATTTGGGGAAAGTGGATGGAACAGCAAAGCGAACTAAAAATGTGGGTTGAACTGTGAAGAGAGGGTAGAAGAAGGCATTGAGGAAGATATCCTTTAACCATGTGATGAAAAACAATTCACGTGGAATTCTGAGGAATTTTTTCTTCATCTGCATAAGTACATTTTTGTGGAATATGGGGATATAAAGTCAAATGATGTAAGGTACTTCCTAATACTTGATAACTAACACAGCTCCTTTAATTTTTCATGAGCCTAATGGAAATTTTACGTTGAATTAGTAATATTTTCTGTAGATCTCTATAAGAATTCTGTTCTGGTGATGAAATCATTGCCACTTATATGAGAAGAAAGGAAATATAGCTATATTTCTCTTTTAGTAATTATGAATAGTGTATTATTAACCATTATACACCTATTAACAGTGAGATGTGGATATTCTAAATAAGTATTTGTGATGTTAACTGAGCTCTGAAAACTTAAGTCACAGCCTTTCCTTAATACTTAGCTTGTGTAGGAGTTGTAGAAATTCTTTAACTTAGATAGAATCGCTATTTCACTCCTCAGGATTTTAGCTGTTGAATGGGTACTACCCTTCCTCTACCTTTAATTTGTAATTAGTTACCAGAGTTCATTGTTTATATTTCCTTTAAATCTCTCCATAATGTCCTGTTACGCATGTAATAGGCAAGTCTTTTTTTTTTTTTTTTGTAAATTAACATTCTCATTAGTATTTAAATAGCGAATTGTCTCCTAAGGGAAATGGTATAACGTTATTATAAATTGATCATGGTGAAATTCTCAAGGAACTGGAATCTATGTAGTTACTCAGTAGACCTCTATTGATGGATATTACGTTTAGTATTTGACTTTGATTCTTCCTGTTTTTGAAAAGATAAAAAATAGCAGGTCATTGTGATATTAAAATGAGAAAATATAAATTAGTCTGTGGCAACTCATGTATCTAAAATCTTTCATTTTAGACCATGTATATCCAACTTCCAAAAATATTGCTATAAATTTTTATTAAAATGAACAATTAGATGTTTTCATATAAGATTAGATGTTATCATACTAATTAGATGTTATCATACTAAGTCAGGGTGAATCCAAATTTAGTAAACTCTATAGGCTACGGTGGTTCTAATCTTTTCATTTCTTTTGATTGCAAGAGTCTATCATTATGAAGAGATAGACGTGGTACTAGCTTTGATCTTCCTTAGTGAAGTGAAACTACTTGCACATTCTCATAAGCTTCTTGTTTTAATTACAAAGTATAACATTATGTTTCATACAATAGGAAATATTTAAAAAGGATTAGTTTGACTATTTTAGAAGTGTAGCATGAAGCATTAAATAGGATGAGTGGAAAATACATACACATACAACATATTTCACTTCTGAACCAAGGAGCTCAATCCAGTGGATATCTTTTAGAATAATCACCTTGGAATACTAAAAATTCATTTACTTGAATTGTATAATCAATGCTTTTAAAAACCCACCTTGAAATGAAATATCTGGTTGAAATATAAATAGGTGAGTTGTAGCAATCTATTCTTAACTGCTGTTTCCTAGAGGGGTAATATAAAACTGTCCCCCAAATCACAACAGTGCAAATTGTTTTTAAAGGTTGGAGCTTGCTTAGCAAGCTGATAACATAGGCTCATTAGGTAAATCCCCTTAAGTCTTACTCCAAAAAAAAAAAAAAAAAAAAAAAAAAATCTTACTCCTATAAAAAAAAAGATAGGAGTAAGAAAAGTCTTTTTTTAAAATTTTTAAAAAAATTTTTAAAGATTTTATTTATTTATTTGACAGAGATACAGCAAAAGAGGGAACACAATAAGGGAGAGTGGGAGAGGGAGAAGCAGGCTTCCCGCCGGGCAGGGAGCCCGATGTGATGTGGAGCTCTATCCCAGGACCCCAGGGCCAAAGGCAGACACTTAACAACTGAGCCACCCAGGCACCCCAGAGTAAGAAAAGTCTTACTCCTATCTTACTCATATATATATATATTGAATATATATATTGAATAAATTCAATATATATATATATATTGAATAAATTAAATATATATTATTAAATATATATATTTATATATTTATATATAAATATTTATATTTATATATATATTTATATATATATATTAAATATATATTTAATATATATATTATATATATTAATATATATTAAATATATATTGAATAAATTCAATATATATATATATATTGAATTTGGGTGGATTTGCATACGTGTCTATACATGTGAATATGTCTGAGGGTGGTTTGCATATTTTCCAAGGGACAGTCTTCTGAGGTTTGCTCAAGGGAATTATTCTGTATCTGTGGTTCTATATAGGTGAACGTTTAGACATTAATACAAAACAAAATGAACAAAATACTTAACTGTCAAATATACACTTTTCAGTCTTAGCTGGATCCCCATCGCTGATACAAAGAAATCTTTTCACAGATTCCTAGTTGATTCCTTTTCCAATTCCTCATAGCAGTTATCCTAAACCTTCACCACTTTTTCCAATTCTACCTTTTTCCAAGTTTCAAAAAATAATCTTGCTTTTCAGTTCTTTGAAACAACATGATCAGGCAAGAATACCAGCTTCCCTACTGGCTAATGATTTCTCTATTTCATATCCCTATCCCTTCTTTCTTAGGGCAGGTGCCCCTATTACTATTTAGGTTCTCATTCCACCCCTATGAATTCTCCTGGGAAAACTCTCCACTTTCATATCCTTGGGCTCCATTCCCTCTTCCTTCTCTGGCACCTTTTCCTCAGCCTACAAGTTTACTCCATCTTTTCAGAACTCATACCTGAGCATTGTCAAAATGACCCCTTTCATTCCAACTCTTGAGATTTCACGTGATTTTAGTAAAGATCCTTTTCCCTTGCCCTTCTCCTCTTATATCTCTGGTAAACTTTCTGCCCTCTCCATCTTCTGGCCTGACTTACTCTTATTTCTTTGACCTCACCTCCTTCCCCTCACCTCACTTTAATTTCATCTACATCTATTCTTACAGTTTTTCTGTCTTCATATAGCTCCAGGTCTGTTCCAGGTTTCCAACTTTGATTATTCTCCCGAATTTCAGATTTAAATGCATCACTGCCTGATACATGTTTATCCTTGGATCTCCCACAAACACCTCATAATATTCCCAAAACAGTTGAAGAGTCATACATTGAGGGTCAAAGATCTGCGTCTAAGATTCTAATGTTTAATGAGATGCTGAACAGAATATTTGACTTCAGTTTCCTCGTCAAACACTGTCTTGAATCTCTATTTCACCAGTGTATTTACCTACCAACCATCCCTTCTCATATACATAATAGCAATTACATTCTAATTGATCTCATTTCCACCTTCACTTCACTGAAATTTATTCTCAACATAGTAATCAGAGTTGTTTTCTTAAAAAAAGCAGGTTAGATTGTCTCTTTACTCAGAACCTTTCAGAGGTTTCCCATCTTGACTTTTACTAAAACTCAAGCCTTTATATGCTGCCTTCAAACCTATATTTAGTGATTTCTGACCTCAGGTCTTTCTACTCTCTCTTTTTCCCCAGCCATTTTGATCTCCTTAGTGTTTCTTTAAATTTGCTGGACACCCTTCTGCCTCAAGTCCTTAGTATATGACCTTTACCACATGACCTTTTATTCAAATGGATTTAACCTTTTCCTTCCAGAAGTCTTTATTTCAAATGTCACATTGTCTGTGACATATTCTCTGACCACTTTAATTTAAAATGGTATCTCCATCTCCCCAGCCTCCAATTCTTAATCTCCATCTCTGTTTTATTTTTCTCCACAGGGTTTTATCTTCTAATATACTATTCATTTAACTAATTTATTTATTTTGTTTGTTTCTATCCTCCCATTAAAATTTAAGTCTCTTGGTGGCAAGGATCTTTGCTTTAAAAAAAAAATGTATCCCCAGTAGCTAGAACATAGTAGAAACTCATTAGTGATTGTTTAATAAGTACATGAATGAATAAATTAAGATGGAGGTGATGGTGGTGGAAGTGATTTTGAGGTCACATGAACATTAATTTTTTTTTTAATATCCGTATGTTTTAATTTGGTTTTGAGATGCCATCCAATCGATTTTTGAGGCTACTTAGAGATGTATTTGAGCTTTTCAACCATTTGGTGACCAATTCTTAATTCTTACCTCACTTGGAGCAGAGTCTCCATTTTGGTCCCCATTACTTCAGTTCAGTCATCAGGAGCTTTTCTATAGACAATTGCAATAGTCTCCTGACAGATGACTTTGTACAATATTTTATCATAAATGACCTTTCTCAAGTACTTTCGTATGACTTTAAAACATTTCCTGTGGTAATCAAGGTCCTTCATTCCTGACTCTGACCTATGTTTTTGAGATGCCATTTCCCAATACCATAAACAGTTCTTTATGGTCCTTTTTATTTCTTTATACTTTCAATAAGTACTTATTGATTATTTACTGAGTCAGGTATTATACAATGATACAGTATACAATGATATTTAGGCACCATCTCTTTTCCCTTATCCTCATAGCAATTTGTTATAGTTTGGGAGGTAAGAAGGAAGGAAACAATCTAGCATCTCAAGATCATAAATCAAATGCAGAATAGCTATTGGTATAATGAACATCCATTCTAATTTTTCTGGAAAAATTTGGTTTATGCCTGTTTTCCAGTGTAATTATTAATAAGCTTTTCTTCATCTTCAGAACTCTCCCAGTTTTGTGACAAATTATATAGTCTCCTTGTCTATAAGCAAAACAGTTTGAATTTTATCTCATGTTCTTTCCCTACATTAACTACAAAAGTTATGTGACAGTCTAAAGCAAAATTTAAGTCCTCCTCCTCTAGCAGTGGAATATACTTATAAATATCACACAAACTGGTGAAAAAAAATCGAGGTTCTATAACCTGTCATTTCAATTTTAGAATTTTTTGTTGTTGTTGTTGTTTCAAATGCACTTTAGTAATTAGTTTCTTAGTGATATTTTCACTCTGCCCCTCATTTGGAGTGCCCTATATTTACTCTCCATTTATCCAAATCCTACCCATTTTTAAAGAAATGCTTACATCTCCAAACTATTCTTTGTTTTTGTCTCCATCTCTATCTGTGGTCTCTTCTTTTTTTTAGATATGTATTTGTTAAAGATTTTATTTTAATTTATTTGAGAGGGAGAGAGACAGAAAGCAAGAGCACAAGTTGGGGGGAGGGCAAAGTGAAAAGGAGCAGCAGACTTCCCCCTGAGGATGGAGCCAGATGTGGGGCTCCATCCCAGGACCCTGGGATCATGACCTGAGCCTAAAGCAGACGTTTAACCTGAGCCACTCAGGCACCCCTGTGGTTGGTTGGTTGGTTGGTTGATTTATTTATTTAAGATTTTATTTATTTATTTGAGAGAGAGATAGAGAGAACCAGCAGAGGGAGCGGCATGTAGAGGGAGAGAGAGCCCGATGTGGGGCTTGGGTTTGATCCCAGGACTCTGAGATCATGACCTGAGCTGAAGGTACACACTTAACCAGCTGAGCCATCCAGGCATCCCTGTGGTCTCTTCTTTCAGCAGTTTTTTTCTATATCATTTATTTGGCAAATTGTTTTATAAGGGTATTTTCTTTCCTCTTGGATCTATTGGAACAAGCAGACAAAGATGATGACCTCTACATTTTTGTAGCTGCTTTTCTAGAGCCAGATACAGAGTATGCTCAATTAACTTAATGCAAAAACAAAACAAAACAAACAAATAAAAAAAAACCCAGTTATGATAATAGTGGTAATAAGTGGAGTTTTGATGGTGAATTTATTGAAAAATATAATAGGATAAGATAAAATAATAAGAACTTTCAAGTAATATCTATAGTTTGAAAGTGAAAAAAATAGATATATACCCATAAGTTGTGTATATGTTTGTGTGGGTTTGTAATATATATTATTGAAAATTATGTTGGGGTTGGGAGAGAAGAGGTTGAGGGAGAAAAAGAGAAAATATACCGTACTTTATCCTCTTTTGTGGAAAACGCACCATCATTCGGTATATTACTGGGGGGAAAAGCCAATTAAGTTATGGTCTAATGCTTTCATGTAATTTAGAATTTTTATTTGCTACATATTGAAAGATCTACTTACTAATAGATTTTTTATCTTGACTCATTCCTGTATATACATAACAAAAGTGTAAGTTATATCAAATGGCTAAGATTTGATATGGCTAAGATTTGATATGGCTAGCACTCCCTCACATTCAGAGATCATCAATTAGAAAAAAACATTCCTACTTCAGACATTTAAAATATTAAAAAAGTAAATATTCTATTGAACGGATTCACAATGTATAAATAAGCGTATTGCAAAAAACAAAACAAAGCAAAAAAAAAGAGTTTACTAGGGCTTGAGTAAAGACTACAGATCCTAAATATTCTGAACCCATTGAAGGAAAATAATGTCATTTTTGGATACAGCCAATTGTAGAGACCCAACTTAGAGCAAAGCTTTATGGGAGTTACTATCACTTTTGCTATCCAGTAGCAGAAAGTGTCATCTGGGAACTTGTAACAACAACAACAAAAAAGTTATGATAATGCGTATCTAATTGATGTAGAAACATGTAGCCCCAGTATCAGGATGGATGATTAGGAACTGAATTCTCAGACATGGATTTTTCTTTCTCTTAGAGCAGAGGAGGAAACTAAAATTTCTATGGTCAAGAATGTCGGCTTTGGATCAACATCTGTAAAACCTACTGGCTGTAATGGTCATATGACTTATCCAATATGACTAAAGTTCTAGTGATAAACACAAACAGAATTCTCAACTATTTTTAGAACAGATTGTGTAAGATCACAACATAGTCAATTTTATCAAAACTGTGTGCTTGAGCCGAGTGGCTAAAATTAAGATAAATAATTGGTTTAGTTTTGCTGAACAGAAAATGTGGATCACACTCATGAACCTTTTATGTATGGCTTTCCCACATTTCATCTTTGTACTGCTCTTGTGTTCATGTTCAGATCATTCATATTTTATTTCAATACATTTTCATTTTCAGATCAGCAGTTGTGTGATCCTGGTGAATTTCTTTGCCACGATCATGTGACTTGTGTCTCCCAGAGCTGGCTGTGTGATGGGGACCCTGACTGCCCTGATGATTCAGACGAGTCTTTAGCTACCTGTGAGTAGAAAGGTTCTTGTGCCATTCAGATTTACCTTACATGTGAAACTAAATGTCAGTTGTTTTCACAGATGACTGCTGTTCTTGTTGCTTCTTTTTTTTTCTTTTTTTTCCAAATAGCCTAAGAAACTTGAAACCTTTTGTTTGTGTTTTCTTTAAAATGACTATGTGAATGAGACCATAAAATGCAGTTTTGTAGTGTGAATTAATTTTGAAAGGAAGAAAATGCAAGGTTAATTATTTCAATGTGATTGTGTTACTACTAGAAAAAAAAATAACTTGCGGAGAAAAAAAAAAAACCTTTAAAACAAGGCACGCAAAGGGAATAAGACCCTCTCTAATAATTTATTTCACCCATTTTGAGACAGAAGAGCATGTAGAAAGAATAGTAAAGTAATCAAGTTGAGCTCCCATATTATTTCTGTTAATGTCTTCTGACACTATACAAACTATTGAACATGTTTTCTTATGTGAAACAGCAAGATAGAAATTATATTTATTCATCCATACAGGGAGCTTCTTGGCCTTTATGATAGTAGATTCAGAAGCCCTTCATACACATGGATCCCAACTGTAATCATACCACTGTGTCTAACTTGGAGTCCACTGAGGGCTTTGTGTGGATGAAAAATGCTACTAATGCAGAATTATAAATAATAGGGTTGTGGCTAAATCTGCTATACTGTTTTTTTATACCCACTATCATATGGAGTATGAACGGTCCCTTAAATGTTATTTCCAGCACTTCTAGTTTGGTCTGTGCACCCCCTGCGACCAGGTGTGACAGCTTATCAGTATTCTCAAAGCAGCTATGTGGTGCTATTGGGTCGAAATGAGGGGAAAAATCCATCATCCTTAGTGCTTGATATTGTAAGAGATAACAATTACTGGTTCCACTTTCCATTTTTATTTACTTGTTTACAAGTCTTGCAGGCAGGGCCAATATAAGTTTTGATGAAAATCTTGCCATTAGAAAGCAGAGGCAATGATTATTCATTTTCTTTATGTTTGCTAGTGTTTTTAAAGTTTCTCAGCATATGGGTTCTTGAATATTTGCATTAATTGCTCCTTCCTTTGAACAGAGCTCTTCTTCCATAGGAAGAGGTTGTAGTTGTTTACTACATTTGTAATTCTCACCAGTTTAATTCAAAAAACCTTTACCAGACTCTATAGCATAGAAAAGTTTCTTGGCATGATAAAAGAAAAAAAAATACGTTAATGGGGAAAAAAGCCCTAATGGATAAATAAAATGTAGTACATCCATACAAAAGAATGTTATTTGGTAAAAAAAAAAAAAAAAAAAAAAAAAGAATGAAGTACTCATGCATGCTACAGGGGTAAACCTTGAAGACATTTTGCTAAGGAAAAGAATCAAATCACAAAAGTCCATGTATTTTATGATTTCATTCATTTGAAAGATCTCAAATTGGCACATCTGTAGAAATAGAAAGTAGGTGAGTGGTTCTCAGGGCCAAGTGGAGTTGGAAGCAATGAGAATTGACTACAGATGAGTATGGGATGTCTTTTGAAGGTGAAAAGGTTCTAAAATTAGATTGCAGTATGGTTGCACAACACTGTTAATACATTTAAAAACAATGACTCGTGCATATTAAAATGGGTGAATTGTATGGTATATGAATTATATAAAAATAAAGTTGTTTAAACATGAAAAAGAAGGAAAAAAATCTCCATTGTATGGCTATGGGTGTAGATGGCATAATAATGAGAGAAGATAACAATAATAAATTCACTGGGCATGAAATATAAGTAGTGAGACCCTCCCCTATTGAAGTACCATCTGGAAGTTTTCTCCTCGTTAGCTGCAAGGGAGGGTTGCCATGGCATAATCAGAATAAAAAGTTAAATTTTTGAGTTTTGGTGCTGGAATCTTGTGTTTCTGTCCTGGTCCTTCCACAAAATTGCTGATGGAAAAAATGACAGAGATGTGAGAGAGCTTTGTGGAATGCATGTACAGGAGGAAGGCCACGTTAAAGGGAACAATTCCATGGAACTGTGTACCTGACACAGAGCGAAAGCAATTAAGAAAACATGGCTAGAGAGCTTATAAAGGCAGGAGTTTCCTTTATGCTGATGAAGAATAGAGAATAATGATGTTCTTTTTGTGCTAAAGAGGGAGTTCAGTAGGAGACTCAGAGCACAGAGGCTTTGTGGTAGAGAAGAGTTGCAAGGACCTGTGTGATCACAACCAAAGCCCAGAGAGGAAAGAGGCCCTGCAGTGAATGGTAAAGTGGATGGGTGACAAGTATCCCTCTCCCCTTCCCATGCCCACTCCACAGCTCTAGGAACGTGGCCGATACCTATCAGGGCCACACCAATGGACTAACCTGAGTTTGCCAGCTAGCGTCCACCCTGATTGATTGGGTATTTCCTGTGAATAGTAGGTGTATCCACCACGATGTTCTTAAATATTTGAATGTCCACCCTACCCAGAAGGTAGACAGCACCTTGGGCTTGGGAAGAGGTAGGTCCTTCATTCATAGAGATTAGGGGATTTAGCAGCCTTAAATTAGAAATTACATGCGGGTTCATTAAAAATAGAGATATGCTTTCTACTTTCTTAAAATATTTTTAAAATGAAAGTCATACCTGCTTAAGATATTTTTGGCAGTTTTTAAGTATATAGTTATTTTCCTCTCCAATAAAATGTGATGAATTCTATTTAAAAATATTTCATTTTGGCTGTTGTTACTCTTTTGACATCAAAATTGCTGACTATACTTAAAGGAAATGTTAAGACTATTCTTATATCAGTGTAGTTACATAACAAAACAGAGACGTGACTATTTCTTTACTTGGGTACTTGATCTGGGAAACATATTTGGATCTACATTAAATTAGCCTCTTCCAGATAAATGATTTTAGTCAGTACCCACTGAAATATGGGCAAGCATAGAAAAAAAGCTTTATGAAAAATATCAGAGTTTTTCAAATTTAAATTTCTCAATCCAGATGTTCACAATTACCATTTTCTCTAATCATAGTGCTTTGTAATGTGTTGTTTTATGACATTCATATGCAGTCATCACTGATCTACATAAAATAATTGCATAATTTTATAATTATATGGATGCATACATTCAATGTGAAGGATAAATACTAGAAATCGAAAACCTTAAAGATTGATTCTTAGGAAGGGTAATTTTGTGTTCAGTGACTGAATGAAAGTGTGTTATCATCTTTGATTCGAAGACAAAGTGTGTTGTATCTACAAAATATTAGATGAAAACAGCTGATGCAATACACTTTTTGGGGAAAAAAAAAGCTTTACTTGCAAAATGCTGATGATTGAAATACTTTAGAAGATAAATGTACATGCAGAAAAACAAGAAATTTTGAACTTAAATGAAATTTAGGTATTTGAGGATCTGAAATTTTAATGTGCACATATATTCCGCTTCTGTGTTGTGTAGACTCAGGCTGTAGTGAAAGAAAAAAAAAAGACAATGAAGCAAAAAAACCAACAAGAAAACAACCAAACAAACAAAAAAATAAAAACCAAAACTAAAACGACTCTAGACTTTTGTGGGAGGTTGGTTTACCACTAAGCTGATTGTGTGTTGGGATGCATTTTCTCAAATACGCAATTGGAGAAATTTAATAATTTACATCCTTACATTGGATACAAGAAATGATTCATTAGACTTCTATTAAAAATAAAATTGCTTATTTCTCCATATTATTTGAAGTAATTTTTCAGGGGTCTAAATGGCTAATCATCTTTAGGTTCTACAAGGCAATGAGAATAGAAAATCAGGAAAATCACCATCTTTCTACTCAGTGCTTTCAATCCAGTCGTTAGTCTAGGATCGTCGTATGTGACAAGAATTAAAGTGAATGGTGATAATGTTTATTTGTGGAATGAAAGCTTAGCACCACCTGTGGCAGGGAAGTCTTCTTGAAAGGCACTTTTATTCTGAGGTATTCAAAATTTAATTCCTTCTAGGATTTTCTGTTCAGTACTTAATGATACTTCCTTTCCAACAATCTGCTTCAGCTGATGTGTGATGTTTTCTGCCAATCTGATGTTAATATACTTAAAACTAGATTCTTCTTTTTTAAGTCAGGAAGGTATTAGTTCTGCTGTTTGTTTGTTTTATTTTTTTCCTTCCCTTTGCCCTACATCACCCCCTTCAGATAATCATTTAGGGTGACCTTCAATTACATATCATACTTTGGATGTAATGACCCACCGGCCAACAAAGGAGACGAAAAATGGCCTTAATGGAGGGTAAGAACTGCAACCTGGATAGTTGCGATCATGGGTACATTGACTCTATCGTGTCCTTCTGAGGGATCAGCATACTTTTTTCTGTAAAGGGCCAGATGGTAAATATTTTAGATTTTGTGACCTATGTGATTTCCATTGCATATTCTTGTTTGTTTGTTTGTTTGTTTGTTTGTTTGTCAAAGCCTTTAAGATGGGAAACCAAACCAAAACAAAACAAAACTTTTTCAGCTTACAGTCTATTCAAAAAAGGCCACAAGTGGGATTTGGCCAGCAGGCCATTAGTTTGCTGACCCCTGTTGCAGTGTCATCGCTCAACTATACCCACTGTTCCATGCGGAGTTGGGTCTGTGCCCGGGTACAGCTGCACAGAGAGCAGCGTCGCCCCTCATAGTGGACGTATGTGGCACAGAGCTACGTGTGTACCCACCACCTCGTGGGGCCATACTCAGGCAGTATGGTGTCATTGGCAAAACTGGGTTCTTTCTCCTGTGTTTGCATATTACCTTACAGGTTAGGATTGTATTTGATGCGGAGCAAAAACAGTCACTTAACCAGATAGGGATTTGTTGTTCTTCTATAAAAAAGTTGTAAACCACCACCTTTCTGCTCTGCCCTCCCTAGCATGGAGCTGTCAGTCTTAGAGTCAAAGCATGACTGCTTCACCTCTGCCAGTAGGTAATTTCATTTCAAACAGGAATAAGGGACAGAGAAAATGGAAAAGGCAAGTGCCAGTCTCTCTGTTTAACAAAGTATCAAGCTCAGTGGATTTCTGCTTAAATATCTGTGGCCAGAATGAAACATATTCAGTGTGGGACAATGAGTATTTTCATCAGGGCCCATTGCTTTCCAAAAAGGAATGAGTGGCTCTGCTATTAAAGAACAAGGTAGCAATTGGGTAGAAAGAGGCACTAGGCAGCAGGAGGCACAGTGTCCTTCACTCTCCTTCCTTCTCTCCTGCATGGGAGGAGCCAGACTCAGTGCCTCGTCAGGGCTTCTGAATCCTAGCTGCTTGGCTCCAAAGCCAGTTTCTCCATGAATGTCTTTGCTCTCAGGCAACTGACTTAACCTTTCCAGGCTTCCATTACCTCATCTGTGTGGAGGACATGACAGTACCTGCCTCACAGTGATGTGCTTATAAAATAGTGTCTGTTGCAGGGTGGCTTAGTCAGTTCAGCGACAGACTCTTGATTTCAGCTCCAGTCATGGTCTCAGGGTCATGAGATTAAGGCCTGTGTTGTTGAACTCGAAGCCTGCCTAGTATTCTCTCTCTTTCCCTCTCCCTCTGCCCCTGCCATGTTTGTCCTTTTCCTCTCTCTCTGTTGAAAGACAGACAGAAA
The DNA here is from genome assembly GCA_028533885.1 of Nasua narica. Taxonomy (NCBI): domain Eukaryota; kingdom Metazoa; phylum Chordata; class Mammalia; order Carnivora; family Procyonidae; genus Nasua; species Nasua narica. The sequence continues at coordinate 95,190,992 of CM052810.1, read as the reverse complement.
GAAGGAAAGAAAGGGAGGAAGGAAGGAAGGAAAGAAGGAAGGAAGGAAGGAAGGAAGGAAGGAAGGAAGGAAGGAAGGAAGGAAGGAAGGAAGGAAGGAAAGAAGGAAGGAAGGAAGGAAGGAAGGAAGGAAGGAAGGAAGGAAGGAAGGAAAGAAGGAAGGAAGGAAGGAAGGAAGGAAAAAGAAAGAGTATCTGTTGCATAGGAAGATTTTCTTTACCACACACCCTACCCTGAATTCCAGATGCCCAGAGCTCTGACCAAGCACCTTACCCCAAGGTCTTTTGGTAGAACATTCTAACTGCCCCCTCTCTTATTCTTACTGAAAATTGGCTTTATTCTCTAAGGGTGTGGCTAGGGATAGAATTAATCTACCACAAACATTTGTTTGATTTAACTTGTTAACAGTTTTTAATAATTAGGTATGTCATACTCAAACATTAGGACAAATACAGTATCAAGATTATTTGGGGACAGGTGGCCTTTTTCTAGGAACTCTTCCAAAAACATCATGTTAACCAATTAACTAAAGTTAAAATACATGGCTACAAAACACATTAGTGAATAATCATATTTAATCAACATTGTAGTCCCGAAATATGGAGGTTATCTCATTTAAAAAAAATGAGAAAAAATGAGTTTAGGGTTCTCTGTCCTTTCTGTACACTGGCTGTTATTGGTGAAGACAGAGTTTATATTTCTTTGAACTTGCCTTCGTATTTTTAAACGCTGAGGTAAAGAAGGATCCAACTCCTCAGAGGATCCTTTAGACCACCTAATTTAAAAGTATGATGTCATTTGAAAACACAAAAAGCTATCCCAACAGGGTTACATCACACTGATGTGGGGAGTGATTCTTTCTAATTGAATAATGCAGTAAAAGTAGCAAGTCTCTTGGGTAATAGGAACAGAAGCATTTATGGAGAATGAAAATAACTGAGTTATGAGCTTAGACATGCCTCTGCCTGAGTTGACCACTTCTTCTATTGTGTTTCTGGCGTGTGGGATTTCAAACTTTATTTAGATAGGAAGATATTAATGAACTTCTTATATTTATACAGTGACCTTTCCCCTAGGATATAAGGTAAAAACTCTTTTATAATTTCTTTCAAAATTTTCTTCTTTGACAGAGGTCAGAGAAATAAAATGAAATTCAAGTGGGAGGTTATTAGCAAACAGATCCTGCCCTTCAAAAATATATAGTAGAATAGGACATTGAAACTAGACTATAGGACAATAAAATGAATGGAAGTATGGTGCTTGTTTCTAAGTAATAGTGATTTAGAGGTCGCTTTGCAATGAGCTAATGTATGAGAGCCACACAGCTAAGCTTTTCATTAGGTAGAGAATTTGAAATGATCTTACAGATTAAAGGGAAAGCATATGAGACCCATGAGGATAGTTTATATATCTTTCAATTCTTTTTGTTTTGCTCTTCGTTTTATTCAGAGACTCCTCTCTTTAGCAATGGAGAGGCCAAAAACACTGACCCTTCTTTAATAATAGAAAGACTCCCACTTAAGAGTTGATATGGAGGGGTGACAGAAAGGTGGGGAAAAGTGTAATTATGAGTTGAAAGAGTCTGTCTAGTGTTGGTTCCTTTTCCTAGCACAGTGGGGATGGGTGGAGGGTGACATTTCTCTTCATTCTGCCCCACAGTGTACTGATGGGTCTCTTGCAAGTCTGCCTTTCCAATTTTAAGAAAGCCTGATTGGAGGCAGAGGTGATAAAACTGAGTGGACTACAGTTCACACAGGCAGAGCAAGACCAGCATCAAAAAAAAAAAAAAAAAAAAAGCCTCACTTTTTGACTCAAGGAGTCACTGCTTGTTGGTTTTCTGATCTAAGATCACAGGTCACAGGATAAAAAGGTACTCGTGTCCCTCAGCCAGGACTGGAAACTGAAGGGAATGCAAACTTTGAAATGTTGTAAAATAAAGGGGGTAAAACAAAACAGGTGAATTCCACAGACAACTCTGATAAAATCTCTTTGGCTTAAGGGATAATGTACTGTAAACAAATGCTCTTGCAGGGCTCTATAGGGACAAAGCTGAAGACTGAACAAGGAGTCTTCTTAGAAACGATTCAATCCATCATTTATCCACATCTAATCTAGCATTTGGGGTTGGGGATGAAGGCTTTCTACCTTTCACGGGTGAGCACATTTCTTCCCGGAGGACGTTTTATTCTTTATAGTCAGGGTATAAAATTTACATTTGACTTTTACTCAGAAGTGCTTCTAAAATGACATATTTTGTTAAATGAAGCACTAAAGGATGGTTGTGTTCTAAGAACTTATTTTAATGGTAGTGCTTTTCTTTTTCTGTCCCTTCTCCCATATCTTCCATTATCCTTCCTGAAAGCAAGATATGAAACCCAGTTGTTGTATGCCTAGGGAATTTTGATCAGGCTAAAGAGTATCATCATTCTGCTAATTGCTATATCGGGCCTGTTCAGATTCAGGCAACATGATTAACTTTGTGTTGATTTTTTTTTTTTTTTAAATCAAAATCTTCATAACATTAGCTTTCTTGATTTTCAGGATGGGAGAAACTGCTCACAAAGGAGTTAAGTTCATGGAAGATGGGTAGACTAAACAGGGCTTAGGTGAGAGGACACCAGTTTAGTGAATGAGGCTAACACCGTGCACTCAGGTTGCATGCAGACTTTGTTGGATGTTTGTTTACCTGGGGGGGAGGGGGGGCAGGAAAAGGATCCCTTGGAAGAGAAGAGTTTGTCCAAATTAATCACTGGTTAACCTTGAAGGGTCAGATACAAGATGGTGGAACTGCACAAATCTTTCTTAGGACTCAACAGCAAGAAAGAAAACAAATACCTCCCAATACCTCTAGTAGAGTTGCCAAGAGAAAAGTGATTCCTAATAGAAATTACTTGTCTTTGGATTTGACATACAGTCAATAATCTCATCTTTAGCAAATAGAAATAGGAATAAGTTGTATGATGTTTTGATGATTTTTAAAGATTTTTTTTTTTTTATTATTTATTAGAGAGCAAGAGACTGAGAATGAGAGGGGAGAAGGTCAGAGGGAGAAGCAGACTTTCCCGCAGAGCCGGGAGTCCGATACGGGACTCGATCCTGGAACTCCGGGATCGTGATCCGAGCCGAAGGCAGTCGCTCAACCAACTGAGCCACCCAGGCGCCCTGTTTTGATGATTTTTAAAGGACATGCACATTGGAATCATTTACTATCTTTTGACCATTGCAACTTTTTTCGAGAAAGATAAGGCAGGTATAGTGGCTATTAAGAAAGAAAAGACAAGAAAAGAAAAAAATAGAATGAAGGAAGGAAGGAAAGAGAAAGAAAGAAAGAGAAAGAAAGAAAAGAGGAGAGAAGAAAAAAGAGAAAAGAAAAGAAGTAAATTTGAAGCAGGGCACAGACAGATTTTGCCTGGTCAAGAATCTCATAGCTAACCGCCGGTAACAAGGCTAGAATAAGAATCTAGAAATTCTAAAAAAAAAAAAAAAAAAAATCTAGAAATTCTGTTTCTTAGCTTCCTATTTTAGTGTCTGTTATGGGTTTAATTTTGCCCTCTCAAAACTCATATGTCGAAGCCCAAAACTCATATGTTTAACTTATATGTTGAAGGCCAGTACCGCAGAATGTGAGTGCATTTGGAGGTCGGACCTTAAAAGAGGTATTCAACTTAAAAAGAAGCCATTGGAGTGACTCTAAGCTTAGTGGAGGTCTTATAAGTAGAGGAAATTTGGATACACTACCGGCCACTGGGGCAAGCGTGCACCGATGGAAGACCATGTGAAGAAGCAGAAAGACAGTGACCATCTGCAATCCAAAGAAAAGTGTCCCAGGAAACAATCCTGACCTCTTGATCTTAGACTTCTGACCTCCAGAACTGTGAAGAAATTAATTTCTGTTGTTAAAGCCACCTAGTCTATGGTGTTTTGTTAGGGAAGTTCTAGCAGACTAATACAACAATCTATTATACATCTAGTAAAATTCTATTTTTATACCACTAGAAGAACAATGTAGCAATTAAAAAATGCCTTCTCTTCTTTGAAGATATATGGAATACTAAATTTTTTTAATAGTAATCACCTTTATTTAAAATAGTTTTTAATCTAGGAAAGCTCATTTTACATGAGTTTCTAACTAATTTATTAGAGTCAGAAACAAGATAAAACCAGAGAAAATCCTCAGTTAAAAAAATACACAAGGAACATTTCTACATGTGAAAAAAGAGTAAACAGTCTTAACACTGGAAGATCCAAGTCTTAGTTTCAATTCCATCTCTTCTAGTGAACACTACTATCAACCTTGAGGTCTGATTTCTTCTTGTCATTCTTCACTGAGTAGATGAAATATGTTAAGGTATCCTTTTCATTCACTGGAATAGACCTAAAGTGGCAACCAACTATCTCAACAAGTTGTGCTTTATTAAGTCCTGGTCTGGTTGATAGTTTGAAGTGTCTTTTGTATCTCCGAAGTGTATTTACTTGTAATTGGTACAAATCAACCTCTGGAGTATCAATTTACAGGCATTATAAGCTTATTTAAAGAGATATAATTTGAAATCATATTCCTGCAGTAGTGGTTAGAACACTGTAAGAACACCAATTTCATTCTACAGTGCTATTCTTAGGTAAATGAAAAAAATAATTTTGATAAAAAGAGGTTATATAATTACTATAGATTTATTTTTTCAAATATTTTTGATGAGTTGTTCTAAAATGTGATGGTAAAAAGAAATGCTTCTTTTTCCACATGGGCCTTTGAGGAATTTTGTTATATTTTACTTCCAAATTTGCACATATCAGACAATTCAGCTTTTTAAAATTATTTATTTGTTTGAGAGAGAGAGAGAGAGAGAGAGAGGGTGCACATGTGTGAGTGGGAGGAGAGGCAGAGGGAAAGCAAGCAAGAGAATCCCAAACAGACTCCCCACTGAGCATGGAGCCCTAAGCGGAGCCCCACCTCATGACCCATGAGACCATGACCTGAGCCAAAATCACGACCGGGATGCTTAGTCAACTGAGCACCCCAGGGCCCCTAGACAACTCAATTTTTTTAAATGAATAGCCTGCTATGTATTTTCACTTAAATAGTGAAACAAATTTTGTCACTGAACTGATTTCTCATAATTTATAGGTTGTCTTTAAGAAAATTAAACTATCCAATCAATCAGTAGCTATTTACTGAGGAACTACTGTGCTCAAGGTACTTACTAGAAAAGGTCCTTCAAACATTTCTGCCATACCCTACCATGTACCAGGTTTTTTATTTTTTTTAAGATTTTTATTTATTTATTTGACAGAGAGAGAGAGAGAGAGATCACAAGTAGGCAGAGAGGCAGGCAGAGAGAGAGGGGAAAGCAGGCTCCCTGCTCAGCAGAGAGCCCGATGCGGGGCTCAATCCCATGACCCCAAGATCACGACCTGAGCAGAAGGCAGAGGTTTTAACCCACTGAGTCACCAGGTGCCCCTGTACCAGGGTATTAATTTATGCTAAATAGTCCTCTATCCTGGTTAAATGCTACTATGTCTATGTTAAGGTAGATGATGTTTATGATAAACATGATGTAATTACTGACACAAAACGGATAATCAGTATAAGTCAGATTCTGTGCTGTGAGCCGTATAGGGATTATCTCTTTTGATTCTAACAACAACCCTGAACAGGACGTCAGGTGCAGTTGTTTACATTGAACAGGGCACCAAGTGACATGAATATCACCACAGTCAGCCTGGGTGTACATATTTTCTCACAAATGGAAATAAATTATCTTGAAAAGGAGGTGACATTTTCTAATTCGTATGAAGGCATTATATGAGCTAATGGTGGCCCTGCCTATGATACTAACTATGGTCTCCTTTTGTAGATAATAAAAATAAATCATGAGGGAAGTTATTTGCTCGAGGTCTTAAGGCAATTAAGTGACGGAGCTAAACTAAACACTGTACCCTGCTATACAGCCTTCTAGATGGGAAAATGAAGCTCAGAGAAGTTAAATGGATTCCGATAAGATTCTTTCTTAGTGGAGCCAGGATTTTCATGCAGGCTCATCTCACATTATATTCACATCAGCATGTTTTCCATTACACCACACAACCCCCTGTATGTACTCAAATTGTTTGGGTATTCAATTTACACACAACAAATTTTAATTGAATGACTACTGTGTGACAGATTTTGTGGTAGATGTTGGGAAAGACAAGATCAATATACTAAACACGAAAGATAGGTAGACTAACAACGGGAGAGAAGATTTTGATTATTTTTCCAACTGAAAAGGTTTTATTTATAAATGTGTATATGTTACTGTGTTGGTCCTTATAAAAGGTTAATTATAGAAAATCATATAAGGTACATAGAATGTATAAAAATCACTAACATAGATGAACTGTATATGTATATGAACTTTGTGTGTGCATGTATGAGCCAGTTGAATCTGGAAAAATAATATTCTCTTAAACTTAATTACTTACACATACAAATCACATAGACATGCACACACACCACTAGTTTGAAAACAAGTATTGAACATAACTATGTAGATTATGAAGAGATTCTTCTGAATTTTCTATCATCTGTATAACAAACTACCATAAATTGAGCATGTTAAAGCAGCACACAGTTCTTACTTTACAGTTCTGTAGGTCAGAAGTCTAGGCAGGATCAAATGAATTCTCTGCTTAAAGTTTCACAAGATTGAGATCAAGGTGTTCCTCAGGTTGGGCTCCTAGCTGGAGGGTCTAAGGAATAATTCACTTCCACGCTCATTTCAGTTGTTGGATGCATGAAGTTTCTTGTGGTTGTAGGATTGGGGCCATGATTTTTTGATAGCTGTCAGCCTCCACTGCTCTTATCAACTAAAGGCCACCTCCATTCCTTGGAAGGTGACCCCCTCTATTTTCAAAGCTGGCAATAGCAGGTTGAAACTCCCTAATGCTTTATGCTTCAAACCTCTGATGCTCTTTTCAGTATACAATGGAAGGAACTCTGCTTTTAAAGACCTCATGTGATTAGATTAGGAACATTTGGGTAATTGCTCCTTTTGCCATACAATATAATACAAGCCTGGGAGTGCTATCTCATCATACTCATGTGTTTACCCATATTCAGAAGGGAAGGGGTTATACAAGGGTGAGGGGCATTGGGAATTGGTCTTAGAATTCTGACACAGTGTGTTAGTTTGCTAGTGCTGCCATAAAACAAACAGATCACACTGAGTGGCTTAACAGAAATTTATTTTCTCACAGTTCAGGAGGATAGAAATCTCAGACCCAGGTTTTGTCAGGGTTGGACTCTGAAGCCTCTTTCCTTGGCTTGTAGTTGGCTGTCTTCACCTGGTCTTCCCTCTGTGTGTATCTGTGTCCTAATCTCTTCTTTTGAGATTATGACCATCATATTGGTTTAAGGCCTACCCGTATGACCTCATTTTACCTTAATCACTTCTTTTAAGACTTCTGTCTCTAAACATAGACATGTTCTGAGGTACTGGCAGTTCAGACTTCAGTATATAATTTTTTTAAAGATTTTATTTATTTATTTGACAGAGAGAGAAATCATAGGTAGGCAGAGAGGCAGGCAGAGAGAGGGGGAAGCAGGCTCCCTGCTGAGCAGAGAGCCTGATGCAGGACCAGGACCCTGAGATCATGACCCGAGCCAAAGGCAGAGGCTTTAACCCACTGAGCCACCCAGGCACCCCTCAATATATAAATTTTGAGTGGACACAATTCAACCCATAACACGCAGAACTATTTTGGTTTTCTTTTTTGAGATTTTAGGACATCATTAGTCACATAGCTCGTCTAATAAGTGTAAATTATTATTTAAAGAGTTGAATTCTTCCCCTGTTTTTTTGCTGTGAAGAATTTCAAGCTGACAGAAAAGTTGAAAGATTAGTATAGTAAACAGCTATATACCCTGGATTTATCAACCATTAATATTCTGTGACATATGCTTCCTCTTTTTGTCTTCCTGAATTATGTATTCATATGTGTAATATATACATATATATGTTTTTGTAGACATCATGATGTTTTACCCCTAAATAATTCTTTTTTTTTTTTAAGATTTATTTTAGAGAAGAAGGGGAGGGATAGAAGGAGAGTGAGAGAGAGTCTTAAGCAGACTCTGCCTAGAATGTGGAGCCTGACCCAGGGCTTAACACAGGGCTCGATCCCATGACCTTGAGATCATGAGATCATGACGTAGGCCCAAACCAAGAGTCAGATGCTTAACTGCCTGTGCCATCCAGGCACCTCATCCCTAAGTGATTCTAAGAACAAGGCATACTCTTACTTAAGCACAATACTATCATCGTTCCCATGAAATTTGACATTGATGTAATATCCAGTCCATAATCAAATTTCTACAGTGGTACTCAAATAACCTTTTGTAGTTATTTTATTTTTCCCAGTCCAGGATCCAAATAAAGATAATGCATTGCATATGGTTATTATGGCTCTTTAATCTTCTTTTTTCTAGAATGTTTCTAAACTTTTCTTTTGCCCATCATAGCATTGACAGTTTTCCATTGAATGTCACACAATCTGAATTTTCTGTTTACTTGATGAGGGTTAGAAGCCAAGTAAATATTTTTCCAAGAATGCCTTATAGTTTATGATACATCTTTCAGATTTTGTGAAATCAAGAGGTAAGTCAGACAGATGATAGCTTGATACTTGGTTACCAAAACTGAATTACAACAAAGTGTTTTTCAGAACATAAGGTACACCTTTGACCTATACAGCTAAGAAATTAAAGATGGAGGAGTCTTTAATAGTCTTAACCATTCCATTAGGAAAAAAGATTTAGAAAAAGATTAAAATTAAGACCTAAAGTCATGACATATCTTTATAGTTATTTGAGCTTGAAAATATAAATCAACAGAAGAATGAAGCTGTCAAGCTTGAACTTTGTATCTCTTGAGTTGTATCACTTGCCACTTAAAAATAATCCAATTTTGGCTTTTCACTTTGCTCTATGTGTAGCTAAGTATAAATATAACATAGAATTATTATAATATTGTTTAAGTGACAAATAGTCTAAATCCCTCATTATTTTGTTAGGATCCTTAAGGACAGGAATCTTTTTATCTGTTTTTATATATCCATTCATTGTTCTGCACACAGTGAATAACAAGTACATATTTTGTCTGAGATTTGAAAGATAAATATGTAGGTAGGGAGTTTAAGACATGATGCAAAGTACCTAAGTGTAGTCTCATCCATTTACAAGAACTCTGTGGAAAAAAAAATATATATACACACATATACATACATATAATATATAATTATATTAAAGGGTATATCTGATATATAATTCTTTATAGAATTCACAAATTAAAGATTGATATCTAATACCTTAAGACATTTATACAATTGCTTTATTAACCTGTTTTCTTCACATAAATAGGGAAACAGCTTCTTGAGGCAGGGACACAGTTTACCATTTAGACTGTTTTCATTTAAACTTTCTTTTAGAACTGTCAGCAAGTTTTTGTATGTTTATTTAGTTGGTTCATCAATGGAATGATTGAATATATCATTTCAAAAGGGAAGGAATATATTATCATTTAATATTTAAAATATTTAAAACACTTTATTTAAATATTTAAAATATTTTAAAAAGTCTTCTTATGTTTGGCCATCATGTAAGGCTCTACGTTTTGGTGTTAGTGAGAGAAGGTATATGAATCTGCTTTACAATTGCAGATGAAAGGGAAAATGTTTCCAAATCAAGGAAACTAAAAGACGGCCATCTTTATTATGCTTAACAACTGTCAGGATTTCAACCAAATGAATAGTGATGGCCCCGCATTTCCACTGGAACCTTTTCACTTGTCATCCAAAGTAAAAAACAAAATAAAACAAAACAAAATAAAATAAAACAATATCTGTAAATGCAGTTTGAAACTGAAAAAGAGAGAGAGAGAGAGAGAGAAAGAAAAATTCATACCAATCCTACTCATGAAAAAACCTAACTACAACAGCATCCAAATTAAGGCAAAGCAGGCCAGATACATACTGACATACTGACAATCAGAAAGCAGTTTATAAATTGAACACAAAATTAATGGTACTTTATTTTTTTTTAACATTTTATTTATCTGACAGAGAGAGAGAGAGAGAGACAGAGAGCACAAGCAGGGGGAGTGTCAGGCAGAGGGAGAGGGAGAAACAGGCTCCCCACTGAGCAAGGAGCCAGATGAGGGACTCAATTCCAAGACCCTGAGATCATGACCTGAGCCTGAGGCAGACCTTTAACCAACTGAGCCACCCAGGTGCCCTGTAATAATGATACTTTCTTTTCTCGTGATAGGGATGTGTTTGGAAATGGTTGACCCTGAGGTTAGTAGATTCTTGCAGATACGAATGGTGGAATTGCTACCCTCTGACTGGAATCAAATAATTGGGTTTGCATTACCACTCAGTTGTTTTTCTGATTTATTTCTTCCATTGATAGGGATATAAATGTTATGAAGTTTGTTTTGTTTTCAGCTTTCTGGTCTTGGCTAATATTTGACAGATTGAGAGAATTTGCTAGTCCTCAAAAATGAAACTGATTTAACAAATCAGATACAGGTTAATGCTAAGCTTAAGGGATCTCTGTGATCTGATTGGCTATCTAGGGGGTACCCTTAAATGGAGGATATTGGGTTGTTAAAGATTTAACTCAAGGATAAACTGTGCCTGAATGACCCATAAGGATTGAGACTGCCAGGTTCTTATTAAATTTTGCTTCAAGAGTGATTTTTGGTTTCAACTTCTATTCTTTGTTTCTTAATAGTATAGTTTGAGTCTTTGTAGATGCTAGGAACTGAAAAAAGTTGAACCAACATAATCTCCAGATTAAACAAACAAAGAAACAAACAAAACCCTATAGTTTAGTGAGGTGAAACAACTGGCCTAAGGACACATAGTTAATAAATCTCTTGACTGTGACTGGAATTTAGATCCCCTTGATGGCACCCTCTCTTTCTTCCTTAAAATTTGCATGTGTGCCTCCTACTAATATAGTTCTGAATCCCTTCTGTATTGATATCTCATCATTTATCAAAACAACAACAACAAAAAGCAGGATCTGAAATAATAACTTTATTATTAAGCTAAATAGATGAATTGAAAATAAAAATAGAGGTGTACCTCCACACTAACTTTGACAATTGCGTCTGTCTTCCTTCAAAATCTGGTGTGTTTGTGCACACGCGTTCATGCACAGTCATATGTGCACACACACAGTATGATCTTTTTCTTTAAAAGGCAAGTGATCTGTTTACTTGATATATGTTTGTGTCCTTTTTTCTGTGACAGCATGGGAAATGGAAGAGTATGCTCAGTAGGGAAAAATAAGTTTATAAATGGTAAAATCATATAAGTTTAAATAAGTTAAATATAAAATAAATATAAATATAAATATAAATTCCCTTAGCTTAACTTCCAGTGAGACATCTTGATAGAAGGAATGCATATCTGTGCCAAAAGCAACTAGGTTCCTGTTATGCCTGCCAAATATTTTTCCAAACTGTTTTTACTTTACATTCAACAATCCAGAAAACACTGTAGATCTATTAGCTTTTTTTTTTTTAATAATTTTCAGTAACTTAAAAGTAACCATATCAACCTCGTGGAAAATCTTTAAACACTTAATTACATTGAACTCAAGATACCATAGTGAGATTTTTGCTTAAAGCAGTATTTTTTACAACTCTATTTATTTTAACAATCAACAAGCCTGTGATAAAAATACTGATGGGCCTTTAAGAAAATATTTCCAGGTTATAAAAGTAATACTGCCCAATATAATTATGTATACTTTCCCAAATATGAAATATTCCTTACATTTTGAAAAAAGATGATTTTGAATTTTTGATGTAGCATTCTCTGAAGACTGTTTTAAGTATTATTTTTTGACTGGTCATAGGACTTGGGACTCCTAGGACTTAATTTTGCTACTACTCTGGTACGACTAGATACAAATTATATACCTTATTAAAATATATTTGGAGTTGCAGGAGAGATATGTCAAAGACTCTATTATACCTTTCTTAAATATATAGAATATTTCTTAAGCATCTTATTACTCGTATACCCTAACTATATAATGTACTTTGTATTATATATCTTTAGCAGTTAACAAACTAATTAATCTGCAATTATAAAGAAGTAGTATGTTCATTTTTTCAAAAAATAAGTCTGTTCATTCAGATAAATTTACATTCGAAAAGCTGATTAGGGTAGACTTTGGCAAGGATTGCAGCCTTCCAGTCTGAACAGATTCTAATCAGCTTTGACAGCAAAAGAGCTTCACCTGGTGTTTCATTTCATTTGAGACTTGTAATCAGATGATTTATAGGAGTTTAGGTTTTACAAAATATGAAACATTTGTCTTGATATAATAGTAAGCCTGCCCCATTGTCAACTAGAATCAGCAATCTCCCATTTTCCTTACTTCAGAGATGCAGAGATGCAAAGGGAATATATTTCCATTAGCAACTCTTGTGACTTAGCCCATGACCTTTCATGGAATTTTCTATCAGTCAAGGTGAAAACACATTTGTAAGGACCACACCAACTTTACAGATATGAGGAAACAATTACTTTCTTCCAGACCAAAATATCTGTTCCAAGGATGGGAGTAAAAGGTGATGAGTAGGTGATGTAAAAATTAGATCTAAAAGTTATACCTAAAGAGCTCTACAGAGATTTTTCAGTGAATGGATTTTGTATTGTTGCTTGCCAAATATCTACTGTGTCATTATTGGTTTGTTTTTATTCCATATCTTTCTTTTTTTCAACTCCTTCATTTTTTCTGTCTTTTACTAGTATTCATACCATTTTCATCTTGCTATTCATTCTGATGGTCCTTGTGCTACATATGATTCCAGTCTTAATGTTATCCTTTGAGTTAGTATATTACTGAAGTGTTAAATCTTTATTCTCTGTGGCCTTGTTCCTCTCCCCTCCCAGCCCCATTTCTTCTCTCTCTTGCTTTAATTTCTTAATTTAATACTATTCATCACATGCTTATTTTCAATGCATTTTTAAATTATTTTTTCATTTATTACATTCTTAACTCCTACCTCCCTCAACTATTTTTATTACATATAGCAAAGAAACCATACTACTTAATCAACTACCAGTTCAATTTCAATAATATTCCAAGCTAATTAGAGTCAGCAGGAATAAAAAGCCCTATCTCTGAACAGATGTAAGTAAATACCTGATAGATAGATAATAGATAGATAAATAGATAGGTAAAAAGAAAGAAAAAGGAAGGGAAATAAGTCAAAATTCCAAAGTGCTGCCTCAAACTCTAAAATAATTAAGACACTATATTAAAATAAATATAAGTAAATTGAAAAATTTAAAGTTTTGAAAAGCAAATGACTCTAAACAGCTATAATAATACAAAGCAAAATAGACTAAAAAGTGTAAGTATTTCAACAAATGATTCATACAATAAAATAGTAAATATATATTGTAAAGAGTTTCATTTGCTATTTATTCTCTATAATGAAAAAACAAATGAAAGTAGTGATTTGAAATTTGGTAACATTAATTTTGCATGAAAATAAGTCTGATAACTATGAATGATTTTTAAATTATAATATTTTTGACTTTTTTTTTTTTTTTTTTTTACACTGTGGTGATTCTGTCACTTAACCTTGAAGCTTGGGACCAGAGAAATCTGTTACAGAAACACATATTACAGTAATGACAGTTTGGCCTTTAAATACTATACAAAAACTGTTCAGTGTATTTAAATAGTAATTGAATGTTACCCTTTATTCTAGAAAAAATATGTTAAGGTGTAATCACTGTGTTTCTCCTTAGAATTACTCATGAAAACCATTGTCCTTTGAAAGCAGATGGTCTTTTAGAAAAGAAGAGGATATCACTCTTTTAAAAAAGCAAAGTTGTGATTTAAAACAAGTGTTTAGAGGTTTCATGAAGCGTGCAATATGAAGCTATTTTAATCAGCAGAAAAAGATACTTGACAGTGAATGAGTAGAAAGAATCTGTTGCTGACAATGTGTATAGTATAACCATAAAAGAGAGAGATAACTTGTAACCAGCAGGCGAGACAACCCAAGTGAAATTTAGCTTTTTTAACAAGGCAGCTGATAATGCATCTAAAATGAAAGGCAAGTAAACTGTCTTTTTGAAACTTTATTTAAAATTGTTCAAAATTACCAATGGATTTCTATCACAGAGGCAGTCAGAAAGATGTTCTTTTCCTTTTAAAGTATTTTTCTCAAACTGTAGAAAAATTAATGATATATGTCTCTGGAGCTCTTTCCTTTCCCCTCTACTCTGATAATAACATAACGAGATCTAAATTTGATTAAGTGGAATTTCACTACCTCATTTGTTTCCTGTGGTGTGAGACCTGCCACATTCCCAATTTTGTGTGTCACTGAATAGGCTTCCTAGACAGAGTAGTGTAATATGCAGTTTTACAGTAACTAGGAATAGTGCAATTTATTTAGTCTCTTAGAGCATAATATTGACAGAAGGTTTAGGAAACTTGTTAGAGAATAGCAAAGGGAGCTAACTCTATCTACTAAAACTAAATGTAATATACCACAGCGCAGTGTGTGTATCTGCAGTCACACTCAAGCTATGCTACACAATTAATGGTTCATTTAGATTAAGTAATTGACTCTCAAGTGGAGTCTTTCACTGGTAATTTTTCATTATAAAACATATATGAAGATAAATGCAGTGTATACCAGTAGTTCTTCCCTCTTATCACTGACCATCTGCACTTTCTTTCTAAAGGAAATAGAAATAAGGATTCATAAATTATTATTTCAATAACCACTAAGAAGATAGTGAAGTTTCTATTTTATAGGTGTAGACTTGAAATCAACAGCTCTGACCCAGTATTAATTTCAACAGCTCTGACCCAGTATTAATTTCCATTTTTTAACTATTTTTATCTTATTCTTTCTTTCAATTTTATGTTTTTATTTAATTGCCTACGACTTTTTTAAAGATTTTATTTATTTAACAGAGAGAGAGATCACAAGTAGGCAAAGAGAAAGGGGGAAGCAGGCTCCCTGCTAAGCAGAGAGCCCAATGCGGGGCTCAATCCCATGACCCTGAGATCATGACCTAAGCCGAAGGCAGAGGTTTTAACCCACTGAGCCACTCAGGCGCCCCGTCATTGCCTAGGTCTTGACAGGGGCATTTCCTTTGTTGCAGTTATGATTTCCAAGACTTTTTATAATATAGACAAAGTGAATACTAATGACAGAAAAGAAGGTTGTAAGAGCAGGACACCTGGGTAGCTCAGTCAGTTAAGCTTATGCCTTCAGTTCAGGTCATGATCCCAGGGTTCTAAGATCGAGTTCCGCATTGGGCACCTTGCTCATCCGGAAACCTGCTTACCCCTCCGCCTGCCACTCCCCCTACATGTGTTTGATCTCTCTCTCTCTCTCTCTCTGACCAATAAATAAATGAAATCTTAAAAAAAAAAAAACGTTGTAAGGAGCTGGGTTTCTTTTTTTAGGTTTCAGGATCTGTCATTGACATCAGAGGAAAAGATACAAATTAAATTGAACATTAAAGTAATTATCATGGGAAATGCCTCCAACAGAAAGCAATAGCTAGATAAATCAAATTATTGAATTAAATGCTTATTTTCATTCATGCAAATCCATGAAATTCAGGAGGAAAAGGCTAGAAAGCAGGAATTTAGTGCCTAAGCCATGATTCATTGACTGGATGATCTTTTGTGGAGGTAACCTTCCTGGAACATAATGTAATTAATTAATAAACCATTAAAACTTGAAAACTCAACAAAAGAGGGCAGAACTGCTTTCTGGCTAGCTTGCTATGGTTATTACAGTTTGTCAGAACCTGCATCCATTCTGTATAACCTTTCTCATTGTTTTTCATGTCTTCATGGTTGTTAATCACTCTGAAAATCACCCATGGAGTGGAGAAAGACACTGCAACCTTAGTGTTTATTTGGATTTTTTTTCCCCTGACCATTCACCAAATTATGTAGAGCTAGAGGAACAATTAGCAAATATTTAGCCTTACTGAAGTCTCATTTGTGATTGTTTGGTTGACAGTGGAAAAATGCAGTAAAAATTTAAAGTATGTTTATTTTGAAATTTGCTTTTTCATAATATTTATCATGGACAAAGTACTAAGAAAAAGTTTAAAGTATTTATGTGCTTTCTTTAAATAGGTTTCTAGGTCTTATGCATATATATGGCTTCAATCAGTATAAATATAATTCTAAGAAAGTTGGAAAAATGATTTTTCAGTATTTGTTCAGTTTATTTTTGTTTGTGAGTATGTTAGCATTCAAAAAGGAAAACAAATACTGTACTTATCTACATATATATGTTTTAGTATGTTTTCATAATTTTCTAAATGTCTTTGGGGATATAATTCCTTCATTTTGTTATTTTTTTTTAAAGATTTTATTTATTTACTTGACAGAGAGATCACAAGTAGGCAGAGCTGCAGGCAGAGAGAGAGAGAAGCAGGCTCCCTGCTGAGCAGAGAGCCTGATACGGGACTTGATCCCAGGACCTTGATCATGACCTGAGGCGAAGGCAGGGGTTAACCCACTGAGCCACTCAGGTGACCCTCATTTTGTTATTTTTATTAGAAGTTTTTTGTTTAACACACTTCATTTCTTGTGATATTTGGAATTGTTTAACCAAAACTCTTCAGTGAATCACTTCAGTAAACATTATATTCTTGTTAGAGATAATATATTAAAAATAACTAAAATATTACTTAAAAAAACAGACTTCACAACTTTATTAACGACTTTATACCAATGACAGTCTTAGAAAATTTACCGATAGATTTCACATTTTCTGTCACATCAATTTCTCTATACTTCTTTAATATCTTAATACATTGCATATAAAATTAATATCTTTAGATTTTTAAACCATTTTTAAGTACAGTGAATAAAATATGGAATGTATTTCTTTCCTTAGTATCTCATTATCATGGTTTGAAAATAGTTTTTCGTTATTAAAGGAGGATGCAAGATGGTACTGGCCTGTGATTCAGCTTCCAGAATATTTGCTTTTTTAGTTGAGAAACACTTTTCACTTTTTAATGGTGATTCGCATTATATAAATTAGATAGAATCTTGATTACTGTTCAAGCTGGGTGTAAATGAGGGCCCTGATCACTTGCCACCTACCTACATTCCATCCAACAATAGCCCCTGGAAAGCTTTTCCAGAATTCCCAGGGCACAGTAGAACACAGCATGAAGCAACTGCTCTGAAGTATATCTAAGATCAGAAGAATTATATATAGGATAATTGATTCTTGGGAGAATTAAAAAAAAAAAACACCTAAATACAAGTAAAATCAAAGAATGTATATTGTAGGCCTAATTCTATTCATTACCAGAATACATTTATTTTAATTAAATGACTGAATCTCTACTGGAGTCTTTCCCTGGTAATTTTTCATGATAAAACATACATGAAGATAAATGCAGGGTTTATCTCCAGAGACAAACTGTGCATCAATAACAATGAGGTAATGATTCAAACTGTGTGTGTCCAAGCTATTAACACCTGAAAAATGAATCTAAAGAAGCTGTAGGAGGACATTGTTAATGTGGAAAACTACTAGGCTTAAACTATTTCTTTATTCGTAACTTGAATTCTGTAGTGGATCTTAGCCATTCAACTTCAAGGACTACAGTGTACTTGAAGCTATAATGTAGCATATCAACACTGGTTAAGGCATCAGTAAAAGGAAAAAGTGAAGGGCATTTAGAGTCCTTTTTGTCTCCACATAGAATGTTCCTATTTGAAGCAGATCAGAGGGAGGCTGCACAGCCTTGAAAATATTATTTCAGAATTATTAGGCCACCTAATTGCAAAATTGGCACACATTTCCTTGGCCTTGCTCACATTACCCGTACCACCTTATGAGCTGTTCTTACTGCTTTCTCCTCTCCCCACTTCATGAAAATGGAAAATACAAGCAGCTCTCTTAAGCCAAAACACTCAGAGATCCCTATAAAAGGTTTCTATTCTATACCAACCCAAAAGAAAGCAGAGTAAAACTGGAGTGTTTCTTAGTAATCTAAGGGATGATTTTATCAGTTTATCTTTATTTCTTGTAAGCCTACACCTCAGGCTTGCAATCACTGTCTTTAAAATAACCACAAAACTACTGCTCTTATCCTTCTTGATAAATATCATGTGGGCCACTGTTGTTGTTATTATTATTTTATAATAGTAAGATATTTTCAATTGCTAAAATGTATCAACTTCTCACCATGTACAGCTGGTTTTACTAAGTATACAATTGAATTATCTGATTCTTTTCTATCAATGCTCTCAGATGTTAGGAGAGTCCAATTAAAGAACTGGAATACTCCCCACTCATCATAGAACCTCTAATTTTTTTTCATCAATCTTCACCTAGAAGTTGTATAGTAATTATTTTTAAAAAATAATAATACGAGTAGGAGTCATCATTTAATGAATGTTAAGTTCCAAGTATTAGTATAATAGTTTTACATAGTTTCTAATTACCTCATTTAATTGTTAATATATGGTGACTATAAAGCAACATCAATATTACTCTAATTCCTGATTAAAAAAACCTACATTATGAGGCTCAAGCAGAAATATATAATAGAGTAGCTCGTAAAATATCCCCAGGTTAGAAATCATCACATCAGTATTAGGGGAGCTAAAAATTAGACTTCAGCAATTCAAAAGTTTCTGTAAAATAATTTCAGATGATACATAGCTCAAATCCTGGGTTTCTTATAAACAACAACAATGAAATACTAGTTCCATCTTTTTTTTTTAAGAGTTACAAATGTGGGCCTGTCACATGCATCTCATAGAAGCAAACGTGCAATATCGAAGAGTATGTGACAGAGAAGGGGAAAGCTTGTTTCTGTCTTAAAGATCAGGTATTTCCTACCACTTATGAAAAACTAAGCAAAGAATAGGTCTTTAATAGCTCAAATTTAGGACAGAATTCTGTTCATAGATATTTTTAAGTGTTTCTCCAAAATACGATCATGGGAGTGGTTAGAAGAGTAGCTGTAAGTAAACTTACTGCTCAGTAAGAAAAGCTGTATGAAGAAAAATATTTCAATAGGAAAGGCTACTAAATTTTTATTAGAAATCAGTAGTTTAATTTTGAGTAATATTTTTAGACTATGAGTCAAGAATAGTACTTTACATCATTTGAAAGAACAGTAGTTTGTTTTTGAGTCAAGTTTATTGAGGTATAACTTATATATAGTAAAACTCATTATTTTTGTTGTACAGTTCTATGAGTTTTGACAAATGCACATCATTATTGAAAACCAGCTCGTTTAAGACAGAACATTTTCATCACCTTCAAAGAGTTCCCTTTTACCAATTACAGCCAAACCTTTCCCCTATGTTTGACCCTTGAGACTGGTTTGTCTTTTGTGCTTCTTATTTTACCTTTTCCAGGAAGACATTTAAATGAATCATATAGTATGGAACCTTTCCTGTCTGATTTCTTTCGTACAACATAATACATTTGGGATTGATCTGTGTTGTGTCAATCAGTTGTTCATTCTTTTTATGTATCCCACTGCATGGGTGTATCAGAGTTTGTTTATCCATTCTCCAATTGGAAGACACTGGGTCATTTCCAGTTGGGGGATTATAAATAAAGCTATTCTAGAATTTCATGAACAGATTTTAACAGAAGCTTGCCTTTCTCATGGCGACATTTCTAGGGGTGAGATTCCTTGGTTATACAAAGCAAATATATAAAGCAAATTGTTTTTCAAAGTGACTTATTATTTTGTATTCTTACTAGAAATGTGTGAGTGTTCCAATTGCTTTGCATCTTCATCAGTACTTGATAATGTCCCTCATAAACAAAGATGTAATAAAATCATCACCAAAATATTAACAAATTGAACCCAATAGTATATTAAAATGATAATATATCATGAACAATTGATGGTGATACTGGTGTATAAGGTTATTTCAATATTCAACCAATCAACATAATTTACTATATCAAAAGACTAAAGAAGAAAACTATGTTATCATCTAAATTGAAGTAGAAAAGTATTTGACAAAAAACAATATGTATTTATAACAACAGGAACAACAACAGCAAAACCTCTCAGAAATCTAGGAATTAAAGCGAAATTCTTAACATAATAAAAGACATTTTACAAAATCTTATAGCTAACATCATTCTTAAGGGTGAAAGATTGAATACTTTTCCTGTGAGATCAGGAACAGGACAAGCATGTATGCTCTCTCCACTAAAATTCAACATTATATTGGAGGTCCTAGACAGTCCAATAGGGCAAGAAGACAAAATCAGAGGTAGACAAGTTGAAAAAATAGAAACAAAACTATCTCATTTTCTTTTTTTTTTTTAAAGATTTTATTTATTTACTTGATAGAGAGAGAGAGAGACTACAAGTAGGCAGAGAGACAGGCAGGGAGAGGGGGAAGCTGGGTCCCTGCTGAGCAGAGAGCCCGATGCGGGGCTCTATCCCAGGACCCTGAGATCATGACCTGAGCCGAAGGAAGAGGCTTTAACCCACTGAGCCACCCACTGAGCCACCTAGGCGCCCCCTCATTTCCAGACAACATGATAGTCCATGGAGAAAATCGCCGAAGAAATTATTAAAAAAAAAATATCTAGGAGAACTTGTGAGTTTGGCAAGGTTGCAAGATACAAGATCAATATACAAAAATCAACCACATTTCCATACTCAGATTGATTTTGACCCTTAATTAAAATCACACTAAACAAACAAACAAACAAACAAACAAACAAACAAATAAATAAATAAAATAAAATCACACTAGATTTCTCTATTGGGAACAATCAACTAAAGAGTAAACCTGGTCATTTAGGCTTCTAATCTTTCTGCACTTTTCATTTCTGTATAATCCCCATAGCACAATAACACAGACAC
This sequence comes from Nasua narica, assembly GCA_028533885.1. Classification (NCBI taxonomy): domain Eukaryota; kingdom Metazoa; phylum Chordata; class Mammalia; order Carnivora; family Procyonidae; genus Nasua; species Nasua narica. Next base: position 95,170,065 of record CM052810.1, on the reverse strand, counting down.
ATTTGAGAGTACTCCAATAGGTCAATTATAATCTCATAACTGATACAGAAGGCTTCTATTTTCTCTTTTTCTTTTAGAAGGAAACATTTTATGTTGAATTAAAGGTTGACATTGTAAATATTCCTTATTCAAACCACTTTAATTTCTTTCATGTAAATACAACATAGTAGTTACACAGTAGAAAAGTATCAGCCTACTTGGAATATTTTCATTGCCAAATGGAAGGCAAATTCCATTTATCCCCTTTTCTGGAGATTATGAGGGTTTATAGTGCATCTCAGTCATCTCCAAAATATTAATATTGTGTTTCACTTAGGTTTTTTAATTTGCAAATATTGACAAATAACATTGACTTTACCTGCCACAAAACATCATCTTCTCTATGTCTTTAAAGCTAGATAAAAATTTTATCTCTGTCCTTAACAGTCAGATATCAATATTAATCCAGCATTCTATGTAGTCAAACTTATGATCTAGGATACTCTTATCACACATGCAAAACATATCATTATGGTGATCATTATATATCAATCTTGAGCTCCGTCAGTTCCAAAAAAAGACTTAAACATAAAATGAAGAAGTATAATAAATTTATGCTCCATCTCTCCTAAGTTAAAGAAGCATTAAGTATACTAGATGTGAAAGAAAATGTATCCTTTTCTGTTTTGGACATTCTAACATTCTGACTATCCTTATTCCTGCCATCCCTGGGATAAAATGACCTTCATCTTATTGCTTGTTTAGTCCCTCTCTGTTTCTTGTAGGGAGTTATAGTTATGAACCACATTTTAACACAGGGAAGGAATCACCTTTATAGTTTCTTTTGCAGAGCCAATACAGTGATGCATAGCTGTATTTAGATATGGCTTTTCCCCCATGCTGTCACACATTCCTCAGAGATGGTCACAGGTGTATTAGGCTAGGGTATGTAACTAACTAGGTGCTGCGACAGATAGACCCTGAAACTCAATGGCTTAGTTATTTCTTGCTGACACAAACTTTTATGACTCTCAGAAAGTGTGCTTTGCTGTCTGGTGACTCCTTTTAGTGACATTGCCCTCTTAACAAATGGCTTCCAAGGTCATCATTATAGGGGAAAAGGAAACATGGAAATGGTTACACTGGCTTTTAAGAGTTTCAGCCAGAAGTTATGTTTGTCATTTGTTAGACTAGTCATCTGTCTTTTCCAAATATCAAAGGGGCTGAAAAGAGTTGTTTTCCTGTAAACGCAGGAGGAAGAAGGAAATCAGAAATGGGTGAACACTAGAAGTCTCTACTATGCCAGGGAACTCCTAACCTATCTGATCTCCAGGGAGCGGTATATACTCCCACATCTATCCACCCAGCAGTAACTTAACTGTCTGGATACCTTCCCCAGCTTACATCTAAGACTTAAGGAAAAATCAAAAGTAGTGCACTGTCTGTAAGAGAAATTAGGCTAGAAATAAGAAAACATTGACTTTTCTGGATGACAAAGAGTATGAAAAGTGATATTAATAGTCATTTGGATGTGAGTGCCATATTATTATTTTTTAATTTTTTAAAGATCGTTTTTATCTGAGAGAGAGAGCACGCATGTGCACACGCACACACACACACACACACACACACACACACACACACTCACACACTCACACACACAGGGAGTGAGGCAGAGGGAGAGGGAGAAGCAGGATCCCCACTGAGCAGGGAGCCCAACGAGGGGCTCATAGGCCTAGATCCAATGACCCTGGGACCATGACCTGAGCTGAAGGCAGAGGCTTAACCGGCTGAGCCACCCAGGTACCCTATAATTTAAAAACTATAAATTACCATATTTTGTTTAAGAGACTGGACAGAAAATGAGCTACATAATCTTCATATTCCTGTTGTTTAAGTTTAGGAAGAAGGAGAAAGAGTGACATATATCTGACATTCAGTTCTTTGATATAAGAAAACCAGACTTTTTGTTCTTACTGTCTCTTCAAGTCAAACTAAATTCTAGAGTGGTTAGATATAGACTTTTGAAGAGCAATCAAAGATAGGATTTTTTTAAACCACTTTTTTATATGGAATTGTTTTTGCTTGAATATATTATACTGTTGATGAGAAGACTAGATTAAGCAATTTACTAAAGATCACATATCTAGTGGTGTAAAGCTAAGAATAGTATCCAAACACACTTGCACAATTTTTCAATAATCTATTTCACAGTGTAAAGAAATGTGAGTTTTATCATCTGTCCTGTGCAAAGCAAGTTTAAAAGTGTATATGCACACCATATATAGATTTAATCTGAACACTAAGTAAATATTAAATGTCTAGTCTATATTTATCTTGAAGTGTTCTTTCACCACTAGCATATGTAATTATTTCCACTTTGGGAAGATAAAGTTAGCAAATGATGTTAGTCATGTTTGATATATGCTTCAGTTTTAGTTTCACTGTGTTTGTGTGTATCTTATGTATCTCACTAATCTGTATATTAGTGAGATATGATCACTGATAATTTTTTTAAAGATTTTATTTCTTTATTGGACAGAGAGAGACAGTGAGAGAGGAAACAGGAGCAGGGGGAGTGGGAGAAGGAGAAGAGGCTCCATCCCAAGGGAGACACCTAACAACTGAGTACCCAGGCACTCCTGTGATCACTTTTAAAAAATTACTAGTACTAAATAGATTGGTCTTATCACAGTGACTGTGCTAAGTATATTTTCAAGAATCCTAGTATCTAATTTTTGAGAGCCTGATTTTTTAATATCTATTAATGAAATATTAAAAGTATAAACATTTTTTCTAATATATTCTCAGAAAAACAACTCTGCATATAGTTTAAAAGTATTTAACCCATTTCTTTGTAATCATACCTATCTGATAATTGATATTTTATTATTAATTGAATAACTATTCATTGTAACAGCCAATCTAATTCTCAAGAGCTTAATACCAATATTACTTGATATATATAAAATGTAGTATTTACTCTAACTTACCATGCTTTTTCCATTTGCATGATGGGATATTTTCTTAGGACTGCTGGAGGACTTACTCTTCATAAAGTGCTACAAGTTTCAAACAACACAAATATTTCAAAAGTAGGTAAAATCATAAAAGTATAATGCTAAACAAAATTCATAGATTGAGAGACTAGAAAAATCATGAGAACACAATCGTAGGTCAAGTTCTGCTAGTAATAAATCTGGGTATATTAGGAAAGTATTCAGCATGTCAATCTATTAGTAGTTCAAAGCATGCACTCAAGGGAATTTTCAATCTGTTAAAGGAGATTCACTTCACATATTCTGAAGTAAGATCCTTGGGCATTTTAGAGTATAATGGTATAAAATTCTTCCTTCTTTTTATGTTGATTCTTCTCAGCAAACCCAGAAATGAACTCCTCTTTCCCTGACCTTCTATTCAAATCTTAAGTCACAGAACTGCTTACTTTAAAGGAAATATGTTTAGATTTTGTGCACCTACCAGCAAAAGAGTGCTAAAGTGCTACTGAGGATAAATTAAATCCCTTAGTTTGTGTAGCAGGGACTGACTATATCTTTCAATCATTTGCGACCATGCCATTCTTTGCCTCATATAAACCTCGGGACATAAAGAGTGCCCAATAAATATTTCTTGAAATAAATGAATGAAGAAGTGAACTAAATGATCTCTATGTTTCTTCTAGATTTAATAATCTCTGGTTCTGGAATTGCTTGGGAGAAACCACTGACTGCCCAAAACCTACTGTCACCTCTTCCCACATCTGCCCCTGTTTGCATTCTCTCTTGGAAGAAGTCTCCCAAGTGTCTCTCTCTTATTTCTTTTCCATTCAGAAAAGCTTTTCCAAGACAGTGTCTTACATAGAGTAAATGTACAGTAAAATTTGTTGATCTGAATTGAAATGGGGAAAAAAAAAACTTTCTGTGAAAAGCTGACAGTGCAGTTAACTTTACCTCGATTGCACATTCTTCCTTGACCATATGCTCAGTGTTCACAAACATATGCTATGTTTGTTTTTGGTAATTTTACTCTCTATTTCACAATGGTGAGCTTTGCACAATCCCCTTATGATCAGTGTCTAAAACACTGCAACTCTTCTTTTCATCTTTTTCTCTCTTTCTCTCTCTCTTTTTAATGAGTGCTTGTTATTCCAGTTATAGAGCTGAATATCATTTAGGACTTTATGTGTCACACACACACACACACACACAAGGTAGGGCATGCAAAGAAATGGCATTATAGACCAAAGCAACTGAATTTTACAAGGATAAAAGGGATTAAATGATAGTCTCAGATAATGGAGGCTAAGTGGGTAAAGGATAATGTCATCTTGTCATAAATGTGCATAAAATGCAAAGTGGGACAAAGTTTGATTAATTAGAAATAATGAATCTGAGATAAAATCCATTACTGTTTAAATGAGCAGGGGTTGAATTCAGTCTGAAATTTTATCCCCTAGAAAATTTGGACAACTTTAAAAAATATTTCAAAAAGTCAATCTTTGCCTATGATATTATAAGCATCTTTCAATCATGCCTGGCAAGTATACCATATTATGAATAACCCAATGGGGGCAGGGTACAAGTTACATAACTATGGCAACCTTTTCGCCTTGAACAGTTCAATCTGTTAGTATCAACGACAAAATCTACATATTTCCAGCCAGCTTTGGTGAGGGGGTAGACAATATTCTACCCCTCTATCGGTGAGGGGGTGTTTTTTGGTTGTTTCTTTTTTTTCGTTTTGTATTATTGTATTAGAGAATGGCTTAGGGACCAATATCCAACAGAAAAGGTTATGAAAGTGAGAGACAGAGAAATAGTTGCTCAGATAGGAAAAACAAAACAAGAAGATTGCTTTATATTTTAAGGTTTATATGAAAAAGTGTTTTAAGAAATCAGCTGAAGGAACAGAACCATCATCATCATCATCGTGATGATCATCATCATCTCAGCATCTCACTGAAAATAACTTGCTTATTTATCTAGCAAGAATAGTTTTTCTAGCTACTTTGGAGAATTTTGAAAAATATACATAGGTCTCTTTTATCCGTGTCTCTGTGACTACAAAGAGACTTTCTGAATTCCGAATAAAGCCAACTAGTGCTATTTATAACTTACGAGAAGGGAAGTTTAAAGAATTTGTTAAAATTTCTTTAAATGATATACTTGTCTTCCAAACTCCCTCAAACAAATGTGGCTTTCTATTTTGTTTTATGGTTTTTAATGCTCCTTTGTTGACCAAACTTGTGAGGAAGTCAAATTTGTGGCTTGACTTTCAGGAACATCTAGAGTGCTCACTTATTTCCTTCCTTCCTTTCTTCTTTCCTTCCTTTCTTCCTTCCTTCCTTCCTTCCTTCCTTCCTTCCTTCCTTCCTTCCTTCATTTAAATTTTAGTTAACAAACCATACAATATTGGTTTCTGGAGTAGAATTCAGTGATTGGTCACTAACATACAACACCCAGTGCTCATCACAAGTGGCCTCTTTAATATTCATCACCCATCTAGCCCATCCCCCACCCACCTCTCTCCTTCCTTTATTTTTACACTGATTCCAATTTTGTCAGCGGAAGATACCACACAATATATCTAGAGACTGCCATAGAAAATTCAGCTAGCTGAACAAAGAACAATAGCAGTTAACTAAGTAAATAGATTAAATATCATTTCTTCAAACTTCTTCTGGACAAAAATAGGGTTTAATGGTTTTGACATCATTATATCCATACCTACTTGGCTTGGTTTAAAGGTTTGTTTTAATCCCTTTGCGTCTAATTACCTTACCTTATCTCAAAAATAAAGAGCCTTTAAACATGTAATGTTAATTAAGTGCGGGGCTTAGCAACCAATAGGATGTGGACAAAGACCCTAGGAAGCCCATACTGGTTTTCTAAAGAAGATTGGAACTTGAGTTCTAGGAAAAAATGACAAGTACGTGAATTTTTTTTTAAAGCCCACCTACCCTTTTTTGACTATCAGTACTACATTTTCTTTTCTGGGACTTTGTTTTCTTATATTCTCTGTACTCTACCCTCATCCCTACATCCAGTCTTCTTATCCTTACCTCCCCTTCCACAGTAGCTTGCAGTTCAAAATGACAGATTTTAATTGCTCCCCACCCTACTTCCCCAGCTCAAAATACCTATTTCCTAAATTAATATCCTACTAATATGAAGTGAAATGACTTGAATACCTAAAAATACAATCTATGATAAGATGAAATGGAAATAAACCCTCTAGTTTAATATTTATCATTTAATATTTTACTTGTAGTATTGTTACTGTTGCTTGCTAACTCAAAGAAAAAAAATTCTAATGCAGTTAAGAGAATGAGGAGAAATTAAAGCATAAATTGCATCTGAGGGACCTTTTCCCTTCACCAGGGTGAATTCAGGAGGATGCTGTAGCTAGCTTATAATGACATGGGAGAATGGACTATGTGTAACTCTGCCCAAATCCAGTTTGGTGATATACTATAATTTACACATTGTGGCTGTATTTACTCCAGAAAATGGGCACATGTTACAAGTCAGAGATTCTTTTTTCCCAGAGAGTTGATTGATAAACATTTATTAGCCTATTACTGAATGGGTTAGATGATATAATAAATGTTCACACTGCTGAGAAATAATTGTGTTAGCAAAGAATCAGAGCATTATAGAATCCATGGGGAAGAAGACATGCACCCATTCACCAAAAGCAAATATATGTGATTTCCACATGAAATTCATTAAAAAAGACTGTACTGATAGCTAAGAAAAAGGTTGAAAGCTACCAGTTTTTATATCTCTGAAAAGTAAGTCTCCAGCCCTGTTACTCGATGTTTCCCATAACCAACATCTTTTGGATAAGTGACTTAGAAAGTTCTTTATTTTTTTACATTATTTCTAGATGTTTGTATTTATACAACTTATAAAGATGCTTTAAACACATTGCATTTGTACAATCCACTTGTTCTTGAATTTATATGCAAACTACCTGCTATTAGGAAAGGAGAATAGGATTCTAGATCTGTAATCTTTGTTTTCTGGGGCCACTGTGAAGCCACACCAAAGACAGTGAGTTGGGAAAGGAAATACCATGAGGAACATAACAGGAACTCAATATAAAGTGAGCAATTCAAGTAAATAAAAGACTATAACAAGCAGTGACAGGGTGGCATAGTGAAAATAGCAAAGACCTTTGGAGTCAGAAACACCAGGATTTAAACACAAATGTCTTCATGTACTAGCTGTCTGATTTTACTAAAGTTATTTAACTTCCTTGAGGTTCAATTTTCTCATCTGTAAAATTGAAACAATATCTACCATACTAGGCTGTTTCTGGGATTAAATAGGATGATATATGAAAAGTTCCTAGTAATGTCATATAATATGGTAATAAGTATTTTATGTTTTAAAAGGTTTCTGCAGGTATATATGTAAAGATATATGTGTATATATATATGTACACACATACATACACAAAGATATGTAATCGTAGCATATTTGGATATTTCATGCTAGGAGACGTGTATATCTTGTTTAAAAGTCTTTTTGGGGGGAAATAATTTGAATCTAGCTAATCTGAAGAAATAACACAAGAAAACTAGCTCTGGCTCAGGGGTTGACACGCACTAGAAGAGCATTTCATGGAATCATGGAAGTTTAGAATCAGAATGATTCACAGGAATGAACTAACTCAATCAGCTTATTTGACAGATGATGAACCAGGCATTTAAGGAATCAAGTACTGAAAATACAAATGCAAGTTAAGTAATTTGACTATGAGCATGTTATAATTTCTTTAACTTCAATTTCCTCTTTAGTAAGTGAGACAACACAGTTTATTTCTCAGATTAAATGAGATAACCCAAGTGGTCAAGTATAATCAGAGCCCTGAGATATTGGAATACTGAGGGACAATAAGAGATAAAGTCCATGAAATCATTTGATACTTGTTCACCTGCTTATAGCCAAATAGTGATGCTATGCACTGTGGGGCTTGTTCTTAGTGATTTACCTCTAAAACATTAAACTGTGAAAACCTTTCCTATACATGATGATGTGGCTGTTGATCTAAATATAGTTCCTATCTATTTATTGTTTTTCTATGCTACAGAAAAATAAAGAAGAAAAGAGAAAAGTTTGTCATTCCCAGACTCAAAGGCTGCTAGAGCAAGGAAGAGAGAAGTTCCAAATGTGTAGGAGGCAAAATGCTAACTGTCTGCATTTTCGGCCCCATTACATTTTGTAGTTGATGGTCATGCCATAAATTTGTTTTGAGATCTATGACACACCGTGGTAGGAAATGCAGTCAATTCCTTGGTGTTCTGAGATGGGAAATGACTGTGACTAACCACCAAGTCCTGGATACATACAGCCAGTTTCCACTCTGCCTGTGATGCTCTGTTGCTCTCTGCCTGTGTCTGCAATGCAGGTAGTGGAGTAAGAAGGGCAGATACAGTGTCTACACGGTGGAGTCTCAATAGAGAGAACTATACTGAGAGCAAATAGTTTGGAAGCATATCGGGTATGTGCCTGACCCTTTAGAAACTCTTAGAGACCTCAGAATCTCTGACACAGGGTGAAATATGCCTAGATCTTAAACTCCTTCCATAAAGACTAAAAATTCAAAGTTTATCTTTAACCTCATGTATAGAGAATGGATGGCAATGAATTAAACCAAACAGCCTAATACTTATTCTTACTCATACTACATTATTAACAACAAAATTACCAAAACTGGAGCTATTTTTTTAAAAGATTTTATTTATTTATTTGACAGAGAGAGAGAGAGGTCACAAGTAGGCAGAGAGGCAGGCAGAGGGAGAAGGGGGAAGCAGGCTCCCTGATGAGCAGAGAACCCGATGTGGGGCTCAATCCCAGGACCCTGAGGTCATGACCCGAGCCGAAGGCAGAGGCTCAAACCACTGAGCCACCCAGGCACCCCATGGAGCTATTTTTATTTATTTATTTTAAGATTTTATTTATTTATTTTGACAGAGAGAGAGATCACAAGCAGGCAGAGAGGCAGGCAGAGAGAGGGGGGAAGCAGGCTCCCTGCTGAGCAGAGAGCCTGATGCGGGGCTCGATCCCAGGACCCTGAGATCATGACCTGAGCTGAAGGCAGAGGCTTTAACCCACTGAGCCACCCAAGTGCCCGCCAAATGATTCCACTTCTAACTATACCACAATTCATCTGTGTTCAGCTTACTTATCATTTCTTCTAACTCCTTAGTTGAGCGCGTTTTGCTATATCTATACAAATGCAGTACATACATTTGCATATATTTAATTTTGTATGTATGCTCTATTAATAGATTAAAATTTTGCTCACTGGAAATTCTGAGTGTTTATTTTAAGAAAACAAGTCATAAAAGTAAGTAACTTGAATATTTTGGATATCAAATCTTTAGTCTCAGTAGTCAAATATTTTGTTGCAATAATAGCCCAGTTAGATTATGGAAGGGTCTAGTTCTCTTCTTCAACCTATCCTTCCCTGTTTTTAAAAGTAATTCCTTGCCTCAGCTTTTATAAATTTGACCACTCTTTTTACTCTACTCTTATTTCCTGCCTCCCCGTGTCTTGGCATACCATATTTAATAGCTTTTCTATCTACTATTTGAAGTTGGATTTTCTTTATTCATTTTTTAAAATTACCTTGCCCACATGTCAAAAGGTACCTCTCATCCTCGTAGTTCAGGATTTAATGAACAAATCCATGTTCACCATATCTGCACCATTTGTGATTAAATAGATGTCAGTCATGTCTTTTTTTAGCCTCTGCTACTCCAAAGTCTTTTTGTCAGGGTTAGTCTTTCTAGTCTGCTGTTATATAGTAGCCCGCCTCCACTTCACTTATCACACAAGTTAAACTTTTCTGAATATTTTGAATTCCACTCTTGGTTTCAGAGGTAGCAAGAACTGTGCACAGTAATCCAGGGCAGAGACAACACAGTCAGATTCTTCATAATCCCTTAGATAATGATAATGATGATGAAAAAATATAATGCATAATAATTGTAGTGTGGATTACCACTCAACACATAGTAAACATCCAGTAAATGGAAGACATTATAGTCTATTATTAGTTATAATTTATTAGGTCATATTCCTCTTCAGGCACTGCAAATATAGCATCTCATATAATCAGGGACTTCATGCACACCATCTCTTTTAGTCTTCCTGGCACTCTTTTAACATAGGTACTACTTAAAGAGATTAAGTGACTTGTTTGAGTCGCAGTTAGTAAATGCCAAAAAGGGTTCAAAACCTGCTCTTCCTGATTCCGGAAGGGTAAACATGTTCTTTTTCATTAAGGCCATCATTACTGTACCAAAACTGATCTACTAATCAACAACAATCAGATATTATTGATCATTTCCTATTTTTGGTATTGTAGAGCTTACAAAAATGATGGTATCTCCTTTGTTGTTAGGGAATATAGAACTGATTTAAGGCCATGAAATAAACATATATAAAACAACAGCATAATAATAATAAAAATTCTGCATTGCATGAAGTATTGCATGGTATGATCTCTAAAGGACTGTTTCAGTTAGCAAGTTTATATGAGATGGCACTTGCCAAAATGCTTTAAATAATGTCAAATTCAGTTTTATAGAATTTGGAGAAAAAATAAATCTTCGATTTTTTCCTTTTCAGTGTTCTTTTAGTCAACAATTATTTGTAAACAAATAATACTGATACGTAACATTAACACATATAACGCAATAACTAAGATTTTTGGAATTAAAATAACAAGCCCTACAATGCAAATGAGGCAAAAGATAGGACAACTTTATGAATACATTAATAAATATATATCTAAATTCCGTATTACGTAAAACACATTTGCGTAGCTTTTGAGAAGAGTTTTTAGGATAGTCAAAAGGACAATTATCTAATTAGGAAGAACAATTAACCCTTTTTACATTCCTTGTCTTTCTAACTTCCTATTTATATTTAAAGTTGATATTGTTTGTTCAAGTGCAAACATGTTTTCAATCCCTGAGACAAGGATTTCCGTGTTAGCTGACATTTAATAAAAAGGAGTATTAAAGATTTTTTAAAGGTATAATCATGCCCTCCACTGAAAAACAATAAACACTTGCCAACGATTTTATTTAACTCATTAGTTAATGGAAGAATCAGCAAGATGTTACAGTTGGCTCAAGGTACACTCAAAGAACCACACAGATATAGGAAAATAAGGAATGCTGAATTGAAATGACAAATATATGCAAAATAGGTCTATCTACAGGGCAAAAATCAGTTGCACTCCACATGACTAATTTGAATGTATATGGTAAGAATCATTTGCATTAATTATTAATTTTCTAAAATTTGCAGAGCTGTGAAATAAACAATAAAAGTGTGAGATAACTAACCCACAGGTATGTACTAGGCAGAATATGTGGTCATATTTTTTTGGTTCATTGTAACATATTTAACACTTTTCCCCCCTACTAGAGTGATGAAAAAAGATTCTCCCTGCATGTCCTGTGGTTCTCAAGAGAGCAAGAGTGTGAAGGATATTCTTAAGGTATTGTAAAACTAGTGCAAAGCAAACTGCAATTTCCTCCTGAACACTTTTTTTTATTAGAACCAGGTTTATTTTATTTATTATTATTATTATTTAAGATTTTATTTATTTATTTGACAGAGAGGAGAGAGATGACAAGTAGGCAGAGGGGCAGGCAGAGAAAAAGGGGGAAGCAGACTCCCTGCTGAACAGAGAGCCTGATGATGCAGGGCTAGATCCCAGAACCCTGGGACTATGACCTGAGCCCGAAGGCAGAGGCTTTAACCCACTGAGCCACGCAGGCACCCCAGAATCAGGTTTATTTTAAAAGGGTAGGAGAATTGGAAATAAGAATGTGGCCTAAGAATGTAGTAGGGAGAGTTGGGTTAGATTGCCTTCCATTGAGAAATTTGATGAATAGACCTGACTGACCCTTCCTGGCTGCAGCAAAAGGCAAGTTAAGGTCACAATGAGGGTCAGCTCTCTTTCCTGGATCTCCTGGGAAGACTCTTCTTGTAGTGTCAAGAACATTTTCTATATAAAATCTATGAAGGATTACCACCTGGTGGCAGAGGTTCAGTGAACTAATGTCAATGTGTTTTTGTTTTTAATGTCAATGTTTCTTAAGTAAGGTGGCATTTGAAGGGATAGTGCTTTCTCAGAGTTTCACATTGTAAAAAAGATGGGTACTTTTCAGTTATACTGAAGAAAAAGTCTATGCTTTATACTCCTAGATATCTTTTTGAGTAGTCCTTTTATCCTCATGAGCAAAGATTCTTATTTAGACTTTAAAAATATGATTTTAATTACATTGTCAGCCAAAGTATGGAGAGAGTGCTATAAATTCTTGGAACAAGACTTCTGCTAAAATTGAAATAATGTCACCAGCATAATTTTGGTTTTTGTAGTCTTTGACTACTGTGTCTTTCAGTGCATTTCTGAGAATAACAAAAGGCTTAGAGTTCTGGACATAAACACTGATACCTGCATTTTTATTTTTCTCTTTTGATTTAAAGCAGCAAAGCTTAAGCCACTTCCACTTGCTTTGTTTAGTTTTTCAATATTCTCTGTTTCTACTTGAGTGCACACTCATAACCCACCATCCTGCCTTTGTATTTCATGTACCCTGCAAAATTCTTGTTCCTCTATAGATGCAGGTTTTTTCTTTTTGTTTGGTTTTATTTTGTTTTTAGGATTTTGGTCCAAAACAGAGCTTTCACGTCTTGTAATTAAATATTCTCTGGCCGATAATCTGAGTTGATCCTGTTTTAGGCAGTTAGCAGAAACAAAACCTAAGTTCAGTGCCAGGAAACCTAAAAGAGATCCCTGATCTTGAGTTTCTACCATCTTGGGCCATGTTCTTTCATTCAAAAATGTCGTTGCTGTCTGATCCTTTTCTACCTCATGATAATGAGTAGTCTTTCTCATATGGGGTATCTTGAAGCTATAAAATGTCCTTGAGTTTGCTTCCAGCAGAACATATTCGACTTCGCTTTTGTTCCCACAGCATCTGGTTCTGTGATTGGTTACCTACTGATGAACTTAATAAATCTAGGGCAATACTTGTTTAATGGTGTATTTCCCAGAATATTGTATTTCATAGACAAGTTAAATTAAAACAAAACAAAAACAACCAAAAAACCTGTGGTGTAGATAGAGGAGTGTCTACTTTTAACTGTTTCAAACCATAATATAAAAAATAAAATCATCCCTAAATTATAGTGCCATAACATGAGGGACAATAAACACAGGGAAGGAGAAATCATCTAACATTACAACAACTGAAGTATTTAGTATTTTAAATTAAATAAAAATTTATTTGGGGAGGGGCACCTGGATGGCTCAGTGGATTAAAGCCTCTGCCTTCGGCTCCGGTTATGATCTCAGGGTACTGGAATCGAGCCCCATGTCGGGCTCTCTGCTTGGTGGGGAGTCTGTTTCCCCCTCTCTCTACCTGCCTCTCTCAATGCCTTAAGAAGATATGGCCTAATAATATGCGACAATTCTTCCAAACAATGTTTATATTTCCAGATTGTGTCTAATGTAGTTGCCAACACAATTTTTTTAAGTTCATTTTTTAACTTGTTTAAACTTCTCTTTTACTTAGGAATAAGTGTTTCATGCATGATTAGAATCCCCACTAGCATAATTGTTATTACCAAAACAACTGACTTGGGTGAATTTAACATGTGTATAATATCAGTTAAGTTGGTGTAAAAATTTGAGAACATCACCATTTTCCAATCAGGCGTAGGCACTTCAGGGAAGTTAGGCACTTGTCTTGTACTATGTCCAACTAGTTTGTTGGCTAATTAAGTAGAAATAATAAAAACACTTAGAGTTTTTAGGAATTAATGATCAGCTGGGCGGAGTTACTTATTTGCTCCAAAAGCCATCAACTCTCACAGTTAGTAATTTTTAGAAAAATCTAGTTATAACTGGTAAATGAAAATAATCAGAAGGGATAGAGTTTATAAGGGCTTTTGAGAGGATACTGTTCTGTTATTTTTAAGAAAGCATTTTAGGATGATAATATAAAACTAGAAGTCAACCCAGTGGCTCAATCCATTACTTAGTATTTCATTTTGTTTATAATTAAGCAAGAGTGACCTATAGGTTAGTCTTCTTTTAGTTATTAACAACCAGCTGGAGAAGCTAAGAGCTATTTTTGCTGTTATAATCTGTGAAGACTAAAAAAACATTAAGATAAAGTGTCTACCTTATTAACAGGCAGCCCATTTCCACACTTGAATACATATCAGTAGGGGTCCTAGGTTCAATCTCCCTCAGTGACCTCTTCCAACTCTTTAAGGACAGACACTGGTGAGGTGACCCCTCACTGCACTTTCTGCTGGGCTTTGCACTCTTTTCAGGAGGCTGGGGAAGGGGATGGTTCTTGAAATAATGGCATAAGACAAAAAACTTTCAAACCCACTTTGAAATAAAACATATTCATACAGACAAAATGTATTCTGGCAATAAAAAAAGAACATTTTTCTATATTTATAGATGTGACAGTTATGATGCTGAGTTTATAGCAAGAAGTCTATGTATTAGTGAGATGCTATGACCTTGGATAGATCAACATTAGTTCACAATTATTAAATACTCATGGGGAGCACACCATTTGTGAGATGGAAGAAACTCTAAAATCTCTGCTTTAAAGTAATGTATTGTCAAATTCTCTCTGATTTGACCATTGAAGAAGTGAGAATAGTGATGCTTATGCATAGGTATTTGACAGATTTTAAGAAGTGTGGATTTGAAATCAGCATAAGAAGATCTATTGTTTTGGTCAAAAATTGAGTAAGAAGTATATGACAGAATGCATGAAATGATAGATTATTTTGTCTCCTTTATTTTATTTATTTATTTATTTATTTATTTTCATTTATTATTATTATTTTTTTTTATTTTGTCTCCTTTAGCATGTAGAAGCAAAACACAAAAGGAGCACATGTTTATACACACAACTGTTGTGGGGTGGGAGTAACTAGATTTTCTAATAAAATTCTGAAATTGAGGGTGGGGAAAGTTAAAACTATTCAGAAATCATCAAATGATTCAGGTTAATATTTAAGGACTGAACTGCCTTTTTTTCCCTCCTGACTCTCATTCCATACTTGAATAAATTGTGCTCTTTGTCTGCAAGTAGTCTTCAGTGAATGGAAAGGAATTGGATTTGTGTCCAACATTTTGCCAGTAAGACATTGGACTTGGAACTCATCACTTAAACTTACTGTACATCAGCTTCTCTATTCATTAGAGGAATATAATTAGATAATCTTCAAGGTTTGGTCTTGCTCTAACCATCTCTGCCTTGATAACCCCTTTATAAAGGACCAGCTTTAAGATATATAGTGAGAATTGAGAGTAACTCCAAAATGTAACTGTAAGTGGAAGGTCATTGGTAAAAAGTGTCAATTGCAGAGCTATGAAAAAATGCTTACTTTAACTCCCTTGGTTGCTTAGCATGATCGTTCTATCAGAATTGATTTTGAAATGGTGACAGCATTATTTCTAACTTCAGTCCAGGGTCTCATTGTCCTAACCATAAAATACCACCTACTGTTGTATTCCGTCTGGGTCCTGACCTTCAGTATTAATGCCTCAAATTCCACATCAGCCCTAAATCTCTCCTCTGATCCAAATCAGTACCTTGTGTGTACCATTTCTTTAGGGCATTTCTCTCTTTACTTTGTAATACCTACAGAATTTCAGAAGTAAATCTCTGTTGACTTTATTCATGTGTTACCTCTTGGAGAAAATATATGCTAATTTTTACAGAGGATTTTGAAAGACAATGTTTTAGCTTCAGGAAAAGAGCAGTGCTGTTATTGTTGGGAATTTCAGTTAGTGTTAGAGTAGTGAAGAAATGGTTTGCACAGTGGAGCAGGCGGATACCCTTATGGTGCCCACCAGCTCATAAAGTTTAAATGACCAAGGACTCCACATCCTATCACAAGAGGACGTTTGAATTACCTAACAAAAGAGATTTCTATCACAAGAGATTTGAATTACCTAACAAAAACAAAGTGGTTAAATATGGGATCTGGAATAAGGATCTAGATTTTGAATCTCATCTTCCCTATGAATAGCTGTGTGATCTTAGATTACAGATGGTTGTAATCTTTCATCTACACAATCTCTCAGTTTTTCCTCGTCTGTTAAATAAGGATAATGATAATTTCTAGCTCTTAGAATTTTGGGGAAGAATTAATTATATACTATATATTATATATTTATATTTGTATTATATGTATTTACATATAGTATGTGTAGGACAGTGGTAGTAAGTACTATAATCCTAGTAATTGTTAGTATAATTAATTCAGTCAAATATAATAGAAATCTTGATAAAGTTTCAGTTGAAATCAAATTGATGGAGGAAGCATTCTCCTGAAGTATATGACTTCCATTTGATTGTTCCTCTCAGTGGACAAAGCCAGCTGATAAAGAATGGTCATGATTAACCATGAATAGTTTCCAGTGGGAGGAAAATGGTGGCCATTCTTTAAATAAGGAGTAATAAAATTTGACTTCCCATTTCTGAACTGGGAAATCATGTAATTAGAATATGCCTTAATCCTAATTAATGAAATAAGGAAGATAAATTTCCTTTAAAGGTCATACTGAAAACATCACCTTTTAAATGGAAAACAAAATGAAATTCTAAGTTGCTTACATTAGTTGGATAAGGAATAAAGAGATACAGTATTAGAAAATAAGAAGGAAAAAAGCTTAAGCATAAAAAGATCTGCTTGGAAAGTCTCCACCATTTAGAGCCAAGCATAAATATTAAGAAATAAATTCTAAAACAAAACAACAAGACATCTACATGACAAGCTATTGAAAGCAAAAATGCATATATGTATTAATTTAATGACTTCAATATGCAGAAACTTTTGAAACATGTCACTGGCACAATGCACACACTCTTTTTTCCGGGCTCCTTATACCCTGAAAATGTTTACTTTGACATTTATTGGATTATTTACAACCAGCTTCATTAATACACTGGAGTAAGCATCCCAAGGGGATCAAAAAGTAATATTGTCCCCAGATCCTTCTCTCCCACTGTTTTCTGGCTGGTAGCTTATTGTTTTCTTTTGATTTTGTGAGTAGAATAACCAGCCATGCAAATCGTTTTTGAAATTATGCCAATTTGGGCCTCACAGAAGTTTAACAAATTAACTTCTTTTGATTCAATAGAAATTGCCATGGAGGACAAAAATGGGGCATATTTTCACCCAGAGAGTGGACTTCCTGTTTAATCTGCTTACCCCTGTGGTTTGAACTTGAAGTAGGGGAAATATGAGGAACTATGTTTTCTCAGTTCTCTGGTTCCCATAAGGGCATGGGTTTAATGTCAAACTTTCCTGTCCATTCACACGGAACTCACACCCTTATCAAAACAGAGCACTCTCAGAATCTTGTAATTCAACCGTTTATTTTTTATTTAGTAACCTGGGGGAAAGAATGAGTGATAGAATAAAGCTATAAAATTAAGGGCAGGATAGAAAGTACAGTAACCCCTAAGGGAAAGAAAATGAACAGTCTATTCATCAAATCTGACAATATGTAAACATCTTAACAGAAGATAAAATTGTGAAACCACTGGAGATTTAAGGAATATAGGCCATTTTACCTGAACCTTTCCAATAACTTCAGCAATTAAATGCAATTGCTCTTTCTCCTGCTTGCTTTAGAAGTGGCTACAGACAAAATCCACAGGTTTTTGAATGAAAGTGCTTATGTAAGCTCTATCTTAAAATAAAAACGGTGACTCATGCAACTTTGGTTAATACTATAGCTCATTAAACTTGGCTTGTCTAGCTTTATTTCAAAGTCTAGTCAGATTTTAGAGGATGAAGATATGAGTCCTTCAGATCCTTGTGGTCGATTCTCTCCCTGAGCCCAGTGTTGGTAGGTTCCTGTTTGCTGCTTATGTATGTGTGTGCATACTATCATTTTTTCTATCTAGACTTTTTGCCTGAAAGCTTTATTATTTCTATAGATTAACTCTAGTGGAATTTTTGTCAACTAGAGATCATTTCCCCTTAGGTAATGTCCAACTCAGAATAATAACAATTGTTCTGTGTTCTTATTTTGTGTAAGACTTGTGTAAAGAGGTAAATAATTAATCAAACTGTATTCAAGGGGTTTGTTTTCTTCCCCACACACTTTCTGTGCTTCAAACAATCAGGAGAGGCTGGAAAGAAGGATCAAACATAGCATATGTACAAGGCAAAGGCTCCCTGTTGTCATGGTAGTTGCTATGTGGTTTAAAAAGTAGTCAGAGAGAGAGATAATGACTTCCGTACTATTGGAGAGAGAGAGAGAGAGAGAGAGATGGTAAAGACATTCACACAAAGCCAAAAGGATTTTCTGTGCCATGATTGAAACTCCTTGTAAGCACTGAAGCAGATCTTTGTAAAGGCAGTTTTCTCTGTCCTATTGTGCATTAGTTTTGATTTGCTTCTCTCCATTTTCTGATGAGAGAAGCATCTCTGTTCTTGAGGACTCTTGAAGAGAAACTGAAAGACTGCCATCATTCTTGTTTGGAAGATGATTTTTAAATGAAGTCCTCTAGAAAACTAGTTCCTGCTTTCTGCTCAGATTCTTCTGAGGTAACTACTTTGGATGATTTTCGGTGCTGAGAACATTAACTGAAATATAATACTAGCCTTGAAAATGCACCTGCACCCATTTAAAGGTAGTGCCTGTTACAGAATAGCAGCTTCTGTGATCAATCACCGGAGATTTCACACATCTTGGGATACAAAGATAGTCTTTTGTATTCTGTAGGTGCCTGTGTATATATAATCAGTCACACCAAAGTTTGCTGATTATCTTGGGCTTTTCCTTTTTCTTTCTTTCTTTCTTTCTTTCTTTCTTTCTTTCTTTCTTTCTTTCTTTCTTTCTTTCTTTTTCTTTCTTTCTTTCTTTCTTCTTTCTTCATTCTGCATATAAGTGAGATTATATAGTATTTATCTTTCTTTGTCTGACTTATTTCACTTAACATAATGCTTTCTAGTTTCATCCATGTTGTGTGAATGGTAGTATTACCTTGTATTTTTATGTCTGAATAATACTCCTCTGTATATATATCTGATATTTGTACTGTTACCACCTCGTGCCAGTGGATTCCAAGTGATTTGGAAGCCAAAATTGAATAAGCTGGCCTCAATTTTAAGTGCACTTGAATTAAGCAGAGACAGGTTGAGACAATACCTAGAAGTTAAACAAAAGAAAAATTAAACTATTTGTAGGCAAAACTCTATTTGAGCCAAATAATGGTAATGAATAAATGAAAAGAATAAAAAACATTCTTTTGTAATTTTAACCTTAGGTGATGTTTTATATATATTTTTTGCTCTTGTTGACTGTTTATTATAATTACTAGACATGATTTTCCAATCTCAACTTCTCAGACATTATACCAAACTTTTTTTCTACCTGTGGTCAGCAGGGGAACTTACTTATAAAGTCCCAGTTTCTGGTGTAAAATGGCAGCCTCAACCTCATTCTTTTAGGCAGGACTCATGCCTCTAGTTACTAAAGACCTTTCTCAAGGAACTCATTTTATAATCTAACAGGATTAGGATAGCTTGTAGCCAACTACAATAGTATTGTTCCCTGAGCAATTCAATTTCTTAAAATGACATTATTGATAAAACATAAACAGTATATAAAAACTGGAAAAAATGGATCTAGTAAGGTAACTTTTTTCTATTATCTAGTTATGTTCCCAATCTCTGTAAATTGTAGTGATCAATATGCACACCATTATGTTTACTAACTTTTTCCCTCTAAAGTTGATTATAATATTTTCATGTTTATACTTATGACCAGTTTGGTTAAACTGACTATATTCATTTCCTCCAGCTGCAGTAACAAAATACACAGACAAGGTAGCTTAAAAAAAATTATTTTCTCAGTTTTTAGAGGCTCAAAGTTCATGATCAAGGTATTAGCAGACTTGGTGTTTCCAATAAGATCTCTTCCCCTGGCTTACAGGCAGCCACATTCTTGCTATGTCCTCATACAGCCTTTTCTCTGTGGAGAAAGGAGCCCCATCCCATTGAGTTCTTAAAGGCTGTATCGCCAAATATGGTCACATTCAGAGTTAAGGTTTTGACATGTGAATTTCAGGGGTGGGGGCATAAGTTGAAACATAAAACTAACTGAAGGATTTTTTTTATTATTATAAAAGCAATATATGCTAGTGATAGAAAATTCTAAAAATTCTGAAGAAAATATGCAGAAGCAAATTAAAATAGTTTTTAGTACTCAGAGATAATCATTGTTGGTAATATTTTGTATTACTTCAGGATTTTCATGTATATTTATTTTTTATAATTAAAATTTTTATGTTTGAAATTTATAATTGAAATATTGCCTAAATGTAGATAGTCTATCTTGTTTTTTTGCCATGATACATAATTTTTAATATTAAACATTTAGATTTTTTAAAAATTATTTTTGCTATTATCCATCATGTTGTTATAAACTTCTTTTACATCTATAATTCTTTAGGAAGATTTTGAGAAGTGAAATTATTTATCCAAAATTATGAAAACACAATTTCTTACATGAGCACTATATAAAATTGTATGCCACATTTCAACCTGTTGAATAAAACGAACAAGAAACAAATCATTATAGTTATATTTATTTAACTGATGTAAAGATCTCTCTTTTCTAGGATCAGGTTTGGTTTTGTTTATTTTCTTCATTTTAATTTTCCTTCAAAATTTTTACCCTCTCTAGGGCATTTAACCTGAGTGCTTCTTTTTAATATAATCTATATTTGCTAATTCCAATTTATTTTCTCCTATAAATGTCCTATTAACTCTAGAGAAGAATACATAATGTAAAAAAAAAATCATATTCTCAACCCTCACCATATGCATGCAGACCCACAAAGAGATACACCTGAGACTAACAGATATACCTAAGAGACTTCTCATCAAGACATGTTTAGAACCACTATCATCAGATTTTGAGATCCCCAAAGACTACCAGGGAGCCAAGTCCGATGCAAAAGCAAAAGAGCCCTTTATTCTAGCTAGCTCGAGCTCAGTCTCCCACACTCACCGAAGCAGTGGTGTGATGTAGAGAAAGAGAGCAAGTTTCAAAAAGCACAGCAGTTTTATAGGGGCCAGTGCCAATGAGATTGTAACACACACAGAAAGTTGCATAGTCATGTTAGGTCACACGCAGGTGGCCATTGAATTACAATTTATCCTGTAGTAGCTGTTTGAACTAGCCTATCACTCTGGTCAGAACTGGCAAGGAAGATTGGTGGGCAAAAGGTGGGATTTACATTCTTTGGTGGTCAGGGGTTCCACATTCCTATTGACTATTTTTTTTTTTTTAAAGATTTTATTTATTTATTTGACACAGAGAGAGAGATCACAAGTAGGCAGAGAGGCAGACAGAGAGAGAGGAGGAAGCAGGCTCCCTGCTGAGCAGAGAGCCCAATGTGGGGCTCGATCCCAGGACGCTGAGATCATGATCTGAGCCGAAGGCAGAGGCTTTAACCCACTGAGCCACCCAGGCGCCCCCCTATTGGCTAACTTAAATTAACTCACAGGCGGTCTGGGCCAACTAGCTCAAGGGAGAGCTGAGCCACATCCTGACACTCTGCGGTTCCTCCCAAAGGCAGGTCCTATGGGAGTCACACATAAGATGGCGGGTGCAACCCAAAACGGAGTTAGCCCTCCTCTGCTCCTTCATATGTGTGTGTGTGTGTGTGTGTGTGTGTGTGTGTGTGTGTATGTGTATATATATATATATATATATATATATATATATATATGGCCTATAGATAGATTATTTTATCTACGTTAGCAGATAGATATCACTTTATCTATTCTAATATCAGGTTAACCAAATTTAATAAAATATCCACACAATTGATAGCTATTACTATGGGGTTTGTATGTAAAATTCTAGATAATGAAGGTAATCTCTTGCACATTTTCCCCCATCCACTTTTAGAACAGGTTGGGATTTCTTCCTTTTCTATTGACTACTCCCCTGGCATCATCCATTATCTTCTTTTCCTGCCCTGACATGGGCTTTAGTTAATGAAATACTTAGATCTCAATGGCAGCCAATTTATAAGATCTGTGAGGCTTGTAAAAATAGAGCTCACTGAGAAAGGCTATTTTCCCCACTGTTTTTTCCCACAATTAGTGTCCTGCTTCACCTAATCAGTGAACAAAATTGTCTTTTTTTTTTAAATATTTTTATTTACTTATTTATTTGACAGAGAGACATCACAAGCAGGCAGAGAGGCAGGCAGAGAGAGAGGAGAAAGCAGGCTCCTTGCTGAGCAGAGAGCCTGACGGGGGGCTCGATCCCAGGACCCCGAGATCATGACCCGAGCCGAAGGCAGAGGCTTTAACCCACTGAGCCACCCAGGCACCCCCCAAATTATCTTTAATTAAACATAAAAGAAAAAGAGAAACAGAACAACAGTTATAAAGAAAACACCTTGAGAAAAGTACTTTAAACATGAGGAAAAAAAGAGTGTTGTGAAAGTAACACTTCGTAGAGAATTTGGTTTTTGTAATTTTAGAATACAGTCTGGCCACAATTCCCAATCTGTGTGCCAAGGAGTCCTGGGGCACCAGTGAACTCATGGAGATGCTCTCAGATATACGAACGTTTCAAGGAAAACAGCAATAGTAGACAACCATCAGACGCAGTATAAACTACTAGCTTGAGTAGCTCATGGTTTCAGTATTACATCTGGCTGCATTTCTTTTGATGGAGTCTCATTTTTGAAGCTGGCTTTTTGACATTTTTAGTGATGAAAACACAGGCTGCATGAAAATTAATATGGATCAGGAATAAGGGTGATTGTTTCCAAGCTGATTCCAAAGTTTTAGAAAATGTACAGTAATCAATAGTTACATACATTCTATTAAACAATAATAGTAGTTATAAGAATACATAAAAGTATCCTTTCAATTTATGTATTTCCAATGGCTTCTAAGTTAGATCTAAATATTTAGGTTGTTTGATCTTCTATTTAATAAACAAGGTAGCAGTGTATTATTTTTGACCTGGGAGTGATGTGGAAAACTAATGCAGGCATTATAGGACACACAAGCTAAGGAAGATTGGGCAATATACTCAGTTTCTTTTTAAATAGTTTAGATTTAATGAAAAAATATTTTTGGGGGGCTTCTGGGTGGCTCGGTCATTAAACATCTACCTTCAGCTCAGGTCATGATCCTAGGGTCCTGGGATTGAGCCCTATATCAGGCTCCCTGCTCAGCGGAGAGCCTGCTTCTTCCTCTCTCCTCCCCCTGCTGTGTTCCCTCTCTCACTGTCTCTCTTTCTGTCAAATAAGTAAATAAAATATTTTTTAAAAATTAAAAAAATATCTTTTTCTCTACTGCAAAAAAATAGGACCAACTGATGATAAATAAGCATTCTCTTTTTACTAAAACACAGATATCACTGCACTTAATGAAGTGTGACTTCTGACAATGAGATCAACCTACTTTGTGTTCCTAAACAATATTAGCACTGTAAAATGTATGTGCTCATGTGACCTAATTAGGAATGACTTCATCTGTCAAACCCATACTCCTTAAATTAAATAGTAAAAGAATGGGGCATTTTATAATAACAAAAAAATAATTTGCCTACAAGTACAGTGAACTTGAATTTTCTTGGTAATTGAAAGACTTACCTGAAAATTTTTTGGTAATTGAAAGACTTTTCTTACAGGATATTTTGAGATATTAATCATTTTCTGAAAGTTGAATAATTACTCTTTTCTTCTCTGGTAAATGATAGGTAAAGGTCAGGAAAACTCCATGTGACAAGTTACACTTACTACTAATACGTTAAACATTGTCTTTCAAAAACAGCCATATATAGATGCACACACACACATATATATAATATATAATAGAGAGCTTTTCTTCCAAAAATAATCAGTCAATATAGAGTTCTTGAATGAAGCAGAACAAAATATTTTATAAATTGAAAACTGCATACTGAATAAGATGTTCAAAAGCTAATTTTAAAATGGTTTCTTTCTTTTGTTAAACGTATACTCTAGTAAATATACATCTTTATCATTCTATATTGACCTTCCAAGCTTTTTATCACAATAACCTATTTGGCAAGCGGATTATAATAGCTCTACCTAAAAATATAAAGTCTCTCTGCTCTTTAAAGTAACATTTTGTTGAGCAGGGTTTTTTTGCTGACCATAAAGGAACAATGTGGGTAACTTTTGTGAAATATTTTGAAAATACTTAGAAAATAGGGGTGCCTGGGTGGCTCAGTCAGTTAAGTATCTAACTCTAGATTTTGTCTCAGGTCATGATCTCAGGGCTGGGAGACCAATCCCTGCATCAGGCTCTGCACTGAGAGTGGAATCTGCTTAAGATTCTCTCTCTCTTGTCAGTTATCATATGGTTTTACTTACATGCATTGGGAGAAGGAAGGGAGGCGTGAATTTGGGGAAATCAGAGGAGGAGATGAACGAGGAGAGACTGTGGACTCTGAGCAACAAACTGAGGGGTTTGGAGGGGTGAAGGGTGGGGGATTGTCTGAGCCTGGTGGTGGGTATTGAAGATGGCATATATTGCATGGAGCACTGGGTGTGGTGCATGAACAATGAATCTTGGAACACTGAAAAAATAAAATAAGTTAATTAAAAAAAAGATTCTCTCTCTCTCTTTCTCTCCCTCTGCCTCTGACCCTACCTGCCCCCCTGCTTGCTTGTGCTTTCTCTCTCACATAAATAAATAAATCTTAAAAAAAAAATCTAGGGGTGCCTGGGTAGCTCAGTGGGTTAAAGCCTCTGCCTTCAGCTCAGGTCATGATCTCAGGGTCCTGGGATTGAGCCCCACATCTGGCTCTCTGCTCAGCAGGGAGCTGCTTCCCCCTCTCTCTCTGCCTGCCTCTCTGCCTACTTGTGATCTCTCTCTCTCTGTCAAATTAAAAAAAATCTAGAAAATAAAGGTCACCCCCAATCTCCCATTGACATCTTAACATCAGTAGCATAGGAGTACATCTATTTGGACATCTTTTTCATAAAATGAGATGACTTCTGGGGTGCCTGGGTGACTCAATGGGATAAAGCCTCTGCCTTCGGCCCAGGTCATGATTTCAGGGTCCCTGGATCAAGCCCTGCATGGGGCTCTCTGTTCAGTGGGGAGCCTGCTTCCCCCTCTCCCTTTGCCTGCCTCTCTGCCTACTTGCGATCTCTCTCCCTCTGTCAAATAAATAAATAAAATCTTTAAAAAAAATGAGATGACTTCCAATGAAACCTTATATTTTTACTTAACAGTGACGCTTTAACATTTACTTGTTTTAAATATTCTTTTATACCTGTTTTGATGTCTCCTGAATATTCCATCAAAAGTCACTTATTTCACCCATTTTATAGATGGATAAGGGTTTCTGTCTAATAATTATCAATTCCATAATGGACATTATAGGATATGTATTTTGTATTTGTGGTATGTTTGGCAACAATCTTGAGAAGTAGATCAACACATCAGACAGGAGCACATTTTTATAAATAGTGATAGATTTTACCAAACTGTTTCTAGCAATGTGAATGCTATCATGGCCCTTCATCAAAGGGCCCTCCTTCATCCACATTGTCAATTCACTATGAAGAAGAATATCTTTTTTGAACAATCTGTTGATTAAAACTCAACTAGTATTTGCGTTTAATGTTTTCAAACTTCTGTATTTTTCTTTAATTCTCAGAATCAAATATGTTGTAATTTTAGAGTCTTCAATTTGACATAATAATTTAGAATATTCTCCTTCCATAATCTACTTCTGGTGTTTAGTAACAGAATTGGAGAATAAAATGAATATATGAAATATATTTTTACTTTATATTTTCAAAAAAACTTTTAACATTAGCATTTGTTTATAGTTATGTTTATAATATATATTTAGAATTCAGTGCTTAAGTGCTTGCAGGGCATACTGTTATCCAGTAGTATTACCCCTACTTAAACTCTTAATTCTGTAGATTTTTTTTCTTTATTTTCTTGATTTTTAAGTATGTACATAGTTTATTTCTTCTCTCTTTAATGTCATAGTATAAATCTTCAATTGATTTTTGATTGGAATGTCTTTTTTTTACTAAACAAATACTTTATTTATTCATTATTTTCAGTTAGCCAGCATATAGTGTACATCATTAGTTTTTCTCTGAAGTTCTTTGATCACATAATGTCTCCCCCTCAGAAATCTAAATGTTTTACTTATAGTCTAAATAATGTTTCAGAAAAACATTCATTAATTTTTCCCCCTACCTGATAATTTTTTGTTTTTCCCACCTAGATACGTATGGATTTTGTTTTGTTTTGTTTTTCTCTTCTAATACTTACCATGCTGTGTCTAAAATGGTTATTAACTGCTCAGTATTTTTGATTATTTGGCTCTCTCAATTGCAGATTATTGTTGTTAACCTTGGGGTAAGTTTTCTTCTGTTATATCTTTGAAAATTTCCATTGTCCAATGTGTCCAATTATTTTATCAATAATAATCCATAAGTTGGATCTCCTATCCCTGTCACCCATAACTATCATCTATTCCCTTAATTTGTTTTTCATTTTTTCCCTTTTCTCTCTGTGTTCTAATAGAGCATCTCAAGATTATCTTTTATATCCTTATTTTGTTATTCTGTAATAGGAGTTTTGCCCTTCCATCAAGTTTTTATTTCTTTGAGTTTAGAACTTCCTTGCACTTTTCCTAGTTTCATTCATTGCTTTCTATCCTTTCATCTTGTCTTTCATCCCAGTCTCTTTCATCATGGATTACCATGCTCCAAGAGTCTCTGGGTTCTTTTTATTCTATTAAAGGTTGCAGATGCTTTTCAGAGGAATTTTTTTTAAATTCATTCTTCAGAGTGAGGCCACTTTTCCTTGTCTGATGTTTGTATTTCTTATTCAGAGCCCTCTCCTTGAATTTTTATCAACATATTTAACTATCATGATTTGGCTTACCACAACAGACAGGTTTGATTTAAATCCTGTTCTTTGAACATTCGATTCATGAAATCCCCTTTTATTTTGTAGATCAAAAGTTGAAGGGCAGAATGATTTTCTCAGCTCTTATTTAAAATCCATTGTCTAGTGGGTATTTTTTGGGGGGGGTATAAAAGAGAGCTTTAATATAGTTAAGTACTAAAAAATCTCCTGCTACAAAGGGAGACACAGGATTTCAAACGTGAGGCCAGTTTCTACCAGGGCCACAGCCAGCCACTCAGGTCTCTACCGAAAGGTGGGCACAAGAGATGGGCTCCAGGGTTTCTGGAGACTCTGTGGATCCCTATATCGAAGGACAGAATATAGGAAATGTGACCCACTGTGCCTAACCCCTCTAGGGACGGACACAG
>CM052810.1:95066704-95142183 GCA_028533885.1 Nasua narica | reverse complement strand
ATCCCTATATCGAAGGACAGAATATAGGAAATGTGACCCACTGTGCCTAACCCCTCTAGGGACGGACACAGCGAGCTTGGCCATCGTGACATCCACACATAAGAGAGGAGGGAAGCCCTGCCCCTGTCTCGAGGCTACGGAAGCAGGCTAAGAGCAGGAGCCGGGGGAATGCAGAACAGAATCAGGAAGAAGCCCAGGCTGGAGACTTGGAGGCAGACACAGCAGTAAATGCTTCAGAAGAGACATTTTTATCATCACACAAATAAAAGGGAAAGTAAATAAAAACAAATATTAAACACCAAATGAAACATACCTTTATCTCCTCACTAGACTATACATTTCTCAAAGGTAGGACCTTTCTTTTTCCCATTTCTGTATATTCTGTGCCCAGTAGAGTAGCTGGTTTATAAGAAGCAATCAATAAATGAAGAGATAAACAATTATGTACTTTGTTCAACTGTTGTTGAGCTCTGGAATTCAAGATTTCTTTTAATGATTATATTGATGTCCCATTTTTTATCACATCCTTTTATAATAATTCATATTTGGGCATTTATATTCGATATATGTGTATATATCTGTACACTTATAAATGTGTGTATATAGGTACATAAACAGGTTTAGAATGGACTTGTGATGAACTTAAGATCTGGATATATAAAAAATGTATTTTGATATTCAGCTTTGAACATTCTCTTGGACTTCTGGATATTTATATGTGGTTCTGAAATTATAAGAGCTTTTGAAGCCAAAATAGCATGAATTAATAAGATGGATTATACAAAGCAGTATTTGGTTTTGTTGTTGTTTAAAAGGAATACAAAAGATAGTTTGTTGTTTCAAATTTAATACTCCTATAATCCTGATTTTTAAGAAAAAGAGAAATTGTGCTCTTGTCTATGTATGAATATTCCCAAGGGACATATGTAGGTTAATGACACACTTAAGGGGCTTATATATGATTTGCATAAACTGCAGCTGTTTAATTTACATAATTTGTAAGTACAGCCATAACCTGTTTTGTCCATTTTCTGGCTCGAAAGAAGGTTAAAACTGTGTCAGATTTTTGTTGCTTTGGAATTTTTTCCTCAAGCTTTTTATATTCACTTGTCATCTTTCTGGTGTATATTTCAAAGACTTGGAAAATACCAAAATACAAACAAACAATAAAATATAACACACACATGCACACACATACACAAAACCTACTAAATTGTGAGGAACTATTAAAACTAAAGAATTAGTAAAAGAAAGAATACTCCTTGACCAATAAATGTACCAAAGTTAATCATGAATTTATTAATCTTAAATTTTATTTCAATGTTATTACTTCCTCTCATTCAGTATTTCTCAAAGTTTGATGTGCTTGTGTTTCCGCTGGAGATCTTGTAAAATGCAGATTCTGATTTAGTAGGTGGGTGGTGAGGCTCGAGATTTTACTGCTCTCTCAAGCTCCGGCTGATGCTGATATTGGCGATGAAGGAACCATACTCAGAATAGTGAGGTTCTAGGTCACATAAAATGTTCTATCAAATGGCCAGTGACTTAAAAAACAGAAATAATAACATTCTTTTCCTGTCCACAAGGAATATGTGTGTACATGTGTGTTTGTGTGTGTAGATGTGAAGAGATAAATAGATGTGTATGAGTATGTGTAAATTGAGAGAGATTTAATCATAATTCATCTGAGAACTAAAATATTTTTAATCCTATAACCTTGCTTATCTCATTCCAACATGCTTAATTTAAATAAATTGAAATTTAAGTCTTGGATGAATGCCTTTGGGAAATTGGACTTAATTCCTGTTGAATTCAACATATTTTTCAATTGCATGGTTCTGGTCAAATTATTTAATCTAAACTCATTAAAATTAAGGACCCTTGTATTGGGTAGAGCTGAGTGGTTGGGTTGTTAGGGAAAGAGAATGTTTTTAAATAGCCACAGTTTGATAATTCAGCTTAACTTGTTTTCACATATTCATACTGATTCAAATACTTGACATTTGTGGAGACATTAACAATCCGTAAGATTCCAGTAAGAGGGATGCACAAGAAGGTAAAAGGGAGACCATAATTAAGGAATTTTAGAGATAATATATTTTGTTGACTAATACCTATCTTTTTCTGTTACCAATAATGTGAGGAAAGAATCAATGTAAGTTTTCAGTATCACACAATTCTACTTTGTATGTTTGTCTTTTCTCTATACATATTCACTTGTATATAACTATTTTGTTTTAAAATTAATCATACAGTACATGCTATATTTACATTGCTTTTTTTTAATTTAGCCTTGTGTGATTTTCCACATTATTAAATTGTTAAAGAAGCAATAAATATGTAAATTCAGAATCTACACTTTGGATTCCACTCTATGGACTCTATGGGTAGAATACAATTAATCAATCACTTATTTCTGGATATTTATATTTGGTCAGATTTTTATTATGAATAATGCTACAGTGAACATTTTATTGATTTTGCAAATATCTGTATATTACTTTAAAATCCTGACAAGAAAATGTGACTTAGAATATAAACATTTTTAAGACTCTTAATACATATTGCTGAATTGTCCTCCAGGAAGTTTTTATCTAGTGACCTCTTCAATAGCAACAAGTTTTTCTCTGTATTCTTGCCAAGGCTGAGTAGTAGTATTGATGTAGGTTAGTTTTCCACATTTTTGCCAATATAATATTTGAAATAAGGTATGATTGGATTACTTTATATTTTTGATTATCAGTTTAAATATTTTCCTCAAGATTTGCAGTTCCTTTGTATTTCCTGATTTTTTAAGATTTTTATCACTTTCAGTTGTGCTATTTAAACTGGAATCCTTATTTTATCATTGGTTTGTGAAAATCTGTTCTACATTAAGGAGACTAACTGCCATATCTTTTATACAGGCTTTATTCCCTGTGTATCATTAGCCTTTTTAAGCAATTTATGGTGTTTTTTCATGTAACATTTTAAAACCATATGAGTTAAATTTCATGAATCTTCTCCATTGGAATGACTTTCATCTGAAAGTCCTCTTTCATAATGAGAAAATACCCAATATGAAGAATGATCCAAGTACAGCCATTGTACTACTTTGAAGTATGGGACAGTTAACCTACCTTCTTCATTTTTTTTTCTATTAAAAGAGCACAGCAGAGTTTGGTATGTTTAACACCCCAAAAAAATTGCTTTAGGAATTTTACATTTTATCTTGGAAATTAGATAATTTGAAGGAAATTTTATTAGCATTAAAAACGAAAGTCAAATTCCTAGCTTCCAAATTCCTAAATTCCTAAATATATAACATACCATCTGTTAAAATATATTTATATTGTATTAGCTTAAGTTCCACTCTTAAAAAGCTAGGAGACAAAAGAAAGCTCAGAGCATGAATGATTTGATGCTAGATCTATTTCAAGTTCTTTTATGTGAGGCTGGATATATCTGGTTATTTCCCATTACTTCTTCAAGGGATGCAATTAAAGGAAGATGGATATCTCAATATGTTTCATACAAACAAGCTGTTGCACACTAGAGTTAGTGACATTTTTGTCTAATTCGGTTGCAGCTATTGGGTTAAAAGAGATCCTATGTAGTGCCAATAAAGAGAGGAACTTCTGGTTTAGCTTCATATTGTTGGAGAAATTCTGGTAAACTGTCAGCAGGGATATATTTGGAGGGAGTTACATCCTGAAGCCAATTCACTTACACAATCTATGTATCTGTTGCCACTGATGGTCTGGAAGGAGTTCTAAACAGTCTTCTAAGTATGGTATTATTAGTTGTTGGTGAGTGGATAGTTTGAGAGCTACATAAATATCTCCTAATTCTCCAGATATCAGTGCATTCCTTGAAATATTTCTTGAATTCTACCCTGTTGATTAAAAGAATCTGTGCATTTCCAAATCTGTAACATTTTTTTCAATTGCTTAAAGAAAGTAACTTGCTCACCTGAAAAGATAATAGTGCCTTGTTAACTCTCAATTATCCACACTAATGGAAAATAATCTGTCTGGGGATTTTATTCACTGTTGTAGAAATCTTAGAGGTCAAATATCAAAGAGCCTGGTGACAGTCTCCAGGAAATGAAATTCTCAGGAAGACTCTGGGGACATGGCTTATTCGTTCAGTTTCTTCTTTAGCACTCATGGATGAGAATGAAAGACGAAAAAAAAAATTCTGTATAGATTTTCTGTGATGACCAACAGGTAACTCTGAAATAGTTCAGCAGGCTAGAGAGGCTGTGAGTAGATGGCTGTGGCCTCACATGGAAAGTCTGAATTCCAAGTGATTTATTCTTCCTTTTGGAAATTATCAAAGTACTGCATGCACAGTCCTGTGGGTCAGGATTGCAAGGTAAAGGAGATGGACAAGTTACCTCATTTCATGGTGCTGAAATTCTACGTTGATACAGGGATGGAGGAAGTAAATAAGTGAGAAATATTTATTTAGAAGGAAATGCTGTGAAGAAAATAAAAGACTGCTTGGATAAGGAGTGATAACAGCTGAGGGACAACTTTATTTAGTCAGTGGGGCAGGGAAAGTATCATTTGTGTGGAGTCTGTGGAATTGAACTCTTAATGAAAAGTTATTTGGAGAATTTCCAGTAAGTGGCTTGATGCTATTTTCATATTAAAAATGTTACCCTGACTGCTATAGAGGAATGGTCGGGTAGGGCCAGAGTGAAAAAAGAGAGGCGAGTTACTAGTCTGTGGTGGTAGTCTAAAGAAGTCTGCTAAAAGTAAGAAGGGATTAATGGTTATTATGGGCTTAATAACCCAGGCTTGATCCACACGTGTCCTCTGGATATGGACAAGATGAGCGTTGAGATGAAAACTGATAGGCATACATGGTTGCAGGTGGGAAAATGAGATAAGTTATGCGGTCTGAGGAGAGTGCAGCCTTCACAGGAGAAATAGAAAACCCCAAACAAAGAGAACTAGATTGTTGAGGGGAGTGGTTCTGAACCTGGGCTGTACAGTGGAATCACCTAGAATATTAAAAAAAAATACTTATGCCTGAACTTCTTGGTCCCACTAGCATCACCGCCACCACTGTACACATAGCCCAACATTCTGATATATTGTGTTTGGAGTGTGGTCTGGGCAGTGAGTTTCAAAACTCTACCCAGATAGTTCTAATCCATGGCTCCCTCGGAGAAACCTGGGTCTGGGCAGAACCCTGAATAGGCACTGGGGCTGCAGGAGGGGGAAGAAGGAATGAAGCCCTCCAGGGATCTGAGTAGTACATCATCAAATGCTTAATCTCCCCCAGGACAGCCTTTAGATGTCTCATTCTGAGAGAAAACGTGGTTTCCTTAGTCTACCAGGCCTCCAGAGTCAAGCAAATGATTGGAGTCTCTTACAAAAAGATTTCTCCACTTTAGGGGCTTTTACATTTATGTAAATAACACCTTTGAATTCTCGTCTGCCCTTTTAAAATTCCCTATGTACTTAAAAATGCATTTGTAACTACGGCACAAAAATTAAACTTCCTACATAAAGACATTTATGGATGCCATTAAATATAAAATTAGTATTGATTTGTAAATACTTAGGTCAGGACTAGTACTAATATAAAAACAAATTATACTCTTCTATTATATATAAAATACCAGCTCATTTGATTTTTACTGAGCTTAATGTATATTGGGGAAAAATCATCTGTAATTTATTTTTTCTAAAATTATAAGGCACATTTTAATCAGTTATAAAGATTGCTGTTTATTGTAGAATTTGAAAATGTTAGAAGAACGATGACAGTCTCCTAAATATAAAAGTTAGTTTGAAGTAATTTAAATCACACACAAGGAACTGCTCTTTAAGTAAAAAAGTCAGTAATGCTCAATACTAAAATATGAAACTGTTGCATTCCTAATTTTCAAGGCTGTCAGTTCTGTGCTTAGATGCTTGCTAGCAAATATTCAAATCCTTTTTCTCCTCTTAAATTGTTTGTTTTTGAGATGAACTTTGAATAAATAGATTAGTGTAATGTACTTCCCTCTTCTGGATAATGTGCTCAAGAGTAATTGACAATGAAAATACTTAGGAGTGGGGTGGGGCCAATGACAGGGAAACTTTTGTTTGATAGATTTCAGTTCTGCCATATTTAGTTTGTTCTATTAGTTTATGAAGAAGGCTTCCAATTAGTATATCACTCAATCTCCAGTTCTTGGAAATTTCGATACCACTTTCTACAGTGGGTAAACTAACCTTTTTATTCACAACACGTTTATCTTGCTATTAAATGTATGTATGATTCTGTAAGCATTCGATGTTATTTTTAATATTTTATGCATAGTTGTTCAGTTGTATTTTCTGTAGTTAACTTTTTAAAAAATATTAATTCGTTTTTTTATTTGAGAGTGAGAGAACATAAGCAAGGGGAAGTGCAGAGGGGGAGGGACAAGCAGACTCCACACTGAGCACAGAGCCCTCTGGGGTCTAAATCTCAGGACTCTGAGATCTTGACCTGGGCTGAAATCTGACTAGCCACTCAAGCACCTCTACATGGGTCTTTTAGTTGACCAACACTTAGCCTCCTTTGCGCTACTGGTTCAAGATCACAAGTGTTACACAGTAGTTTCATTTCATACTTTTTTATAGTAATGAAAAGTATCACTCAACTGACATTCTAATTTAGATCATGGCAGATTTTTCAGGTGTCTAGGTATTATCATTAATGTCCCCTCCAATTCTCAATTTACCACATGTAATAGCATACAAGGTTTATGACTCAGAACCTCAAAGTCAACCTTTTGCGTATATTAACCAAATTTTCCTTCATACATTCATTCCATCATCTGCAGATCTGACTTGGTTTCATTTTCCATAGTATCCTCTTCTCCCTACTCTTCTCACTGGTTTAAGTTTCACTGTCCTGTTTAAACACCAATGGAATACCTATACATACTGCACAAATTACTATCCTGATTGGTTTGCACCACTCATTTTGTTGAATTCTGTCATTCAAGTTTAGGTTTGATAGTGCTCCTTTTACTCAGGTATATTTACTTATGGTTACCAATCTGAATCTATTTACCCACTGTATACTCATGAGTAGAATCATTTCCTTGTGTCAGGATGGTCCTCAAGCAAATTTGATAACACTGGATTTGTGTTGTTTTCATCTCTGGAGTTAATTTCTTATCTTTGTTATCTGTTCATGTCAGTGAAATGAATTAAAATAAATCTAGGACAATAGGATTCCTTTATAAATTGGTACACACTTACACATTAGAAAATCTGCTTAAACTTTAAAGGGCCTAGTTTCTCATATTAAGCATGAATTTACAGTTTTCATATTCATTTCAGTAACTTCCCAACTGTGTAATGAGATGGGGAAACGTATGTTTGGGGGAACATTTGGAAAACTTATTATAAACGGCCAAGTTTGTTTGTTGTTGTTGTTGTTTTCCATATAAACTAAGGTTAGTTTTCTAAACTTGTTCTATAAAAATATTCCCGACCCACTGTCAGATTGATTGCTAATTTAGACAATAAAATGAAGCATAAAGATTTTAGTATAAAGGTCTGAGCATTCATGTCTGTGGTGGAATTATTACTTCTTTCTAAAAGAATACAAAGTCTTTTGCAGCTCTAAAAGCCACTGTTTCTGGGAGATAATGAATTATTGGATCAAGGCAGAAGTGATTTCAGCAATTTATTCCATTCCCAGAAGTCAGAGCCTTCAAAAGCCAGCTGTTTTCTTCTATTTGGAGGTCTACAGCCCAAGGCCACCACCTTTAGAAAAGGCCAGAGCGCTTCTACCTGGAAATCACACATTCTCCCTATTTATGATAAAGAATTGAACTGTCACCAGCCCCTGTGAACTTGTCCCCATGGTGCCACATAGCCAAGTTATAAAAGCTAAACACTATCAGAGTGAGTGATATCCAAAGGACAGTACCTGGGTCAGGTAGGTGGGACTAGAGTTCCTTCTCTCACAGACAGCATATAGGCAATGGGACTACCTTCAGATTTGACGTCACATTAGGATTGATAAGTAGTGCTTGTCTGGAGGAAAATCTATTTCCTATTGAAATATCTTCTGTGTCCTATAACATAGGACAAAGTAAATTAGGAAATTTTTATTAGAAAATGATATTTAGAGAATTATGGGGGAAAAAACAATTTCTCCCAAATAACACCACCAGCTGCTTATAGCCATTTATCTAGGCTTGTTATGTATATTTCTAATGCTCGTAAACAGTGCATGTGCTAAGCTTATTTTCAGATAAGGAATTAAGGTTCAATGATGTTATATAATTTTCCCTAAGGTCACACTGCTGAAATTGTGTTAGTACTTTGGGAATAGCTATTGTCTCGCTATCTCAGCAAATGAAATGTAGGACAGAGCTACTTTAAGCTATTGGTTATAAACTAGCTATGAAACCATAAGACATTTTGACTTATAAACTGAACTATGCTGTGTGCTCTTTTATATTAGAGGGTGATGAAGATTTTTACTTTAGAGGTAAACTGCCAAATTTTGAATCAAAGGGTCACTACTAGGTAGTACTAATAATATTGAATGTGCACAATCATTAATCTAGATGGTTTCGTGCATCTCAATTTTCTCATTTATAAAAGCAGATAATAGGAGCAACTATTTCATGATCTCTTTTCATGAATTAAATGAGATAATACAAGTAGAGCAAAAAATACAGTATTCAACAATAGTAACTAATGCAATTTTATTACCACTCTTATTAACTAATGATAAAGGGGAATGTAGAAAATACATAAAAGCAAAACAAAACAAAACAAAATCACTCTTTGCCAACCACCCAAACACAATCTTTTGAAGGTCAGAGAATAGTTCCTTTCAAAATACTTTTAGAATTTTTCTTTTAAAGGAACATATTCTAGCAGAATTATAAATGTAGTCAAATAGTGTTTGTAGCCAGTTTTACGTTAATATTCCTACCTGAGCATTTTTTTTTTACCTGAGCATTTTTTTTTTTTTTTGGTGCTGAGACTCCTGTCCATTTTATTTTACTTATATTTTATTTATTTTTAAAGATCTTATTTGTTTGACAGAGAGAGATCACAAGTAGGCAGAGAGGCAGGCAGAGAGAGAGAGAGAGAGAGAAGGGGAAGCGGGATCCCTGCTGAGCAGAGAGCCAGATGCGGGCTCGATCCCAGGACCCTGAGATCAGGACCTGAGCCAAAGGCCGAGGTTTTAACCCACTGAGCCACCCAGGCGCCCCTTTACCTGAGCTTTTTTAATGTTCTTCCATAGTCTTCAAATACATCCTTTTTATTCCCTACAAAATATTAGATTGAATAAAACAGTTTGTGCCCAATTTGTGGAGTTGGGCTTTTAGACTGGTTTTAACATTTTATTTTAATGGAGTTGGGCTTTTAGACAGGTTTTAACATTTCATTTTAATATATAATGTGGCTAAAGAGCTTTGTGAAACGAGTGGCTTTCTGTATTGAGGATGGAGTTTTTCTTTGACCCCGTATCAACTTGTGGCAATTGATCCTAAACCTCCTGTTTATGTGTTCTTTATATTCTCTCCAGTTCTCTTTGGTTCCACTTAGTGTTTAATCTTTTGCAGTATTCTAGCCTGACTCAGCTGTGGCAAGGACAAATAAAAGGAGGTTTTCCTTCTTGAGATAGACTTCTGTCTTCACTCCCCCAAACTTCTAGCTTCTGGGTTTTTCCAACATGAAGGATGCTCAGCAAAATTATTTTCAGTGCTTTTAAGTAAACTATGATGAAGTTGGGGGTCATTATTATTTGAGGTGGAGGGGAGTCATTTGTATCTCTATGTAGTTTTGCAGCTGTGCCTCCAGGGTATTAATCTCACATTCGTTAGACTTCTCAAGTGTAAATTTTACATTTATTTCTTTATGTTCAGTCTTATTTTTGGCCTTTCTAGTTTTGAGGATTAAAAAAAAAGGCATAATTCTCTCCTTTTTTAAGTTCTTATTTTAATTCCGGTTAACATCCAGTGTTATATCAGTTTCAGGTGTACAATATTGTCAGTCAGTACTTCCATACATCACCCTGTGCTCATCAATATCATAATTCTTTTATTCAGTACTAGCTATTGCCCTAGTATTATATTATTTGCAATTTTGATCAGCATATTTTCTCTATTCCCAGAAACATTATTAAGTATATGGGTAACTGAGTACTTACACTGAAATTTAAACCTATGAAATAAGCCTCTTAGGGAGCCCGCCATTGTCAATATTCCACACTGTTTGCCACTAGCCAACCTTTATCAACTTTGTCATAATGCTTTAATAGGAAGCTTTACCGAATATCTCAATGAAGTGAAAATATAGCAATATGTAATTCCCATGATCCACCAGTGCAGTTATACTACCAAAAAGGAGAGGGCATTATATTGACCTGAGATGAATTAATGAAGCAGTGATGCTTTTCAGGAGCTAAATTACTGTCTTCCAAGTATTCACAAACTGATTTATTGTTTTTGTTTTTTTACTTTTGTTTTTTATTCCACCTCCTCTTTCCAAAATTTATTTGCAGTGAATTTTGACAGATATTTGTTGATATATGTTCTAAGAGTCCTGCCATAATAATTTGATTCATACAGTGTTTAATCTGGACAGATTTAATAAAGGGAATGAAACCCCAGTTTATATGCTTGGAGGAGGAAAAGACATATAATTCGTTAAGCTCAGTCAGAAAAATGTATTTAGGGAAGGGGAACAATATAGGTTCAGTAGAGTCTGGGGATGTGAGTGAATCAGTTATTCCTTAGGGATAAGCCTTTCCCTTGTTATAGCACATAGTTTAAGTCATTACTTCCTTTATTCTTAGCATTCTAGTCCTTTATTCTTTAGTATTGATCAAAACTTTTATATTAATTGTCATAAAGATACCAGAAAACTTTTTCATGTTATGTTCTTTAAAGCTCACAAGGGAAGGAAGTATTTTATCTCGTTTGTCAAAAATGAAACTGATGTTTAGATAGACTAAGTTATTTGCTGGGGGGTCTGGAAACCAACTCCTGACTCTCTCCAAAGTCCATGTTCTTTCCATGGTGCCATACTTGTTGCTATAAAACAATCTCCAGAAAAAAAAAAAAAAAAAAAACAATCTCCAGGCATTTGCCTCCTGAAATAAGATGAGAAAACATTTTCTTGTAGGCATGTATCTGTGTGTTTTTGTTTATCCATTTATTTTGGGTTTAGGTATTGTTTGGTTTTTCTGTACTGGAGGTTTTATTTAATGAAATGTTTAGCGAAGTAGGATCAGCACTGCACTGCCAACCTCCTAGGAGATTACCAATCTGGTTAGCACTTAGAGAAATAAAGGATAACAGAGCAAAAAGACAAAAGTTTAAGTCACTTTAACTTTATCTTCAGATATCATCTAAAATTTAGGGATTATTTTAATCTTATCCTGAAATTGTTTTTGTTTTTCCATTTTCAACCAAGGTCGAAAATGATGTTTTAGCTTTTTGTAGTTGTTATTCCTCCTCAGAGGATGAATTCCTACATTCTGTGTGAATGTATGTGTCTGTGTGGATATAGGTGTAATAAAAACTCTAAGTTATAGTCATTTGTTTCAAATTGAAAAAAGAATTAAAAGCAGAACCTCTTGTTGCATAATTTATTTTTCTTTTTCCCAAATATTAGCATTTCCTAATCATACCAATTGAAAAGGATTAAGTGGCACGATGGGGAGAATTTCAGTATTTTTCTGTATAATTTTTGTCGCTGTAGCCACTTAACAGTTTTATATGAAAGAGACTCCTTATTGATGAATAAAAAATTCAAAATTGAACTGTCAAGTCTACTTTTCCTGGTTAGTAATGACATTTTCTATAAAACTAAACTCTAACCTTAGAATATGATAGAGCTTATTAACTTAGAAAGTGTGTCATAAAATTATCAATTCTTAAAAAAGGTAACATTCTTCCAAGTTTTATTTTACTTTTTGTGCAGCTGTACATTTCAGCGGGCCTGCTTGTTAGTTTCATGCTCTGCAACAAAAACTGATGCTGTTTTTCTTGCCTGGGATGAGAATAGTGTGACTGGAGATGTGCGGTAAAATGTCTGTTCAACTGTGCACAGAGGTCTACATTGGAGTGTGTATGTGTATGTATGACATACAACTGGAATCAGAGCTCTGACTGCACCTGACAATTAAATCACTGAAATTTTTGTATGAGTTAAAAGTAAGTCTCTGTTCTTGGAGAGCCAGAATAAAAACTTGCCAGTTGTGAGAAAATTGGGCTTAATTTAGCATAACATAACATTTTTTTCCCTCTTACTTTTACCATTTCTTTTTTTTTTTTAAAGATTTTATTTATTTATTTGAGATAGAGACAGTGAGAGAGAGAGCATGAGAGGGGAGAAGGTCAGAGGGAGAAGCAGACTCCCCATGGAGCTGGGAGGCCGATGTGGGCCTCGATCCCAGGACTCCAGGATCATGACCTGAGCCGAAGGCAATTGCTCAACCCACTGAGCCACCCAGGCGCCCTTTTTACCATTTCTTAGATACTTAATCCCAGGACTAATATAGAAATCTGTAAAGCTCCCATATGTATATAGTATAACTTTGTATTTCCTAAAACATGATAAGTAATATTGATTTGGAGTATTATTATACACGGCATAATTTTTCCTTCCTGGAGACTGTATGCATTTTTAAAAGAAGGGATCAACTGGTTTAAAACAAAACAACAACAACAAAAATTGCAGTAATTCTTCTAATCGAATTTGAAAACCAGCCTGAAGAATGGACCAGTAATGTGAAAACTAGCTCAGATCCATTAAAAGAACAACAAATCCTATATCATAATGGTCCAAAGCAGTTGATGTTCCCTATGGAAAATAAACTGAAATGAGATTTTAAAATAAGTATCTCCTACTAAGGAGCCTTAGTGAAGCACTAGAAGAAAGTTCACTTCTCAGCATGACTTAATATGAGCCAGTGTCAATAAAGGTAGAATCATTGGCTTCAACCAGAAGAGCTCTGAGATAATTTACAAATGAGGCATTGTACTATGAATGTGAGAAAGCATGAGACAAGCTCAAGTTGCCTTAAAATTGTGTAGTCCCACAACTCTTGGTTTTCTTATAACATGGCAGAATAAACTAGGTCCACCTGAGGCCCTACTAGCCCTATTGTACATGCATTTTCCCCCTTACGCCAATAATTTATTGTCCTTCTTGAAGTTGAAAACTATATTTTCTATTTTAAGACTAACTCCCACAGCCCCTGGGATTTCTCTGTGCCTCTCGTTGAAGAAGCTCTATCCTAAGAGTCATCAAGTCTTTGGTTAGTCATAGCTGAGCTGATGACAACTTCCGCATCTAGAGGAGTCTATCCACCTTGAAGAACATGGTTCCCTCCCTATCTAAGAGAGAAGCTTGGCCCTTTTGTAAGATTTGGTTGAAGACTTCACCAATCTGAATGTTCAGAGGAAATCTAAATGTCCTTTTCAAACTGCTTTTCTTCTGCATCTCATTTCTTTACTAGAAAGAATATATATATATATATTTTTTTTTTTTTGAAAGAATATTTTCTTCCTTCCTTGGAGTCATCCCACCTGTGATAGTTACTAGGCCTTGCCTGGTGTCACTGGAATTAATACGAGTCCACTTTGAAAAAGGCAGATGCCTTATTGGTATCTAATCCCTCTGAGGAGAGCTGATGCAAATGATTCCTGGGAAGTTCAAAGTTCAAAGAGCCTTCTTTGCTAATCTCTACTGTTGCCACTGTAGTGAGTTTCTGTTGGTCCTGTGATGATTTTGGCATCCGTATTAGTTTCCTGGGGCTGCCATTACAAAGTACTACAAACTGGGTGGCTTAAAACAATAGAAATTTATAATCTCACACACTTCTGGAGGCTACAGTCTGATATCAGGTGTCAGCAGGGCCATTTTCCTCCAAACCTGTTAAGAAAGTATCCTCCTTTCCTCTTCCAC
This sequence comes from Nasua narica, assembly GCA_028533885.1. NCBI lineage: Eukaryota > Metazoa > Chordata > Mammalia > Carnivora > Procyonidae > Nasua > Nasua narica. The sequence goes on along the minus strand of CM052810.1, from coordinate 95,128,264 downwards.
CTTCTGGTAGCCCCAGATGTTCCTTGGTTTATGGCAGCATAACTCCACAATCTCAGTTTCCATGTTCAGATGGCCACCTTCCCTTTGTTTCAGTGTCTTCATATGGTCTCGTTTCTATGTGTCTCTGTGTCCCCAATTTCCCCTTTATAAGGACCAATACCAGTATATTGGAATAGGGCTCACCCTAATTACCTCATCTTAATTTGATTACATTTATAAGGACATGTTTCCAAATTAGATCACATTTACAGGTGTCGGGGGTTAAGACTTCAACATAAATTCTTGTGAGATAAAATTCAACCCATGAGATCATCCATGAACTCTGTTCACAGCTGTTGTCACTAGTGCCCATTCCAACCCCACTTAGAGTCATTATGGAGGGAGAGAGGCAGTTTTATACTCCGTCTGGGAAGTGCACACCAATTAAGTCTGGGTTTCCAATGTTTTCTGCTCTTTAAGTCAGCCCACTTAGCCTCTATTCCAGGATAACCTGCCCCTAGAGAGGCTGAGTTAGGAACGCTCCCCATGTCTCCAGTGTCATAAACCCAGATGCCCTGTTCCCCCTCAGTCTTTGCTGGGGATAGGAGCCCATACATAGCTTCCATCTCTTTCTGCAATTGTGTAATTTGATTAAACAAAACAAAACTGATTTCTCTACAGACCTCAGTTCTGGCTGCATGTTAGCATTGTTTCTTTTCAAACAGCTCTTGTTTTTAGTGCCATTTTGGCCTTCACAGCAATTGAGTCTGGATCTAGCTGACATGCTGCTTCTGCTAGGTTTCCATAACTTTGGAATAGGAGATCGGGGTTTCTAAACATATTACCCATATTTGCTCAACCCCCAATAGGTCAAACTCTGTACAAGAAAAAGGAAAATTCTACTTCACTGAATATTCTGCTATATGAAATTGTAGTAGGATTAATAACATAGTAACAATGGTCACATTTTACTTTTATCTCCCCCTGAGACTTAATGGAGTGCTGTCACTAAATCCTTTCTCTGAACTGTATTCCAACAAATTTTGAAACTATCTATTCAAAAACAACTCTTTTGGTTCTGATCCTATTTGAATCCTTGCTTGATTTGCTTAGAGCATCATCTTTCAACTGGAAAAGATTATATGGATCCTATTCACAAATTTTCTCCTAATGTCTTACTCAGACTTCCTTTTATAAGCTTAAAAAAATTGGGCAAGTTCCCCTGTATTGTTTCTCCTTAATGGTATATCCATTCTGACATCTGAATATTTTACCCATTCCTCTCTTATCCTACCTGTATTTCATTGCTACATCCATAGCTCTGAATGGTACATAGCAACACATCTATCTCTGTGCTAGGCTTTGTCTTTCAAGTGAATCATTTTCATCTCTTAAACAAACAAATAATTCTCAGCATGAAAAGTGATTGTTAATTCTTCTCCAAGGTCAAACCCTTTCTTACCTATAAAGGTGTATGGCTGGAATAGGATCAGTTATATGATGAGATTTCAACACCCAAATGGATATTGGGGGAAAGTGACATATTTCATTTGCGGTAATTTAAGTTAATTTAGTTGTAAAAAGCAAACACACAGTTTCTCTACAGACATCAATTCTGGCCAAAAGTTAGCATCCCTCCTTTTCAAAACAGCTCCAGTTTAGGAACTGGGCTGCAGGTGCTTAATAACGTATTCATAAGGACTCCCCAGTCTCTATCTTTGTTATTCTAAAACGCTTTCCTTTGCTGTTTGTGCAATTCTAAGGCCCATTCACCTGCAGTTTGCAGCACTTGTTATCATCCAAACAGCTCTCAGGAGCATTTCATAATACCAGGGAGATAGGCAGAGGGGCCCTTAAGAAATATTTAAAAAAACATAAGAACTGAAACATACCATAAACACAAATGCCCAGAAACCAAAAGAAAAGTAAATGCCATTTTAAAAATAAAATAAAATCATGATCTCATTAAAAATAATTGCCAGGATAAAGTATATTGACAATAAAAATTACCTTTTAATTGTTTTCCTTAAATATCTTATTTTTTCCTTCTCTCTTGCTCTGTTTTTAATAGAATGTTTTAAATATATTTTGTACTGAAAGAGATTCTGATGCAAAGATAAATATAACTGCTAAATATAGACTCATGAATCTATAATTTATACAGCTTAAACATTCTCATTTAATTAAATTAAATTTATTGCTCTTTTTGTTAGTGTTTATTTCAGTTTATCAGATTTCCAAAGTTGATTATATTATTAGATTTTTATTCACTGTATTTATTTCTTCCTGTCTATTCTCTTCCCAGACAATCTAGAGATTAATTCATCAGTTAATTAAAATGAATTCAAGCCTTTGGGTTATAGTAAGCACTTAATAAAGGTTTTTGTTGTTGTTGTTGTTTTGTTTTGTTTTATTTCAAGATCTAATTGATAACCTCCCTGGTTATTTAAGTCAACAATTACTGAGTGCCTACTCTAAGCAAAATATTATAGTAAGTACTGGTGCTACACGGATGAGTAAGGCGTGGTCACTAAACACAGCGAGGTCATAATAAAATAGATAAAGGCAGATATATAAAGTAATAAGTGCTCCTGCTCTGTGGGGAGCCTGCTTCTACCTCCTTCTGCTGCTCGCCCTGCTTGTCCTGTCTCTCTCTCTCTCTCTCTCTCTCTCTCTGTGAAATAAATAAATAAATAAAAACTTTTTTAAAAAGTAATAAGTGCAATTACATAAAGTACAGATTTATGAAGTAATAAGTACATTTAAGTACACACAACAAAGACACAAAGAAGGATCTGGTAGTAGAGTATTCATAGTGGTCTTGAATATTATTCCAAGACCAGATTGCTGACTTGTTTGAGGCAAGTAGAAAGGAGAGGAAGGTCATTCCAAGCAGCAGGAACTGCATGCTCAAATGCAAGGAGTTGCGAAAAAGCACAACACCTTTGAGAACCTCCAAGCAAGATAATGATGATGGTGTGGGAGTTATTTCAGGAAATGTAAATGAAAGGTAAGCGATAGATGGATCAGGAAAAGCCTTGAGCCCAGCTAAGCAATTTAAACTTTATTCCTTAGGCAGTGGGGAGACATTAAAGGAATTTAAGCAAGTGGATAAAATGACAAGATTTACATTTGAAGAAGGTCATTCTGAAAACATTGTGAATGATGGATTGGAAGGTATAAGACTATGAACAAGAAGCTACAAGGCTATTACTGTAGCCCATGTGAGAGATAGTAAGGCTCTGAGCTAAGAACTAAGTTCTCCGGTGCATCAGACTGTTATTTTTGTGTTATGTAAAGAGAGTCTTTGAGACGAGTACATTCTCTTCTGTGGATAGACCTTTACAGGAAGACAATCATAAATCAAACATTAACCCATAATAATAAATGCAGTTCAGGGAACTGGAACATTGTGTTCTCATGACCAAACTATTTTCTTGCCATAGAAGAAAATTCAAATCCTAATCAGACTGTTGCTTTGCAATCAGAAGAAGTAGAGCTAAAATAATAGAACATTTAATAGCTTCAGGCAAGCATAGCCTGATACAGCCATCTCGCCAAAGGTATCAGAATACTTAAAGTCGTTGGCTATTGCTCCCTCCATCCATCTTCACATTAGGCATGGCCTTGCCACTGGAACTGGTATATAAAATATTCTGAGACCAACATCTGAGACCCTTTATATAGAATGGGGACTACTGAGGCCCAGGATTGTCCACTTTGAATATTTTTCTTCTGCTTCCATTGCTCCTCTATCCACTTTATGATTGACAGTTTTTGGTTTTGTTTTCTTTAGTTACTTTAATAATCAATCAGGTCATATAATCATGTCTTCAAAACCTGGAATCTAAATAACATGTTTAAGGTACTTTATATATCTCTGTTGCAAGAGCTATAATATGGTCTGCCCCATAATAATGGCTGCTCTACTTTAAAATTTCTAAGGAAAACTATTGTGGTTATCCTTGTCCTTCCCATCTTCAAATTCTGCCAACCGACTCATTATCATTTTCTGGTGAAATCTTTTTGTGTGTGCTTCTCACTGATATTTCTGTGGATTGACTCTGCAAGCAGAAATTAGTTATAGGGGTAAGCTACTTGAACTAAATATAAAACCTCAGTTGATGATGCTTAAACAGCATTTGTCCAAAAATACTACAGCTTACAGAAATAGAAAGGGTTGGTAGAACCAGGCTTTTGATGCATCAAATGAAAATTTGCCCACCTTAATTTTAGCATCATGTCATGGATTTATCACCACATTAAATGAACTATAGGCCATGTCTCTCCCATGTGAAAAAAGAAAACATCATTTTCATAAATGCAGTTATATTTGATTTTAAGATTCTGGGTAATGTCTACATTTTCAAAGAGCTGCAGATTTTTAAAAATGATACTTTTGGTGGTAATTCCCCAACATTGTAGCTGACAACTTTTACTGATACATTATCAAATAGGAACAGAGGTAGGGGAAAAGATAATGGTTTTAAGTATTCTATAGTAAGATGAATATTTGAGTCTGCAACTCCATCATATGAAAAAGTCATTAACATTTAGGTAGTTGACGAGATTTCCTTCAGGAATACCACATTGGATGGGTGAGCAGAGGCAGAGAACCCTTCTCCCTGAAAACATGGTGCACAAATTGTGGGAAATATTGGAGATGAGCCAGGACAGAGTGTTGTCATAGAAACTAGAGGAGTAGAGAGACTCAAAAGGGGAGTAGATGACTTTGCCAAATGCCGCAGAAAAATAAAAGTCCAGACTGAAGCGTGATGTGAGAAAAATGTTCAGAAACCAACTGAAATGCTTTACGTGTAGTAATTATTTCCTATAATAGCCCAATAAGGTTTGTGTCTCCATGTCATAGATGAGGGAGCTAAGATACAGAACAGTTAAGTAATTTTGTTTTAGATCATGCAGTTGGTAAGTGGTAGAGCCTAACTTTGAACTGGATAGTCTGGCTTGAGAGGCTGGAAACCAGGCTGGAAACCTCTCATTAGGCTGTGTCTCAGATCAAAGAGGTCATGGGCTTGGCTACTGAGAAAGCACAAGTGAAAGCTTTCATACACCTTTCCTCAGGGCTTTTGGAAAAAAAAAATAATATGTGACTTTATATCCTGATATGGGAAAGTATGAAGGAACAGAGTGGATGATGTAGTTTTTCCCTGACATCTTTAATGTTCATGTCTAAGTAGGAGATACACTGAACAGGAATCATGGAGGAGAGTTGCAGAGGGTATAGGAGGCCCTCTGGTAAGGCCTAAAGAAAAGTGAGCAGCTATACCATATTCTTTGTAGGAATGTGCCTCTGAGCCTCCCAGAAGCTTTTTCAAAATAATTCCAGCAGGTCTGAATACCATCCCTGGAAATGCTGAGTCAATGTGAGCTAGGGCCTGGGGAACTTGAATTTGGACCAAGTTCTCTAGATGATTTTGAAATATTGTTTAAAAACCTTACATTCATAAATCAATAGTAAAATGTTCAGTATTAAAATAAAGGAGGGCCCTTAGGCAGATGGGCTGTTTCTTCTGTAAGTGCCATAGTTCCCTGTTCCTTCCTTACTTTCTGCCATGTGTTTTCCTTGGGGATGCCTACACTTTATCCGGTTCTTGTGTCCAAGTGAGTTATTATTTTGTAACTCCTGACAAGCTCTTAGCTCATAGTTAAATGCTTGCCCCCTCCAGAAGAATTTACATTACAAAAAGAAGCCCTTACCCCTTGGAAAACCTGAAGGTTTCCCCAAATAAAACCATTTTGGCAGAGTGAAAGGTATTAAGCTTGACGTTCTGGAAGAGAGTGTCCACTCCAGCTCACAGTGCCTGCAGGCGTCCAGCTATGCGTACGATGGTTTCTGAATCTAAAAACTACGTAACTCATGTATAAACAGGTAAGCTTTTTATATCACCGTTAATAATGAAATGGAAGTTTCTTTTGACTCAATTCCTATATTTAGTGGTATTGTTTAAGGCTGGTTTTACATTTTCTGGCACACATGGTACCTACAAAACCTGATTTTTAACTAGCATAATAACCAGTTGGGGATGGAGGGAGAGAAGGATGCTAGAAATATCCAATTTGGAAAAGAGAAACAAAAAAGGAGTAACCTTAAAACACGGACAAGGAAGTACCTATTATGACATTAAGTGAGTTAAAGCAGCGTTTTCATGTACTTCATAGCAAGGAAAGCACTTTTTTTTTTCCTTTTACTCCCAAGTGTACAGATATGATTCAAATCTGCGAACGGCTTAGCTTCTTCCCTTGGCAGCCTCTCAGTACTCGTCGTGCAGAATGAATCAGTAATGATAATGCCAGCAAGGATGTGTCTGACGTTCTGTGCCCAGACCCTAGTTCCCACTCAGACGATTAGAAGACTCTCCCATCTGGACACCGGACTCCCTGTTCCCCGTCTTCTCTCAGCATGGTGGCTTTGACTGAGGCTGTATTCCTTGGGCTTCACACTCTACTAGGAAAGCCAAAACTGGCCAAGCCACATGATGTTAGACAAAAATTGGCTCAGCTGGAAATTGCCCTTCACATGTTTTTCTGATGCCTGCCCACGGTTCCCTGAGACCATTTTGCCTTTGTATCTGCTGGGGAGGGGCCCCTAAACTTCAAACCTCAATTAAACAAAAATGCTTTTATTTAACACACACTCTCATCCAGGCCTTTCTACTTATTCTGTGAAGGGGTATGACTTGGACCGATTCAGCTTTTCACTAGCTGTCAGAATCTTACAGGATCATATCCCATATGGACAATTTCTAATGATTATTTTCTATAGAAGGAGGGTTTTGTTTTTCCTCTTCATCTTACTCCACCAAACATGAACAGAATAGGAATAGAAAATGAAGAGAATAATACGTGGTTAAAGAACATTTTAAAGTGTAAGTTCATTTTAAGAAAATGTCTGAACCTGAGATAAAATATGCACTTTAGATCATTATTTTAGGGTTGGCACAGGCTAGTCTGCACCAAGCCCTTTATAAAATGTGAATTTCCCTCCTTCTATTTGCCCTGCCCATCAGATTGCCTTTGAGTTATTATTGCTAACCAATGAAAATGCATCCTGAGGCTGCACACCCACTAATGCACCATCTAACCCTGTGATGTATGGTTTCTGATTCCAGATCTCTTTATACAATAATTCACTGAACTTTCCTTTGTAAGATGTGATTATCTTCAAAGTCTCTGTATTAACTTGCCTTCAAAACCAATTATGCTAAAGCCAGCGTGTTGACATTAGCCAAAAAATTTTTAAGCTCAAGATATAAAGCCTTAAAAAATTAGTGTGGTGTAAGCATTTTTGTTTGAAGTATCAAGTATCATCCCCGTATCTGGTTGATGCCCCAAAGAAGTCCTGTGGTAAGCTATCAGGGGAAGCTGTAGGCAAGCACTTGAAAAACATAGGAAAAGAGTGATTCCAGCTGAGGCCATCTTAACACATCTTCTAATGGCCAGACTCCCTTTGGCTCACCTTGTTAAGCATCTGCCTAAAACCCACAAAGAAACCAGTCTGCGGCTCAGCTGCTATAATAAACAGAACAAACACATGGAGACACCAGCTAGCAGATGGGGACTTGCGTATTGAGAGAGACCGATCTAGTGTCTGGCCACCTGTTGGCCGACAAAGCAGTCCTGGCATTCCCCCCCGCCCAACCCCCAGAAAATTCAGACAGAAGGGAGACAGAAAAAGAAGTGATCCTTTAAAGGACTACAAATAAGGAAAACATTTGTTAAGCCAAGTGTTGCATGTGAGAGCAGATAAAGTCAATCAGGGAAGTTGCTTTGCAACAGCCTATGGGAACAGGGGTCTTTCCAGACTAAAGTGAAGTAAAAACAGTATGTCTGCAATATTTCAAACGTGAGTTTAAAATCATGACCACAAATGGCCTTTTCATAGTGATGCTAGTTAGATGCCAAAAGTATTGAATTTGCTTCCAACTGACTTTGCAGTGCTACTGTCAAATTAACTTCTGAGTAGCAAGTGGATACAAAAGTCAATTTCAGGAATAAGTTTGGAAATGTCTCTGACATACTCCCATGGTGATTTAGTCTACAGCTTTTCTTAACTTTAAGGCAATAGAAACAATTAGCTTAACTTGGATTTTATCTTTCTTCCTCAGTGCCTTGAGTTTCTACTTGCTATGGGAAACAAAAAGGTAAAAATTGGGAAAAAATTAAAAAAAAAAAAAACAGAATAATTCCCTAGGCATTCTTCTCCTTTATTACAACTTGTGGAGGCTCCCAATTCCAGGCAGGCTTACATTTGGAGGGTACGATTATGCTCAGGGGGCTGGCATGCCTCAGAACAAAGCAGGAGGTAGAGGCAGTTGTCCCAGCTACTGCCTTATGTTCCAGCCCTTTTGAAGAGTGAGTGAGAATCTTCAACTTGAACAGAATACTAGGTAGACAGGTGCAGGGCAGCTGAGGTGACCTTTATTTTACAAGCTCTTATCTCCTTTCTCTCTACATTCTCGTTTGCAAGTACCTCTTCCTAAGATTTTCCCCCAGCTATGCCACCTTCAGAAGCTGTGTTACATCTCTTGGAAAATACTGCTATTCTCTAGAATATGGGCTTTTCTTTCCCCCCTATTATAGTGCTAAAAGTACTGTTTTCCAGGAGAAAATCATAGGCTAGAAGTTTCAAAATAGAAAAAGGCAAGAAAAAGAAAAGGTCCAATGCTCCTCCCCTTTAAGCCTCTCTTATTATGACAACTTGGTAGTTTTTGCACAAGGTGGGGAGTTTCTGTGAACAGCCCACATCATAGTGTCTTGTCAAATTCAATTCAGATCTTTTTTTTTTTCTTTTTTCTTTTATAACCCTTCTCTAGGACTTAGAACACATTTTAAAAGTTGCTTAAAGTTGTACGAAGTAATGTCTTTGAGATGAGACTCACGCATTGGGTCTGGAAAGAAGAGTAGAAATTATCCTATTCCTTTTAATTTAGGGACATAGAAATAGACACCGGATTTTAATTACGTGTTTTGACCAAGATCACACATCTTGCAGGTGGAATTACCAGGACTAAAACCACAATCTATATCAATCTCTTTAAATCATGTTGTCTCAGTCAATATAGCTCCTCAGTTATACTAGGAAATAGAAAGGTGGTGGGCAGGTTAGCTAGTGAGTCATACTGCAAACCTGTATCCAATTATTACTGCACAGTGCAAGGAACTCTAGGAATTTGATATAAGGAAGTATTCTAGGTAGGCTCCATTTTGACTCTGCCTCTAACTGTGTGACCTTGGGCCAATTATATAACCTCTCTGTTCCTTGGGGTCCTCATCTGTAGAATGGAGAGAATAAAACCTACCTCATAGGATCAATCTAAGAATTGATGGGTCTGTGCAGGTATGATTTGTACAATAATTACCTTTTGCCAGCTATTACTTTCTTGAAGATAAGCTAAGCTATTTTTTCTCATGATTCTTTTTTTCTGCTTCTTTTCAAAACAATACATTTTAGGTCATTTAATTCTCTCTATATATTACTGGCTTTGCAGGGTAACTATTTCCCTCTGTGTCAGTTATAAGGCTTTTCAAATTAGTGTAAACTGCTTTTAATACACGTACTACTTATTACCCAATTTTAGATCACAAGTACAGATATGAAATTAGACAATGTGCAACATATGCTGGTTCTGCCAAATAACTCCCCATTCTTCAAAATATTCTCATGTATTCTTATTTTCCATCTTCAATTTATCAGGTAGAAAATTGCTTCCACTTCAACTTTGAATCAATCCTGTGAACAGACCTCATAAGTTATCCCATCACATGCTTTAACTGTGTTTTTATAATCCACTAATTCTCTTACTGCTTTCAGGGAAAAATCTGTTGAATCTGACTGGTTGGATTTATTTTTTCATAAGCCATACTATTTTATTTCTTTTGATTCCAATATTCTCTGGATAGTTACAGATTTTCCTTCATAACATGTATTCATTAATGCATTAAAGGTTGATGTTACTGAGGAAGTGATTTCTAGGCTTGTTCTTCTAATGATGTTTGAGATAGATTACAGTATTTGACCTCACATATTACCCCAATTCACTATATAATGTCACAAATAATGATTGGTATTTCCAAGTAACCAAGTAAACATGTTCCCTAAAGTGAATATTATAGGAAACTTAATATTTCAGAACCCTAATTAAAAAAATACTTTTTATATATTCTTGTTACAAAAATAGCATGTTTAAAGTATAATTTGGAAAACCAAGGAAAAATTTTAAAATAAATCACCTCTAACCCAAAGATACTCACAATTAATACTTTTCAGTTGTATGGTATATATTCGTATTTTTTAAAGTGATGATGAGATTATACAATACCTATATTCTGTACCGTTTTATACCAAACAATACATCATGAATATTTTTCTTTTTTTTAAAGATTTTATTTATTTATTTGACAGAGAGGAGAGAGATCACAAGTAGGCAGAGAGGCAGACAGAGAGAGGGAGAGGGAAGCAGGCTCCCCACTGAGCAGAGAGCCTGATGCGGGGCTCGATCACAGGACCCTGAGATTATGACCTGAGCCAAAGGAAGAGACTTTAACCCACTGAGCCACCCAGGCACCCCATCATGATTATTTTTCTGTGACATGATTTTTACTGACTATTTAATGTTTTATTGTACAGAAGTCATACTTATTTTAGACAATTTATATTTTCTAATTTTTCTTTTTATAAATTATACTTTGTATAGAAAATGATAAATCATGCCCCATGTACAAAATAGTAATAAGAAATTTTGTTGAGTACCCACTATGTGCTAGGAATTTTACGTAATATGTTCTTAGTTTACATATATTCTCCAATTTACAATGTAAGGATTACTGCCTTCTTATTATAGATGAGGAAACATTACCGATTAAAAATAACTACATTGTCTTTTTTCCACAGGATATTTTTGCCTGTTTGTCAAAGATTATTTGACCATAGAGCTGTGGGTCCATCTCTGGGCTCTCTATTCTGTTCCACTGGTCTGTGTGTCTGTTTTTGTGCCAGTACCACACTGTCTTGGTGATCACAGCTTTGTAGTAAAGCTTGAAATCAGGCAATGTGATGGAGCACTGGGTGTGGTGCATGAACAATCAATCTTGTAACACTGAAAAAATAAACGTATTTGGGGAAAAAAAATAACTCCATTGTGTTTTACAAATTAATCAATGGCAAATAGTTAGAAAGTAGTTAGAATTCAAAATCAGGTAGATAGGTACCAAAACCTAAATTCTTTATTTCATCAAATTTGCTCTTAGACCAAATCTCTAAAGGTAAAATAACTATTTCAAAGGGAAAACACATTCCAAATCACTTGCTATAGCATCCCAACCAAAAGGACTCTTTTATTCTTGTCTGTATTTGAGACTTATTTTTTAATCTTATTTACCAAGTTGCAAAATCCCCTATTATTGCTAATAAAATGCAAAATTCTTTTTTATTGTTACTTGTTGCAAGTTTATTTAATCACTATACTTTAATGACTTTAATGAACATTTTCTCTTGATTAATGATACTTCGGAAATGTTTACCATTCTGATCTCTGATAACCTTTTAATCAGTTAGCATTTCACATTGAATAGATTACTACTTGAATAATCATTGATGCAATGACATGGAAATTCACAAGATTTCTCCTAAAATTTGAAGCAGCTAAATTTATTCCTGAAAGGCTTAAATGGTTGAAAACCTTAAATTCCACTCCTCGGAAGAAATGCTGTAAGGTGTACTATCACTAATTTGCAGGGGTTTTATTTGTTTTTGTTTTTTATTAGGTTATGTTAGTCACTATACAGTACATCCCTAGTTTTTGATGTAGTGTTCCATGATTCATTGTTTGCATATAATACCCAGTGCTCTATGCAATACGTGCCCTCCTTAATACCCATCACCAGGCTCACCTATCCCCCATCCCCTCCCTTCTAAAACCCCAGGGTTTTTGTTTGTTTGTTTGTTTTTAACCAGCAGTGCCAACTCTGATTAATGTGTACTAATGTAACTAAAATTTTTAGGTAACTCAGAAAGTTCAATAATTTCCAATTACTTAAATTCAACTTAGGGATGAAATTTATGATACATATATCTAGTTTCCTTCATAATTATTCCTAAACTACATTTAATTTTCTATAACTGATACCAGGAGACATAAAATGTTGCAGGGAGGGTATGGGGAACAGCTTCTATAGCTGGAGGTCATCCTCCTATCTTGTCTAGAAATATAATTGGTTTAAAATTAGTAGCTTTTATATCTTAATTTAACTTTTTTTTTAATTTTAAAGAGGGCTCTTTTAAATATGAAAGGTACAAATGCATGATTTTCAAAAGCAAAAATTTTTTTTTAACAAATTCAGGATATTTTGATGAACACAAGACAAAATAGTCAGTCTAAATTAAGCTGAAATCCTATCATTTTTATTCTCCTTCTCCCATCCTGCATGCCATTTAATAAGTTAAATGAAAACAAAGCAAGTTCCGGGAAAGAATTTATAATTTTATACATTTATGCATTATACCATATAAATTTTGAGTTTTCAATGTTACAGTTCCTTGAATCACTTCAAGTTTTTTGGTCCTTTGCCTGAAATTTGAATACTTTTCCACTAAGAGTGGTATTCCCGTTAAGGATCCCATTAGTGATACTTTAGCATAATTTTTTGCTCAACTGTATATATTATTAAAATACAATTTTTTTGTATTAAAGTAACTTCTATATTAATTCTTGGTATTACTAAATGTCATTAACAGAACCATATTTATAGCTCAATATTAAGACCTTACTGAAAATAGACATCTACCTTAAATCTCTCATTAGTTCTTAGGCTTTATCCATTATTTCTTATCTAAATGTTCATTTACCTCCAATTCTAAGGAACTTACATCAATCTCTTAACATAGGTTAAGAGACATCTGCTCTACCTTACTTTGGCGCCATGTCAGGTGTTTAAAACCCCTCACCTTCTCTACTTCAGCTTTTAACTCCTTAAGAAAGGGAGAGTCTAATATTAATGTTCATTAACATCTCCCTATGTCCCCTGATTCTTTTCTCATCCCTGACCTTCTGAGTACTTAGGGAAAACAGTCTCTCTTAACTAAACAATGGTTAGAAGGAAAGATCACCTACACTGGCAACATTTAGTAGCCTGAATGCTAATGACTCTTTCCCAACCAGAAATTTTCTTTCTACCTCACTGCTCTTCATCCTTGCTATCCTACCTTATTTTGGTTTCTTTCTTCCTTTAGATTTCTTATAATCTGTCCTCTATATTTAAGGATTAACTATTTCCCAGTGTTTTAATTTCTTCCAGATTAATGTATTTGATGAGGATTATTAAAAAAATACCATACATTCAATCTTTCCACAGCAACAAGAGCAAAAAAGTATCAGCCTTGGATTTTCAGTCTTAGAGGTTAGGGTGTGAATTTGGTTCAAATTCACTGGGCAAAGAGTGTTCCTCTATCAGTTTTAGACATTATTTGTATAATAATTATTGATTTTATGTGTTGTCTGGCACAGAGCAGGCATGAGATAAGTAGTGAAGGAATATTGTGATATGAAAAATTCTTTCCAATATTCTGGTCTTTGGTCTTCTAAGTTTCACAATCCCTTCCACGCTTAAAGATTCAGTGAATTTTTGTTTACTCACTTTTACCCTCAATTATATGGTGCTGGAAATGATAAAAAATCAAAGCTTCTAAAAAGTTATTTACATAGAAAACATTACCTTTCTGCACAAAAGTAAAAGGCAATTTTATAAAATTTTTAAGACAGATAGGGGCGCCTGGGTGGCTCGGTGGGTTAAGGCCTCTGCCTTCGGCTGGGGTCGTGGTCTCGGGGTCCTGGGATAGAGCCCCGCATGGGGCTCTCTGCTCCGCGGGTAGCCTGCTTCCCCCTCTCTCTCTGCCTGCCTCTCTGCCTGCTTGTGATCTCTCTCTCTCTGTCAAATAAATAAAATCTTTTAAAAAAAAATTTAAGACAGATGTATACTTAAATGTAGTTTTTCTGTTAGTATGTGTCTGTGGGTTGATTATTTAAGGAAGAAAAAAATTTAAGAACATGCTGTTAAATTTCATTAAACATTATCTTCTCGTGAAATGTATTTATGTCAGTTTCCTAAAATATCAAATCATAAAGATACAGATTTATTATTTTCTTGTCTGGTAATGGACCTATTAATATTGTATCTTTCCAGTAATCATTTGACTTTTTCTTTATTTTTGCCTCTCTAGAAAACATGAAGACTGGCTATAACTGAAAGCGTTATAAAGATAAACTTACTTAAAAATTTACCACTTGAGAGTGCCTGGGTGGCTCATTGTTTGAGCCACTGCCTTCGGCTCAGGTCATGATCCTTGAGTTCAGGTCATGATCCTTGAGTTCAGCCCACATCGGGCTCCCAGCTCCACAGGGAGTCTGCTTCTTCCTCTAACCTTCTCTCCTTTCATGCTTTCTCTCATTTTCTCTGTCTCTCAAATAAATAAATAGAATCTTTTTAAAAAAATTACCACTTGGCCTGATTGCTTTTGACATTTTCGGTGAATTTTAAGTGGCTGACGTGAAGATGTTTTTTGTTATTGTTGTTGTTGTTGTGTTTTGTTTTGCTTCTAGTGCTCTTCATATTTTAGAACATTAGGACATTTTCTAGAATGGCCTAGAGGTAGTAATTTGAAGGGAGATACTGGGTCATGGACTACAAGTATAGGGGAAAACATAGTTTTCTCTGCAGAAGAAATGGAGAGTCCTATCATTGTTTTATCAATACAGCTTCTGGTAGGCCATTTATTTATCTATTTATTTTAAAGATTTTATTTATTTATTTGGCAGAGAGAGACACAAGGAGAGAGGGGACACAAGCAGGGGGAGTGGGAAAGGGAGAAACAGGCTTCCCACTGAGAAGGGACCCCCCATTGAGGAGGCTGGATCCCAGGACTCCAGGATCATGACCCCAGTAGAAGGCAGAAGCTTAAGGACTGAGCCATCCAGGTACCCCTTGATAGGCCATTTAAATGATAATACTCCTAAGAAACAGCTTTAAAAATAGAGTAAAAAAAAAAAAAAAAAGGTCAAGGCTACCCTTCTCATCAAAGAAACAAAGTCATCCCAAACTCTGGTCTGTCTTTTCTTTTTAGTTTCTGTTTATGAATAAATACTTCATTTGGGTTGGGGTACGTTTATAAATGATCCTGGAGAATATTACTTAACTATACAGTTGTATCCAAATAAACCCAAAGAGTAAAGCAAATTTGCATCTGTGCAGCATAGATTACCTTTTTCTTTTTACATTGTTTTACCAATTACAATGAGCATGCATTGCTCTAAAGAAAAAGTGGTAAAGATCACTAATAAAATAAACACATATCCAATCAGCTAAGTATAAATCACTTGTACTAACATGATCTAAATAGGTAGGTACCAAAGACGTCTAATTGTGGGGCTTTAGTTCATGAAGGGACAGAGTGCCGTCCCTCATCAAGGGAAGAAGTAACTCTTCCTTCAGTTTGTAGAAAATTACAGGAGACATTTGGTTGTTCTTCAGAAACTTGAATTTTACTTAAGGCTTAGAGGGAGACCTTTTTTTATGCAGGTAAAACCAGAGGAGCAGATTGTTCAGGGCTCCGGTTCACTAGGGCCTGTGACTGGGTCTGCTGGACAGAGAAGTAGAAAGTCTGGTTTGGTTGTTGGTGGTCTGGATGGAAGATGCGGTTGACTCAGCACACAGCCATACACATTTGTGGAGGGAAAGTGCTTTGCACTCTTTCGACAGTTTGTTTGCATCAAGAAAATGTGGTAATCTCAAATCGGTTCAGTTTTGTCATCCTAGTTTTGCCGGGTAATTTATTTTGAACACATGACAGTTTTGCTTGCTTTTCCTGAAAAATGAAATTCTCTGACTTTGATGGGGAAAAAAATAATATGTATTATAAAGAATTGTATCGATTTTTTTATTTAAAATGGAAAAACATTTTTATATTAAATGATGTACATTGATCCAAATTAAAAACCATAATTTTTATAGGTTAGCTAGAAATCAGTGAAAATATGCAACATATTGAAGTACAGAAAATCTAATATTCAAAGGACTCTGACTGATTTTGATCTTGTTATGGGAATTTTTATAGTTTCTTTGATCATCAGGGACCCAATAGCACTAACTCAGTCATTCTTAGAAAAATTAATACCAAGTAACAAAAAGAGTCTATCTAAAGATATGAGTACTTGGAAACTTAAGAATAAAATATAAGGGCAATAGTGATATTATAGATTATTTTGTCATGTTTTAAAAATAAATTATGGAAAATTTGGATTAAAGGCACAAGAAATTATTTTTGGTAATAAAGAAACATGATAAAGAAAACATTAGCAAGAAACATACCCTTGAAGATTCATCTATAATCAGTTTCAGCATCCTCTTTTGTTGTGAAGTAGAATACATAAATTTTGGGTACAGGCCTAAGCCATATACATGACTGAATAGGTTTAGAATGAAACAAAAAACAGTCAGCTAAGCTTTAAAAAAAGTTCTTTCAAACAACACAGTCAAAGAATGCATATCAATGTGCTTCATAGATTAATTTCATCCTTCCTCTTAGATCGATGACAGGGTAGAAGTTAATGATTTAACAAATTTGTCTTTATTATCAAGATAACTGATAACTGATAAAATATTCAAGTAGGTTTGTTCGTTTACAAGCATGATGCTAATTAGAAATAGTGTAACTTGTATATAGATAGGTACAGTTCTATCAGAAGGAAAATTCTGGGCCTGGTAGCTAGTTTATACCCTGAAAGCCTGAATGACCAATGTAGCCTCCCTGGAGAGAATGTGTCAAAAGACCATCCACTTGATTATCTTTCAATGATCTTAATGTGATAATTAAAACTGTAAGTTCACAGGTGTGAATTACCAAGCAAGAGAAATGTACTGAAAACAGTCTTCCAACTCACCATTGATTTATTACTTTGCATATGGGAGAAGGGAAGAATGTAAGTATTTATAGCCCTGAATCAACAAATTTATAACTCATGATAAAAACTGGCTCATTTGGTAAATATTTTTTCAAGCCAACCACAAATAAATCAACATCTTGAAGCCAAAACTGTGACAATGATAGACAGCAATGGAAATGAAGTTTGAGAGCTAGGTGGTGAGGTCATGGATATTCTAAGTTATGGGACACTAGCCATTTTCATGTGATTAGGATTAGTAATGATGTGGAAATAAGGAAGAGTGTACATTAGCCATCATTACATACCGAAAAAAAAGTCTTTAGATGGAATACTTAATATAAGGAGCAGTAAAAGGTATAAGATGATAGATCAGAGACACTTTGTGTTCACTTTATGACAAGCAGTCTTACTAGTCAGTAAGAAACAACTTAAAATTGCCAACAACAGCAGTTCTGAAAATGTTCTACTGTATATTTTCTCCCCTCTATTCAAGTCATCTATCCTCAGAGACATAGTTTACAAAGAAGTTTTTAAAAATGTACTTCTTCTATCCCTTATATATGCATGCATATATCCATGCATGTATGTAAACATTTTAGAACAAAGGTTCTAAAAAAAAAGTGTAATACAAAGAAGAATACAGTATTTCTCTTAATGTTGCCCCTGATCTTTGGTAATGGCTCTCTTTCATCCAGCACAATTTTCTAAAATTGTTTGTTCAGCTTTGAAAAAAAAAGAAGGAAAGAAAGAAAAAGAAAGGAAAAAAAGAGATTTCTGGGTTTCGTTTGTTTTTTATAGAGCCCTACGTGAAACATTTTATTTTTATACACCAATATATTGTAGAAGTAAATGTAAATTTTATGTGAGGTATTGAAGAATTTGTCTTTTATTTACTCATTTGTTTTGGTTGAGTTCTTTTCTCCCCTTCCAAAATCACTGAATATCTTATACTGGTAGACATATATTGCTAAATGCTTGAAAATATTGGCATGGCCAAAATAGCCTTATATTGGCATGGCCAATATAAAGCCAAAATATTTAGCCTTTTATGAATGAGCAAAATCCACAGAAGCAAATGAAACCCAAGAAGCAAAGTGATGGGTCTAAGACCTTATAATTAATTAGTTACTGAGTTGGAACCCTGTCACATATTCCTGACTCACCTAGCTTGTTACTACTTTACAATTTGTTCCCTTGACATGAAGAACCAAAATTAAAATGAAAGAGTGCCAAGAAACAGAGCAAAAGAGAAATGTGAGATTAGGTCGAAGTTAGTACATTGTCACCTTAAACCTACTTTGAAACTTCTTAGCTTCTCCAGTTATGCCTGAATACCCTTGTTTCACAATTTAATGTTAGAGGTAACAGTAATACCTGTCTGAGGTAATATTTTGCAAGCCACCTTTCTGATAGATGTTGACTTGAAAACTAAACAAAATCCTGGAAAAAGGAAAGAAAGTTTATTTTTTTTAAATAAACTTTTTAAAAAAGATTATTTATTTCTTTGACAGAGAAAGAGATCACAAGTAGGCAGAGAGGTAGGCAGAGAGGGAGGGGGAACCAGGCTCCCTGCTAAGCAGAGAGCCTGATGTGGGGCTCGATCCCAGGACCCCAAGATCATGACCTGAGCCGAAGGCAGAGGCTTAACCCACTGAGCCACCCAGGTGTCCCTTAAATAAACTTATTTTTGAAATTCCACTAAATTTGCTTTAATTTTTTTAGCCCCCTAGGCAATATACCCAGTATTTATTTCCGTTATATTGAAAATTCTAAAAATATTTAGTCTTTAGTCATTGACAAGATTAACCTGTTGGGGTTTTTGTTATCTTTGTTCTGTTCCCCTCCCCCAACTTCATTCTAAGGGAGGTAGACAAATTGTTGACTTTCACTTTTCTGGAAGTAATTGACACCATGTGAAATATTTGATCATTTCTTTTCATGGTTGGTTCTCCTGTCCCTCTGCTCTGCTGGAAGGTAACTTCTACCCAGACTAATGTCTGAATATCTAAGGAGGAGTTCTTTCTCTTATTTCTGACCCTTCACACCATTACTACAACAGATAAAACACAATTGTTGTATTTTGGATGTATCTTTACCCACAACTCTGTGCTTTTGATTCCAAGTTTCAGCCCACACCATGGGGTTGAAATAACTCTTGTTGAGAACCTAAGGGCATGCATAAAATCGTCACAAATGTGAGAAGTGCTACAGGTTGGCAGGATCATTCCTACATGGGATCTGAGACTCAGATCCAGAAAACTTTATTCCTTCTTGCCATGCACTAAGCTCAACACATTAGGTAATTCTGTATCTGAGACAAATGGGTTAAGCTATCACCAAAGGCAGTCAAGCAAGAAAAACAACAGCTGGGTAGGGCATGAAAAAAATGCCTGTCAGCCTGAGGTCTAAGGAGGAAAAGGAGAACTGGACCGTAGCAGTTTGTAAGTTTGTGGCTAGGGGTGCCTGATTTTTCCTTCCATGTGAAAACCTCCAGCAATGTGCAGTGTCACTTGGTCCTTGACCACCTACCTCCAACCCCCAAATGCAGAGCAGGGCTTGTGATTTGCAAGCTCTGATAATTTCTTAGACTAACTCTCTTTTGATACTTTAGCGTTGGCTATACTGTTCAGTTTCTGTTGGGAACTCTGGCAGGGGTAACAATATCCGCATGTACTTTTCTACCTTCTTTCACCCCGCTTTATTTTTTCTTCCCAAATTCTTTACCCTCAGGTACACTTGGATGGTTTTCCAACGAGGCAAAAAATTGTCCCCTACATCTCATAGGAGCCACATCAATTATACCTTTGTTTCAATGTTAGCCATGATTGTACCCTTTGCTTAAAGCTTTTACATAATTTAAAATTTAAGTCAATTATCATCATTTTCAGTATTAGCAATAGGCTATATTCTTTTGTTTATAATTAATAGTGTATAAATATGCCAAAAGTGAATTGAATTTAGTGTATCTGTCCCATGACCTGGGGCAAATGTGTTGATCAGCATCTCCTTTAGAGAGAGTAGCTGTCCTCAGTCCTACGCCAAGGTGACATTTAGCATCTGTGGACTCCTCTCTCAACAGTCTCAGAAGAGTGGCCTCAGACTGAATCAGCTTTAACTGCTGTTTCCATTTAAGACACACTGAGTTATACTGGCAAGCCATGGTGGCAGGAGCTGATGCCGCCAGTAAGTGTGGCACCGGGTATTTGAATAACACAGGAGGAGTTCTACCATGGGATCAGTCAGTTCAGCACCACTGATCAGCTTGAAATGCTCTGGAGGAAAATATATATTTTCCACCACAAACAGCAGTATTTGGTATAACAACAATCATTCAGGTTCACTGTTACCCATCCCATAACATTGGACTTTTCAGCAACTTAAATTTAAAAAAAAAAATTATCTTAGTCCAGAATAATACTAATATGTAGTTAATAAATAGTTACAAATTAGTTGAGGGGAAATTGCTTTCTGGGCTATTAAGATAGAAAAGGTCCTTTGAGGTTAGTACTGGCCAGAGATTAATTTTTATTGACATTTATATCCTACCTCTGAGCTTTAAGAAAATAAAAATGGAATCAAATCAGGTCAAGCAAGTACAAATGAGAAGATATTGCTGAGAACTGCATGAGCACCTAAACACCTAAACCCAAATTAAACACCAGCAACTCTGAATTGTAACCCCACCTGTGATTCACGCTGGGGGAGAAAATACAGAGCGTTTATTTAGAAAGTCTTGGCAGTAGGAAAGTAGGGGGAAAAAGCTTCAAGATTGCTAATTTATTTTGCTAAGGAGCTCATCAAGACTGGTAGACACAGGAAGGATTTCAGACTGTCTCATAAAGTGGCTTACAATCAATTGCAGAGCTAGACATATTAGTCTAGAATCAAAACATTATTGCTTTTAGTCACTGAACATAACTGAGCACAGCATGCTATAGAAAGATTGCAGGCCGCCAAAACCACTTGGCTTTAGCAGATTTTTTAGCTTTTGCAAATGACAAAAACATATGCAGAACAGTAGCCGTCCTTTCAGGCAAGTTCCTGTTAGCTGATCACCTTAAATTGCAACTTAGAACTTTGTTGCTAATATAGTTTATTTTCCTCTTGATCTTCCTGAAACTCTCCTTTATTACTTGAAATGATGTATTTCTCACCAAGCATCATATTCATGCTGGAGTTCTAGCACTAAAACAAGAGTCATTTCCCTGGGGAGGGGGAGGGGGACATATACATTGTCACTTTTGTGAAAGAAATTTTCATTAAAACACTAGCATCTGTGACTCTCAAAAGTGAAATAAAATATAAAGCTTGCTAAGGCATAAAAATACCTGTTTTCCAAATTATAGGACTTAAGCACTACAATTTTGCTGCTGAGGCTGTTGAACATTTTAAGGGGTGCTTCTAATCCCCTTTATAG
Organism: Nasua narica; assembly: GCA_028533885.1. Taxonomy (NCBI): domain Eukaryota; kingdom Metazoa; phylum Chordata; class Mammalia; order Carnivora; family Procyonidae; genus Nasua; species Nasua narica. Next base: position 95,106,913 of record CM052810.1, on the reverse strand, counting down.
CTCTGTGCTGAATGCAGAAACACTGTTCTCTGGTGAGACAGTGATCTTAGAAGTGTTAAAAACAAAAGTGTTGGCTTTTGCAAGGTTATGTAGAACCTTCTGACCTTCCTTCCTTATTCTGTGTTCTATCCCAGAGATGTGTTCTTTACCAGCGTGGTTGAGGGATTGTGTGTATTTCTAACCCAGATCCCTATTACCGGAAGGAGCTCCAGAGTTCTACCCGAATTCAGGTAGACTTTGACTATCAAATAGCACCTGGCTAGGTCTGTAGCCCCGTACACAAAGTAAACTTTTCACATTGTTAGAAATCTGTTTTAGCAATGGCTGTCTTTGAAGTGAAGACTAGTTCTCTTTTGTAATACTACTTGAGATAGTCTCTTTTCCTATAAGTGAAGAAAGCGTGGAAATTGCTAACTTTGCTCATTGTGAGGCACACATGAAATAATAATCTACTTGTCCACTTTGGTGGACTATTACAAAGAGTGAGATTCCAAAAACAAACTTGGGTCATGTTAGTCCAATATCCTCTATTGCACTGAAGCTTTGGTGAAGAAATGCCTTTAAGGAAAGGTTAAAACAAAAAATCATGATGAAAATGCTTTAGCTGTCTTGAAATTATTCAAGTGCGTTGAGATGTCTAGCTGCCTCTTTAAGTCAAGTGTTTTTGTGTTTGTTTGTTTTTTTTTTTATCAGTTCTCTCTGTATACATCTGAACCCATCACACTGTTCTGAATACTTCTAGTCTTATTTTGACTGAGGAAAGCAAAACTGTATTTCTGCATTTCACCGTCTGCTAATATTCTGGATGATTTGAGCTCTATCCTAGTTTGCGTGGCTGAAGGTACTTCTCACTTTGCTCCGACTCTGATCCCTACTCAAAGTGCAGCTTCTAGCCTGCTCATGGGTGGTTTCTAAGTCTCTGCCTACAGAAAGTCATCTGAGCCCAAATTTCCATGTTTCCTAAAACATGGAAATTTCTTTGGAGAAAAAAAAAGTATAAATAATAAATGGGCATATTCAGATCAAAAAAAAGAAGGATTGGCAAATAAAAAGCCATTTTACCTTTTAATGTGAACTTTTAAAACCTAAAAGAAATACAACAGAGTGAAACTGCCTAAGGAGATGAGGTGCTTCTAGATTAATTTAAAAACAATTGCCGTGAAAGGAAAGGAAGCAGCACCACTTATTAAGAGAGTACATCGTGTTTTGAGTAGTAGTGGTTATTAGCAATAACGTTCATCAATCTAGCCATCATCTCATCCAACAGATGCCTATTAAGAACAATTTCTCCTGTTATTTAATTTAGTGGTTCCAAATATAATGAGTGAAACTTAGATGCAAAAAAAAAAAGAAAAAGAAAAAAAAAGAAAAAAAGAGTTCATATGCCTAATATAGTTATTCACAGTAAGTGTTGAGCTTTTAGTCTATATTTTATCTTTCTCCTGACTTTATTCAAATCATTGGTGATTCCATAAGTTCACAGTGGCACTTACAAGACCAAAGGAGGAAAAGAAGCTAGAGTAAGCTGAAGGCTGTGACCATGGCGATAGGTAGGCTGTAGCACCCCACTGACAAATCTTACTGCTCAGAGTTAAAGACAGAAAATCAGGTAGGAAATCATCATGACTAAATCATATCTGGACACCAAATTTCTATAGCTTATGGTGCCACTATGGGAAAACATATGGCATGTGGCTGGTTGATAAACTTGATTGATCTTCAAACATAGAATAAGACAAATATAAGTATTTATCATTTATAAATATATCACTAAAAACATTTTTATCCAATGACTTATAAGACTATAAGTACATTTATTTGAAATATATTCCTTTTTATTCTATTTTTATATTGTGACATTTCAGTCTATTTGGTATAAGATTAAATGTTATTTGGGTGGCTTTATTCCAGCAATTTATCAATTAACTAAGGTCATAAAAGAATTCATTTTAACTAATAACTACTCACAAAAGGCTTTGCATATTAGAGCTGAGTTTTATTGAATTTGAACCTGGTCTTGCATTAACATTGCTCTTTAACCGATATAGCATTTTTTATGCTATATTCTACTCATTGTCTGAACATTAGCCCTACCATTTCCTCAAATGCACTTTGGAGAGGTATTTAAAGAAGTGTTCACTTGCATAAAAGGTATGTTTATTTCATTAATAGCTTTGCCATTGAATTAAAACTATATTTTAAAATAGATGCGAACTTGGGGTGCCTGGGTGGCTCAGCCGTTAAGCGGCTGCCTTAGGCTCAGGTCATGATCCCAGGGTCCTAGGGTTGAGTAACACATCGGGCTCCTTGCTCATTGGGAAGCCTACTTCTCCCTCACCCACTCCCCCTGCTTGTATTCCCTCTCTTGCTGCTTGCTGTGTCTCTCTGTCAAATAAATAAATGAAATCTTTAAAAAAATAGAATATACACAAATTTAAGAATGACTTGACTATTTTCAAAACTGGTCTTTGGATCTCAAGAAGATTCACTATCAATTAAAAGCTGGATTAGAGTCAGCCTCTTTTTAGAATTCATTATTTCCCTGTCTTTGAGGCTTAGAAAGACATTTAAAAAATTAATAGTAAGAAATTTTAAAGGAGTGTTAATAGTAAGATTTACTTTTATGTGCAAATAGAACTGAGATAATACCTATGTGTATACCACAATACCTTGAGGACATGTGCTAATAACAATAGTGAACACCACTTACTATGGGCAAGCAACTGTTATGTGATTTACATAGATTATCTCATTTAATCGTAATTATATCATAATGAGGTAGGCCCCATTATTCCCATTTATAAGTCAGAGTAATGATTTATAAAGGGAGGCCACTGGCAGCGTACTCAGGATAACAGCCAACTTTTTTGTGCTCTATGATTTATATTGGGTACAATTATACATTATGCAAATAATAAGTTGGTTGTTGACATTTTTAAGTAACATTTCATTAAATGAAAATGGTGTTATTTAGGGTAGTAACCACCTGTATGATTCCCAGGAATCTAAAATTTTCTTTTAGATTCGGAGTTCCAGTTAGCATCATACTGAAAATTAACGTTCCCATAGAAAGTTACTTTTCACATTAATTATAATAAATTAAAAATAAACACCATCCATATGCATCTGGTTTTTAAGTGAATTTGGCAGTCCTAACTTTTTGTGTGGGTGTGGTAAGCAATCTTATATATTCTATGAATTCAAAGGAGCTAATTAGAGTTCATTTTTTCTCCACAGTTCCAAAAGTATGTGAGTATATGTGTGTATTAGCTACATTTAAAATGTCAGTGTTCTTGGCATGCCTGGATGGCCCAGTTGGTTAAGCGTTTGATTCATGATTTCCACTCAGGTCATGATCTCAGGGTTGGGAGATCAGGCCCCAAGTTGAGCTCCCCACTCAGTGAGGAGTCTGCTTGAGATGCTCTCTCTCCCTTTACCCCCCTACTTTCTTGCACTTTCTCTCAAATAAATAAATTAACTTTAAAAAATGTAAATGCTCTTGAGACAGGTGAAGTTGGCTTAAAGTCACATTGAACTATATGTGATAATGGGTGGAGCATGGTTTTACATAGAGGAAAGGTGAACTGAAAAATATGTCCCTTGGTATCTGGATCAGAAAACCATGAGTAGGACTTTATTGCCTGAGAGAAAGGAGCCTGGGAATATCACTAAGGACTTTTGTGGATTTTATATTCTTATATAAGTTTGACATCTGTGTTAGGGAGAATTTTATTTAAAGCTTCCGAAGTATTGGGGCGCCTGGGTGGCTCAGTGGGTTAAGCCTCTGCCTTCGGCTCAGGTCATGATCTCAGGGTCCTGGGATCGAGCCCCACATCGGGCTCTCTGCTCAGCGGGGAGCCTGCTTCCCCCTCTCTCTCTGCCTGCCTCTCTGCCTACTTGTGATCTCTCTCTCTGTGTCAAATAAATAAATAAAATCTTTAAAAAAAAAAAAAAAGCTTCCGAAGTATTGCAGGGAACTCAAAGAACAGAGATCTACCAAATCCAGAGACAAGAGCCGGGGCAGATATGCTTCATCCTGGTCTTGCTCTCTTACTGTCATTCTTGCTGTCTCTTACTTTCTCTCTACCTGTTCTCTCCTCTATGCTTTCCTTTGCAGTTTTGCCTCATCCATCTTATTCTGCAGGTTGGTTTTCTCTGCTTCTACGCATTTGATAGCCAAACTAATCCAGCTAGTTGAATTCATCATTAGTTTAGTCAAGTTGTTTAATCTCTCTTGGTTCCAGTTTCAATATTCCTTGGAAAGAGTACAGCTGGTTAGCTAGGGTCAGATGCCTGTTCTTTGCCAAATTAGCTGTGGCTGGGTTGTCACACCAAACACGGGTGATGGCAGGGACCATTCGGGGGGGTTGGGGTGCCAAAGTATTTCACTATAGTTTGTCATTGGTGTTAATGTCCGGATCAGATCACGAGCATATATAAGAGATGGTAAAGTTTGGATAATTAACAGGGTAACTGTTCTAAAGGCCAGAAATGAAAATAATTCCTAGGTCATCCTGGCAAAAACAGTCAAGTAGTAGATCAAGTAGATATAAATATGGCATAAAATATACATTTCCTAGGTTACTCCTGGCACTGACAGAATATTTAATAATGAAAAATCGATATAATAGAATAATTTTTCCTAAATTTGCTGATAGTTTATTGATATAGATGAAAGTGATCATCAGATCGAATCAGCTTACCTTTGCAAAGCTCTCAAATTAATGAATTTCCAGTTGTTCTGTTCATAGCCATATTCAAAGGTGACTTTTAAATTAATTCTGTATCTTCCATAAGCTGTATTTGTGGTTCTCAGCTTGAGCTAGGAATTTTTTTTTTACCATATTTAATTTTTCCTTTATATCTAAACTTACGATTTTAAATAGTTCCCAGTTAAGCTTTATTCTGGAAAGTCTAAGTAATTACTCTGTGATATGGATCTTTTTGGAATGTTCATGATTCTTGCTCTGGCTATGTCAGAGCTCAATTATTTTAACCCTTATAGCTAAAACAACAGATGATGCAATTGAGTGGGAAAAACTGATCCTTAAATATTTTACATTTCCATATTTAGAAGCTTACTGGAATTCTCTAATTTATTGTGATTATCACAGGGTAGCTGCTCTTTGCTTTTTAATCATTGAAGTTGTTTTGTTAACAAAGATAAAGATGTTTAGAGTTTTCTGACAGAATTGTCCCATCTAGATTTTCTTCAATGATCATCATCCATCTACCTGATTATATTTAACGGCACAGAAGGGAAATTTAGAGGGAAAAAACTGACTTATTTTTAGAGGAGTAAATAATAGAAAAATATCTAATGGTTGAGAGAGGACTGTGATAGTAGTAAAAGAAGAAGAATATTCCATTTGAATTTTAGAAATGTTATTGAGGCCAAAGCAATGCTGGTCTTACTGAAAATTGTCAAAGTGCCAAAATTTGCCTTCTAGACTTTAGCTGCTTCAATCTCTTTATCTTTTTAGGTCTCTTACCCTAACCCACCATGTACCATGATGGCAGCTTGACTTTCCACTTCTTTCCTACAGGTTTCATCTGTTCCACCAATCTACTCTCAGAAAAGGATACTCTAATGTACTTGCTCATAGCTTACTAATAATTTTTAATAATAACTAATAATTTTTACTAATAACTTTTTCCACCCCAGTACATGTCAACAAATAGCAAAGCCTGAAACCAAAAAGGAACTCTAGTCTTGGTGTCTAATAGATAGTTTAATAAGTTATTAGTGCTTTCTCAGTATCTCCATAAAATGTATACCTGCCAACTTGTGACCAAACTGTAGTTGGGTGAGAACAATATTTCCCAAAAAACATACTGCGAAAGGAGTCACTATTTTTTTCTAAGATTTTATTTACTCATTTATTTGAGAGAGAGAGTGTGTGAGTAGGGAAAGGGTAGGGAAAGAGCAGAGGGAGAGGGACAAGTGTGGAACCCAATGCAGGGCTCAATCTCAGGACTCTGAGATCATGACCTGAGCTAAAACCAAGAGTCAGATGCTTAACTGACTGAGCCACCCAGGCACCCCCAAAAGGAGTCACTCTTTGAACAGTCCTTGAAGGTTATGAGTTGATAGGATGATATGTTAGCTTGCTAATGCTGTCCTAACATATAACATAGACTGAGTGGCATAAACAACAGAAGTTTATTTTCTCACAGTTCTGGAGGGTGGAAGTTCAAGGTCAAGGTGTCAGCAGCTTTGGTTTCTTCAGGCTGTCTTACCAACAGCCATTCCTCACTATGTCCTCACATGACCTGTCTGCGTATATCCAACCCTCGTGTCTGTGGTCCAAATGTCCTCTTCTTATTAGAACACCAGTCCAATTGGATTAGGGCCCACTCTGAGGACTTCATTTTAATATAATCGCTTCTGTAAAGCTTGTCTCTAGTTCCAGTCACATCCTGAGGTTTTGAGAGTTAGGACTTCAACATTCAGATTTTAAGGGGACACAATCCAGTGCATAATAAGATGGTCATTAAAACCATGATGAAAGATATCAGAAGAAGCAGTGTAGAAAACTTAAAATATCATTGAGAAGCAGTGTAGAAAACTTAAAATATCATATCAAAACTTAAAAACTTTTGATTTTTTCAGGAAACTAGTCCTGAGGCGCCTGGGTGGCTCAGTCCATTTAGTGTCTGACTTCGGCTCAGGTCATGATCTCAGGGTCTTGAAATCAAGCCCAGAAGCAAGCTTTGCACTCAGTGGGGAGAAAGTCTGCTTCTCCCTGTCCCTCTCCCTTTAGCCCTCCCCCTGCTTCGTCTCTCTGAAATAAATAAACCTTAAAAAAAAAAAAAAAAGGAAGGAAGGAAGGAAAAAAGAAAGAAAAGAGAAAGAAAGAAAGAAAGAAAGAAAGAAAGAAAGAAAGAAAGAAAGAAAAGAGAAAGAAAGAAAAATAACATAGTCCAGAAATTGTAACCGTTATTTTATTATTTTAAAATAGTTTTTAAAAATATGTGTTTAGCGCTTATGTAAGCCAGGAGTGAGTTCAACTCCCAGTCTGTCCTCAGGGCCTGCTTTTTCTCAAGGCAGAACCCAGCTCCTCCAGAGGCTTACTTGACCCTTGTGAAAAGTAGTCTGTGAAAAGGGGGTCTTTCTGGCATCCTGATGAATTCTGGGTTGTGGTGTCCTCCCCATGGTATTACCAGTAACACTAGGCATTAGAGAAGCTGGGAACTGATATGTTTTATATTTCAGATAAACATTCTGTTGAGTGGGGATGGTTGTTTATTCTGAGAAATATCTACAAAAACACGTAAAAAAAAAAAAAGATTCCTCCCCCCTTTTTTGTGTCCTTTACCTTCTCTTTTTATTGAGGGTGAAAATTGCTCAAACTAACATACCAGTTAGATCATACTTTAACTCATTATTTCAAAATCGATGGTTGAGGCAATACGAAGATTTCTATAAATGAAAAAACAAAAACAAAACCTCTCACAAATGTTGGAAATTTTTCATTTTCTAATTTAAAAATATGTTAATGTAAAATTGGCACCTACAACAAGACGTATCACTTCGTTGGATTTCAGGAAATACCTGTTGAATGACTCATCCAGGCTCTGTGTTATACTTCTAGGGCATTTTATAATTGCCTCTATCATAGCATTCATTTCATTTAATGATCAGATCTCCCCAAGTTTGTCACCATGGCTAGACTGCAACTTGGTCCATTTCTATATCCATAGGATACAACAAAGTTCCTGACACATAGCAGACACTGAATAATTTTTTTTTTCACTAAAGGACATAAAACAAACAAAAATAACTTATATTTTCAATAGCAGTGCTGACACAACTAACTTCCCACACATGGCCCTGTGCATATGGTGATTGCAGATGTGCCTCCAGAAACTTGGCACAACTTTTCTCTGATGTCCCAAATCCCTTAAACAGGGCATTTCTAATATTAGAGGTGGATCTCAAGAATCAGACATTCCCAGGAATGATAATACTGTAATATAAATCACAATAGAGTATAGAGCATTGATATCAGATTCCTAGGAATGGATTACGATGGCTCAATTGGGGATTTTGAGAATGAATGGTGAGGCTTCTTGTTCCTAGTCACAAAATGTTCAGAATGAGAAGTAGAAAGGAATGATCCTTCGTAAGTCTCAGCCTTTTCCTTTCTCACTGTCACTGTAGCATTTAGCATGGATGAAGTCTACTGATGATATATATGAGTTAGTGAGCAATAAGCAAAATTGCCACCATTCCAGAAGTGTGCATATCAGTCTTCAATAATGCAAGTGCATTTAAATTACACTGATTTTCCTAATGCTGGTATATATTCAGAGACCTATAATTTATGGCCTATCTATATTTGTTTGGTCCCTATATTTTTTTTTGTTGCTTATATTTGGCAATCTGTTGATAATGGGACAGGAATAGAAGAGGAAATTGAAATTAAATCTATATAGTATATTACTTAGCTACTTAAAAGTCTGGTAATAAAGGATATTTATTGCCTAACATAGAGATTAAAAATTATCGATAGAATGGAACAGAATCCAATATTATAAGCATTTAAGTGGTGATTAGAATTAAATATTAGTATAATTGATATAATGGATTTAGAGGTGATTAAAAATAGGTCCCTTAATTTTTTAAGGTTATGAGAATTTTACATAATGCATACTTTTCTCAGCCTAACAAAGTATTAGGAAGTAATGTGAAAGAGTTGAAAAATCATAATTAAATTTAAGTGCTTTTCTTCTGTAACAACTCCAGGGATCAGCTAGAATGGTTTTCAGTTTAAGAAATTGAGGCACACGGAATGGAAAAAACTTTTTTCCAGTCTGCCAGAGGACTTGGAAGCAAGTTGGTCTAATGGAAAACTCACCACTTTAGGAATAAGTTGTGGTATTTAGGCTAGAGTTGTCATTGCTTATTGACTATAGATAATTGATTTAATTGGACTCAAGAAAATATTTTCTGAAGTTTACTACACACCCTGTGTAGTGCTAGGCACTGAACACACAAAGATGAATGTGACAGTCTATCTTTTGCATTTTGTCATTTGCCTTCTTGAAGGATGTGAGCATTTTAAAATGATGGAGAAGACAATGCACTTAAAAGATATAGCATGTGTTGGGGCGCCTGGGTGGCTCAGTGGGTTAAAGCCTCTGCCATTGGTCAGGTCAATGATCTCAGGGTCCTGGGATCGAGCCCCACATCGGGCTCTCTGCTCAGCGGGGAGCCTGCTTCCCCCACCCCCCGCCTGACTCTCTGCCTACTTGTGATCTCTCTCTCTCTCTGTCAAATAAATAAATAAATAAAACTTAAAAAAAGAAGATATACTATGGGCAAAGTCATTAAGACTTAAAATTGTCCTAATTTATTTCTCAGTGTTGGGGTAAAATAAGTATCCCATTGAGAATGAAAGGCAATATACATGTGAAAAGATTGTATTTTAGTTTAGTGTGATAGCATGAAAGATCATGAGAGTTATTCTAAAGATTTTGGACTTTACTCAAGCACACTTAAATTTCAATATAAATATTTCCTGTTATATCCTAGGTCATGTTCTATTTAATTTTTAAAAAAATTTATTTTTTTATTTTTTAAAGATTTTTATTTATTTATTTGACAGAGAGAGAGATCAAGTAGGTAGAGAAGCAGGCAGAGAAAGAGGGGGAAGCAGGCTCCCTGCTGAGCAGGGAGCCCAATGCAGGGATCTATCCCAGAACCCTGAGATCATGACCTGAGCCTAAGGCAGAGGCTTTAACCCACTGAGCCACCAAGGCACCCCTCTAAAATGTTTATTGATGCATAGTTGATATATTAGTTTCTGGTGTACAACACAGTGATTTGACAATCTGTATTCAATGCTCATCATCATAAATATAGTTAGCACTTGTCCCCATGGAACATTACTACACTATTATTTACTATGCTCTCTATGCTATACTTTCCATCTCTGTGACTTACTTATTTTATAACTCGAATTTTGTAGCTTTTAATCCTCATCACCAATTCCACCTATCCCCCACCCCTCTCTTCTCTGGCAACCAGTTGTTCTCTGTATTTATGGGTCTGTTTCTGTTTTATGTTTGTCCCTTTGTTTTTCAAATTCCACATATAGAGGAAATTACATGGTATTTGTCTTTCTCTGTCTGATTGGTTTCACCTGGCATAATATCCTCTAGGTCCATCCATGTTGTCCATAACTACTAAAGTGAAGAAAAAAATGAAGCTGAAAATATAGGTTGGGACAGATTGTAATATGCCTTGAATGCTAGTCATATTGCTTAGGTAACCAGTAAATATTTTAAGAACAGACATGTCATGATTAGCTCAACAGAACTGTGATAAATATGGAGGAAGCTTAAAAGCAGGGAATCTGTTTGGAGTCAAACCGACCTCCATTTCAATTCCTGCTTCACCACTTGTAAGATGTGTAGCCTTGGAAGAGATGCTTCACTTCTTCAAAGTTTTATTATCATCTGTGACATAAACATAACATTTGAGTTAATGAACAGTGCCTGGCACACTGTAAGTACAAAAGGGCAGTTATAAAGTTATTCTTCCTGGAGGCGTAACTGTGAGAATAAAGGAAGTTAGTAGATGATCTTTACAGAAGTAGCATGACCACAGTATGTTAGTAAAATGAATTTGAGTGGGAGAAACAATCCATTAAACACCACCCATATGTAAAGGCAGAGTGTCTTGACTTCCAGATTTTTCTAGAGCTCAGGAGAGGTTCTTGAGACATGGGATGTTTAGTGCTAAAACTGGGAAAGTGTCAGGTAGGACGGGAAGGGATAATCACCCTGTATAAGGGAGTCTCCTCACATCAACTCTGTGAGGAAATCTGATTACCCGTAATAAACAGAAAAATTGGGGTTCAAGCACAGCTTTTTCTGATTATGGAGAGGCAGTGAAAGTGTTTAAATACAGAGTCAAACTACCTGCTTTAAATACTGATACAACCATCTGCCAAAAATATGGCTTTCAGCATGTTATTTAACAACTATATCTCAGTTGTCCCTGTAAAATGAGGCTGTTAATGAATTTTGTCATAAGTTGGCATAGGAATTAAATGAAATAATATATACAAGCAGTTTCGATTGGTACTTGCACATGGTAAACTACCAAAAGAACATGTGTTATGGTTAAACAATGTATTACCCTTCTATATAACTTGTGCTCTATAAGATACAGCTTTCAAACGAGAGGGTATAATGGGCTCAAATTCTGTCCTTTGAGTGTGACTCAATACCCATCGGATGGGTATTAAACGATCTTGTCTAATAGGCAACGTAAAATACAAATTTGAAGCTCATATGAGCAGAGATCATGTAGAGATCTAGCCCATTATACAAGATAATGGTTAATGACATGGTAGGATATGGGTAGATTCTTAAAGAGAAAGGTATTTGGTAAGAAGAGGCTACTGCCAGGACAATAATCACGTTGGGAAGAAAATATCAATTAGATACTTTCAGGCGTTGAGTCCGTGATGACTACTAAACTTTTTTTTTTTTTTTTTAACAAGGAGATAAAAATGCAAGCTCCATATACATTATGAATGTTACATAACGCCTAGGGGATAAAGAGGTGGGCTGCAAGTGGGGAGTGGTGGGGAGCAAGAAGCATTTGAACTTATATGGTTCTCTAAGGGCCTTAAGAAAAGTTTAAAGCTTAAATTTCAAATTGAAGTACCTGGAGGGTTTTATGTGTTATACTGAATGAAATGAATTAGATAATAAAAGTATACATACTTCTTTGATAATTCAGAAGGCACTTCAAAACATTGTATTGTGTTTCAAGTTGATTTTTGAAAGCCACTGTTACGTGATAAGTTTAGAAGTTCTGGTTAATAAAGCATTTTAACTGATACCGTTTTGAATAAGAGAAAAGTTAGTAATGTAACAAAACAGAAACACAATGGAATAAAATCCCAACATATCATGGCACTACCGGTACTTTCAAAAATATTCCTGATCTAAGCATTAATGCAAATAAGTTATGCACCAAGAACATCATATTAACAATTCTTTGAGTTCACCATTTTTCATTCTTTCTCCTCAAAATGGACTACTTAACTTGGCTTCTTTTTCTTTGAGTCTGAATTTCTGCCAGGAAGCTATGTGTAAAATCTCACCTCAGAATCACTGGAGAATTGGAAGGAATTGGCAAAATATGGAGGAGGAAATGTTAAGCGGTAGAATAGGAGTGGCAACTTCAAATATCCTTTGTAACGAGAAATTTTCTTACATCAGACTCTATCAGGATAGATTAGGAAGAATTCTTTGAGGAAATTGAGTTACTCCCCAAAACCAACCTGACCAGCTCATTTGCAAATGAGCGAGGTGTTAGGGCAGTATAATCCCATTCCCCACACTCTGGTTTGTTAAGCATGCATCCTCATCAATACCGCTGTGGGATGTGCCAAACCAGCATGTGTGATTAGGGATGAAACGATCTTAGTTGATTTTTCTGGCTGCAGAATTCATTTCAGGAGACCCAAGACAGGGAGTTGTGTGTGGGAGTTGATAGAAAGGACTTCAAAATTAAAAATAATACCCCTCTAAAACTCAGAGAATGAGCCAGCAAACCAAAGTGCCTTGGCACACTTCCCTAATGGTGTTCTCTCTGTGTTGGGAGTAATGCAAATCATCACAGACTCAAATGATGTTCCTGTGAAAGTTTTAATTTCATAAGAAAGAGAATTACCCATAATCATTGCGGTATTAATATGTAAAAACAGACTAACATGAGTCATAGATTAACCATTGCTTTTTAATTTAACACCCCAGAGAGGGAAAGCCAGGTAATTATGCTTTATCACCGAACAGTAAGCACAGATTTGTCTTTTTGTAAATGTCTGTAATGGCATGCAAAATCTTTAGCCAAGAGATCCCTTTTAGCCACCTTGTACATGCTATAATATGATAGTATGTCCTTAGGTTGGAAAGGCTAGCTGCTTGTTTATACTCTTCTAATTTTCAAAATCCTGAGTGCAAAGACAACTTTTACTGAAAATCATAAGTAATTGTACTTCTTTGAGTACATATAAGAAACATTCAGGACTACTTAGCACAGATGTTGAAAATGTTCTGTTTATCCCATTATGTATAATCAGATTAACCTTTCCTTTTGTGCTATAATTATTACACAAAATGGCAAGGTTCATTTGGTGAGACAGGGCTTTCTTTTAATGAGCTCACTTACGTAAATCTCTTGATTAAAGGAGAAATAAGAGAAATGGGAGCAATTAGTTTTTTTTCTGCCCAAGTTGTGCTAATTTGAATCAGCTAAAATTAGAGAGGGGCCAAGTGGTTTGCTTTGAACCTTAGATCACTCTATAGTTCCACAACTAACACTGCAGTTTGTCTGTAATACTTTAACGTGTATTTTTGAATATTAATTTCTAAACCGGACATTTTGCATGACTTTTTTTTCAATAGTCCTTCTTACAATTTCCTGGAACAATCTGCTTAAAATATCTCTGAGCCTATAACACTTCTCAAAAAACCTCTGATGGCTCCCTACTAATATATGAATTATAAATGTCTCACCTGGCAGTTAGACCTGCATATAGCAACTTCAGACTTTTCCAGAGGTTACCAATTAGCAGCTAAAGCCATCAGTCTTTGGCAAGCATAATTTGTTTGATCTACATAGTGTTTTTGAAAATGTTGAAAATAGTTACTCCTACTTAAGAAGTAGAAGAGATCTCATTTTTTAAAAAACATATTCTAGCAACAACTTTACGCATTTCAATGAAATAATAGTTATAGCTGGGAGTTTGCTCTATCCTTCACTCAGAAGTGTATGGACTTTCCAGTTTGCCATAACCAGTCATGTTTGGCTGGATCCTAATACCCTTGGATCATGACCGGAGCTGAAGGCAGATGCTTAACCAACTGAGCCACCCAGGCGCCTCTCAGCATTGGGTCTTGAAATCAACCTAATTCCCAATTTTCTGTGTATGGTTTACTTCCCAAAATACATTATAAGCTACTTGATGATTGGGACAATTTATCTTTTTATAAATCCAGGTAAGGGACCAAATTATATAAATCATAGGCATTCAATAAATGTTGAAAATTGAACTATACTATACTTTATGGGTACTAGAAATCTAATTAAGAAAACATTGCCTTTTCCAATGTTATAGTCTAAAGTGGAAAGACTATCTTACAATATGAAAATTATAGGGCAATATAATATGAAAGAGACTGTAGATTTTTTAAAAAAATATTAATATCATTTATTAAATACCTACCTTCCAGGCCCTGGTCTAATTACTTTCCTTGAATTAATACCTATAATCCTCACAATTCTCTGAGGCAAGCTCTTAGAGAAACTGAGAGTTTAGGTACTTTCATAAGGATATCTCGGTTACAGTGATGGAGTGAGGATGTGAACCTAGCCTCTCTGAGTGAAAAGGCATAAGAATGGAGTCGATCATTTGTATTGTGAATCCAAGAGGGCTTCCTAGAAGGGATGACATGTGGATTTTTCTCTTGTAATGGAATCCATCATGCAGAGAAGGGTAATACACTCCAGGGCATAGCATGTACAATACAATCAGAAGCACAGTAGGTGGAAAGTACATAATGTGTTCAAGTCTTAGTGAGCAGCTGTGATTAGAACACCAGATGTGGCAGAATGAAGTGAGCAATGCAAAGGAATTTAGACCTATTTCTCTGTACAAGGGAAAGCATAGACAGTTTATACAGGCATGATGTGATCAGATGAACTTCTTTAAAGCCCTGGCTGATGTCCTGGGGCTAGACCACCATCAAGGATGCAAGAGTCCAAATCAGACTTCTTGAGGGTTTGAGCCAGGCAATGAACTCAGATGTCAATCAGGGAACAAATAAGAGTTAGATTTTAGGAAACCTGAGAGTAAAGGGTATGATACGACTTTAAACTTTCAATATTAATTGCCGATGCCATTACTAGGAAAGTCAGGAGGAAGAGAAGATTTGAAGCAGTAGGGATAGGGAGGAGACTTTGTAAATGCATCTCAGGTACCTTATCAGATTTTTTTTCCCCTTTTATACTCAGTAGCTCAAATTGAACCCATAATTCCCTGAGAAAATTCTAGTTCTTTTGGCATCAAGCACAAGTTCTTCTTAAATCTGTCAGGCTCTATCAGTTAATTTTATTTTCTCATCTGAACCCTTTGCAGAGTTCTCTAAGTACCCATGTGCACATGTTTGTAATTCCAGAATCTCTGTCTTAATAGTCTTCTATATCACACAACTGATAACACATTTATTTTATTTATTCCCCTCCATTATGAAGTCTGTTGCCAGTATTTCAAGAGAGAGTTTTACCAGGTTTCCAGTTGTAGGACCCCAGGAAGAAGAAACTGCCTTTCCTTGTTATCAGATGTGTACCTTAAGATGTGTATGCAAGTCAAATGTCTAAAAGTTTAGTCATAGACTTCTGTAAGGGAATTTGGCATATCTCAAGTTATGGTATAATTTTACCATGTGTATGTACATAATAGCCTAGATTAAAATAAAAAATTAAAATCAATTTCTAAAGAATTTTTTGCTCAATATACGCTCATGCCATTTGAGGTTGCAATTTCAGGAAAAATAAATTTTAACATCAAAGATAATGCTTCCTCCTGTGTTTTCCTTTATTTGTTGGATGGATGTTTGCTGAGCACATGCTCTGTGATAAGTGCTGCTCTAGGCACTGGGAGTATGGAATTGAATGAAATAGACACAGTATCTCTGCTTATGAGTTTACAGTCTACTAGTGAGGATAGGCAACAAATACCAGCCTTTGTAAGGGGCCTGAGTAGAATGTTGCAATAATGTTGAGAGTGATGGTATCTTACTGTTGTTTTTTAATATCAACAGAAATTTAATAACTATGCTATTTTTCTTGATTAACTTTCCCCTAGCCAGCTGTATTCTTATCAAAAGTTAAGTGGACAGTAGTTTACCTTGAGATTGCAGGAAAGTTATGTTGAAAGCAATAACTTCAAAGTTCTCTTTATGTCTTCACACACTAAATGATACATTTAGACACAAGCATAATATTGTGGTATAGTTCCACAATTTTATATTTATTCTTTGGTTTACTGTTTTTCTTTTTCTTTTTGTTTTTTAAAGATTTTATTTATTTATTTGTCAGAGAGAGAGAGCATAAGCAGGCAGAGTGGCAGGCAGAGGAGAGGGAGAAGCAGGCTCCCTGGAGAGCAAGGAGCCTGATGCGGGGCTCGATCCCAGGACCCTGGGATCATGACCTGAGCCGAAGGCAGCTGCTTAACCAACTGAGCCACCCCGACATCCCCAGTTTATTCTTTTTCTTGACAGCTTCCCTAACATACAATAAATTAGCAAATGTCAAAGAACTGTATACTGGAGACTGAGACTTCTTCATCTGGCCCCCCTACTAATGCCATCTTTGCTTTAGTTTTACTATCTCTAGTGTCAACAGTTTCATTTTTCTATTTATAACATTTTTAGAATGCAACGAAGTTCAAAATACAACAAATATCCATATTCTTGCCAAGAAACACTGCTAGAAATGCCCTGTAAAAATCTGACATTATTGAGTACATGCCAAGCATTATGCAACAGAAAATTATATAACATCACTAAAACAGAAAACTTTGACTGAAACACCATGCCACCATGCAAAAACATATCTAGCACCAGAGAGGTGATCTAGGATTGTAGCAGATTATAGGTTATATATTTTTTAAAAAATCAAGAACAATTTTTTTGGGGTTAGAAGCAAAACAAGCTAAAAATAAACATGAGCATTAAATTAAGCCACTCAGAATTGTAATCCTGACTCTCTCTTTGATCAGCCTTTAGGCTTAGTGTTAATAATATAAATGATGTGAAAATTAAACAAATTAAGGTTTCTGGTAGAGAAACTGTACCTGTGACATAGTGAATGCTAACTAGTTTGCCCTACCTTTGGCCTATGCTTCCCCCCTCCCCAACCCCAACACCATGCATATTAAAAGCCTAAAAGCCGCAAGGGAACTTAAAATACTGCCAGGGACCCACTGGGACCAGTCAGTCTCCAGGGATAGAGATAGAGCCAGAGTATCAGTCTAAATTTTGATAGCTCCCCAGGTGATTCTTATGTGCAGCCATGCTTTGGAAATACTATTCTTTCTCTTTTCTTCCCCATGAACAGGGTTTAGGGTATGTGCAGAGAAACCTCTTCTCAATTCCTGGGACTTGCATAAGACTTTGATGAAGGAAAGGAAGAGTGAATTATCTCTCTGTCCCTGATAACAGCTTCTGCTTCTATGTGTAGCACAACCTCTAATTTCTAATTTCTAACCTCTAATTTCTCAAGGTGTGGATTTGGAGCATACACATCAAAATAACTCTGGGTTCTAGTGAAAAGTACAAAGGACTGAGCCCAGTCCCAGATCTCCTGAATCAGAATTTCAGTTAAGAGTGGTGCAGGTGCAGAAATCCCATTTTTTAATAAAGCACCTTAGAGAATTTCATAACCTAAACTTTGAGATTCAGTCCTCCAAGTTAATGCCTTAAGCTTTTTTGAGTAATGTTTTGTTTGTTTGTTTGTTTTTTCTTTCTCAAAATTTCCTAACCTGAAAAAGATCTGTTGTGTAGGCACGAACATATTGCATTTGCTATTGAATAATTTCTATTTAGAATATGATCCAGCTCAGTGATATAAGCAAAGAAATTAATGAGAGGGTTCTGTAGAGTATGGAAATCTTCTAGCTATTATGTAAAGCTCAGAGATAAGTATATTTCATAAGCCATTTACCATCTGATTGACCTAACTGGTTAAATCTGTCAGAAGCAAAATTAAATTCAAACACCTTTTTTTCGTCTTTTTTCTTTCTTGGTTTCTTTTTTTCTTTTTCTTTTTTCCTTTTTCGTGTGTGTGTGTGTGTGTGTGTGTGTGTGTGTGTGTGTGTGTGTGTGGTACTCTTAACAGATTTTATACCTAGGGCTCACTTGGAGAGCCAGTGAGCCCTTTTGGTTTCTATTTTACCAATAATTTTTTTAGGAAGGCCTTCCCTGATCTCTGGAATAAGGCTAGCTCACTCTATGTTTCCAACACCCTGTGCCATGCTCATCATTCCTTATTGTTATCCCTTGTTTAATTGTCTGAACTCCCCACCAGGAAGGGAGATGTGAGAGTGCACATTCTCATTTGTCTCACTCACCATAGTTTTTCCAGATCTATGGGGGTTCCAGACCCCATGGAGGCACTCCTTGAGTGAATAAAAATTGCTGTCTCTCCCTACCAAAAGTTTGAATGTGTTTGAGAATGTAGGCACAAAGCAAGAATGTTTTCATGAGGCTGCTGACCTTTAAGCATTTCTGTAGAGAAGCAGCCCCTATTCCTCTAAGAGAGAAATTATAGTCCTTCTGTGTGAAAGTAGGCTACCTCTTCACCACACTCGAGGCTATTTTGGTTTTTGCCATTTAATCTTCTATTGGTTTTGAATGCCATTTGTAGCCAGTTTTATGTAAATTATGCCAATTGTTTCTTGTAGAGGAAAATCTATAGTTCTGTAATCCTTATAGATTCTTGATTTTTTTTTCCCCCAAGCATATTTGCTGTTCAGGCAGATAGAACAAACTGACACAGCCTGAGTTGTGTATACATGCACATTACCAATAAGGCTTAAGGGATCTAGGAAGTAACCAAGTACATAAGCCCTGTATTATATTACCAATTTTGCTATCATCTTTTATGAGAAGCATTTTAGTTTGTTGTTTCTTTTCACATTTAAATTTCTATCATTACTTTGCAATATTTCTTTAGGTACCCGAATATTTTTTGGATAAATCACAATCCCTACACACATGTCAAATGCAGTCTGAAAGTAACAGATGTCATATTTACCGCCTCCTTCCAGAACATTAAAAGAGAGAGCAAATGAGATTGAAGCTAACAGCAACCCCATACCTCTGAGAAAGAAATGCTAGACTGATTCAGTAACTTACTGTGTTTTATGATCCTTAGTTTACATACCATTAGCTAAGAGTCCCACTAGCACACCTTCATTTTTTTTCACACCTTCATTTTTAAGCTAAGGTGTGAGGGGTGACAAATTTTATACTGATTACTGTGTTTATTTTAGGGTTACTAAAATAAAGTAAAAAATAAATGGCCAAGTTTTTAGTAACTATAAATTTCTAATCTTGAAAGAATACCATGTTCAATATTTTACTATAACAAAGTGGAGGGCACCTGGGTGGCTCAGTTGGTTGAGCAACTGCCTTCGGCTCAGGTCATGATCTCGGAGTCCCCGGATCGAGTCCCACATCAGACTTCGGGCTCCATGGGGAGTCTGCTTCTCCCTCTGACCTTCTCCCCTTTCATGTTCTCTCTCACTCTTTCTCTCTCAAATAAATAAAAATCTTTAAAAAAAAAAGTGGAAAACTGTCATGTGTGATGTTAAAGCATGTCTTACTACCAAAAAAATAAAAAGAAAAAAATTATAAGCTTATCTATAAAATGGCTGCCTTTGGAATTAAGGAGGCTTGACCCACGCCAGAATGTTATATTAATCAATTTTATTTTTTCTAAGTCTAGTTCTATAACACACACACACACAAAATCATCATAAAATTATTTACTATTGATTTTTGTCTGAATGTTTCCTTTAATTGCTATTGCCTATTCATTACCATGAGATAAACCATTAATTTCTATCTTTGAAGATCTCATTCAAATATGACAACAGTCACCCATATCCTCTCTCAGTTGTTGTGACTAAGCCAAGTTATACATATTTAGTTTCTTAATTTTCCCTCATAATTGAATCTCTCCTGCTGCTTAATTACTGTGGTGATTCCTCCAATTTGTCTGCTAAGAAATGGTGGGGGGGAAATTGATTTATTATATCTTAAGTTGTCTTCTAAAACTGCAAAATGAAGGTTGGAGTGTGACTGTGTACAGCTATATATATTTTTGATGAAGTTTCTAGTGTTTGGAGTTCTGAGTTTTCAGTTGCTCACCCCCAACCATTATTAATTTAAAGTCCCCAGAATGCTGAACCAGAATTAATAATGTGGAGTTAAAAATCTTAATTAAAAGACAATATAAAATTAAGTTTAAAGCAAGAACATAAGGTATACTTTGTTTATGGTTGCAGAATTATTTTTATATAATAACTCCAATAATTAAAAGTAGTGTTTAAGTTCTGTTTTCTATTATGACTATTTCATGATTTCATGTAGTTCTTGGCATGATTACTTTATTTATATATTAGTAGTTAAATATTTTAAGAACCAAAATACCCTGTATTTGATTCTGACTTTATTTTGGCAATATTGTACTAATACTGTAAACCTTTTTAGTAGCAATTTGCCTTTTTTCAGGGTTATACTGAGTCTTAAGTTTAATAGGGGAAAAAGAAGTTAATAAAGTTGATCTAGAACTTGTATGCAAATAGACTTGAATTGTGTTCTCAGATTTAATATATGGATTATATATCTCAAAGGGTATTTGTGAATTATAAATTTATAAGGAATAAGATTTAATTATATGGAAATTTTTCTTTTTTAAAAGGTAGAAATATATGTAGTTCAAGGAGCAAAAACAACTCTATCATATTTTTTTCAATCTATAAACAAAATGTTTGTTTTGGAAGTTACTGGAAGTTACTCTATTTATAGCACAAAATAATGAAAGAATATACAAGCCACATCTAGTTTTTCCCTAGAATTTGAAAGTAACTCAGTCACTGTAGCATTGGATCAATAATTTTTACAATGTTTTCTATAGACCTTGGTCCTGGGCCTTTGTATATAACATTTAGAACCTCAGTATGTATTTTTTTTTTAACATTGCAGCAGCATTGCAATTACTACATTAAAATTACAATTGTTAAGCAGATATATGTGTTTATATGTAATGAGGACAATTGAAGAGGTGGTCATTGTTTAAGGCAGTTTATTCTAATATCTGGATGAAATTAGTCTTGATTCAGATCACAGTTCCAAGAGCATGATAAGGCCAAGTTATAACCTCTAAGATTTAGTTTCCTTAACTTCAAAGTCGGGATAATAACACTTACTTTATAAATTTGTTGTGAAATCAAATAATTTATTACAACATCTGAGACCATCATCATCATCATCATGATCCCTAGACATTTATGTAGCAATCCCTCCAAAGCAGACCAGATGTATTTTCATGTGAGACTACTGGGCAGTTTCCAAGAGGGCAGAAAAAAAGTGGTCTCTTTCAAGTGTTGTTAGAAGGACAAAAAATACATTGGGAAAGGCATCAGAAAAATGCATTATGCAGCTTTTCAAATGACAGGAACAGATCTTAACCTAAGTTAGATTCCATGGTAAATAGTATAGTTGTAGAGAATTATACTCAGTAGGAATAATAAGCATAATAATCTCGTGTAGGAAAAAATAAACTACACATAAGAAAGAGACAAATTTCATGGTGCAAACCCAGCTACGAAGAGTCCGTAGTTCATTGTGGACGATCATTTCCACATGTGCCAATACTAGCCTTAAATAATAAAACATTGTTTCTTAAAGTGTTACAGAAAGGAAAACTTAGAGTAATGTTATTTTAGCTATTCAGTCTGCTGAAAAGAGACTTAGGAATTAAAAAAAAAAAACTATCAAAAGGACTATCAAAGATGATGAGTGTGCAGAACAAGGTCTATGAAAAATTATTCAGCAAGAAAAATGAAAGGCAGAGATGGGATGTAAATCATCTGCAGAAATATGAGGCCCAGAAAAGAAGTAACAAGATGCTTTTCTCATCTATTGTCATTTAATATCTCCTTTCCTGTTCAAATTTTAGGAGAATTGGATCTTTATGTTCATTGAGGTTTTTAAAGAGTACCACTTGTTCCCTAAGGATGTCTAAGAGAGAAGATTTTGCTATTTTTCTTTGTTTTTCAGGAACAATTCAATGGTAATGAGCTCATAATCTTCAGTATGTAATTTTAGGAACTTCCTAATCATGTAGACCCAGGACAAGCCTGAGGTCAAACGAGTGATTTCAAATCCTGAATTCATCACAAGTCATGCAGTTTAATCTCCCATACCTATAAAATGTGGGTGAAAGCAGGATTTTTGGGATGAGTAAATGATTTATATGCAAGAAGCTCTTAGAACGGAGCCTGACACGTTAAGGACTGGGATAGGTTTGCTGCATTATGGCAGGGACACTAGGGCAGGCTTGCTCCCAGTCCCTGGTGCACATGGTGTCTGTTTTGGCCAGGCCTTGCTCAATATCCTCCCCACTTTTCTTCCAGTTATCATCTGAATTCTGCTTTCCCCCAAAGCCTAGCCTTTTCTATTTTGAGAAGCAGGTAAAGAAGGGGAATGCTCACAGGAACCATGGAAGTTACAGAACACCATATGCTGGAATGATGAATAGGGTTTTGTCAAGTGAAAGAGAGAAGAGGAACAAGGGCTTACAAGGAGAGGGAATGGTTTATGCAAAGGATCTGTGTTGAACAAGAGCATAGAGAATTCACAGGTTCGTGCACTTTAACTTTACAGTGAAAGGTAAGGACAAGAGATAAAGCAGAGCATGATCATAGAGAACCATGCAAGTCGTTGATATGGATACTCTTTTTATCCTGAAAGATTTGCAGTCATTGACTGAATTTAGGTAGAAAAGTGAGTTTATCAAATGTCTGTTTTTTTTAAAAAAAATTACTCTTAGTTGCTTTGTAGAAAAATCAATTGAGGTGGCATTTCCATTAATCTAACTGAGGAAAGATGACTAGAACCAAGGGTCTGACAGAGGAGGGAGAGACTTCGGATAACACACTGGCTGATGGCATATCTAAAGGAAGGGGTGAGGAGTCAGAGATAATGATTGTATTTTCAGGTGGAAAAATTGGTTAATGTTCAAAATGTTTGCAAGGATACCAACTTTAGGACAGGGAACAGCCTTAGGAAGAAGTTTGTGATTTCCATGTTAGAAATGCTGAATTCAGGTTGTCTATACAATATTCACAAGGAGAGGTCCAGGCACAGAAAGGATAAATGATTTTGAAGTGCAGAAGACGTTGTGTTAAAAATGGAGTTTGTAGAGAAAATAGAAGCCATGCAAATAGAGAAGTTTATACAGGTTGCCTAAAAACAAAACGGTACAACCAAAAGCATACATCCGAGCATTCCAATGAACAGAATAATTAAGAGTTTCGAATGCCATTAAGAAACCCACTAATTCGAGTCCCTAAATGTGTTCTGGTGTGCTTAAAGTCAGTATCTTGCTCTATAGGAACTAATTGACTCCTGCATATGCTTTGACTTCCTCAGGACTAGTATCATGACATATTCCATGGTAGGCCTCAAAGTATCCAGCAAAATGCCTTGTGACATATATATGTGAATGTTGGCTGATTGGTTAATTTTCTTTTTCTTTTAACTTGAGCAAAAAAGGGATTCTGTTTCCATCTGGTCACTGGAACAGTTTAGCCAAAAACCACTGAGGCACAGAACCATAAATTCTAGGACTAAACCAGAGGGAAATTAGAAAATATCTCAAGTTGCCATATGCTCCTATATGAAAATTCAATATAGAGGTACATATTTCCCCAAATCGAGGAGTCATTCCTAGATGTCTGGTATTTTTCACCTGCCTTCTCAAAACAGTGTAAATGGACCAGGTTAATGAATGTCTGGTAGACAATTACTCAGATGAAATCAACAGTCACAAAGTCCTTTCAGCAATGACTACTATCTTCTTTGAACCATTGGTTTTCCTGGGTTTTATTTCAGAAATCATTTTTTCATCTATTTAATATTCCATTCTGAGAAATGCCAGAGCATCAGTAAATTGCTGTCAATAAATTGGCTTTCCTTTGAATTACTTATATTCACTCTTAGAATGTATCTTTTTCTCTCTATTTGTCTCATGTGTTCTTGATGATATACTTTATAGATAAACTCACTGTGATAGAAAGGAGGCACCCTGGAAGGAGGAAAAGAATATGCCATCTCATTTTGTATGATAGAAGCCAACTGAATGCAAATGAATTCTGAATGAAACTATCAGCAAATGTCTGTTTGCTTGTGTTTAGTTAAAACTTGTCTCTAAAATTTAATATTCAATATCAGAATTTGACATAAATGTGATACCAGATTTTGGTATCAGAGTTAAAGTTCTGCCATTTGTAGGCTCAAAAATAGTTATGCCATTTTCAAAGAGCAAAGTCTCTAGTTATTGATGTCCACTATGCAAATCTATACCATGGTTACCCAGCATAATATTTCTTAATTTATTTGCAATTGACTCCCAATTTGAATTAAACTTCTTCTACTAAAAACTAGGTGCAAAATTGAGAAACAACTAATGTTGGGAAAAAGTAGAGTCCCATGACCCATTTATTTATACTTTCCATTACATATATAAATTTATAGATGTCATTCTTTCTCTGGATTTGGCATATTTTTCCTTGTAAAAGGACAATTAACTTGAACATATGGGACACTTGTACCACAGCATGGACTAGAAAATTCAAAGGGACATAATTGGAATACCAAGAAACAGCATGCTTGTGTATGCATAATAAAATTCAAAAAAATAATTTTAGCCTAATTTATGTTCTAAGCATTTAAAAGATGAAGTTGACTGAAAAAAATCCATTGGAATTCACACTTTTGCCTGCAAGTGATGTATTGAAATTCATTGATAAAGCAATTCTTGTAAAAGCATAAATCAAATGTATAAAACAGGAAATAATATAACAAAAAATGGTAGATATTCCATTTTTCCTATTGCATTACTATGGTTACCTTGCGAAAGACCCAAAGCCTTTTTAAAATTAAAGTCTTCCAAGTGTTTACAAGAGAAGATAATGCTCTTAATAGCTTCATATTTTATATTTATTGTGGCTATCAAAAATCTTATAGAAATTTACATTTCAATCAGTCTTTTATACTGGAAACATGGATGATATTTTCATAATAAATTTTAACAGCTGGTTTAAAAATAAGTCAGCTGACTGATGTTTTTTCTAGTTTATTCTATTGCTAGAATAGACATTTATGAAGTTGAAAAACTCTACTGGTTTAAAATTTAAAGGTTTACTAAATTAAACTTTGATCAAGGGAAGTTTTCTAAGTTTTTATGAGAAACGCTACATTTCTAACATTAATTGGAGCCATTCACAAAATAAAATAGAAGAAAATAGCCTATTATATCATTTTAAATCTGGATTTTAAAGATCTCAAGCTGTTTAACATTGTAGTGAGTTTTTTTTTCCTAAATAAATTTCCTTATCTACACATAACATATATAAGCGAGTAAGGCACAACAAATTAATAGATGTATATCGAAGGATACATATCATATATGGGTTTGTGATTGATATGTATACATTATTTTCAGCCTTATGTATATATGCAGAGTGGAATGTGTTTGTTTCTGTGGAGCCGTGCAATTAAGTGGACACAGGATAGTCTTTTGAGGCAAACTGACCTTAATTTGAATCCTGGATCTGCCACTTACTAGCTAGGCAATCTTTGGAGAATTACCTATCCTTTCCAATGCCCCTTATATATAAAAGGGGCATTACCATCCTCAGCTAGATTGTGTGGTGAGGAATAGTGATGATACAGGCACAGTGCCTGAATAGTGATTAGCACATATGATACATCTTATTTGTATATGCAAATATTACTGCTAAGATCAAGGCAAGTAATAATAGAAGTTAGTTTTTGAAACAGCCAGTTAGATTGTTAGATGAAATTCCTTAGGGAAGAGTTAGATTGCAAAGAGAGTTAAACACTTTAATTAATAGCATCTACAGTAGATTCTGATTCTCTCATTTTTATGAGAACTAACAGTCAAAGAAGGAATTAGAAATAACAGGCAAGACATGATCTTGAACCGTATCCTGGGTAATGGTTTGGCTGAGGAAGTTGGTAGATTAAGACTTTCTCTATCATTTAGTAGATTAGCATTTTATCATTACTTGCCTGTAGTAGGTAAGTGATCAGGAGGTGTTCGATAGCCACATTTCTTTCCATGGCCTCTTGATCAAAACATTTTTTGATACATAGATATAAGGACTTTGTGTGGTCAGTGGTTCTAGAAAGGCAAATTTGTAACAAAATGGCAATGTAATGAAATAGACAAGACTGTAGTTTCTAAAATTAGATAATATGGGTTGAAATTCTCACAGCATTACATCCCAGTTGTTAAATTCTCCATAGAGTAAACTCCCATGTGCCTCAATTTCTTTAATTATGTGGCATGTGCTTTCACTTTCGTCATTCATCTTGAAGATTAAATGATGACTTCTGTTTTTGGGTTGCTTTGGCTCAAATTCCTGTGGCACTGATTACTTCTTATTTGATTTTGGGAACATTTATATCTGTGTCTCATTTTTGTGTGTGTTTTATTTCATTTTGTTTTCCAATCTACAAAATTGAGATATTAATAAAACATACCTAATATTGTAAGGATGAAATGTATAAGTCAATATAGAGCTTTTAGACCAGTGTTTGGGACCTGTTTCATGCTCAGTAGCTACTAGATGCCATTATTAATACAAACACACAAAGAGAATATACAGTGTGTTTATGTCATAGGTATATGAGAACATCTAGGTATGTGTGTATATGAGTGTGTGTTTGTATATATATACACACACACGAAGTGGAACTAAAACATTTGTGTCAGGAAGAAAATTGACAAGAACTGAAATTCTTATGTTTTACATCACAGTGTTTTATAGAGAACTTGGGTACAGAGTACCCAGCAGTCAGTGCCTCTATTTAAAAATGTCTACATTCCTGAATTATTTACAGACTATGCTTTAAATCTCTGAACCATGAACTGTAAATATGCCAAGTCAGTTTTAAACCAGAGATCTTACTATTGAAGTTTAATTGGTAGAATGGATCATTTCAGACTCTTTTTTAGCATTCTCTTTTAGAATTGGTGAAATGCTTTACATGGAAAAAAAATCATTGGTCTGTATCTCATAGGTAGAGATGGAATTATCTTTTAAAAAATTAAATGCAGTCGTAGAACAGGAGAGATTTACAATCAATCTGTTGACATATTACTCATCTACCTTAAAAAAAATCAAAATAAAAACTTGCCCTCAACTTTATGTGATCAAGGGCCAACAGCTCTGTGAATGACAATATTGTAAAAGAGCAAAATAATTTAAGACCTTTTCTGGTGAAAACTGTAAGTGGAATGCATGACTGTATAGTAAAGTAAGAATATAGAATCACATTCTCATAAAGTTTGAAACCATTTGTCTTTAAAATGAGAATGTTTGGCTTATTAGTCTCACAAAATTGTTATGAGATTTAATAGGGTAATTATTATAAAATAGATTTTTCATTAAGAAAATCTAGAAAGTCTTGAATTTGATGGACTGTATTGTCCCAACTATGACTTCCTCGATTATGACAAAATAAAACTAGAGTTTGGGACTGAGTTTCATTGAATGTTTTCTTCTATTGGCACATAATGAATTAGAATAGAATGAAGGGGTGCCTGGGTGACTCAGTTGGTTAAGCATCTGACTTTGGCTCAGGTCGTGATCTCAGGGTCCAGGGATGGAGCCCCAGTAACAGGCTCTTCGCTCAGTGGGTGATGCCTGCTTGTCCTTCTGCTGCTCCTTCTGCACATTTTCGCTCTCAAGTAAATAAATAAAATAAATAAATGAATAAAATCTTAAAAAGAAAAAAAAAGAACAGAATGAACATTAGGACAAATAGAGTCGTTATGGCGTTTAATCACAGGTAGAGTCTTCGTCATTTTTTTTTAGTTAACACTCCTTATCCATGTTTGGAAAACATGAATTCTTTGAGATAATGACAGAAGTCTTTTCTCTCCAGATTCAGAGGCATGGCATGATAGATAATCTGTGAGCTTTAGTAATAGTGTCCCCTTGCTGACAACTACCACAGACACCTGTAAGGTCAAAAGATTACTAAAATTCCCTATAAAATAGCTATAATAGTAATATTTATATTGTAAGCCATTATTAGAACTAGCAATAGGTGTGTATGTGTGTATATATATATATACACACATACCATACAGCAGTTTCTGGGACATGGGTAGTTACATTCAACATATAATCATAATTATTAAATCTGGACTGGCCCAAACACTTAAGTTTATTTTTTTTTAATTTTTATTTCTGCATTTATATCTCCTATATATTGATACCACTACAGGACATAAGGTATGTATTTATACTATCAAAGTGAATTATAATGTTTTTAGTATTTAAGAATCTTATTTTAAAATAGTTAAAATATTTTGTTCTGAAAACTTTGCTTCTATAGGACATTAAGAAAAATATATAATCATAATGAAAAAATCCTTTAGATGAGAGCTCAGAAAGTCATAAATTTAATGCGAAATATATTTTAAATATATTTTTAATATATTTAAAAATATATATTCTGGTGATTCTTTCTTGATTTTAGATATAACTGAATCATTCTGTATATATTTTTCCTGTGGATAACATTTGATGCTTACCTAAGAACTTCTTTGGATAAATACATTGTATATACTTAAATGTTTTACGATGCTCTTTTCACTGAACTATGTATCTATGTATGAACTATGTATGTATCTTATATTTATAAATATGTCAAATGATTATTGTTGAAGAATTCATGGATCAAGAACCAACATATTCCATTTGTTTCCTTTTGCTGGGGGCAATCAAGCAAGGTGTCAGCAGGTTGGTTTCTTCTGGAGGCTCCAGGGACAAATCTGTCTGTTCTATTTCCAGCTTCTAGAAGCTTCTATCATTCCTTGGTTTAAAGCTGGGCATCACTGTCATCTCTGCTCCTATCATCACGTTGCTTTCTCTTCTATCTGACCTTTCTACATCCCTGTTATTAGGATCCTTGTGATTGCACTGGGCTCATCCAAATAATACAGGAAAATCTCTCCATTATAAACTCCTTAACTTAAACCCATCTGCAAAATCCCTTTTCCATTAAGATATTCACAGATTCTAGAGATTGGAACATCTTTGGGGGAGTGGCCATTATTCAGCCTAACATTATTCAGCCTAAATCTTTGGCTCTCAAAGATTTACATCCATCCACTTGCAAAATATATTCCCCTCATCCAAACATTCTTAAAAGTCTAAGTCCATCACATCATCAACCCAAAGTCTAAAATCTCATCTAAATATCATTAGTTAAAAAGGCCCCAATCTTACCATCTAAATCGTCTAACTCAGGTATAATTGAGACTCTATGTGTGACCCATCCTGGGACAAAGTTGCTCTCCATCTGTGGACCTGTGAAACTAGAAAACAAGTTTTCTTTTTCCCAAATCCAATGGTGTGACAAAAATAAAATACAAGTTATAAACATTACTATTTTAAAAGGGAGAAAACAAAAGGATTAAAAAAAAAAGGAGTCACTGGTCCCAAGCAAATTTAGAAGTACTAGTAGTGGATTCTATTAGGTTTCAAGATCTGGGGACAATTTTCTGTGGCTATTGGTTCCATCTGGACCCATAGCTCTGTGCTTTGAGTCATTCTTCCTTTTCCTTTTTAATTTTTTTTTTAAAGATTTTATTTACTTATTTGGAAAGAGAGAGAGTGAGAGAGAGCATGAGACGGGAGAAGGTCAGAGTGAGAAGCGGACTCCCCATGGAGCTGGGAGCCCGATGTGGGACTCGATCTCGGGACTCCGGGATCATGACCTGAACCGAAGGCAGTTGCTCAACCAACTGCGCCACCCAGGCGCCCCTCCTTTTTAATTTTTATTTCTGCATTTATATCTCCTATATATTGATACCACCACAGGACATAAGGTATGTATTTATACTATCAAAGTGAATTATAATGTTTTTGGTATTTAAGAATCTTATTTTAAAATAGTTAAAATATTTTGTTCTGAAAAAGAATAGTATGTATTTGTAATTGAGTTATTTATCAGCTTTTTTTTTTTAACCTTAATAATTTTGGTAGTTTGACTACTTTCCTTCATTTTGTCCTGTTTCTGATCCTTTTAGTTTAAGCTGGCAGAGTTTCTGCTATATAACATCCTCAAGGACCTTGTGGGTCTCCCATGTATATACGGGGATTCACTCCATTAGACAAGAAGCTCCTCCACAGATCTTTCCTGAATAATCCCATCTTTCTCTGGCTTCTGCTGAGATGGCTGAACCACATGCCTAATCTCTTTAAAGAGTCCTCTGTGTGCTTTTATACTCTGCAAATTTGATCCTTTCAAGGCACTAGCAAAAGCCATACCCTTGGCTTTCTCTCCTAGAGCACACTTTCCTGGCAGTGAGGCTTTCTCTCCTAGAGCACACTTTCCTGGCAGTGAATCTCCTAACCTTAGCATCTGCTGAAATCAAGATAAGCTGATGTCTTTCCAAATCTTAAGTACTGGTTCTGTTTGGCTAAACAATTCTTTCCTTAACTTATCTCTTTCCTTTTGTGTTTTTTAATATAAGCAGCAAGAAGAAGCTAGAGGCACCTTAAATACTTTGCTTGAAAATCTACGCAGCTCAATATGCAAGTTCACTGCTTATAAGTTCTGTTTCCGCATGACCGTAGGGCACAATACAGCTGCGCTTCCTGCCACTAAATAACAAGGGTCTTCTTCTTTCCAATTTCAATAACATGTTTCTCATTTCCATCTCAAGCTCTCACCAGAAGCATATTTAACATCTCTATATTTCTATGAATAATTTGTTTTTGATGCTTTACGCATTCTCAAAGATGATGCAGATTTTCTCCACTATGCTCCTCACTTTCTTCTGAGTCTTTACCAGCAGTGTCTTGAACATATTCCTATTAAAAGTTTGTTCAAGGAAATTGTGACATTTTTTTAAAGATTTTATTTATTTATTTGACACAGAGAGAAAGATCACAAGTCAGATGCTTAACCAACTGAGTCACCCAGGCACCCCTTCATTCTATTCTAATTCATTATGTGCCAATAGAAGAAAACATTCAATGAAACTCAGTCCCAAACTCTAGTTTTATTTTGTCATAATCGAGGAAGTCATAGTTGGGACCACACAGTCCATCAAATTCAAGACTTTCTAGATTTTCTTAATGAAAAATCTATTTTATAACAATTACCCTATTAAATTAATAGGATCCCAGGACCCCGAGATCATGACCCGAGCCGAAGGCAGAGGCTTCAACCCACTGAGCCACCCAGGTGCCCCGGAAATTGAGACTTTTTCTAACATGTTTCTCAAAATTCTTCCAGCTTCTACCCCATACCCAATTCTAAAGCCACTTCCACATTTTTAGATACTTATTCTAGTAACACCCCACTTCTAGATACAAAAATCTGTATTAGTTTTGGTTCTGGATATTCCAGGGTAGAAATGTTACTCTGTCTTTTCCAGCTTCTAAGGCCTCCCAGGATTCTTGGGTTTGTGTCCATATCACACATGCAGAGTGCAAAGAGCAATAAAGTTTCCTACCCACATTTTCCTAAGAAATAAATTTAAGTAGATAATATAAACCAAAAACTGAATCTGACTGCAAAAAAAGAAAAGTGGGGGGAGCGTGGGAGGGAACAGGGGGAAGCTATTGTAAAATCAAGTTTATTGTTATTCTCATAATGTATCTTAAATGTGGAAGAGTTTTCAGATTAGATAAATAACCCTCTTGTGATTTCATATTTAAAACAGTTTAGCATCATCCTAAGGCATTGATAAGCAGTCCTTCTCTTACATGTCCCATTAAGTGTATTATCAAATCAACTAAGTTGTGTAAGAAAATGCTCCTATCACAAAAATCCCAAGGCAAATTATAGTCAATTATGCCATTTCGAGAGAATATATGTACTTTAAAAGTTTCCTAATCAATTGATCGTTTTCCAGCTTTGGCATTGAGCCCAGTTATTTGGAATTCGAGGAAAAGTTTCGCATTTGTTCAGCAGAGGTATAATTTATGAAAGAGAGTATTATTAGAGCTGTATCAAAATAGAACTACTGCATTCATGGAGTATTAGGTTATTTTTCTCATGTTTCATTTAATTTATGAATGTCAGGTCAATTATTACTAATACATACCAAACAGGATAATTATAAAGCCAATTTCGTAGTGCTTTCCTAGAAATCCTTTTACATCATCTACTTTTGATTTTCCCAATTTCCTCTTCTCTGATTTATCTAAAACTGTTTTTCTAACAGATTAAATAGTGGTTGTAAGCAGTGCTAGTTGGTAAAAACTTAGCCTAAGAAGATTGCAGATAGTATTGGTTTTCATCTCTCAAAGCAGTCTCTTGGCATTCTGATCCATTTTCATGTCCATTCTCTTTCAAGAAATTATATACCCAGATGTGAAGGAGCAACCGGCACTATTAAGGCACCAAACTGAACACACACATACATTTTTCCCCTCTTACTTCACTTTGAGTTTTACTTTTACCTACTTTTGCTTCTGAATTCTTCCTTCATCTAAACCTGAAAGGAAGTAACCAGGTTAGAGAGAACAAGCATTGAGAGTACAAAGACAGTGATGTCAAAGAGAAGTTGTTAATCCCCCACACAGCCTGGCTGTGTTGAGGACATTTCTCATTGTGTAGGTAAAGATTGGAAATATCTGTAAGTTTATTACAACCCTTCTTTCCCAAATTCTATTGAACTGAAGGAGAGTAGGAAGCTTAAAAGTGGTAAGATTTGGGAGATCATTTAGTTTAATCCTCTGCTATTATAGACAAGGAATCCTGGGACTTGCCCAAAATAACACTACTTCTAGAATGTGAGCTTAATAATTCAGTTGAGTATTCTTTATGCCACACTGTATATCCTCAGTCAAGGATAAAATAAACTTTGTTCTGATGTTCCACCTTAGTAGATTTTATTTCTAAATATTACCTTCAGGAAATCCAGATGTCAAATATACAAGAACAATTTATTTAGTGATAAATATTCTAATAAGATACACATAAAGATATAGGATAAAATTAAAATCATAAATGATAAAATCATAAATTATTAAAATCTAGGGTTTTTTCTCCTACATTATTTGGTGGAAAGTTATTCTCCTAAGAATAACTTGTTGTTATTATGTCAGCTGTGTTCCCAAGACTCACAATTTTTTTTTTTTAAGATTTTATTTATTTGACAGAGAGAGCATGAGCAGGGGAGGGGCAGAGGGAGAAGGAGAAGCAGGTTCTCTGCTGAGCAGGGAACCCAATGCAGAACTTGATTCCAGGACCCTGGGATCGTGACCTGTGCTGAAGGCAGACACTTAACTGACTGAGCCACCCAGGCACCCAAGACTCACAATTCTCAGTTTAAATTATTATGAAATACATAAAACAAACTGAAAAGCAGAAAATAATGTAACTCATAGCCATGTACCCACGCACCCTCAAATTTAATTAACATTGATATTTTGCCATATTTGCTTTGGATCTTTTTTTCTCAATGAAATATTATATTATGGATATAATTAAATCATTCCTCATTTAATTCCTATCCCTTCATTCTAGAAGTTTGACTATAAGAGAAAGTATGTGCCATTCCCATACAATTTTTATATTTTATTGTTATATTTATTTATAAGTGATATGATATTGTTTATATCTTTTATATCTACCCAAATCATATCCGAGTATTAATATACTTTTGTACACTATATGAATACATGAAGATCATGTTCATTTATATTAACTTTAATGTATTGTTCCACAGCATGGATATATCACAATTTATCCATTCTCATATTGATGAACATTTGGGTTGTCCAGTTTTTACCCTTATAAACAATTTTGAAATAATAATGTTTGTTTATATTTCTTTTGGCTTGCATGAAATTATTTCCTTAGAAAGAGTATTGATGGCAACAGGGTATAACATCTTCAGTTTACTAGGGGTAGTCAAATTGTTTATCGGTGTGATTGAACCAGTTTACACCCACCTCAGCCGTATATGCATATTCCCTTGTTCTCCACATCTTTAACACTTGTTTTAACCAAAATTTTAGATTACTGCTTATTTGAGAAATATAAAATGTTTTTTGTATTTGCTATTTATTACTGCACAGCAAATTGCCCCACAGCTTAGTGGCTTAACACAACAAACATTTATCTTATGATTTCTTATGATTACAGACTTTGCTGGCTATCTCTGCCTCAAGTTCTCACAGGCAGGAAACAGATTCTAGCTGGAGCTGGGTTTTTATCTGAAGGCTCTATTGGAGAAGATTCACTTCTAGCCTTACTCATATGGTTATTAGCATTTGTTTCTTTCTGTGCTTTTATATTACAGTATGTGTACAGTATTCCTCGTTGGCTGTTGGTAAGACAGCCTTACTTTGGCTCGTTGGTTCTTTGCTCTATGTGGCTTTCTATAGGGCAGCTGACAATATAGCAAATAGTTTCACTCAAGGCAAGCAAGAGAATCAGTACAAGTTCCAGGGAGATAATGGTGTGTTTGTAACCTTATCTCTTGAAAGAGACATTAGTTTATCATATTTTATTAATTAAAATGTTTGATTACTTTGTCATATTTTATTAATTAGTTGCAAGTTATGAGGTCCAGCCCACACTTAAGAAAATTATATGAGGGCATGAACACTAGGAAACAGGTATCACAGAAAATCATCTTAGAGGCTGCCTACCACAGTATTTCACTGTAGTGTTGTTACATTTCCTGATTATTAGTTGGACATCTTTTCATGTTTTTGACCATCAAGGTTTCTATTTTGCTAACTACCTGTTTATAGTTTTCCCACTTTTTAAAAATCAAATTATAGGTTTATTTGCTTTACTCCTGTGTGTGCGTGTGTGTGTGTGTGTGTGTGTGTGCGTGTGTGTATTCTGGGTAGTAATCTTATGAGCTGGAGCCCCTTTATTCCTCAGCCAGCTTTGATTTGATATCCTTTCCCACCCATTTTCCCCATCCCCATTACCAGAACCACTCTCATAAGGTCATCATTGATTTTCATATTGTTAAATTCAGTGGATGCTTTTCAGCTCCCATCTTAATTGACTTGTTGGCAGCATTCAATACAGATGAGTAGTTTCATTCATTTATCTTAAAAATACTTGTTGAGTCGCAACTTTGTCAGGTATACTATTTGTTCTTGGCTTTCATGACACTATCATATATTGGGTTTTCACCTTCCACTATGGCTGCTATTTGTCATAGTCTTTTGCCAATTTTTCTACCTTTACTTGACCTCAAAATGTTTGAATTTATTGGGATTATTCCTGACATTCTCTCCCTGGTGATTTTATTCAGTCCTATGGATTTACATATATAATTATGCCAACAATTCTCACATTTATATCTCCAAAACCATATCATCAATCTCTGATATAATAAGTTCCCTTGGATTCCTCATGGCCTCTCAAACTTAAATCAGCTTAAGTCAGAAATTTCGATCATCTTTATTCCTCAGTTATATCACACATTTTACCCAGTTGGCGATACCGGAAAACCAAGAATGATCTATGACATCTTGTTTGAATAAACATGAAGTCCTGTGTATACTACCAACTCAGACCTCTTCTGTTCACTCTTACAACTCCATCTCTGTGGCTGTCATCCTATTTCTTCTCTCCCCAGGGCTGCAGCATGATCTCCCACATTATTTTTCTTACATTTCCTCGCCTCTTTTTCTTTGAACATAAAATGTTTATGTTAAATCCTATGGAGCAGGATTTTTTAAATACAAAAATAATAGTATAAATCCCCTGTAATAACTTCCTAAACGATTTCTATTAAGGTTCTGAGTCTTTAGCGAGAGACCTTACTGTTGACCTTGCACATAGTGCTTAACCTAGGCTTCCTATCAGAGCCATTCTCAGTTTTCCCTCTGTTGTTTTAGTCACACTGGGTTTGAATTCATAATATTCTCTACATGAAGAATTCTTCCCTCTATGCTGCCTACCTTGTAGTCATTCTTCAGATTTCAGTGAAATGCTACTTCTTTGAAAAAAATTTTCCTGCTTTTCTAGTCAAAATTAAATAGTTTAGTGTGTATTTTTATGACATAATTTGTTTTTTGTAACACATCACAATTTTAATAAAACACTGATGTATGGTTATTTTGGTAATTTTTAGTTAACATCTGCTTCATCCGTAAACTATGGTTATATAAAAACCAGGCTTGTGTATGTAGTAGCTTTGCATTTCTAGATTCTAGATTATTGCTTGGCCTATAGTTGGCACTTAATTAATATTTGTTCAATGAATTGCTGAATGTACTGCTAGTTTTAATTCCAAGGGAGTTTTTAATCCCATTGGTACAAAATTAAAGTGAAATGCAAAATTGAAAACTAAACTGTGAGCCATGGTCATTAAAAATACTCTGAGGGGAAGTTTCAGAACCTCGTTAGCCATCCATTTCCTCATTATTAAATGAAAGGTTTAACCTAGATCAAGTCTAAGATGGTTTTTACCTCTAAAATTAAACAATTCTAACTGCTGGCTCAGGAAGAAAGAGAAATCAATGTGGTTAAGGAAAATTTCAAGAAGTTTTGATAATAAAAGCTATAATAGAGAAGAAGTAGAAATCAACCTATGTATTCTGAGATAGTGAGTTGGACCAGCTGCAATCCTGGAGTAAAGGACAATTTTGGGTTTTAGTAGAAGCGATGATTGCATGGAGCCATTCCCTGAGGTATCTAAAAGTGAGGATAAATATTTGGAATTTGAGTAACCACAACACATTGCAGGATGTT
This sequence comes from Nasua narica, assembly GCA_028533885.1. Lineage (NCBI taxonomy): Eukaryota > Metazoa > Chordata > Mammalia > Carnivora > Procyonidae > Nasua > Nasua narica. The sequence continues at coordinate 95,070,310 of CM052810.1, read as the reverse complement.
GACTCCAACATGGACTGCACATTATTTTGAAAATCTAAGTAAACATGTATTGATTTTTGTGTATGTGCTGGGCACTGAGAGGCACCAGCAATACAAACATCAATGAGACATGGCCCGTACTTCTGTGTACCTCAGAATAGTGGGGTGACAGTCTTGAACAATGTGTGTTTTATCATAAAAAAGGGTATGTGAAAGAAATATATACATAACTAAAAATGCAATGTGTTCATAAGTATTTCATAACAAAAGACAGTGTCGTATGGGGAAAGATTATATTTCATGTGTATATACTTTGAAGGAGTAAGACCACTTCTAGGAATGTAGCCATTTTGGAGAGATGTAGGTATAAATTTGAGATCCATTTATAACTGGGTATCTTTATCTCCTTTCATCACCTCTCCAGATTTCAGTTTCTTAATGTGTAAGACACACACACACACACACACACACACACATACACATACACACACACACACACAAATATTGATGAAAGAATTGGAAACATATATGCTACTAATGTTGGAAAACAAACCAGTATACAAATGGAATTTGACCATGTAATTGATGTGAATTAGTGAAGACATGATGCAAAATTTAACCAAATATGTAAGGACCACCATTTCCCCATTTTGGAAAAGAAATAGATTTCTAACTTATGCTAAAAATATGAATACAGATGAATTAAAAATAAAGGCTAGAGTGTATTATGCTAAGCGAAATAAGTCAGTCAGAGAAAGATATGTATGATTTCACTAATATGTGGAATTTAAGAAACAAAACAGATAAACATAGGAGATGAGGGAAAAAAGAGTGATGAAACCATAAAATCTTAACTATAGAGAACAAACTGAGGGTTGATGGAGGGAAGGTGGGGGGATGGACTAGAAGGGTGATGGGTATTAAGGAGGGCACTTATTATGATGAACACTTGGTGTTATATGTCAGTGATGAATTATTAAATTCTATTCCTGAAACCAATATTACGCTATATGTTAACTAGAATTTAAATAAAAACATGAAATAAAAATAAATAAATGAATATATATGCATATATATATAGGTATACACGTACACATATATAAGATAGTCAAAGGCTAATACTTGAGTACTTACTTTGAGTCAGGCATTTTAAATGCAACGTGTGCATTAATTCATTTAATACTGGAAAAATCCTGATAAGATAAGTACTATTATTAGACCATTTTTAACACAAGGAACTGAGGTACTTAACAGGTTAAATAACTTACCCAAAGTAGCCCAGCTCATTATAATCTGAACTCAAGGACTCTGGGTGATGAACGTGACTTCTTAATAGCCTCTATAAAGAAAGATTGAGTCAAAAGTTTATAAACATTAGATTAAAAGTATAGCATTAGAAATAGTCTCTGAAAATAACTTCAATGTGGACAAAAACCTCCCCAAAGCAAGAGCCAAAGCCACAAAGTAAAAATGTATAGAGGTGATTTCAGAAAAAAAATTAAAAAAGATTTTATTGTGATTATGCTTGAAATATAACAGAAATGCAAGAATGAAAGGAAATATTTTCAGTGTATATAGCATAAAATGTGTTACTATTATTAATATACAAAGAGTTTCCACAAATCAATAAGAACAAAATCTCAGAAAAATAGTAAAAGGGCAAAAAAGCAGCAATTTGCAGAAAAAAAATATCCTGAAACATATTTTAAAATGCATGCTCAAATTTATAAGTGAATAAAAATTCAAGTCAAAACAACAAAAATAGATTAAGAATAACAAAATGTTAACAGTATCCAGTGTTGGTGAAGGCATTAACATACATTATTGATGTGTTTATAAACAACTCCATGTTTCAAGAGGGCAATTTCTTTTACCTATCAAAATGTTTAATGCAAATTTCCTTTAATAAAGCAAATTATTTTCTAGAAATCTACCCAGCACAGCATAATGGTTAAGGACTTTGGTTTCAGAAAAACCTGGATTCAGTTTCCTGCTATACCATTAATGTATGTGTGCCCTTGAAGAAATCCCTCATTTTCATAAGCTTCAAATTACTAATTTGAAAACAAGATAGCAATAGCAAAATTGCCTCACAGGGCTGTTCTGTAGATTAAATGAAATCATGCATGTAAAGCAATTAACACATTTTAGGAGTTGATAAATGTTAAATATTATGATTATTATTAATTTTACTATAGATAGGTTTCAAGTGTGAAGGAATAGCTGTTTGAGATTGTTTATTGTACTATAAGAACTATTATTTCTATTAATAGTATTCAGTGCAGACTCAGAATCATTTAAAGTATCTTTGTAAGATTGTGGAGAATAAATTGGTCCTCAGAAGGCAGGAGATGGGGAAATGCTCCTGTGTGTGCATTAAGTAACATATGCAATGGTACAAATTCAGAAATTTTGTAATTGTCAATAAGCAAGCCTTAAAATGGTTATTAAGTAGACACCATTAGTTATCCTAATTCTTTAAAAGAAAAGAAAAAGTCAACTCTTCTCTCTACATTAAGAAATGTTGAGTTTTCATTTTAAAAAATCATTTATTTGGGGGTGCCTGAGTGACTCAGGTCTTGATCCCAGGATCCTGGGAATGGAGCCTCACATCTGGCTCCTTACTCTGCGGATAGTCTGCCTCTCCCTCTGCCTCTGCCCTCTGCTCTCCCAGCTTTCCCTCTTTCTTTCTCTCTGTGTCAAATAAATAAATAAATCTTCAAACAAACAAATAAATAAAACATCATTGATTTGCATTTCAAAAAAATATGACATTTCTTCTGTTTGTGGATAAGACTGACTGTGAAATATGACTGGGCACCAGTGTGCTATGGGGACTCAGATGTATTACTAACAATAGAGAAGCTGGAATTAAAACACATGGCGATTAGTTTGGATGTGAACCTTAATTATATGTATCCTATGGACTAACCATAGTTTCTGCCAATGGATACATCTTCTTAATATTTTATATTAAGATATAACTTATGAAAGATATGGGAGTTATTAGAAGTGTTATTCCTCAATTTGCAGATTTCACAAAATTTTGTAGTTTACTTTATGTAGATGATGTGATCAAGATTTGAATTTGTCTAAGGAATTTATGTCAGTGTATTAAAATCAAGATACTATTTAACAAAGAAAACTATTAAGCTGCTTCAAGTTCAAAATAACAATCACACTATTACAGAAGTTCACATAACAAACTTATTATTCATAAAAACTATGGTCCCATATTATGATGCAACTTTAATATATAGATATATATATCTCCTCACATGGTTTCACCAGCTTACCATTTTCTTTCAGTGTTCAGATTATTGTATTCCATTTTGAACAGTGTATTTTAAGAGAAACATTGACATATTAAGATATGTTCAGAGAGCACAAAAATATGTTATAGATTTCAGAATTGAAGGAACTAGGAATATTTTCCCTAGTGGAAAAGAAATTGAAGGGAGACATGATAGGTCTATTCAAACATCTGAAGGTATTTCTGGAAGAACACGGAAGAGAATTTTGATGCCTAAGTTTAGAGAGCATCTGAAAGTTGTAGGAAGGTGAAATTCATTTTAGAACATACTTTATCGCAATTAAAGTTGTTCAACATTACAGTGAACTTTTTTT